>CM074449.1:7597959-8197959 GCA_037101425.1 Elopichthys bambusa
TCCCACATTGACCTCAGATTCACACTCTGTCCAGTGCCTTTCTCCTCCATTCTGTTTCTCACTCTTCCATCTTTTTTTTCCCCACTCTCTCGCCATTTTTCCATTCAATGCATTTTCGTATTCTCATCTCTGTTCCCCTCCTCAGGCGACGCCATCTCCTTTTTCCTGCTCCATCACCTGTATCTGTCTCTCTCCCCTACTCTTTCCCTCCTGTTGTCTCTCCTCAAGTGGACAGCTTGTCATGTTTTCTGCTTGGGCTGCACATAAGTGCTGAACAATAGAGCCAATGAAGGAAGAGAGATGGAGAGAGAGAGACAGTCTGAAAGGTTAAAGAGGAGAGAGGACTGAGTGCTCATCGCTGCTGGCACATTTGGCATACACTAATGTGTCACTCTTTTTCTTCTCTCTTACTCACTCAAATATTGAAATTTTTATTTTTTTTGAAGAATGGTCTTTAGCTTTATTAAAGACAATATTGTAATATTAAATAATTATAAAAATAGTAACAATAATAATTATTATCATCATACAATCATCATTATTATAATTAAAATAGTTTTTGCAGTTTTATTTACTGGAATTACATTATTTCTAATAATAATAATCATTACTATTAAAGAAATTGCAAAAAATAATATTAAAGGTGAAGTATGTCATTTCTGCGGCAAAAAAAGAAAAAAAAATTAATTTAGATTATTTTCAAATGGGTTTCCCACCTTTTCAAACACTTCCCCTGGCTTCCATTAGTTAAACCAACAGATAGTCCCGCCTCCAGACTCATGCTATTGGTTGAACTGATGTTGCTGGTCAGGATGCTCAAACAAACAGAGCAATGTTTTGAAAGCACCATAATGTTTAATTTTCTGAGTAAAGAATTTTAACAGAAAAACGTCTCTCACCTTCAATATAGCTAATAATATTATAGACTAGCATGTTTCCATCCATTCCAATCTCAGTGGCTCCCAGTTCCACCCTACATTGTTTCATGCTGAATATTGGTATACCTATTTCACAGAAATTAAATGCGTGCAGATGTCAATTTACATTGTATTTAACCTCTGTCTGAATGTTTAGGACTTTATTAAACTCGAGCTTCTGTAATTACTGGCATGATAGCAGCTCGTGTTTGCAGTACCAGTGTCAACAGGCTAAGGCCTTGCTTGTCAAACAATCACTATTGACTCACTGCATTACTCTAATAATGTAGAAGTAATTTATCTAATATATGTATTTTCCAACATCAGATTTGGCTCAATCTCTGTTATTTACCCTCCGTATCTTTCTTTCCATCCTCCAGCTAGTTGGTATGTTGCTCTTTCTCTTAGCGCTCTCATAAGGCTCTTGCTATTCTGGGCAGTGTTTACTCTACTCTTTTTCTTATTTCTCTCTCTCACTCTCTTTCTCCATCCACCCCCCACCCCAATACACTCGGTGTGTGTCACTGTCTACGTGACACACTGCTTGTGTACATAAGTGAGCTTGTCATCCATATACTCTCTCTCTTTTCGATGGATTCTTTTTGTGTTATTTCATTTCACTCATTATGGTTATCTTAAGTCTATAAACATGCTTCATAATTGTAAGCGTCACTATAATAGCGTGCAATTGGATGTATGCTGTATGTTCTCATCAGATGTTGTTATGAACGCTGTGATGGAGCGAGGAATGCTCAAGATTTCCCTCTCATTAAAAACATTTGCTTTCATAATGCATTATTTCTGTGTTTGACATTGTTTAATGCTGATTCTCTTGTGTTGTCTTTTCAACCCTAGTTCGGCTCCATGACAGTATCTCAGAAGAAGGTTTCCATTACCTGGTCTTTGACCTGTGAGTATGACTGAAACTCATTCACACACTTAATCACTCACACACTTAATCACTCACGCACTCCCTCACTCATGCACTCACTTATTCACTCACTAACTCACTCATGCGCTCGCTCGCTCACTCACTCACTCACTCCCTCATGCACTGGCTCACTCACTCACTCACGCACTCACACATACGTTCAATTACTCATGCACTTACGCACTTAGGCATACACTCATGCACACACACACTCACTCACTCACTCACAGACTCGCACTCACTCACTCACTCACTCACTCACTCACTCACTCACTCACTCACTCACACACTTACACACTCACTCTCACTCACACACTTACTCACACATTCACTCACTCACATTCACACACTTCACTCACGCTCTTACACACTCACTCACGCACTTACATACGCACTTACTCACACACTCACGCACTTACTCGGTCATTCATACATTCACCTACTCACGCTGTCACTCACACATTCACACACTCACATATGCACTCACACACACACTCACACATTCACTCACACACTCACACATTCACTCACTCACACACTCATGCTCTCACACACTCATGCTCTCACTCAATCACTCATGCACACCTCACTCACGCACTTACTCACTCACTCACACACACTCACGCGCTCAATCACTCATGCACACCTCACTCACGCACTTACTTACTCACTCACTCACACACACACTCACGCGCTCACTCACATGCTCACTCACTCACGTGCTCACTCACACACTCTCACTCACTCACTCACACACACACACACATGCGCACACACACAGACACACACTTGTGCTGTGTGACTCAGCAGTACATGTTGTACTGTAACTTGAGACATGATAATAATATAGGCTCTGATCCAAAGAGCTACCTATGTAGGTAACTGCCTTCTAAGACAGCATTCTGACTGAAATGTATTCTCGTTTAATTTAAATTTAGTTAAAAATATTAACAAATACTGTATTAGTAAATAATACAAAAAATAACAGCTAGTTTGTGTCTTCAGGTAAGATTGTAACTCTCAATGGCTGTGAGAGACTTCCTGCTTTTTGAATAAGGATATACAAGTTATCAAACCCAAGACATTTTGTACTAATGAATCATGTCTGAAGCCCCATTCCTGCAAGCAGATAAATGCAACTGAAATATGTTCAACAAGAACACCTCATATGCATCTTCCCAGGCGTCAGAAATATATCCTTCAATTTGATGGGATCTGCCAGCAGAATTGATGGGTAGACATTTCTAGGTGGCCCTATAAATACGATTTAGTGCTGTCAAGATTGTTGTTTCTGTGATTGTGTCCTGGTTTAGAAGTCCAGCGCACTTTGATTTTTCCAGGCATCATTGTGCAACTTTGTTTATGTGGAACAAATGCTCTGAGTTACATGTCTCGTGCACACCTCAACTGAACGCCACCCTCACAGTTTTACAATGGTAACCATTGCAAGTTGGAAATATAAGAAGAAATTGTTTCATGATAATCTCAATACATATAAAATACCGTTCAAAAGTTTGGGGTCGGTAAGATTTAAAAAAAAAATGTTTTCAACCTTTTGTTTTTATGCTCACCAAGGAAGCATTTATTTGATCAAAAGTACAGGGGAAAAAAAAAAATCAAACAATTCTCAGATTTACTAGTTTTAGATAAAATACCATAAGTTACTACAGTAATTGTTACTACAATAAAACTCTAGAAACTTTGTAACAGCCACCACCGTCTTGTAGTGTCACTTGTATTTTGTCAAAACCTATGGTTACCATGGTAAAATTGCTAATTGCGGCCCTGCATCCAGTAATATACCTCTAAATAAAAAAATTAAATCTAATCGGGCCATGTGAGTTTTACTGCAGTATCACGTACATTTGCGATCTTGTTTACGCAAGTATAAAATGTCGGCTCTGCCTCCTGCTGCTGACCAAATTAGCCCAAAACCCAGCACACTCTCCACTCTCATCGCTTGTTTCACTGTTTTTTTTTCTCTCTCTCTCTATTTCCGCAGTGTGACTGGGGGGGAGTTGTTTGAGGACATCGTCGCCAGAGAGTATTACAGTGAAGCTGACGCAAGGTGGGCTCTCCAATTTACTGTTGCTGTGGTTACTGTGCTGCAGCCTGCAGTGAGCAGGTCACACTTACACGCACACGCACACACACACTTACATCTGATTCAAAAGCACAGAAAGAGGACGATCCCTTTTGTGCAGAAAAACTGAGAGCCTTTAATGATGGTGGAGTTGCAGAACTGGCAATCAACAGGTGCCACACAAAAACGCATCCATTTGCCCTCAGTTTGGCCCCTCCTTTCGAGTGCATCATTTCTGCACCACTAACAACAGCAGCACTGAACTGCAAAAATGAAGATTCTGTCTAAACAGGTTTCCCAGAGTGGGGGATCTAGTGGCACAAAAATTACACACTTTGAACAGTGTCTTCATGAACCGGGAGTGAGTGTACAACTCTCTAAGGGACTCTGATTCCAAGTTAAAGCCCCAGGCATCCAACGCAAACACCCTCCAGCAGTTAGCTGTGTTTTAATGCGCTCATACGGGATTTCATGGTAAATTTGGTTTACAAGAGTTGCATGATGCCAGTTTGGCATCTAAGCTTTGATATTAGGCTATGTTCATACTACAGGTAAATAAGGCCCAAATATTTTTTGCTCATATGTGACTCAGGTCTGTTTTTGCTCATATGTGAATCTGATCTTCTCTATTCTGATTTGGGCCACTTCCATAGGTGATTCTAAATCCGATACATGTCTCGTTTTGCAATGCAACCTCAATCTGAAAAGTCCAATTGCAATTCATGCGATTTTTACGTCACTCTAGATTGAGACAGTTGTGAAAGGTAGTCAGTGAACGACAGTGATGTCAAAACTCATAAGTATTATAGCGACAGCTCTATATACAAGCAAAACATCATAAATGTTTAAAAATTCTCCTATCTTTTTTAGCATCCTCATCTGTTTTTTGCCTGCGCATAAATTCGCTGGCTTCCACAGCAGATCACAATAAATAAACCCATGATCGCTTATCCCCTTCGTGTTTACTTCTATATGAAAGCGTGCTGCATGACGACATATTTTTATCGTTCTTTTGCGGATGCGGGTCAGTTCAGGGCCTTGATCTGTTTACACTGGATCTGATATGGGCCACATTTAAAACAACAATGTGAACAGCTATACAAAAAAAAAAATGGATCAGAATTGAGCTCTAAGGCTTGCAGTGTGAATGTAGCCTTAGATAGCTAAAGACAGATAAAAAGAGGGTGAGTGGGAAAATAGGTGAGAAAAGGGACATTTTATAAAGATATCAGATGTCTTATTTATTTTTGTGTGTGTGTGAGAGAGAGATACAGAGAGAGACAGGTCTTTTGTGTCCAGTGGGATTTGTGCTGTCCTGAAAATGGAATGCTGGGCTTAAAATAACCAAATTTGGGCAAATAGCTTCTGTGGGCTTTTGTAACAATAATATACTCAACAGTCTTTTTCAATCTGCTTTCTTATCTTGTGTACTCCACTTTTCTTATTCCCTTGTTGCTTGTGGCATGTCCTAACCAAGCATGGTAAAGTGACAAGTGATCAAATCTGTCTTCCATGTTTCTTGTCACTGGAAACTTGTCGACTAGTTAGGACACGGTATAAGTCTGCACTTTTGAATATAATATAATATAATATAATATAATATAATAGTAAATATCTTTATTATATTAAAGCAATAAGCCCCAAGAAGCTATGATTTACAGTGAATTTAGAACAGCTAAGGGCCGTTATTAGGCGTGATTGCTTCACGGGGCTTATTGCTTTTATAAAATTGTTATTCTACATACCTGGCAAGGTTTCATGAAGTAAACACACAGACACAAAAATGTAATGCTATTTATGAAAATTATTATTCTTCCACCAAGCAATGCACAGACACAGCGGCGCAGTAATATATTATATTATATCACACAATGTGTTAATTGGCTAAGAAATTACCCACAAGATATTTGATAGTAATTATTGTGTTAAATGAGAAAAGCATCAAATAGACAAAAAGTAGCTTTAGAAAAAATGTATTACACATAACCTTTTAGGCTCCAACAGCCCTGAGGGTGAGTAAATAATGACAGAATTTATTTTTGGGTTAACAATACCTCTTAATGTTTTTTTTATTTATTAATATGGAATATGAATTTTTTTTAAATAAAATAATTCTCTAAATAAGAAACTAAAACTGCCAGTAGATGGCAGTAAATGTCTAAATGAGTAAGTCATTGAGTCATTCATTCATTTGATTTGTTCAAATGGCTGAATCATTCAAAAATTAAGTAATTGGCTCTCTTTATGAATGGGCCATTGAATCATTGGTTCACCCAATTCGTTCAAAACGCCAATTCATTCAGAAACGCTGATGCCCCAATATGTTGCATTTTATGGGCATATAACTGCATTCTGTAGACTATATCACACAGTGATATATGCCGTCCATCATGTTCGTCACCATCAACTGTATGAAATGACAGATGACCTACGTAGGTGTGGGCAGGGTGGGTGCGTTACTAATTTTAACACGTTATTTTTTTTCCATAAGTAATAAATTAAATTAACGTGTTAAATTGACAGCCCTAATTATATTATATTATATTTTATATTACATTATATTACATTATATTATTAAGCTATCTGTCTGTGTTGCTAAAGCCTATAAGTGACCTGTGTAGAGAAGTCTATTGTACACAGTCATGACCTGACCATCATCTATGCCCTTTCCTCTGAACAAATTCAATAAGGATCTAAAGAAAGTCATGCATAATTTCACATTAATACTAAGTATTTATAGCAGCATGACACCAAAGCAACACACACACACACGCTCATTCTGGTTCATCTGTTCTGGTTAGGCCTCTATAACATTGTTATAGGATTACAGCTTTAAGAGGGATGAGATAATACGTGTACCTGTCTGAGAGTGAGGTGCTTTTCCAAGAGTAACGCTCACCACAGCTATCCCACAATCCCTTGCTCATCTTATGTGCTGCAGTCACATTACACTTGGCTCATTCTGCTAAAGTAGCAGTAGTACGTGCATATGTAGCATCAATCATCCAGTCATGGTGTTTAATTTAAATGCTTAATTGAACTGTCCAGCAGAGGCTGTTTATTAACTTTACTGTAATCAATTTCAAAGGTTTATTTTAATTAAGAGATTGAAATTATTGACTTTAATGAATTAATTACAAAATTGCCGGTAAAATATAAGATGATCTGAAGCAACAGACTTTCTGTAGTATTATTTTTTTATGATTTATTTTTAAGGAAACCAACATTTCTCATTTGGCAATTTTATGAATGACAATTTTGATATAACATTATCATATCTGGTTTCATTGGCAGAATACTCTACAAAGGTAATGATTATCCAAAAGTGAAAATGTTTTTGTTCCCAGCTTATAGGACTTTCTTTTTAATTTGGCACAAAAAAAGAGAGAAATTTTGAATGTTATCCAAGCTTTTTCTTACAATGAAAGGATCACTGACCAAAAGGACCAAAAAAAAAAAAAAAAAAAACTTGGAAAATTATACCTATTAGAGAGAACAAAATGAAGGGAAAAGGCTGTGTATATATACTGACTTTTGTACTACAGTAAAAAAAAAAAAAAAAGGTTAAAATCGATATTTAGCCTTATCTCTCCCCCTTGCTTATCCTTATGATCTTTCTCTGCCACTGATTGATTTATTATTCTGTTTTTCAGCCAGTGCATCAATCAGATCCTGGAGAGTGTCAATCATATTCACCAGCATGACATCGTGCACAGAGACCTTAAGGTGAGTGAGAGCCAGTCGCCACAACAACCCTACACACAGCAACCGGTCTGTCTCTGAGGGTTTCCATGTCAATGCCCTGGCCAACACAAACACACAGATATACACATACAACAGTATTCCTGCTCTCATTTTTTATTCCCCTCATTTTAATTAAAGATGACTTTATCCGTAGTTCTGGTGTTTTCCCTACTGTTCACGTGCTCAAATATGTACTACTGCAACTTTTTGTA
The DNA here is from genome assembly GCA_037101425.1 of Elopichthys bambusa. NCBI lineage: Eukaryota > Metazoa > Chordata > Actinopteri > Cypriniformes > Xenocyprididae > Elopichthys > Elopichthys bambusa. Next base: position 7,605,847 of record CM074449.1, read on the forward strand.
CAGAGGATTATCTTTGTTTAAAGTAATACTCTCATTTTTAGCAGCACTAGATAAACAATTCATTATATTACCATATGAATCAAGTGCACTCATAAACATCACGCTTTGTGTCCCCACTGCAGTGCGTGCGAATGTATGAAATGAGTGTGTATATGTTGTATTGACAGTGCCAGTGTCTTTGATAATGCAAACAGACACACACAGTTTTATCATATCTTCCTATTGTGCATTAGTCACATACACTGCCCTCCCCCATGTGTATGTGAGCCCAATGATAAGCAGCAGAGATGTGCCCAGGCTGGTTGCCATAGCGAAGAATGTGTTACGACAACTGTTGCTGGTATTGCCTGAGAGACGGAGGGATGTGGGAGGGGTCACCTCGAGTCTCACCATCCCTCATTTGTAGTCTGCTCGTTTAATGAGGGAGAGTGAGAGATTCACACCTATGGGCATAAATTTCCCAGCATCTTCATAACAGATGCATTTAAATTCTGTGCTTGAATGTAGAACTAGAGAGTGAACTCTGCGCATTGAGAAGATATATGTGCGGCAGCTAATGAATCAAGCCTATTGAGTTGTGTATTCGGGAACCTGGAGAGGAAATCGACTTTTCCAGCCTATATTTTAGTGTGAAAGTCTTCCATTCTGCCAAATATATCTTTCTGGGCCTTTTCACGAAGTTGTGTACTTGAAGCTCCTGGATATTAATGCGTGTTTGTGTTTGATATCAAATTTGGAGTGCTGACAAAACCGCAGAAAATCTACCCTAATATTTGCTCAGCATAAATGTGGTAGTAAAGCAAACTCTATTCAGATGTGCTTAACCTGTAAGCCATGTATAAACTCCGTTACCTGTGTGGACAAATCTTTGACCCCCAAAATCTGTCTTATCCTGCTGAGCTGGTTTGGCTGGTATAGTGAAACCACCTGTTCATCTGCACATCTGCTGGTGATGTGCTTCACTTTAGTGGCTGTTCACACTGACGGTAAGTGGCTGTATTGATGGTCTTGTAGGTTTTCCTACTGCTGGATGCCCTAATGTCACTGGTAAATTTAATAATGAAAATTGACCCTATTTTTAATTACATCATTTTTTTAATATCATTATTTTATTACAATAAAATTATTCTTTCTATATTTTATTTTATTCTAATTACTGTACTGTTAAAAAAAAATGTACACTACCAATCTAACGTTTGGGGTCAGTATCATTTTTAAAAAAAAAAATACTTTGTGTATTTAGCAAGGATGTATTAAATTAATCAAAATCAGCATATCAGAATAATTTCTGAAGGATCATGTGACACTGAAGACTGGAGTGATTTTAAGTAAGCAATAAGGTACGAGAGGCTGTGCTGTATTGTGAATAAATCACGACTGAAGGGCGTTGTTAGGCACGATGCAAAGCCGTGATTTATTCACAATACAGCACTAGCCTCGAGTACCTTATTGCATTTATAAAAGTTACCACACAATACAAATATATTAAAGCCAAAAATATGTATCAGTGCAACTTTCATGAAGTAAACTTTCACTAAAGCCTTCCTTTCGCCGGGGAAAAAAAGTCCCTAACCGTGCACAGCAACAGAAGTTACATTATTACGCCACTAGATGGCGGCAAAGACTGTCTTTATGAGTGTGTCAGTCAGTAGCTAAGACTTTTACATTGAAAAGACTGAATTGTTGTGAACAAGACGCAACTGACAAATGCTTTGACTAGCGCTGTCAGTCACGGGAAAACCCCTTAACTGTTAAAAGGTCAAGATGATTCATCGGACATTTAAACTGATTTTTATTATGAACATAAGACTGACCTGAAGGAAAATGCTAAATCTGAATGCAGGTAATAAACTCGCTCACTCGATCTCTTTCTCACAATACTCTCACAATACTCTCACAATACTCTACATAGTACAGTAAGCTTCAATGAATAATATCAATTGAGAACAAACAGTTTACGTTGCTACGGGTGTTGTGTAGTGATTTATAGAACTGTTGGGTGAAGCGGTCATAGCCGCGTTTTATCGAGAATAACACAGCTATTGACCAATCAGAATCAAGGACAGCAACTAACCGTTTTATAAATTATAATATTTCACAATATTATTATTATTATTTTTTTACTGTATCTTTATCAAGTAAATGCAGCCTTGGTGAGCATAAGAGACTTCAAAAACCTAAAAAAAAAACAAACAAAAAAAAACGTTCCGACTCCAAACATTTGAATGATAGTGTTTATTATTTAAATTAAAATGTCTACATTGATTGTTTTTGTTGATTGTCTGTAATTTTAATGAATACAAATGATTATATGATTATTTTTTTTTTTACAGTAATACAGTAAAAATGACGAAGTTATGAGAATCATTATTGAGAATATTAAGAATTAAAAAAGTAAATTGGTATTTGCCAACACATAGCTGCTCATTTACATATATTTAATTTTCTCAGCTTTGTAGTTTGCCTGGATACACTTAGATTGAATGGAAAATGCCCAAATTCTGATTTAAAGAAGTGACATTTGGTTGCTTCGATGCTGCAAATTGCTGTCTTATTAGATTCAGCATTCAACACCAGTAAACTGTCCCAGCTTTAGGCCACACGCTGGGCACTGTCAATCCCAAAGAATCTTTTTAACTTCCATTTGGAGTAAATTTAAAATGTGTGTGAGTGTTTAGTGTGTTAAAAGCTTCATATGCTTTCCTCCTCAGCCCGAGAACTTGCTGTTGGCCAGTAAGATGAAAGGAGCAGCTGTGAAACTGGCTGATTTTGGGCTGGCCATCGAGGTGCAGGGAGATCAGCAGGCCTGGTTTGGTAAATACTGACTTCAGCTCTAATTCTGCTTCTCACACAAACCTATCCAAATTATTTCCTTAGATTTAGTATAGTAATAGTAATGTTTGCCTCAGCATTCACCTAATTAAGATTAAGATTGTTGCATTCACTAAGGCTTGTTTTGCCCATTTATGAATACTTTTTATACCTTCTACAGTATACATGTATACTTCTTGTTTACTACTAGTGTATTAAATTTGACAGGATCTACTATATTTGTGAGGACTTTTCAGACATTTTACCCATGCAGCTGTGCTCGTTCCCTCGTAAACTTCTTTCAGATTATCTTAAAAGGATGTTCCGACATTTCCCGCTCCATTACCTCCAGTCTCAAATGGATTGAAATGGCCGCAAAGGCTTAGTTTCTGGCCGTGCTAAATGCCAATCTTTGCCCATTTCATGTTTCCCTTTCACACATCATTTCTGTTGGTGTGTGAAAGATCCTTTAGCTCTGAAAATGTCCCTCCACAGCTGCCTTTCCTGGATAAAATCATCATTCAGGCTTCTCTCAGGCCTTGTGGCCCCCTACTGGCAGCTGGTTAATTCTGCTGCCATTCTGCTTTAGTGCCAATCAAGTATCAGTACAGCTTTCTTTAGTTTTAAATAAGTAATCATCTTGCTAGCTTTGTGAAGAGCAAAGCTCTGTGGGTGGAATAATTGTTATATACAAGCTATATGATTGGACAGCGCAGAATTATTTCACTACAGTGGGCAGCTGTTTAAAACCCACCTATTTCCAGCCCTCTTCAGCCTTGCCAGTGCTGGAGGGGAGGTACTATAGCAATCTCAGCACATTATCATTTTGGCTCTGAATGGTTCTGGCGAATGGAAAAACTATCCACACACACACACATGCTTGGAATTATTAGCATTTCAGTAAATATTAATCGGCTGAGCTACATTGCCTACAAGAGTCTGTGGTTTGCATCCACTTTATCTTATACTCACTTTCCAACTTCTTTCCAACTTCTTTGCCTGTTTTGTCTCAGGTTTTGCTGGCACACCTGGCTACCTGTCTCCAGAGGTGTTGAGGAAGGATCCCTACGGCAAACCTGTGGACATCTGGGCCTGTGGTGAGTCTTCAACAGGGTTCTTAATCATTAGACCTCTTGCATATTCAGTCAGCTTGAACTGCTTCCCATATTAACAGGTTGCAGTATTCACACTGCACGAGTGCTACATATCACTGCAAGTAGAGTTTCAGTGCCGAGCCTATTTTTGATGTGTGTCGCATGCTGAACTCAGCAGAAAATATAGTGCAGATGCACTGTAGACCTGTCTGTCAACACAGTCTTTTGCAATACGTGATTTGGTAACACTTTATTTAACAGTGTCATTGTTTAACAGTTTAACATTTATTTAAGTTATCATTGTTACATATGTTACACTGGTTACTATAGTAATAACTATAAATTATGCATAGTTACATGCAACTAACCCTAAACCAAACCAAACCAAACCTTAATAATAACCCTATAGTAAGTACATGTAGTTACTTAATATTACTCAGTACTTAAATGTATAATTACAGTGTAACAAAGAAACCTGAAAATAAAGTGTAACCCATTATTTAATGAAACAAAGTGAACTCAGGGACATCCGTTAGGCTCATGTTGCAGGTTACTGCATGTGTAAGCACGCTAACTACGCTTTCTTTTTACGTAAATGATTAGGTACTAGTCAACAGTGTTGAGTTCCATGTAAAACAACTACTATTTGGATGTAAATATGGTATTCCTTTGTCATACAAAAATTAATTCATGACAGTACAGTTGTAATAGTTAACTCGCAGTGCATTCAAATTGTGTAATGCACACCTAGCTGTGGATTATTCCGTTTATACCATGGTTACTTCCCAACACTTACAAGTTAAACTTGTGCTTCAGTGAAAGTAGCTCATTGATATAGATCAGTGATTAAACTGACTGGAACTACCTGTGCATTACATGGTTTGAACGCATACTTTCCAGACAATCAGAGTAGAGTATTCTGACAGACCATGGTATAAACGTACTTTAATGCAATCAATGGAACAACTTCATAACCATGCAGAAAACACCCTCAGAATATCTGTCAGCCAGTCAGAATCAAATATTTAACAGTATGAGGTAATTGTTTCTTTCTCTCTTGTTTTCCCTTTCTTTCACAGGTGTAATCTTGTACATTCTACTAGTGGGCTACCCTCCATTTTGGGATGAAGATCAACACAAGTTATACCAGCAGATCAAGGCTGGTGCTTATGATGTAAGTACATTTGTTCACCGATGCAGGCGCACTCTCTCACTTTCCCTGTCTGTAGCAGTTCACTCTGGCCACTCGAAAACCCCCTTCATCTGATTGGTCTTTGAATGCACCATCAAGTCTTTAAATGGGGGCATTCACAAAGAGTGAATGTGGAAGTTTTTGCCTTCCATATTTCCTTTGGCCACATTACTGTCAAATTTGCATCAATTTTTGAAGGCCATGTTTTACTTTTAAATCATATTTTGGGATGTTTCTAATTAGTCCAGTCTATGTGAATTTATTAAGTCGTTTCATAAATCAGTCTAGTGAGGCTAGTTTAATTTTAGACCCCACATCACAAGGCCTCTACATCCTTTCAGAAAATCACTGGAATTTCCCAGCAGGATACCATTAACATTTCCTGTGAACGTTTGTGAAATCACTTGGAATAAAATTCAAGAGGCAGAGCTGTGCAAGAAATGTTTAAACCAATGGCAATAATGGGCCAAGAGGTGGAAATAAGATAATTTAGTAAAGCTTGGAGAAACAAATAAAATAAAATAATCAAGTAACGCTCAAACAATTAATCAATGAGCTGGTGTTTTATTTTATTTAATGAAAAAATATGTATTTTATTTGATAAAATATCCTTTCATGAATTATTAAATTTTCCTATTTAAATAAAATAAAATTCCAGATCATTGCTTAATTGTTCCAGCATTATTTGATTACAACAGTTGTCGCAAGGTGTCTGGGACACTTACTGTGGTCCAACTGGTTGTTTAATTTCTGATTGGGTGCGATTTAGAACTACTGGTGCTGTTATTGATTATGTCAGGCCCTCCCTGACGCATTGCAGAGAGATGAGCTTTGCTTAGAAACAACTGCCTTGTCCTAGAGTGAATGTGCTTGTTTGTTTGCGTATGTGTGTGGTGCGTTTTTAAATTGTTCATCAGTTGCATCACTGTCTCACACCCTCAGATGTATGTCGCTGGACATGGAGCGAGTGACTGCCCCAGAGAGATATTCATTGCATTCAAATTTGTGTGTCAAATAAAAAGGGAGGAGATAATATAACTGTGACCTTGTTGTGAAAATGAGTGAATGCGTGCTACACCGTTAGATGGTTTTGGTGGTTTTGATGGTTTTCACAGTGTCAGGCCAGGTCAGGAGGGCGATATGACAAATCTTTTATCACAAAATATATAAAACAATCTAATCACAAAATGGTTTATATCAGGGGTCCTAACCTGTTATGAATCATGACAAATAAGCATTGCAAAAATGCTATTCCGTTGGAGATTGAATGTTTTTGAAAGAAGTCTCTTATCCTTACCATTTAATCAAAAATACAGTAAAAACAGTAATATTATGAAATATTATTACAATTTAAAATTACTGCTTTACATTTGAATATTTTTTAAAAAAAATATACAATTTATTCCTGTGATGGAAAAGCTGCATTTTAGCATCATTACTCAGTGTCACATGATCCTTCAGAAATCATTCTAATATGCTGATTTGGTGCTCAAAAGCATTTCTTTCAGTGTTATTTTCAATAATAGTAATATTTTTATGGAAACTGATAATTCTTTTTAGGATTCTTTGATGAATAGAAAATTCAAAAGTACAGCATTTATTTGAAATATAAATGTTTTACTGTCACTTTTGACCAATTTAATGCATCCTTGAGAAAGAAAAGTATTAATTTCTTAAAAAAAAAAGTCTTACTGACTTTTGCCAACTTTTGCATGGTAGTGTAACAGACGACAATAAATATTATAAAGTTAGTTCTGGCTCCAAATTCTCATTGGATGATTCCTCCCACTCGTCCCACTTTTTTATTTTTTGCATTTTTTTGTTATCACGTGTAAAGTAAAATAACAGTAACGGTGGTAATATATCTACCATAGCATGAATCTTATTTCAAATCTCTACAGGTTGACACATTGCTATTGTCACACAGTATATGCCATAAGAATTGAATTGGGAAACCTTACCATGAGCTTCTCTGTTTTGTACTTTTGTAACCTTTGTCATGTGATCACAATCAATAAGGTGTAGTTGTGCCTCATCATCCATTACGAGCTTCTGTCACTGCGCCTTTCCGGCCATGTGTTCACATTTGGATGCGCCGTCCGCAGTCCTGAGTGGCCGTCTTTGCTGAAGCAGCGCACAGCAGTGCAAAAACACCCCACCCATGACATGTATTAACAGTGCCCTGAGCCAAAAGCGCAGCTGAATCACTCTGTGTAAGGGCTTATGAGCACCTGCAGTGTTTCTAAGTACAATCCACATGCTCGTTTTAGCTGATGCAACACAGCTTGATGCGCAAACAAATTATACTTCCTGGAACCTGCCCAGGGTTTTCTTGGAACAGACAAAGGATTTGTAACGGCCACATTAAGATCTCCCGGTACGAAAGAGGAGGTGTGACACACATTCAACTATGATACAGACACAGCTTTTTATTGGCTAATTACAACTGCAATTTTCTCTAGTTATGGGCTGCAATGAAGCCATGAGGTGTGAAATGCGCAAGCAACATGTTTTGAGCACCAGCCGTGCCGAATAGGCCGACTGTAGGAGGCCTGACTGCCGTGACTCATTGAATCCTGTACGCTGCCTTGTGATAGGTTTAATTTCATTAGGCCTCGATGCAGACTGCTCTGTATGTATGTCAGTACGTCTTGTGGTGTGAAAAGCACTCTAGGCATTCTCCTGCATTTAGATTGCATATCTAACACTCACTCGCGATTCTTTCCCCCACAGTTTCCTTCTCCGGAGTGGGACACGGTCACCCCCGAGGCTAAGAACCTCATCAACCAAATGTTGACCATCAACCCAGCTAAGAGAATCACAGCAGAGCAGGCCCTCAAGCACCCATGGGTCTGCGTAAGTTATCTTTGCTGAAGACTACATTTACCACAAGCCCCGAGCAAGAAAGATCCATTGGGAATGATCTGAGCTCTTTTAGAGTTTAATGTGAAATGCAGTCCTTCACACGGTCACATTCCACATATTTGAGCTCTCTGAATAGGTCAACGTGTTTGTTTTGACGTTTAAGGTACTTAAAGGAATAGTTCACTCATATATGAAAATTGTCATTATTTGACATTATCTGACTTTTGAGTATGTCATACATTTTGAAAGTAATGAAATTTTGAGCAATGTGCCAGTCGCTCTTTTCTTTGCAACTACAATGAATTGGTACTGGAGACTTCAAATGTCAAAAATGGTGCAAAAGCATTAAGGCTTCATGATTTATTGTGATCACTATTTCTGTTTTTCTCAATTATATGGATACATTTTTCACCCACTTTTTAACTTAATCTTCCTAAACTGGCAGCAGTGTGCACATGCCCTCTTTGCATTGAAAAAAAACAACCTTGCAAGGTGATTTACTAAGGTTTGCACTAGTCAATTTACTGGTATTTGCAGCATTATTTAAGCATTCAGTCTTAGTTCCTTCACAGTTTGATTGTTGACGTTCTCTTGATTTGTGCTTAAGATAATTCTGATGAAATGTAAAAAGGAATTTCTCAAGTGAGAACAGTCGTGATTATCGCAATTTTTTTCTTACAAAAAATTTTTTCCCTAAGCAAAATAATCATGATCATCAGTTTAACCTTTTTCATGCTGCCTTAAGAAGCATCTTAAATGTGGTCCATACAACCCCTGTTCTATTTTCTGAGTCTTCTGAAGCCATACAGTTGCATTGTGTGAGAAACGGAACCAAAATTTAACTAAAACTATGCCCTAGCTTTTCTCAATGTGATAATGAGAGTTCATGAGAGAAGTAACAAATCATGCTTTTGAGTCAAATCTTTTGAATGCATTAGTTGAAAGATTTGTTCACAAATCTGACATTGATCTGATTCTCCAGTGCAACTCAGTCAATAGATTGAGTGAACATCATATATTATGTTCCTCACACAAAACTTTCGTATGACTTCAGAAAACTTGGAATTATCTCAAAGTGATGTGACGGATGGGTGTCCCATACTCAGAATTTGTGCTCATCCAAGTGCATTTCACCCAAGTGCACACAAACTGTGAACACATACCCAGAGCAGTGGGCAGCCATTTTTGTTGCGGCGCCCAGGGAGCGATTGGGGGTTAGGTGCCTTACTCAAGGGCACCTCAGTTGTGGGTAATGAGAGTGGAAGAGAGCGCTGTTCATTCACTCCCCCCACCTACATTTTCTGCCGGTACTGATACTCGAACCCACGACCTTCGGGTTGCAAGTCCAACTCTTTGGCCACAATTGCCCCAGTAAGTTGTATGGACTAATTTTATGGCATTTTTGCATTGTTCTTGAAGCCTGAAAGTTCACTATTCATTGAATTGGATTATTATATAATTAGTATATTATTAAAATATCCACTTGTGTTCCATGGAAGAACAAAAATCATACGAGACCCCACGAGGATTGGTAAATAATGAAAGAATGTTCCTTTTTGGGTGAACTATTCCTTTAATTGGTTCAAATATCTTGATAACGCTGATGTGCAATATTTTTCTTCTTCTTGCATTTGCTCGTTTCAGCAACGGTCCACAGTGGCATCCATGATGCATCGCCAGGAGACTGTGGAGTGCTTGCGCAAGTTCAATGCACGCAGAAAACTCAAGGTATGGCATGGGTTTGAAGGGCCCTTAGATTAACTCCAGTCTTCATCCCTTGGGTAATTAGTGCTGAAATTCCTGTTGCCATGGACTAAACACCCTATTTTTCTCTGTCTTTGTTCAGGGAGCCATTCTTACTACTATGCTGGTTTCTAGAAACTTCTCAGGTGAGTTTCCTCATTCTCCTGGGATCAGGTAGGAAAGTGCAAAGTCATGGATGAACTTGGCCCACCTCTTGAAGTCTTGCTCCTGTTTTCACTATTAAAAAGATCTCTAAAGGCTGGCTCAGTAATTTAATGGAGGGAAAATTCACTTAGGATATAGAGCTTTGGATTACAGAAGTAGAAAGTTTTAGATTTTTCTGCTCCAAGAGTTCATTGAGCTGTTAAGGTTTTCTCTCTGAGGCTTGAGGATAACAGTAAAGGAATATCAATAAATTTCTTCTTAATTTGTTTAGTTATGTTTACATTTGCGCAATTTACTTCCTAAACAGACAATGTTTGCGGTTTGTGCAGGTATATCTTTTTGTCTTTGATACTGCAGGTTTAAGAGCTTTAGCTTGTTTTAGAGACAGATATTCTAGACCTTAACTCCTTATAAAAAGGTAACTTGTTCAGTAGAGGGTTTGAAAAAATTCCATAGCTTCTCCCAACTCAACGCCTCTCTGTCCAATAGTGGGCCGGCAGCATACCAGCCCTGCTGCTCCCACCACAAGCACTGCCGCGCTTGCACAGGAAGGTATGTGAGAGTGCATCTCCTCACCTAGCCACCAGGGGGACCAGCGAGCCCCCTCCACAATTCCTTCAAACCCCCACCCTCCCTCTGCTCTATCCAACCAGCATGCATCCAATGAGAAGCCTGCCTCTCTTGTCATCACTTGCATAAATTATTTGGTTTACTTCAGTCTTCACTCTCATTAGCAGCGTCTGCTATATAGTCTTAGAGAAGTTCTCACATTTATAAGGATAGTGGCCTGCTGAGTTATCATCTCTAACAGATACACGTCATGCATTTGAGCGATATGTAAGAGTTTATGAAATAGCATGTTGTTTTTTTCAGCCGTGTTTTTATTACTGCTTTGCTTTTACATGACCATGTAGCTTTAATATTCATCTAGCTAGCTTTTAACCCTACAAGTTGTAAGAAGTATTAGAGCAGGTTCAGTTATCTCCAGTAAACTGGATCTAATCAATGAAATAAATAAAATTAATTGATCAATGTAGTAGCTATCCAGCTCAATGCAGTAGCTATCCATAATAGCTACCCAGCAGGTTGGGTAAAAATTTAACCCAATTGCTGGTTTTGTTTTTAACCCAGCATTTTTGTAGAGTGTACCATATTTTGAGAACGACCCTTATAGCGACATTTGAAGCATCTTCGCTTTTGTTCAGCTTTCAAAAAGTCTATTTATTTATCTGTCGGCATAGATTAGCTCTTTTTATATGCGTGAACAAACAATGTCTCATTTCATCTCACAACTGTCCCCAGTTCAGTTTACACACAGCGGCTTTAGGCAAAACAATCCAATCAATACCACAGCACTACATTCATGTTAACGATCGCCACCACGAGACCCATTATAGGCTTGCATGCATTATCGTCTGCATGGAGTAAAAAATGCGAATGCCGCTGCTTCTCCTTTGATTAGACTTTCTCTTTTTCTCTCTGTCTTTCTCGCTCTGCTCCTCTCGGTTTAATTGCTTCAGCCCTTTTTGGCTCCCTCCTTCCCTGCTGATCAGCTTTCTGGTGTTTTGTGCTATTGGGTTAAATAGCATTTAAGTGAAGTCTGCTTTAGCTGAAAATACAGGACCCCGGTCACGTGTCTGTCCTCCTCCACCTCATGGAGAATAATGAGGTTTGGGTGGGATGGAGCTTTGGAGGTTCTTAGATCCGTGTCCTGTGTTGTTAACTAAAGCAGACCTGTGCAGCCTAGCCAAGCCACCATTGCCCTACCACACTTCCTCTCAACTCTTCCTGCTCCCCTCGCCAAGAGCGCAGGGGCTTAACTACATGGACGGGCAGGAGCGGGGTTGGCTTGCTGCCAGTCGTCAGACCCGATGTAGCTGGCGCACGTGTCCGGTGAGCGCCAGGTGGTCTGCGGGGAAGGAGGCCCCCTGGAGGGCAGATGGACGACATTGTTGACAGTGTCTCTGAGTCAGGAGAAAGTGGAGAAGAGGTCTCTGGTTCCAGTTGTGTTGTCTGGTCAAATTGAATTGTTACACTCTCTGGGACATCTGTCTGTCAGTTTCAGTAAATGTCAGCCAGCTGCCATCTTCAACAAGCTGTGTCTGAGCAGCTGTCAGCATGGTGAGAATACTTCATATGTACGAAATGGTCAAAAGAGAACAATTAAGAAAAGATTAGATCCTTGTAGATCCCTCAGGATTATGGAAAACAAATAAGAGCTCTTTGCTGTCTTGTTGAACCTGTTAATATGTTGTTTCAGTAGTTATAGGATATGTTCGGAATAGCATTCTACCGTACTTCTCTTACTCTTTCCGCAGGATTTTCTGTATCCATAAAATTCCCCAAGGAGCTCTAAAATGCCTATAGAAAGCTATCCATTAGCATTCCCATTAAAGTTGTATGCGATCTGGATGCTGCCAGGAAAATGCACTCTTGGCTCACTGTTTGAAAAGTACAGTTTATAAAATGTGTAAAAATACAAATAGCTATTCTTAAATGGTTAGTTCACCCAAAAATGAGATTTCTTAGGAAGATTTCTTTAATTACTCATGTCATTCCAAACCCGTAAGTTCTTCGTTAATCCGAGAGGTTTCTGAACCACATATTTGGCCAGATTTGGCCAAATGGCCACATTTGAGGTTTCTGAACCACATGTGGTAGTCACGTGGACAATTTTAACAATGTCTTTGCTGCCTATGACGTTGCTGCCTATGTGTGGTTCAGAAACCTCATCAAAAATATCTTAATTTGTGTTCCGAAGATGAACGAAGGTCTTGCGGGTTTGGAACGACATGAGGGTGAGTACTTGCTAACAGAAATGTCATTTTTGGGTGAACTAACCCTTTAAATTATTTTACTATATGGACAGCATCTGTGGCCTCAGTTACCACAGATCTCAGTTTATTTGTATGCATTTCCATTCTTTTTTTTTTACAAACTGAAGGACAAACCCAAGAGTTTAAAGTTGTATTTAACCTGGAATATTCCTTTAATGTTCTTTTGAGCCGTCCAATCAATGCTCTCCATCAGTTCTTGGCTTCACCTAGTACTGTAAGTGTTTATAACTCTTTATATTCTGTTTTTATTAAAGCCATTCCTCCAGTTGAATATGTACAGTGTTAACCAATAACCAGTAATGACATTTCATCAATGTTTCTTCATTCTTTTTTTTTTAAGAGCTTTTCATTATATGACCAAGCTAAGACTTGCTGACCAATAGATTATGAAGATAAGGCATGTTAGTGTGTCTGCTATGTCTCCTGTTAAATCTATAATTTGTTGCTTGCACAGGTCTGATTTAAAGGTGTATTGAATGTATAGTGGCTGTTGTAATTGATATTATTAGCTCAATCTGCTGCCTTAAAGACCTTTTTTCTCTTTTGAAGCCTGAAGCGTTATATAATAGGGGTGTGAATATTTGATCTCACTTTGATTCAGTTATTTTCATTTGAAATTTGATTGCAATTCTATTATTTTGTTATCATTATTAAAAACAGATGCTTAAAACATGTAGGGACAATTAAACAAAAAATGAAGATTGCTAATAATGGAAAATAGTTTGAAAAAATTGCAAAATAAGTTAAACATTAAATGCATTATGCAATTATAAGCATTTACTAAATTTTGTAATCAAATGCATTGAAATTTGTCTGTTCACCCCTGTTATTTAAACTGCATTAGGATGCCACATGATCGTTCTTAACCTTTTATAACCTGTTTTGCACAATATAATTGTTATATAATGTTATATACTGTTTGAAAATGAGTTAATTTCTTCCTCCTTATATAATTTATTTCCACTCAGCATTAATAGTGGTATGACTGCAGCGTGGCCATCCTGGGGTCCCAAATCCATCTGATTGTTCCGCAGTATAACGGAAGACTGCTGGCTCAGCTTTCCCAGTCACAGTCTGTGAATCCTATGAGACATAGTTAGATATATGAGAGACAGTGGAATGGTAATGAGTTGAGGTCTAGCTTTATGACTCCATCAATGCATTGCATTGGGACTCGTGGTTTAATCCTGTTGGCACTGCATGGCTGACCGTATGGTGAATTGCATCCACCACCAGCACCTCTCACCTCATGATTAGTGAAGCATGAAAGCAGGCCTGCAATGCAAACTATGCCTGCTATCTTCCAGCTTGTCCTCTCTGCTTCTAAATGGGTTTTGTCTTCTTAACCTTGCCATCTTTTCTTCCCATTTGTTTATGGAAGGTAAGGCGCTTAACAGGAATACCAAATGTGAAACTTGAGTTTTTAGGATTTTTCCATGATTGAGGTTTTATAGGCCTAACACAAGTTATTTGATTGTTCTCTGAGGGACTCTAAAGTATATCGGGGGCCATTTCCCCTACACTGACTCAAGACCTCTTAAACATGCCCTCTGGGAAATAACAGTTGCAGTTAAAGGAAAAATCAATTGCATACATTAGCCATGATTTTCCCTCATTATGTGTGCGGCCGCAAATGGAGAAACAAATTCATTCTCTCTATCTGCTCTGAGATTGGTGAAAAATGGAATAAAATGGGTAATTTATTCCAAGTCTATGCAGTTAGTTAATTTTAAAGGGGTTATATCATGCATTTTTATTTATTTATTTTCCCCCCATTTTGGTGGCAGAAAAAACACTCTTACTCTTGTGATATTAGTAGTGTTTTTTGTTGTTGTTGTTTTTTTGCCACCAAAATGGGCATGATTTGCCCAGGTTTTTAATGACCATTTTCCACCCTCGCTCTGACCACCTCTTCCTTTTTTTTTTTCTCCTCCTCCTCCTCCTCCTCCTCCTTCTTCTTCTTCTTTTTTTTTCAGCTGTACCTTTAAAAAATACCCGCTCAGTTGTGAAATGTGAAACAGCACTTCGCTGCACCTACTTAATGATTTTATATGTATTTATGAGTAAACTACCTTTCAAAAGTTTGAGGTCAGTAAAATGTTTTTGAAAGAAGTCTTTTATGCTCACTAAGGCTGCATTTATTTGATCAGAAATACAGTAAAAACCGTAATATTGTGAAATATTACAATTTAAAATAGTTACATATTTTAATATTATAACATTTTATTCTTGTTATGGCAAAGCTAAATTTTCAGCAGCCATTACTTCAGTGTCACATGATCTTTTAGAAATCATTCTAATATGCCAATTTGGTGTTCAAGAAATGTTTCTTACTATGTTCAATGTATCAATATTTCTTAAATTTTTGTGGAAACCATGATAGATTTAGATTTTTTTGATGAATTGAAAGAACAGCATTTATTTGAAAAAGAAATCTTCTGTAACAATGTAAAAAGTATTTACTGTCAAAAAAATCTTACTGACCCCAAACTTTTGAACTGTAGTGTATTTTTATTTATGAATATGTATTCTTGCATATCTGTAATTGTGACATTCACAAAAGAATGAAGTGTGCTGTACAAACTGTTGACTGAAATAATCAGAGTGCTCTGCAGCTAATCTTTTCTAATATTGAGTTTTATGAACTTTTTTTAACCGGTGAAAAGTTTGAGTTTGAAGTTACAATATGTTTTCACAAAGTACAGTAGTTCAGCAAACTCTCTTAAAGATCAAGGGAAAATTCGATCCCTCAAGATGTGACCCCTTTAAAGTTAATTTCACCAAAATGAATTTCTCATTTGCAGTAAGTTATTTATTTATAAGTTACTTTTTATCTTCATCTCCCAAAGCTTCATATATCTTTGGCTTAAACTGATATATAAAGATCTATGAGTAATTTCTCCTGTGGTGAAAAATGATTCTAGTCAGCATTACCTCCCAAACCCTGTATGCTAATGAATGACGGAATGCAAGCCAGCAGTTTGTTAAATGTTTTATATGGGATTTATTTGAAATATGTGCAGATGTGAGCATTCTGTTAGTTTTGTCACTCACGCTGTATGTAGTAATTTGTTTTTTCTCTGTTCCCTACAGCATGCAAAAGTTTACTCAACAAAAAGGCAGATGGAGTCAAGGTAAGTCTACAGTTTCATTTAATCACCACAATTTAATAAAAGTGTATTGGTAACTTAGGCAGTACACTGTGCTTTGCTATAGAAGTCTTGCGCTTTGAGGTTATTTAACATATTAGTAGTATTACAACCCATGTATTGCCTTAGCGGATCTAGTTATCAGACTGTATTATAATGATTTTGACAGCAATTATAAGGTACCATGAAATGTCCATTAGTAATCGTCGCCCTCTGTCTAAATGATGGATAACTCTGTACAGTCATCTTCCTGGCGTATGTTATTCATCTGTTGTGTGATTTTTAACTGCCGTGACTGGCATAAAACCGTTTACTCACAGGAGGATCGGCTTCAGTCATTTCCCTAGTGATGTCATCCCTCTGAAAAGGAAGTTGAATCTGTCCTCTCTATTTCAGCCCCAGACAAACAACACTAAAAACAGTGTAGTGAGCGCTGTAGTGAATGCCATGAAAGAAAGCAACACGGCCTCTTCTACACCGATGGTACCTCATCTACATTCAACACTCTTTGTAACCCATATACTCATCTGACCATATCCCACAATACATTTTTGCAGTAGTACTTGGTGCATGTCAGTTTTTGCATGTACTAAATACCTCAGACCTAGGGCTGTAAAATCTAATTATCGCGATGAATCGCATCTAACATAAAAGTTTGTGCTTATATAATATGTGTGTGCATATATTAGGGGTGGGACGGTTCAGATTTCTCATGGTTTGGTTTGTATCACGGTTTTAGTGTCACGGTTTCTGTATAGTTCGGTATGTGCTATGTTCAGTAAAAAAAATAGGACAATTGTCATATAAAGATAAAGAAAATAAAAACAAATAATCTAACTACAAGAAACAGCACAAATACATGAGAGCTAAAATACAAATACAATAAACAATGATTTACAGATTTTCAGGTACAGAAATTAAATAAAGTAATCAAATATAAAAACAACACTGCATATAAACTTATTTGAATAGTTAAATAAAGATGAAACATTACTGAAGTTACATATTCAGTTAGGAGTGAGTTCTCTGTGCTTTGTCGTTTGATTAACATTAAAACAGAGCAGGACTGCTGTCCCTTTAAGACATAATTCAAAGATCCAGTACACTGATACTGATACACATGTGTTGTCGGTCTCGTTTTTCTCCTAAGACATAACCTACTATGTTTGTTAGGATACTCGCTAAGATGGGCATGTTGACATAATTTTTGTGTGAATTTGTCCGTTTAGGTGCAAAACTTGAAAGAGAATTTGCGCAAGAGTATTTGCGCACTATTCGCTAGCTCTCCATGTACGCGCTTCGGATGAGAACCGTCCCACCCCTAATACACACACACACACACACACCAATATATATAGACAGACACACATACATACATATATATTATATAAGCACAAACTTGTGTTAGATGCAAGTTTTAGATTAGATTTTACAGCCCTACTCAGACCTGTAGTTTGCTGTGCACTAGATGTCCTAGTCATTCCTCCCTTATGAGTTGTTTTTTTCTTTTTGGAGCGCTCATGTCCTTTTAAAGCACGTCTGGTACACATAATTGTGGTGTTTTATAAACATATCATTAGGAGTGATTTGTACTTGTCCGTATGCTGCTGGTTTATGTCCTTCTGCACTCCTCTTCTCCTTAGTTTGCCTCTGAAGGCGTACACACTGCTATTACAAGTACAAACAAAATATAGTCATCAGACAAGATGTCTTTGACATCGCACTTATTGTATATACATGGTGCTTAAAAATAACCAATATAAAACAAGAAGTCACCATACAGAGTAGCATAAATGTATGGATTTCAACAAATAACAATGTTGTTTGAGTCAGAGTGCATAAACCACAGTCACAGTAAAGATGCAGTGTCCCACACAGAAAGCTGTCAGCTGTTTGTCTGTGTTGAAACTAGCAGTATCCCCTGGAGATTTAAGAAAAGGAAAGTGGATTGACACTTCAGATGGGCCTTGTTTGCTCGACTGCCCAAATAGCTGAGCAAAGAGCATCCTGGGACCTCCAAAACAATCCATTAAGAGCACAAGTTAACCCCCGACCCCTCCCGAGGCCTCCAAATGCATCCACATTGCTGTTGGACAGCTAGCAACCACTGGGCTATCTTAAACATAAAAGACAACAGAAACGGCAATTGGAATAATATGAAGTATTTTTTCGCTATTTTGAGGAATCAAATGGGTGATAATATTTGGGAAAAATAACTGGAAGTTAATCTGAGAAAACATATAAGGCATACAGTATATTCCAGAAATTGCTTGACTTCAAGGCGGATTTTTAACAAATTTATGATTCTCTATCCCTGTGGTTCTGGCAGAATATTTTAGTCGAATTTGAGAAACTGCATCTTTAGGTCTTTGTGACACATGCCATTTATAATTTTGTGTGCACATGTGATCGGTTTTCTGTAGTGAGCTGTGAATGTTCATCAAGCTCATTGTGAACCTCAACCTCGTGTTCATTTCCACATAAAGTATTTGTCTGTTTACATCATTATTTCTTTATTTGATCTCAAAATCCTTATTTTGTGTCGGCTTTAATACTATGCGCGTATTCCTGGCGGATGTTGTGTTAAACCAGATCGTTGTGGATGAGAGTCTTACCTACTTTAATCATAATATGAAATCTTATCAAATTTTACAGGAGCCACAAACTACAGTTGTGCACAACCCTGCTGATGGCCCCAAGGTACAATTTTCAGGAGCTTTTGGAATAGGGGTGGGGGAACAATTCACAAAGTGCACTATTGCGGTTCTAAATGAATCTAGGCTGATCAAATGAAATTCTTTAACTTTTTTTTAAATATTTTATTTTATTTTATTTATTTTTACTCTCAAAAGATATAATAATATAATAATAATTTTTAATTAATTAATATAATACATTAACAAATAACTTTTGTGAGTCATCAAAAAAATGATGTATCCATAATCAGTTTGTAATCACTCTCTGAATAAAAAAGTTGAATTGTGAGTTTTATTAATAATAATAATAATTGTATAACTTGGAATAGACTGTGGGACTGTGCTGTTGCTAAAAAGCTAAATTATTTTATAATGGCTCTGTCTGAATCAAAAACAAGTTCAATCTTGGTTATTTTATTATTTATTTTTTGTTTTGTTTTATTTATCGAGAATCAAGAGCACTGAATTGAATCACGAGTTACCTAAAGGTTCCCACCCCTAATTCTGAAAAACTGATTTGAGAGACCATAACCTAATGTTATTCATTACTTTTCCTTCACATCTCATGTTTTGTTTGTCTTGTATGTTCTTTGTCTGTTTCTGTCCCCAGGGCTCCACAGAGAGCTGTAATACCACTGAAGAAGAGGATATGAAAGGTAGGAAAGGTACACAGATCTTCTCTCCTGTTCTCTGCATGCTTTTAGCACTGTGGCGTTCCAGCTCCCAGTGCTCATGTCAGAAGAGTAATCCCTCTCCTCTCCGAAAACTTCCGGTACTGCAGTACCAAAAAAGCCTTTGATTTAACAATATCTCACATCAGTCAACAGCCATTTGAAATATGAAACATGAGGCTGCGGTGACAACTGAGACTTTGTAATTTGAAGGCAGGGCCATGAACGCATGCTGCCATACGGACAGGAGGGGAATTACAGTTAGAGGGCATTGAGATGGGGTTAGATGGATTGTGCTTTACACATAAACATGCATGATGGCACAAAACATCTAAAAAGTTTACAGCTAAATTGCTAGTTTAGAGATACAACATAAGCAAAAGTCCAAAGTTAAGGTGCACCAGAGAGATTTAGCTGTAATATTCAGCAAAGTAAATGAGGGCAAATTCATTGTGGAAAAAACAACAACACATTAACAAACATTACTATCCGGAGGGGATTAGATTTCTCTAAGATAGCGATAGCTGTGTGAGGAAAAACATAGACGTGTTCAATTCAAACTTAAATAAAATTGCAAAGTACATCTGCGAAACACAAATTCACCTGACATCCTCAGGGAAAACTAGTCCCATCCGAATAGGGCTTTAATAAGCATTTCTATGTCAGATCATTTGTCATTGTCATGCACATGAATTTCCAGCCGCATTCAAATGATTCAAACCAATTTAAATATATATACACAACATCTGTTTTTAAGCTGTCGGTGTCTCAGTAGGTTTCCTTGTAGATTTTGTGTGTTTGTGTGTCCTGTGTTTTTCACCCCACTTATTTAGATGTTTGTTGATGTGCCGTGTCTTGTAAATTCATTAGCATGTTTTGAACCGGACTGTTTTTCCCGAGGGACTCTCGCCGATACAGTTTTCTGTCACGAAAAGGGCCAGGCTCGAATTCATTTCCTCTCCTTATTCACTCCGAGCCTGGACAGACAATAGCAGCTTAAAGAGCCTTATCATTAGCTCCGTCACGTCTGAGGTTAGGTGATGAGGACAGGAAATTGGCGCGGAGCCTGGAGAAACAATCTCTGAGCGCGCTGTTGTCCAAGCACATCAAACACGGCTCGGCTTCACCACACCCATAGATACAGAACTGCGTCACACCATTACTCATAACTCTCCTGGAGAATCCAGGATCATCACCTGTAGTCCTGTTCCCATAAACACAGTGCTTCTTTTATTGAGAACAGCTCATCTAAACACATCCCATTCAGCGTCTTCGTGACCGTTAAGCTATTTAGTCATGATTGCGTGTCAGCGTTGGTGTGGTGTATATGTTAGTTTGTTTTGGCTGGTGAAGGACATGAGAGATATGTGTGTTTTTCCTCCTGGTGTCGTGTGGTTTTGGGGCTGTGCCAGCCGAGAGTGTGCAGGGAGCGAGCAGTGACAGTGCCGTGATGAGTCAGTGCAGTGCCGGGGAAGAGCCGCCCGCTCTGGTGGCTTCACCACAGGGCTCTCCTGCCAGTAAGTCAAGATCCTCTCGTACCACCTGGGCACCTTCAATCCTCCCTTAAACCTTCAAGTCGAGACCTTTTTGTCCCCCCCACAACTCCAGCCTTTCTGCCCTTTAGCATATTATCATATATGGGTCACTTGTTTTCCGTGTACAACAGCATGTCACAGTTGTTGATCCCCTTTTCTGCTCACAAATGTATTCTCCCCCTGATGCATGCTACTCAACTGTACTATATATAGATCGTTCTGTTGTAACGTGTACAGACCAGAAAATGCCTTTTAGTAGCTTTTAGATGTTCTACTCCTGATTTTTCCTACATTCTCCACCCTGATTTGTGACTGAAGTCTCGAACATTCCCCTTTGAGGTTTCAGAAGTCGTAAACGTTAATATGCTTTTTTGCACATACACACATTTCAATAGATTCTCACATCTAAGCTACATATTTGTGATTTAATTTCTTACTGGTTGATGTAACAATACTCCATACAGTCTCTGATGTGTTGCTGACCTTAAGAAAAACCTGAAATTGTGCTTTTATTTTGTTCTATTATCATTCATAGTCCTTGTTGAATTCTAATGCTTGTTTTCAATTTTAAATTATTTTATTATATTTCTTCAACTGGGTTTGGTAAATGACCAAAGCCATTTACATAAACTACTTTTAGTAAGGGTTAGTAAGACTTGTATTCAGCATGTATCTCTTAATAAATTGTAAATCAGCATAGTAGAATGATTTCTGAAGGATCATGTGACTCTGAAAACTGGAGTAATTATGCTGAAAATTCAGTTTTGCCATCACAGGAATTTAAAAAATATATATATATTAAAGTAGAAAACAGTTATTGTAAATTGTAATAATATTTCACAATATATCTATTTTTACTGGATTTTTGATCAGATAAATGCAGCATTGATGAGTGTAAGAGACTTCTTAAATTTTTTTAAAAATGTTAAACCCTAATTTGAATGGTACTATATATGACCAAAACCATTATATACAATGACATCCAGTTGAAAGAAAAATAATACTAAAATCTAGAGAGCAGACTGGTGGAGAGAACACAGATACAGTACTGTATATGCATAATATAGTAAAGTTGCTGAAATGAACACTTATTTTACTTTTTTTAAATTAACAAGAAAATTGCAATTTACACAAATAAGTTAAAGGGATAGTTCACCCAAAAATAAAAATTCTGTCATCATTTACTCACCCTCATGTTGTTCCAAACCCGCAAAACTTTTGTTCATCTTCGGAAACACAAATGAAGATATTTTTAGCAAAATGTAAAAGACTGTCCCTCCACTGACAGCTATGCAACTACCACTTTGAAGTTCATTCGTAAAACGAATCCATATGAATTCAGCGGCTTAGTCCAAATTTTCAAAGAGACACGATCGCTTTATGTGCTAAACGGATTTAATTTAGGCTTTTATTCACATATACAGTGGTGGTCAGAATTATTGGCACCCTTGGTAAATATGATCAAAGATGACTGTAAAAATAAATCTGCATTGTTTATCCTTTTTATCTTTAATTCATAAAATTAGCAAAAATCTAACCTTTCATTGAAGGAAAAGAATTGAAAGTGGGGGGAAAATCACATTATGAAATAAATGTTTTTCTCCAAAACATGTTGGCCACAATTATTGGCACCCTTTTATTCAATACTTTTTGCAACCTCCTTTTCCCAAGATAACAGCTCTGAGTGTTCTTCTAAAATGCCTGATGAGTTTGGAGAACACCTGACAAGAGATCAGAGATCAGATTTCTCCATACAGAATCTCTCCAGATCCTTCAGATTCCCAGCTCCATGTTGGTGCTTCTCCTCTTCAATTCACACCACCTTTTAGGGTTCAGGTCAGGGGACTGGGATGGTCATGACAGAAGCTTCATTTTGTGCTCTGTGACACATTTTGTTAATTTTGATGTTTGTTTTGGATCAATGTCCTGATGGAAGATCAAACCACAGCCCATTATTGGATTTCTAGCAGAAGCGGCCAGGTTTTGATTTTTTTATCTGTTGGTATTTGGCCACTCAAACTTTCCTCCTCGCCGTGCATTAGGATGATTTAGACACACGTCCTCTTCCAGACAGATTTGTAACATCTTTAGTTGATTGGAACTTCTTAATTATTGCCCTGATAGTGGAAATGGGGATTTTTAATGCTTTAGCTATTTTCTTACAGCCACTTTCTATTTTGTGAAGATCAACAATCTTTTGCTGCACATCAGAACTATATTCTTTGGTTTTACTCATTGTGATGAATGATTAAGGGAATTTGGCCTTTTGTGTTTCTTCATGTTTATACTCCTGTGAACAGGAAGTCATGGCTGGACAATTTCATGTTCATGATCACCCTGTTTTTTTATTTAAATTAGATATTTTACTCATAAAAAAATCCTAGGGGTGCCAATAATTGTGGCCAACATGTTTTAGAGAAAAACATTTATTTCATAATGTAATTTCTCCCCCACTTTCAACTAATTTCCTTCAATGAAAGGTTAGATTTTTGCTAATTTTATGAATTAAAGATCAAAAGCATAAACAATGCAGATTTTTTTTTTACAGTCATCTTTGATCATATTTACCAAGGGTGCCAATAATTCTGACCACCACTGTATACACATTCATCAACATACATCAGTTGTGGTAAACGGAAGCTCAAGCATGTTTGCTTGACGTGTGCAAGATCCAATTCATGTTCATTCCTGGTTCATTCTCGTGTTATGCAGCACATTTGAGCTTCTGCAAGAGGTTTGTTCTCGTGCATCACACCAGTTCGGTTGAGATTCTGTTTATGTTCACTGATCAATGTTTATATGTTAATAAAAGCCTAAATTCAATTTGTTCATCATATAAAGCGATTAAGTCTCTTTAGAAGATTTAGACTAAACCACTCAATTCATATGGATTAGTTTTACGATCTCTTTATGAACTTGAGTCAAAGTGGTAGTTGCAGAGACAATGGAGGTACAGAAATGTTGTCGATTTTGTTAAAAATATCTTAATTTGTGTTCCAAAGATGAACAAATGTCTTACGGGTTTGGAACTGCATGAGAACGAGTAAATGATGACGGAATTTTCTTTTTTGGGTGAACTATCCCTTTAAGGCTTCAGTTAGGTGGCTGACCATGGATAAAATAACATAGGAGTTATGGTATAAGAAACAAAAATTGACTTGATTCTGTGTCCAAGCAACACTGCAGCTGCAACACATACAGGCCCTCATCCACACCTGTTCTCTCTTCTTTTAACATCTGTCAGCATCTGTCTTCAGCAATTTCCTCCATCCTCCCTCCTGTTACCTACTTCATAAGTCTACAGATTCATTGTCTACATTTTGACTTGCTTCATATTTCCATTTTAAACTTTTCCAATCTTTTTTATTCATCCCTTTATGTACATTCTAACACTGTTTATGAAGTACAACAAAATGACTATATTGTATATATGTTGTATGACTATATTGTATATATACTTTTATATAAGGCATTAAAGAAATTGTTTACCCAAAAATGTAAATTCTTTCATAATATACGCACTTTCATGTTGTTCCAAACCCACATGAATGCATAAGGCGAAATTTAGCCAAATGTTCATGCTGATCTTTTCAGACAAATGTGAACAGGGATTGGGAGGCTTCAAAAAGAATAAAGCTGTTGAATACACTAACCACTTTTATGATACATATTCATAGCTCAACAACACCCATCCCCATGTGATGTTGTACTTCGTTCTCGTGTGTTCATGCGTCTTCTCTCTTTCTGCATGCATCATCACCTCACTGTTGCGTGTGCTGCATTGTGTGTTGCAGCCGTCCCCGTGCATGACGTTAAACGCTTGGCATGGAACAGTTCAGAACATGCCTCATGTCCAGAGTTAGAGCGCACTCATTCTGGCCCCTGCGCCTCAGTCCATGGGGTCGGCGGTATCACAGCGAGTGTGTCCGCAGCTCAGTGTAAGTGTGTGGGGTAGACCAGGACACACACACACATGTACACACACAGGATGTCAACAGGAAGTCAAATTCTTCATACTAATAGAATTAGGTAGTGACATCATATCAGATGTCACAGTGGGCAGTTAGTATTGTGTGTCAAGGTTGTGACTGGTGTTTTAGAAGGTTGATTTTTAGTAGTTTAACAGAGAGCATGTTAATCCAAATGCGTATTTACATTGAACTCAAGCATTTAAATTGAAAATATGCGTTTCTACTGTCCCTATCACACAGTGTGAGAAAATATGCACTTTTTTTTTTCTCTGTGGAAAAAAGGTGAGTTCACGGCATGTCAGAATTACCGTAATTACAAGATTCTGGCTTTGAACCTCTGAAACACTTCAATAATTCCATTCATTGCCTAATCATGCAAGATTAAATAACCCAAGATTTGAAAATAAACAAAAGACATACAATAATAGAGTTTACTGTAGCTAGAACAGAACTGGATAATAATGTCTAATGCCCTGCTAAATAACTTCAAAAGTTTATTAATAGGGCATTTGCATAACGACTGTTATTTGTTTTATTACATTTTTGTCTATTAATTACTCAGATATTAAATGGATTCCTTTTGGCATTAATAGTGTTGCCATAGAAATGTATAATTGTGGGGAGGTGAACACCTTTGAGTAGAACGTCCAGTTGGTAATCAAGTAATTACAGTAAATGTGACATGGCGTGAACGCACCAAAACCCAATAAGGTACAAGCTTTTTTGGGTCATGTGACCAGTACTGACATTCCAGATAAAAGTGAAGCTGGTTTCTGAGCATTTTCAGCACATTTTATTTTTATTTAGGCATATGTATTTTTTCACAGAATAATACATTTGAGTTATGAGTTGTTTATTTGCAGTTTTATGTCACTTTCACTCTTGGCGTCGGTAGGCCATTTTTGCAGGTATCTGCAGTGTAAGCAGTGCAGGTTGTGCTTATTAACTTTCCTTTGTTGCTTTTTTCCTTTTTCCATCATTTAATTTCCTCTCCCTCAATCATCCCTCATCTTTCACCCTTTCTGTTCGAGTAGCTCGTAAGCAGGAGATTATAAAGATCACGGAGCAGTTGATCGAAGCTGTCAACAATGGAGACTTTGAAGCATACACGTAAGTACAGCCTACCTGCACATGACAGCAACACAAGGGATCTCTACATTTTTGTAACTAAGATACTATGAAAATTGTAGGTCATCGTATTAATTTATATACAAAGCTTTAAGTGGCATTTTATATTAAAAATGGACAAACTTATTAGTCTGAACGAAGTGAAGTCCCAGGCTAATCCGTGGTCTGTGAACAGATGCTCCTGTTATTTTGAGAGAATATTGTATGTAGCCACAAAATGCTGGTAATATCCAGTTGTATCCGGACTTCAAAATTAAATTGCTTCACTGTAAACATTCTTATGTACCACAGAAGAATCTGTGACCCTGGTCTGACCTCTTTTGAGCCTGAAGCTCTGGGGAACCTGGTCGAGGGGATGGATTTCCACAAGTTTTACTTTGAGCACCGTGAGTCATGTCTAACTATGAGTATAGTTGTTTTACCTTAAAAAAATCATTCATGTAAGTCATAACTATTAACCATATCTGATACACGATCAATGTGTTTGACTTCTACAGTGTTGAGTAAGAACAACAAGCCCGTGCATACCACTATCCTCAATCCTCACGTTCATCTCATTGGGGAGGACGCTGCCTGCATTGCTTATATCCGGCTGACGCAGTACATCGACAGCCAGGGCCGCCCACGTAGCTGCCAATCGGAGGAGACGCGTGTGTGGCACCGCCGTGATAGCAAGTGGCTTAACGTCCACTTCCACTGCTCAGGGGCACCAGCCGCCCCCTTACAGTGAACTGCACAGGACAGGTAAAAAAAAACAAAAAAAAAAACACCCCATTCGCACTCCTAAATTTTTGTCTTTATTCAACAATTTCTTCTCTTTCCTGTCATTCTCTTACACTGTTTACATTGTAGACCATGCAGCGCTTCCAGGTTCTATGTCAGAACACCGACTCATTATCGTAAACAAGAGTTTCCTAGTTAAAAATGACACATGAATGCCCTTTCTGACATTTTTGGTGTGTGAGATTGTACTGTTTTGTTGTTGCTGGTATGCCGGAGCATGAGTTCTTGAAACAGAAGAGGGCCGGGAGCAACAGCTTATTTGCATTTAAAGGGACACACTCAAAAACGCAGCATTTTCGCTCACACTCAAAAAGTGGCAATATTAACATGCTGTAATTAAATTATCTGTGTGGTATTTTGAGCTAAAACTTCACAGACACACTATTATTTTACATCTTGTAAATAAGGACATAATAGGTCCCCTTTAAAAGTAATGCGTTACAATATTGTATTACCCCCTAAAAAGTATCTAACTAATTGTTATAAATTTTCTTTACTCTAAAGGTGCAGTCACATTTATTATTCTGCAAATTTTCATAGGAAAAATCCAGTCATTTCAATAGAAATTCACATGATTGGGAATTTCACATGAGGGCGAATGCAGATTTTGCAACGGGTTCAAGTTGGCCATGTGGAATTGCTGCAGAAAGCTGCTTGGTTTGAAAGTGCTTCGTATATTTCTACACTATTGACAATAGACAGTAGACCAGTTTTGGGTGAACTAGGTGAACTTTGGGTGAACAGGCATGTTTTTTTAAACATGCCTGATTAAGGAAGTAAAATTTGCTGCAAACAGATTTGTATTTACCGTATGCATTAAGAATGATGCACATTTCCATTCATAGAAACCCGTTTGCTTTATTTCTTCCAGTTTACCTGGATTCTCGAGATAATGGGAATGTTTCTTCTTTGTGGCTGGACGGGCACGTGAAGGCCAGCTGGATGACAGCTCTTAAAGTTACAGACACACCAGTGAGGAACTCTGACAACATCCAGTTCAACTGTCAACACCACCTATCCTGTCCAATCTTTGACCAACGGGAGCTGGCCGCGGCTGTGGCCCCGCCCAAGGGACGGTGCATGTATCTGACACCCACATGGGGGTGCTGTTTTGTCCTTTTCCCACGGAACCATCTTTTTTTTGCCCGTTAAAGATGTTCAGAAGGTGTTGTAAGTACTGATCTATGAATTCATAAATATACTGTATATTGTAAAAAAATCACTAGCTGAACCAGAAGCTACAATCAAGTTTGAAAAAGCATTTATGTAAGTAAACCAGGACGGGAGTTGGGGGGGTGGGAGGTGGGGGGGGGGCTAAACTTAGAAAAGAAAAAAAAAAATCACAAAATGGACTAGCGCCCAAAAGCTTCTGAAGTTTACAGGTTTGTCATCACAATCATTCTTGTATACTTTGCAGATTTTTGGACACAAAATTATATGAAAATTAAGGGAAGGTGTTGTCTAATCCGAGAGCGAGGCATTGAAAATGTTCAGAAGTTCTTCATATCAAAAAAGAACCAAAGTGTAGTTTTTAGTCTTTTTAAGGAGTGTTTCTGTTCGGTGTTGGCTTTTTATGTTACCCGGGTCTGAGAGAAGGATTGTGCGGCCCAGGTTTTAGTAATCTCTTGTGTTAATGTGGAACTCTTGATTTTCCTTTTTTTTTTTTTTTTTTTTCCTTGGACTGACATAACACAAGTATTTTGTGTTCAGGTTGAATTTTTAAGACTGTTTTATTTTTTAAGTTAATCTAAATAAACATGTAAAGATATACAGAGATATTTAAAGGAGATATAAACTCTCACCATCCAGGTTTAGGGAAAGATGTCGTTCCTGACCGCGCTCGATATGTTTGTGTGGGTGTGTGTGCGATCAGAACTTGTATAAATTGAATCCCCCATGTAGATTTAACATGACGAAAGCCCAAATGAACAGCACAGAGTACACAACTAAACACTGACCAGTAGATTTGTCCTTAATGTTTTGTTAGGTCACATTAGCGCCATAGACAAACCACTGCCTTTATACACGCAGGCAGAATGTACTGTGATAGTCAGACATGAACTTCATTCCCGTTTTCCAAACTTAATGACTAAATCTTCAGGTCTGAGCTCAAAGAGGACTAGTCATTTTTACAAACTACATCATGATGAAAATAGCTTTAGTATTCAAGTATGTTGTGATTAAGACTCCTTTAAAACTCACCGTTCCTTCTTAACACCCACACAGCTGCGTTGTATTAGTACTGTTGTTTTAGTAATGTTGGACGTGTCTAACTCACCCTGTTCTCAGTGTTGTCGTAGTCGTGGTTCATGTCGGTGACGGGGGTGTACATGCTGTACGTGCTCTGTAAATACATGCTATTCAGTTCATCCCATCACAAGGAGCGGGTGGGGAAATCGAAACTCTTATAATGCGTCCAGTTGCCACAGTTACGTTGTTTAAAATCGCAGTTTTAATGTTTGTACGATTAAAATTCACAGCGGTTTGTTAGATTTCACCACAAAACTATATTACGCAGGTTTTATGGCACTGACTATTTAAACTCAGTTTTAATATTACTGTTACTTAACTTAGAAGTGAGGGTTTGATTTTCACAAGTGATTAATACGTTGAGTTCGTCTGTAGTTGCACGGATGCTTTTCATCACTGCTACGGTTTTGTCTTTAGATAGATTTTAGTATAGTTTCGTTTGACGCAATATATTACGTGTGGAAAAAAACAACAAAAACTATGAATTCACCTCACCCCGTCTCCTTGAAACACACCAGTCTTTTGTATCGGTCTGTAAATACATGTGTGCTGGGCATCGTGACATATCAGGACTATACCTCCGCACGTGTGTGTGTGTGTGTGTGCGTTTATCACCTTAACGACAATGTCTTTTAAGTAAGTAGTAATGCCGTCAGATTATATGTGATGATGATGCTGTTTTCACGTCTATTTTGTCTCGCGCTTATTTCCTGCATTTTTTTTTATTGCTATTTTTTCCTTTTTTCTTTGTTTATGCTATGGGGAACTGCTGCCTTGCCTGGCCAAACTAGATCTACACTTTTTATTTCTTTCATTTTTATTTAAACCCATCCAAGAGTTCCTTTTACTGTACATGGTCGACATCTTCAGCTCCATGAAAACGAAAGGGATTAAGATGAGGAGTCACTTGCTGGTAGATTTAGCGAAATAAATATCCAACCCCTGAAAGCTCGGTCTGAATCCTGGGCCAGACGGCGGACGAATGAGTCTTCTGGCCCACCCGTCCAATGACAGGAGAAATCAAACACGCAGTTTAAATAAACCGGCAAATATGCATGTCTACTTTTCTTGATGAATCTTTTTTTTTTTTTTTTTTCACTGTCTGTGTTTACTTAATAAAAAAGGGAAAAAAAAAATCTCATAGTATTTGCATCTCGACATGAAAATCACTCCATTTGGAATTATAAGTGATGTACCATATTAAAAATGAAAAAAAAAAATTGTAGAAAATAGTGAAAAAATATATAAAACAAAAGCCTCTGCTTGGTATGCTCCCCTCATTCTAAGTAAATCTATTGCATTGTAATGGTATACTATTGGGCTTCGTATATACTCGGAGTTTAAACATGGATGCTGGATTTTTGCATGATCATACATTTAATAAAACCATGAAATGACAACTATCAAGTGTTTGTCTGAATGTTAGTAGGTCTTCATCATAGCTTTGTTATTATTGAAACTTGATCTGGAAAGTATTTAATAAAAAGAGCATTTCTGCAGCTGATTCTGTGTTTTCTTTGTGCATTCAACATTACTGCTTTGATTTGTGTCACTGGTCTTATTGTGAAAGATTAACTTCACTTCAATATGACTTTCCTTCCAGGCCTCATGGAACATAAAGGTGCATTTAGTAGTTTGGTGCTAATTTAAAAAGTTTTACAGATCAAGAAATAAATTGTTTTTTGTGAACTCTCATCTGAATGGTTTATACTTAGACGAGATAAAGGCTGTACTCATAATGGTTTTCTATAAAAAGTGTTTTAATTATGTAGCCTAATGTACGATAGTGGCCAAAAGTGATGTCTGACCTAGGGAAAATTGACCCTTTATTTAAATATTATTAAAAGATTTTGTAAGCATATTGCTTAGTTGTGCTTGGATTGTTTTATTTGAGATAACGCAATGAAACATGCCAAATTGTGTGGACATAATTTTGGACACGGTGTTATACAAAGAAATTATGAACACATGCAAACATCTGGAACAAGGCTTAAAGGGTTAGTTCACCCAAAAATGAAAATTGTCCCATAATTTGCTCACCCTCAAGGCATCCTAGGTGTATATGACTTTCAGCCAAACACAGAGTTATATTAAGGAATATCCTGGCTCTTCCAAGCTTTATAATGGGAGTGAATGCTACCCTAGATTCTGAAGCCCAAAAAATCCATCATAAAAGCAATCCATATGGCTCCAGGGGGTTAATAAAGGCCTTCTGAAGTGATGCGTTTTTGTAAGAAAAATATCCATATTTATAACTTTTAAATTATAATCACTGGCTTCCGGTAATGGCCGTACACAAGTCAAGTACAGTGGAAGAGTGACCTCTGACCCGATGTAGGACTATCGTAAGCTTAGACGCCTCTCGCGGTAGAGCTGTGCAACAAACTCAAGCTCCTCTTCTGTTATAGTGAAATCCTCCAACATTTCTCTTTAAAAATTCTCGTTTTAGACTTCTAATTGGTTACTGGTGTTTAGTTTTGCTCTATCATCTGCGCAAGACTGGTCAAAGTTCACTCTTAATGAAAATTTTCATTTTTGGGTGAACTAACCTTTTAACAAAATTTAGTGTTTTGTTCTTCCTTCATATTTAAAATAGTTTCCTCATTTTGATGGTTTAATCAAACTTGTAAGGGTCATTAAAAACAAATATCCCATCCGAACATCACGTTTGGCCACTACTGTAGGCCTTTTTGTCCATGTTGAAATGACTTTACCCATGATGTTTCACTAAACGTTCGACAAAATCCTTGATTTCAGAGATTTTTGGTTTTTTTTGTTGAAATGAATCAATGCTTAATGTATAATATAATCATAATCACTTATTGTAAATCAAGACCACATATGGTTTAAACACTGTATTGCATTAATAGATAGTCAGGTAACAAAGAGCTTTAATATGAAGTCTTATTAATTTAATAGCATTTTCGTGCCGAAACCTTTATGATATAGCCCTGCACACTTACTAGATCATCTCATTCTGTTTAAAGTCACCACGAAATCTTATTTTTTTTATGGAATATTTCAGTAGTATTAAAATTGATTTTTCTGTGCACATTATTATTTTTTAATTCATGTGCCCTCTTAATCTTTAAAAAAATAACTTCCCCTCCCTCAGCGACATCTCTTCTCTGACGTGACCACTGGCACGAGGGGTGGGACAAACTGTTAGACAGCAACATTTTTGTAGGTGTTCAGCTATAAAGATGTGCTATAAACGTCCCCAAAGTAATACTTCAATACAAACAGTATTTGCTGCATCAATAGCATGGGTCTGCAATCAGATGCATAGGCACTTTAGAGTTCACATTATTTATTTTCCTTCCTTTACCCTCCAGCATGCAGTGTACTGTCTGTGGCGGCTCCCAGCAGACCTGAGCAAGTTTTATTTAAGGGCTTTGTTTCCTGCAGTCGAGCAGCTGGGCCCCAAAGCTCTCAAATGGAGGGCGAGTCTCTTGTTTCTGGGTGGTGATTAATCAAACTCTCTCTACACTTCCTCTCATCTGATAAAGCAGACTGCAGGAACAGAGATAAGATACTCACCCGTCTAGGTCACCCTACTTTACTCTTTAAAGAAGAGGAAACCGAGATGGTCGTCTCCATTCTGTGCCTTTATTTCCCAATATGTGTATACTTAAACACCAGACGTGGGATCACATCCATTCATTTACATACCCAACTGCTGCTACACATACACAAAATTCACATTCACTCACTGGCAAAAGTCTGCAGCATACTGTAACTAACTCTGTTAGTTTGGCACAGATAAAAATGTTTCGCTTTGGGTCTGCATTGATCGCCTACACTACTGTTCAAAAGTTTGGGTCAGTAAAATTTAGTTTTTTAAATGAATACTTTTATTCAGCGAGGATGCATTATATTGATCAAAAGTGACACTAAATACATTTGTAGTATTACAAAAGAATCCAGAAGTAAACTATTTCCACAACTGTTTTCAATATTGATAAGAGTTAGATGTTTTTTTAAGCTCTAAATAAGCATATTAGAATGATTTCTGAGGGATCATGTGATGCTGAAGACTGGAGTTATGGCTGCTTGCTATTACAAGAATAAATTACGTTTTAAAATATATTGAAATAGAAAACACTTATTTAAACTGTAATATTTCACAATATTTTACTGTATTTCTTGATCAAATAAATGCAGCCTTGATGAGCATGAGACTTCTTTTATAAACATTTAAAAATCTTACCAACCCCAAACTTTTGAATGGTAGTGTAGCTAGTCATTAATGTTTCTTTTAATGATGAAAAAAAAAAAAAAAAAAGGTGCCACATGTATAATCCTGGAATCTTCTTTTTAGCTCCTTGGGTTGCACAATGTTTCTTGACCTCAAACAGAAATCACTTAACAACAACTGTTTTTTGAAAGGCAGCAAGATGGCTGAAATGTATGATACACATATTTAAATACTTCTCTGCTTGGCAGAGTTAAAGACTTTTGAGAATAAAATTTAAATAATCCTCTCATAGTCCCTCCCTTCCATGGGTATTTCCACAAAATGTTCCCAATCTCCTAGAAGTTCTGTGCAATTCCCTCTCTTCCTAGGAGACTATATTTGCATTTCAAAACAGCAAGTTCACAACAGATTTTAAACCACTCTAGAAGTCTTTTTAAAGCTGTCCAATCAGGTCACTCCCATTTCCATATCTGTGAATCCATAAACGTCCACTACAAGTTCCCATAACGAGGTTGAGGGCTGCTACTCTGACTGAGGGCTTCATTCAGACTGACAGCGTGATCCGCCCGTCTCCTCTGTCAGAGCCTGTGCGGAGTAAGGAGGGCGAGAGGGGTCAGTCCTCTTTTGGCTCCTGCCGCACACGGGCCCTGAGTTCTCCTATGTGGAGCTGGGTTCTGCCGTGGTTCTCTTTATGTAGGTTCTTGTCAGCTCCAGCTGGCGTTGTGCAGTTCGTCTCTGAGCCAAATGGGCAGAGGCTGACCCAGACGTTTCAACAACCTGAGTAACTCCACGTTCTGCTCGCGGTAATATTCCGACAGAAACGCCCTTGACTGGAGAAATGGGAAGAAAACAAAATGTGAGTTTCACACATATATGGAAGAAACAAAAATCATGCTTTGGTAAATCAAAATGATCATTTATGACATATACATCAAAAGTATAAGAAAATAAAGGCCTGTTCACACCAAGAATGATAACTATAACGATAACTATATTAGTATTTGCACCAGCGGATGATGTTCTGTTCATTCAAAGCACGCGCTGCAGTTTTGTCGTCTGCCGCTTTAAATGCTCAGGCTCTAATTCTGATTGGCTGTCAATGTCGTTAATCAGGTGGAAAAAAATCATTCTGAAAGTGATTCCAAAAATATAGTTTCTCTGTGCCATTATCATTATAGTTGTGATGTGGACGCTGCTATTCTTTTATATTTAGAACAATTTTCAGAACTATATCTTTATTGTTAATATTATAGTCATCGTCCTTGGTGTGAACAGGCCTTAAATCATAATTATGAGATAAAAAGTCAGAAATATGAGATACTAAGTCTTAATTTTGAAATAGTAAAACAATTAGACAATTCATAATTATGAGATAAACCAGAATTTTGAAATTTAATTAAAGCAGAAATTATGGCAGTCAAAATTGATTTAAAAAGTCAATTATGATAAGTGAAATTATGACTGTCATAATTATGACTTTTTATAATTTAGACTAAGTTGAAACTGACATACTAAGTCACAAATAAAGAGATAAAAAGTTGAGATTATGACAGTCAAAATTATGACACAAAAGGTTGAAATCATGATGACAAAAAGTCAAAATTATGACATTATTTCATAATTATGAGATAAAAGTTTGAAACTGAATGAAAAAAATCAATTACAGCATAAAAAATTTCAATGTGCTGCAACAACAACAACAACAAAAAACTTAAATCTTTGGTAAATCATATTTATGAGATCAAAAGTCAAAACTGGAAAGAAAAAAAAAATTATTTCATGACATTTACCTAATAATTTAACTTTTTTTCCTCATAATTATAATTACCAAAGATTTATGTTTATTTATGATTTCCATTTTTTTCTTAAGTGACGGAAATGCGCTTCCATACATGCACAATGTACAAACACGTTCAAATAACAAATACACTGATTGAATTTTACTGATCACCCAGAAGAAACTTTGAGTATTTACACAATAGACTGGACATAGAGGAAAACGCAAGGTGAAAATCATGTGACCAGCTACTGTAACGCACTCTGATCAGCACTCAATAACCGAATGTAAGCTGCTTTTGAAATCCAGTTTGCTCTATTTCCACTTCATTTCTAACTGACTCTTTCTACACCCTCAAAATAGATCTTATACATTCTGTTCCTTCATCTTTCTCAACTGTGCAACCGAATTATAGAGAGGAAAACAGGACTAAATAAACTTCACTGGCTATAATTGAAATGCAATGTCTATATTTGTTCAGTTGGAGAATAAAAATCTCCATATCTGGAGCTTGAGAAGTTGAGAAGTGAGTTGTACCTCCAGGCTCATGTCTGGATATTTCCTTCCTTTGCTCTTTCCCAGACAGCGAGTGCGTCCTGCCTCCAGTTTCTGACACCAGAAACCTTTACTCTCGTCAAACCTTTCAACAGAGCAAAGAGCTGGTTACTTTTTCTATAATAAAACTTTTAAAAATAATCATTAATGTACATACATTCCTAGACTTAAAGGGTTAGTTCACCCAAAAATGAAAATTCTGTCATTTATTACTCACCCTCATGTCGTTCCACACCCGTAAAACCTTTGTTCATCTTCGGTACACAAATTAAGATATTTTTGATAAAATCCAATGACTCAGTGAGGCCTGCATTGCCAGCAATTACACCCCCTTGCCCAGAAAGCTACTAAAAACATATTTAAAACAGTTCATGTGAGTACAGTGGTTCAACTTTTTTGTGTTCTGAAGATAAACGAAGGTCTTACGGGTGTTCGAACGACATGAGGGTGAGTAATTAATGACATAATTTTCATTTTTGGGTGAACTAACCTTTAAGCAAAATAAAAATGTATTAGTTTTTTTAAATCATATAACAAAAGCGAAAATGATGTTAGTTCTGAGAAAAGCTCTAGTATCATTTGTTAGCAGATGCCGCTTGGTTTGATATTTTGTATTTAATGCAATGAAATTCAAACATTTTTAAGTGTGACTTTTTTACATAATAAAACATTAAGGACATACATTTGAAAGGTACAATATGTAAAATTTTTGTTGTTCAAAATGAACAACATTTAAATCAGTCGACACATGAATCCTTCTTCAAAAACGTATTTTTGTCTTACCCTGATTCACTATGGTAAGCCTATTATAAGTGTTTTAGACCTGTCGGAATAGTTTGTACATGTCTCTTCATATCCGTAAATAGAGAAAAGTTGCTCCGGCTACTTTGATGCATGTATGGTGTGGGAGTGGAATAGGTTAGTTGTCACAACGAGCGAGAAAGGTTGACATGGAGCAGCTGAATCTCCAACTTTTGTGGAGCTCATGAGAGTCTGCTGGCAAAAAGACAACGCGACAGAGCTCGTAATAAAACAAGAATCAACATTGGCTTTGCTTTTCAAAGAACTGAGTGATTTGATATGTTGTAAAAGCGATGCAGAGATGCCGTTTTTATTTAACAGGTGAGAAAGTGATTTCATTGAACAGATAAATTGTTCATTGTAAAGCATTATCTATTAATTATCTATCACTGTGCTGGAATTCATTTTCAAGGAAGTACCGTGTCTATTAATGGGTAAAGCTACAGTAACTTCTTCAGCTAGTCAGCTTACCATCCTTTCCAACTGGTTATATCTCTTAAGCCTAGTAGCAAATGTTTTATGAGCAGTAGGATAACAGAAGCACAACCAAAACAATGTTCATCCGCAAAAAAGCATGCAGTTTTGTTTTTAAACCACTAGATGGCCAAATGTTACATAGTGTACCTTTAATTAAAATGTGATAAATTAGCATCCAGGCCAGGACTGGAGCTACTGTATCAGTTTTGTAATAAATATAGTTTTATTAAATGCTCTTGGACTCCAGCGAGAGGGTGTGCAATAAAGAGAGCTCGTACATCAAAGCCTGTGTGTAGTTGTAGTACGGTGTGACTCCAAGGAACTTCTGAATCCCATCCATCACCTGAGCAGGACTGGAACGCAGCTGCATACCATCCACGATCAACAGCTGTTCACAGGATAAAACACACATCACACACACTGATGCAGCTCAACACACCTTTAGGAACGCTATGAGATTTTTGAACGAGTGTGGGTTCACTGAAGACTCAAACATACTTGTTTGTCTGAATATTCCAGGTTATTTCTCATCATAATGTAAAGCTGTTGGCACCAGTGACAACTTCAATTTTCAATTTTTATGTTTATAATTTAACAGTGTTATCTAGCTGAACTAGTGTTGTATGTTTTAGCTGCTATGACATTGTCTATTTAGACATGTTTGTACATCCAGAACTGAAAAGAATGATAGTTACATCATAGCATGACATAGCTCCTGACTAAGATGAAAAGAATTCTTTTAAGAGATAAATCTTTTGTGTTCACACCTGGCTAGGTTAATAGTGGCGTAGCTAGTTTCAGAAGTCAGCTGTCGGTTTTTGTGTACACACACCTGATTGGGTTGGTAGTGATGTAACCAGCGCTCCAGATGGCTGCTGTAGGCTCCGGGCTGCAGGCAGTGGCGGTGCAGAGACAGCAGAGCTGCGGGGGAGGACGGCCCAGCAGAGATCACCTCATGAAACGTGTAGTTTAGCGCCACAGGATCCTGATGAGCCCTTTGATGCTAGAGAGTGACAACAGAGAAATTAAGCAGATGTAGTTTTCTTCTGCTCTGTCACTACCGAGGAGATAACGCTATCCATTAAGGCCCCGATATACTCACGGTGATGTTCTTTTTCGTTTGTTGCTTAGAGGTAAAAAAAAAAAAAAAGTTTGTAAAAAACAGTGTCAGTGTTGCTTTCGATTTGAATTACAACTTAATTTTCTACTATAAGGCAGCTCTCCAGTGTGTGCATGTTTTTACACACAGATGTCTGACCTTGACGGACCGAACAGAAGAAATGAACTGGAGAAGATTTCCATGCCAAAGAAGGCGGAGCCTCAGAGCACACCTACTTGTTATGTATTGCCACGGACAAATAGTTGTACAAAGGTGTTTGCCAGCCATCGCAAATTTTTCTGGAAAGTTTGCTTTGCAAGCTGTTTCAAATTCCTGAAACGAACTCAGAGCAAACTCCGAGTCGAGTTCCGGCGGAAAGGTGACCTCTGACCCAATGTATGACGTAGTTCCTCTTCTCTTATATCGAATATTTTTCATTTTAGACTTCTAATTCATGACCAGCATTTTGTTTTGCTCTATCCTCTGCGCTTCCGCATTTGTCAGTTCTCACCTTAGTGTATGCTACGCCTAGGTCAGAGGTCACCCTTCCTCTGGAACTCGACTCTCTCGTGATCGCAGGTACGGCTGATGCCTGAAGCCAAACATAGTTTTAAATTTGCACATTTTTCTTACAAAAACCCATCGCTTCGCTTTAGAAGGCATTTTTTTAACCCACTGAAGTCATGTGGATTACTTTTTAGATAAATGGATGAGCTTTTTGGAGCTTCAAAAACTCGGGCACTAATCAATGCCATTACAAAGCAGGAAAGAGCCAGGATATTATTTATTACAACTCCAGTTGTGTTTGGCTGAAAGAAGAAAGTCATACACACCTAGGATGGCTTGAGGGTGAGTAAATTATGGGATAATTTTCATTTTTGGGTATATTGGGGTCTTTATCTCTCTCACTGGCAGCTGCATGTGATTTGGAATCTGCCATAATTTCTTATGGGTATTAAGTTCTCTTGCAAGGTGTTTTTTTGAACTAATCATCTGAGCCTTAAATGTCATGTAACTAATGACTCTAGAGACAAGAGTCCCATTAAAGGCAGCAGATGGAAACATTTCCACTCCAATGGAAATAAAAGTCAATTTTACATCAGACATCTACCAGCAGGGGCTAACCGAGTTATGCTAACTAACCACTTAAACCTTGATCCTTCCATTTCTTGTGTATACATACGCACCTGGTACCAGGAATATGCCCGGTCAGCGGGGTTGATCAGTATTGAGATGATTTTGGCTCTTGGTAACAGGGCGGCTGCTCTCTTCGGGGCAGTTTCAGTGTCAAAGTAGTTTGCGCTCTTCTCAAACAGGAAGTCTGTGCTCACATTCGAGGGTACAGGGAAAAAATCCATATACCTGAGACAAGGCAGAGAGACAGAATTAGCCTGCAGAATGAAGCAAATGGCAGATCCTATACCAATAAAATATTAAAGGGTTAGTTCACCCAAAAATAATGTCATTTATTACTCACCCTCATATCTACTGATGGCTGATTTCAAAACACTGCTTCGAATCTTTTGTTTCGAATCAGTGATTCGGATCACGTGTCAAACTGCTGAAATCACGTGACTTTGGTGCTCCGAACCACTGATTCGAAACAAAAGATTGGAAGCAGTGTTTTGAAATCAGCCATCACTAGATATTGTTGAAAAGTCGTTATTTTGTTTTTTTTGGTGCACAAAAAGTATTCTCGTCGCTTTATAACATTAAAGTAAAAACTGTACTTACATGAACTGTTTTAATTTTGTTTTTAATAGTTTTCTGGGCATCTGAAAGTGTAAATTAACTTGCTGGCAATAGAGGCCTCACTGAGCCATCGGATTTCATCAAAAATATCCTAATTTGTGTTCCGAAGATGAACAAGGGTCTTACGGGTGTAGAACGACATGAGGGTGAGTAATAAATGACATAATTTTCCTTTTTGGGTGAACTAACCCTTTAAGAGGGGAATCCACTAAGAGAATTATTATGTTGTTTATTTTGATGCATTGTCTGTTGTTTGTATGTGTGTGCTTGGTGGTCCAAATCAAAAAAAGATGGGTCTGTCCTTCAATAAAAGTTTCCCAAAATTATTTGACCATTGTTTGGTCTACCATGTAAAAGCACATGTCTGATTACCTCTTCTGAACCAATGACAAATTGAATACTTTACCCAAAATATGAGCATTAATGAGCAATAATCATGCTTTCTAAGGCACAATATACTCACAAAAATATAAAATGTGTGACACATGTAATCCAAAAACGAGTTCTGTCAGTGTGATGTGAGTGAGGCTTTGCAAATGAAACAAAGAACATGAGGCATGGATGGAGTTTCCATGGTTACCAGTCAATGCCACGCTGGTAGTTTGGTCCACTGAAGAACTGCACCTCCTCAAAGGTGACGGTGCTGGGGAAACTGCTGGTAATGGCAGGATGAAGGGCAAGAAACGAGTGCAGTGCAGTAGTTCCTACGGAAAGGTCATGACAACAGAATACATTGCTGCATCAAGCTGTTTTAATCAAATATTAATCACATTTCTTGGAAACATTCTGTGTTCCGTGACTTGTATGCTAAATGTGTTCTACATCATAATGCCTGGCTAACTGTTGAATTGTATTTTAGTTTCTTATGGTTTAAGTGACTGACAAACAACATGGGTTCATGCTTTTGTTACGGCAAACAACCTCACATTTATGTTCAAAATGGAATGCATATCTAACCAAAAAAAAAAAAAAAAGATTTAGATGTTTAGTGTTACCAGTCTTCTGAGGGCCAATCACTAGAAACTTCGGCAATCTGTCACAGGTCTTCTCTTTGGACCAGATGTCTTTGTGTCTCTTGTCATGACATGGGTTCTGTTTATCAGGGGGGAGTATTTGTAAGTATAATGTGAGCATAAATTAATATGAGACTAATACAAATTACAAATCACTCGTAACAAGTAGGTTTTCCTGTTCACTATGTAAACAATATTTTAATTCAACGGTCTTTAACAGAGGATCCACAGGTACTGCAGGAGTCTGTCAATTAATGTTTGATATTGAGAAAAAAGAAAATATGCAATTTCAATCAAAACAAAGAATATTATTGATTTTAGGGTC
This sequence comes from Elopichthys bambusa, assembly GCA_037101425.1. NCBI lineage: Eukaryota > Metazoa > Chordata > Actinopteri > Cypriniformes > Xenocyprididae > Elopichthys > Elopichthys bambusa. Next base: position 7,646,734 of record CM074449.1, read on the forward strand.
CTTGGCACACAGCCTTCATAACATTCACCCAGTAATAAGAAGAGACTCAGTAATAACCATGAAAATGTAAGTGCACAAACCTGCCACAAGGGGTCTCTCTCATCCGGGAAAATCTGGAAGTATTTGTGAGCGAGTCTGACGGGAGGCAGCGTCTGCAGGCGCAGGTGAGTCCAGCACTGCACAAACCTCACCAATGACTCAAAGGTGTACAGGCCCAGCCGGTCGTTGCCGTAGTTTGACAGGTGAGTCATGAATATACTAACCTACCCATGGGAGAGGACAGGGACAAGTGGGTCAAAAAAAGAAACATTTGTCATATTACGTAATTATTTGGGTTAGAGTGTCTTTGTGGGTGTGACACTAACCGGATTGAGCAGCACTGTAAGAAACAGCTCTCCGCCACGGATGCTTTTGTCCAGCTCCTGAGGGCCTCCTGGATAATCTTTATAGAAGATGGTGTGTGTGAAAAGTCCACATGTCTGCCGGGGGAGAACCTGATACACAAAACCACACACAACTTATTAGTCAAATCACACTAACAGAAATGAGAGCAATCTTGGGGAATATTTTCTTATATTAAATTTATTTTGAATCTATTTTTGTAACATTACAATAAGGCTTGATTTGTTAATATTAGTTAATCCAGTAGGTATCAGGTACTAAAAAATTAAAGGTGCCCTAGAATTGAAAATTAAATTTACCTTGGCATAGTTGAATAATAAGAGTTCTGTACATGGAAATGACATACAGTAAGTCTCAAACACCATTGTTTCCTCCTTCATATGTAAATCTTGTGCGTGAAAAACACCACGGAAAAACAGGCAAATCTCAACATAACACCGACTGTGACACAACAGTCGGGATCATTAATATGTACGCCCCCAAAATTTGCATATACCAGCCCATGTTCAAGGCAAGGCAGTATTAACATCTGGAGCTGCACAGCCGAATCATCAGACGTTCTGCAGATATTGTGAAGCATGCAAGCAATGACAATAGCGAAAATGGCAGATGGATGCATAATAACTGTTCATGATCCATGATATATTTAGTTATATTATTATATTTATTATTATAATTATTTATTATTTATTTATAATATATATTCATTATTTATAATATAATTATTATTTCATTATTGATAATTGTCTTGAAACTAAAAATGCATATTAAAAATTAAAAAGTGCAAAATGCATTACTGGCCTTTTTTTTTTTTTCTTTCTTTTTTTTTTTTTTGCTGCTTAATATGTGGAAATCATGATACCCTACCATTCAAAAGTTTGGGGTAATTAAGATTTAAAAAATAAATAAAAAGAGAGAGAGAGAGAGAGAGAATAACTGATAATAATAAGAACCATTAGAACCATTATTAATAATTGAGCAGCAAATCAGCATAATTACAACGCTTTTTGAAATATCATGTGACGCTGTAGACTGGAGTAATGATGCTGGAAATTCAGCTTTGCCATCACAGGAACAAATTATATTTTAAAATATATTAAAATAAAAAAAAACAGTTCATTTAAATTGTAATAACATTTCATAATATTACTGTTTTGACTGTATTTCTGATCAAATAAATGTAACCTTGGTCAGCATAATAATAATAATAATTACAAAAACATTAAAAAAATCTTAATTATTCCAAACTTTAGTGTGTAGAAATTAGCATTAATCTTGATTAATATATGCTGTAAAATTATTGTTATTAGTTTATTGCATTAACTCATTTTAATAAGCAGAACCTTAATGTGTTATCGCTATTTTTAAAAAAGATATTCCACTGCAGGGAAAGATACCAAGCCCATTTTCTTTGAGTTAAGGTGTGCCACCATACCCAAAAGGCAAAACTCTGTCATAGTTTATGATTGACACATTAATACTTGGCAATGTTGACAGTGTTAGCTGTTAGACAGCTATCATGAGCCACATATTTAAATTCATCCTCTTTAAAGCACTACTTTTAAAGTCACAAACATTCAGATGGACGTTTTTGGCATCAAGTTAAAAAATGTATCCCTGCATTCTTTTGAATTCAGTCTAGCTGTTTTGCTAGATGCATCCAAGCATCTTATGTAAACGGCCCTGAGAAACAATTTTGAGGTTAGGTGAACTTGGGTTTCTACCTGTATGCCGTTGTGTATGAATCCCCTGCGGTAGCGAGCAGGCCTGAGATGAGGATACTCCTCTGTGCTGGTCACCTTGATGCCCCATACGCTCTTCCAGGCCTCATAAAGCTGACTGTGCACGGGGTACACACCTGAGTGATGGGGGGCTACAGCGTAACCCATGTCTGTGGGGATCCCATGCTCCTAAAAGAGACAACCTGGAATTACTTTGTAGCAATGCAAAATCAAACAAATTCTCGTGCAATATATATATATATATATATATATATATATATATATATATATACCCAGGGCTTGACATTAACTTTTTTGTTCACTAGCCACTGTGGCTAGTGGTTTTCCAAAGTTACTAGCCACTCAGCATTTTCACTGGCCACAATTTTAACATTGATACCATGGGGAAAAACTGCCATATAGATATTTTTAATATTATCTCATAATTTGGCAGCAGGTATATTAGGCTGCTGTCACTTTAAGACCTGACGCATGGATCCATTATATTGTTACACATAAGTTTTGTTTCTCAACTGTTTACATTTACTTAAAACATAACTAAGTGTGTTTACGTAAATACTCGCCAAGACTGCCATTTTGACTTTATTTTGTGTGTATTTGACTGTTTTAGCGCAATAAGCAGCGGAAAGAACTTAATTTAGTACTAAGAGGCGGCTTTATGTGCGCACACTTTAGCTGTGCACACAAAATCTGCGGGAATGAGTAAAATTGTGCACAATACGTGCAATGCCACGCCGAAATTCAAGCCCTGTAACACCAACAATATTCATCTGAAGCAAATGAAACAAGTGAGTGAGGGGAGGTGGGTTTGTATGTCAACTCACTGGTATCGTGTATCTATTCTGCGGAAAATGAGAAGCAATTCAGATGTTTCAGTATGGATATGTATTGAAAAATCTATTTTTGACCACTACATTGCACTTAATTTATTATTTCAGATGCATTTTTAAAAGACTACAATTAAAAAAATTATATATTTTATATATAAAATTCAACCCGGCAAGAGTGACTGCGTTAAACACTGCTGAAATCCACCCATATTTGGCGGGTTGACGAGTGTTAATGTCAAGTCCTGTATACACCAATCAGAATCAACAATTCAACAACATTTTATTTGGCATGCATCAGGGCAGATTCGGACCTGTGCAAACTGTCTATTAAGTCTCATCTGTTCTGCGAGCACGCTGACGTTGTGGAAGAGATGAGGCTGCATGTGACTCCACATGTGTGGGAACCACCAGAACTCCTGCCGGTGTCGGAGCAGTGTGTCGTCACCCTCATCTTCCTCATCTGTACCTGAAGAGCGAGACCAGAAAGAGACAATGAATACATGTGTGGAGGTGGAGATAGATTTTATCTGTTTAACTTATGCAACAACAACTTCATCATACCTGTATGGAAAAACTTGCCAGAGAATCCTAGATTGAAGGTGAAATTTGGTACAAGAGAACGAAGTTTATTTTGTGTGTGAAGCAGTGCCTAGAGAGAAGATGAAGAAAAAAAATTCAACAGGTTCAGTATATATAATTGTATATAATTGTGTATAAGACACGATGAGCAGCTATTGTGGGTTACGATTTTTATTTTGGGGTATATGAAGCTACTGTAGATTATAATTAATGGTGGGCGGTATGAATGTATCACAACATGAGTCACAGTGATCATAACTTGCAAAACAGTTATTTTTGCTGGAATTCAACAACAACAAAAAAGTTGATAGTAAGATTCAATATTAATTTTGAAAAAAAAAAAAAAAAAAAAAATGTTATGTATTCAGTTCTGACTGGATGAGTCACATATACAACTGTGACCACACATCATTTCAATTCTACTGTGGCAAACAACCATGCAGCTAAACTTTAAATTCAGGATTTTCCTCACCCTGACTCCTTGGGACACATTTTATCCTTATTTTTGCATTACTTAATGTTTGTTTTGTTGTTTTCAAGTGTAAATAACATAAAGCACAAATAAAGCCACACAAATAAATCTAGCATAGTATAAAAGTCTCAGGCTGACACATTTCTACCATTACATAGTCTAAACTGGCAGTCCTAGTTATATCAAGTATATTATTTTGTTATTATACAGATGCATGTTGAAGAAGAAGTGGATAAAAGAGGACAGATCTTGCAGGAACAAGAAAGGCAATGAAGATAAAGGGTGAGAAGAAATAATAAGGATAGAACAAAAGATGAAAAAAATGTGCTTTTACTAGGGGGGAAAGCAAGGGAAAGAGAAAAATGAGAGGAATGTGAAACTGAAAACCTCAGGCATGACATTGCTTTTGGTGTGGTGGGCCACACAGAACCCCTATGAGAACTTATCTGCTCAAATTAAAAAGTGAGCCAGTCTAATTAGCCCCATGCTAGCCTTCAGCGAAAGCCTTCTTTCACTCTGAGGAGATGAGCGAGAGAGAGAGAGAAAAGAAAAAGAATACCATGCTCCACTGCATTACAAACAACCTCTCCCTCTCGCACAATAATCACAGCTCTCTACAAACAACGGCAGAGAGAATACATCTCCCTGATCCGTATTAAGCGTGCTAATTCATTAGCTTCAATTCAGTCATGGAGGAGCTCTGGGAGTGTGACGGCAGTCAGAGAGAAGCTCAGAGAGTAAAGAGCTTGGATTATTCAAACAAAAGATACCTTTGATGGAAGACAAACTGGGTCAGGTCTGATTGATGTCTGATTTCCTATCAACCCTATCACAAACAGACAATTTCGTATCAACAAACTAGATTTTCTTTTTTCATTTTCTCACAACAATAAGACTGGTGGTTGCCAGGGTTTTCCTATATGGTTGCTTAGATGTCGTAAGTGCTTTTGCTAGGGTGATCTGGGTGGTTTCTAGGGTGTTCTGAGAGGTTGCATACTGACCCAAGACAAAACTGCCCACCCCCAAGTCTCTATGATATTCCGGTCACTAGATAGCTGAACTCTTTGGCTCAATGCAAGTCTATGGGATTGTTTTTGCCTGCTAAGAAGCTAAGAAGATGATCTGCGCAAATCAGAAGGAGTGGATAGAAGTTGCTAATGCACAAGCAAGCTAATGTGATCATCGCACATTCAACAGCATATAAATCGAAACTGCCTAAAGTTATCAAGAAAAAAGACAATCCCACGCAGAGGAAAATATATGGCTGTGCAAGCTTTGGGGGTATTGATGATCTACTCAAATCTATATTTTTATCATTGTTCTGAATCCGATCCGGATGAAGTCTTGACAAAAACATTATTTTCTCAGCTTTCTGTTTCAAATGTTATTTTTTATGAAACTTTCGCACTTTTGATATATTGGCTTTTTACATATTCATACAACAACATTCTGGGGGCCATGAACTTTTTGTGAATATCATCAAAAAAGCTGGTGCTGACTGACAACATTTTTAGTAAACGCTGGCGGGAAAAGAGTTTAAAGCAATAGCACAACTCAACAAACCACTGAATTCACAACTCAATGGTTGAACGTTTGAAAAATTAAAAAATTATAACGGTTATAATTATTACTATTGTAATTTTACAGTCATACCAATATGTAATCAGAAAATTATTGACCAAATTGTGCATTACAGCAAACCTGAAGCAGTTTGCAAATGCATTTTACATCTTAATTACATTTAAATTGCAAATCGATTTTTCCCCCAAATCATGAAGCCCTACCACTAAAGTCTGATTTATACTCGACGCGTCCGCAAGTACGTGGCTTTTTGCGCGTGAACTGATTTCGCATGGCAGTGTGCACAGAGTTTTTTTGTAACTTTGTGCGCAGCTCTGCTTCCGAAGATGCACGACTTAGAGGCGAATCTGGCAAGTGTGCACGTCATCTGTACCGGCACCCAGTTTGCGTGTCTAAATTAATTGTTCACCATTTACAAAATGAGTCTACAATAGAAGAAAATAAATAAACGTACATGTTTAATAAAAATTTTCACAAAATTAAATGAAAATGTTTAGTGAAATTACAAAATATTTAAGAGATTTAAATGTTTAATTTAGTTGTATACATGTTCTCTTATACATTTATTTTGTTCTAGTGTCACAAGTAATAATCTCAAGATTTACTGGGTTTTACACAATTCTTTTGTAGTGTGGTTTTGTTGAAGTGTACTAAAACAAACATCATTACGTGTGTACCTTACTACTTTTCACCGCTGATTTCTGAGGACAATTACTCTGAGTCGCCCCCTGTCATTTCAAAGAACAGTACAATGGCGAGTGCGTCAAGTATAAACAAACTGTCCATATGGAGAGGTGCGCGCACAGTCAGCGGAGACTCACACTGCGTAACCAGGCGAAAGTATAAATCAGGCTTAAGTATGAGCAATAGTAACAGTGATGCTAGTTTTAGAAAGCACATTATGTCTTACACCTGGATAAGTCAGTATAAATTGAATAACACTTATATCCAATACCTTTTTAAAGCTCTTACCTCAACATCCGCTACTTTCATGCGGGTCCCCTCCTTCCCAACAAAGATGTCATCCACGTCCACCAGCAAAAATCTGTCCAATGAGAGGCTGAGCCTCCTGCCAGTTAAATAACCCACAGCATCCACAAACAGCAGCTTGTGCAGCCAAAAAGACAAGCTTCCACCAAAAAACACCCGCTGGATCCCATCGTGAAGACCTAGGTCCTGCACAACAGTAGCTAGCAGCGCTCTCTGTTGGTGTGAGCGTGTTGGGAGCTGATTAGATTCTGCTGGTTTGGGGCTAGCTAACAGCACAGGCTCATAGGTGCTATGGTTGGACAGGAAGGTGGTCCAGTTGTCTGCAGGTAGAGGGCCAGGTTCCAGCTCATTAGGTTTGGTGATGTAGAGTAGGGGGGCAGTAGGGTTGACTCTGTAATCCCAAAGTGGCAGGTTTGAACGCAAGAACAGAGGGAAGCCTCTGAGCTGAGCGCTGGATGGTGAGTTTTCATTTGCCCGGTAAAAGCCAATGATTCCCACTCCATAGTCTTGGCAGTATTTATCCAGTAACTGGCGGTTCCATGAGTCCAAGTTGACGTACTTGAGCAGATTCTCATAGACGATGAGTGTGTATCGACCACGACCTCGCCAAGCCAGAGAAGGCATGTCGCCCTTCCCCGGTGCAATTTCAGTGCGGTAATGAAAGCGACTTGACTCTAAAATGGCAACAATCTCTTGTCCAAGTTGGGAATAGATGCTTTCTACGAAGAGTAACACCACAGGCTCCGTCCGAGAGGTGTCTGCTGTCCTCGGCGAGTGTCGCCGTTGGCTGATCTGCGATGGCAGGAACAGTGGAGCCCTTTGTCCGCCACCAACTACCGATGTAGCTACACAGTCACCCAGAGGTAGCGGCAGAGGGGCCTCCTTGATCTTGGGTCCAGCACTGACGTGATAAGCCAGGTAGGCCATGGAGAGTAGACAGAAAAGAATGAGTGCAAGGATCAGGCGGTGGAGACCTTGATGCCTGAATACTCGTGCCAACTTCCTCACTCCAGCCATAGCTGTCTTGGCCAAGTGGGTGGCAGGGACAGAGAGAGGGTGGCGCCTCACTCTGGTAGGGAGGTAGAATAAAAAGAGGGCAGGGATTAGACGGCAATTAATTTTCCCTGCCAGGAAACAACCATTGAATCTAGGTCACCATGGCCCCCATAGCCTGCGACGGAGTCGCCGCTCCGGTGTCTCTCTTTTTGTATCGTATTCCTCCCGTCCATATAATGACCCTACTCGTAAGCAGCTGGAGGCATCATGTGAAAACACAGCTCATCTGTTTGTTCTTTAGAGTGTTGTTACTTTGGCTTAAAGCCTTCTGCCACTTCATGCATCTGCGTGAACAAACAAGGCGTGAGAGAAACGTCATCTAGCAGAACCACCTGTTCATCCTAAAAGAAAAATGAGAATGGGGGAAAACAAAAAAATGAAAAGGTTAGAAGGATTAGAACTAAGTCTGTTTACTTTAAGGCCAGAATACACTACACAACTTTTTCTCAGATTTTTGAGAAAACCGTGTAGTGTATGATGTTTAGACTTGTAAAAGTCATGTAGTGCATCCCAGCATTTAAAGATAAATTTATCCAAAAATGAAGATTCTGTCACCCTCATATCGTTCTGAAAGCACCACATGACTTTTTCCATTTTGGGAGGGAGGGAAACAAAAGAAGAAATATACTGTTTGCTCTTTTCAATACAATGAATGATGACTGAAGTTTTACAGCTTCAAAAAGGAAACAAAAGTACTGTGATGCTCCAGTCCCCATTCATTGCAAGAGTAATCCATACATTGTTCATACAACTTTAGAATAGCATTTAAAATGGAAAAAAAAAAAAATTAAAATAAAGAGTTTACATGCACAACAATATGCTCATAACCATAAAAAAATCTATTTATTATACAGATCATTGGTAAAAGGTTATATGCAGAGCAAAATCAGTGTAAAAATCTTCACAAGCTGTTTAATGCATTTAAACCATGAGTGACTTTACACACTGTCAGATTATTAGCCAGTGTTCAGATTTGTATGTAAACACACTCATTAATGACAATATTTCTTTTTGGGTGAACTAATCCTTTAATGATATTACGAGGAGACTTTTTACGATGTCTAGACTCTGGATAAGCTCTAGGTATATACTCATGGCATGTATATCATAGCATATACAGGAAATCCGTCCTGTACTTTAACACTCACATAAAGAGTCACAAAATAAAGGTGGGAATTTCAGAATGTAGTCGTGCTGCTCTCTGAACTGTACCAAGCACTTTCTTAACCTTTAAAACTTCAGGTCGAAGAGCTTCTCCCCATCCGAGGGGCCAACACAGACAAGAAGCGGCCACACAGTATCTCCACAGAGAGAGTAATGTAGACAAACCATCTGCTGATTTTTCCATTAGATGATACACATAAACACACCCCTGCCCCATTAACACTCAATGTACCCATCATCAAATCTCCCTTACCGTCTACATGAGACCTTTTCCCAGGGATCCAAAAATAACTCCACCCCATACCATCCCCCGATATAGGCTTTCAGGTGTGACTGGAAATGTGTGAGAGTGCTAGTGCGTGTGCTACGTGTATACAAAAGAAGAGAGCGTCAAGTATGAAATGTCAGTACGGTGCATAGTCTGTTTATCACAAGCTGCTTTCAGTCCTGTTGTGTCCTCGATATCAAATGTGATTACGTTTGGTAGATCCAACACATACCTGTAGATACTGCAGAGAAACCTGATGCCATGAGAAAGAGAGTTCTAGTTAAGTAGGCCAAGCGACGACCAAAACAAGTTGCCCTGCCACTGGCATTATCGCCTTTAACGCTGCAATATTAGCCTTTGCCAGCATTGCCTTTATTTGAATAAATTAATAACACATGAAATGTAATTTAAGGGCAGGTGTATTCAAAGGGCACAGGGAAAAATCATTGTTTGACACACTGCATTAAGCTTCCATTAAGTAATGGCTTCAAAATTTCTCAATGCCTTTATTAGTTAAAAAGTGCAGAACAAGCTTTGGACATGAAGTAGTTTCTGCACCACAGATCCAGTTCCATTAATGTGGCACATTTCAATGATTAATCTCCGAAAAAAAAAAGCAGAATGGCTGAGCATGAAAAATTTCAGAGATAAAACATAAGCTGACTTAGCAGTTTAATATTATATTATACTGTACCATGTAAATGGATCTTTCCAGTTGCCAAGAATAACTTTGATACTGAACAAACTCTATGATAAGAACAAAATGCACCACAATGCTGGTGCCTTATCATCTGAGGATGTTTCTTTACTTCATATGTAAGCTTTTGCTGCAAATGGTCTAGTAGTCAAAGAGGCTTTTGGAGATGCAGAAGCATTGCAGCCTGTGACCACAGCGTGGAGCGAGAGCTTTGTAGTGCAGCTCTACAGAGTCTAACGCAAAAGGGCAGAATCAGTTCAGCCAGAGGGGTGCCTGAGGGCCGCCAGCGTCACGACACGCATAAGCAGATGACATTCTTCAAGAGTTCTTAGCACGCTCTCTTCCCACGGCACTCAGAAACACTTTGAGTGATTCAGCACATATATTCCATTTGACTTCAGTGTTGACTTATGGCTCCTTTCCTTCCACTAGGAAATCATTATCCCAGCCGGTATAGGGTTTCTGCTTTGTCAGTGTGTCTGGCCAACAGGAGAACAGCTCTATGGGACACTGTTCCTTATGACTGCTGCAAGCCAACAGCTCTGTAGAATGTCTTACTGGCTTTATATAAAGACAAAGTGTCACATGCCCTCTGGCTGGTATTTGATCCAGGTAATATAATGACAATGAATTCAAAAGGAGGCGTGAGAGCTGTGATTCACACAATTATGTCTGTCATTTAACTGATGAAGAAAAGCCATTCATAAAAGCTTGAGGCATACTAGAAATAAAATTACATACTGCATACTCTTACATGATAAAATTAAGGAAATTCACTTCTGCAAAATGCCTCCATATATATTGTGTTTTATATTGTATATTTTGTGTTTTAAAATACATCACAGCAATGTTTATCTACAATATTTTTTACTCCATTTTGTTCCATTTGTATTCATATTTATAATTTATTCATATTCAGTACTATGCCTCCACTAAAAATGTTGTATGTAAACATATATTATTATTATTATATTTTAAAATACATTATATTATATTAAATATTGCCTGTTATATATTCACACACACACACACACACACACATATATATATATATATATATATAAAATGTTACTTAAAAAAAAAGTATTGTTATATTGTGTGTTAAAATATTGTAATATTAATATACACTATTACAACTATATGCAGGATTTTTTATTCACAAGAATGAAAGGACAAAATATAAAAAGGAAGATGGCAAAAAAAGCAAAATGTTGCAAGCCAGATTCAAACTCTTGTTGTAGATGTGAGCACCATAGCTCCATAGCTCTGTTTAATGTGCTAACCACTAAATCACTACATGATTTGGAAGCACACAATAGTCAGCACACTCATCGAAAGAAATAAAAAGCCATTTTATAGAGGTTCTGCTGGCTCTTGACTTCAGAGACCCTAAATAAAAATATGGCTGTTGAAGCGGGATACATAGTTGTACATTTCATTTGAAGAAAAAAGAAAAAAACCCTTTATGTTAAGCATGTATGATGGACAGAATGTAAAAAAGAGCAGATGGCAAATGTTACAGAATAAGGAGTTTAATCTTCCATCTCTCTATCTTCTAAAAAGCCAAGATAACCGCTCTCATTAACCATTAATAAATATTTAACAGTGGAAGATTAGAGTTAAATAGACCTTCATTACTCAGATTATTCATCACAAGACTTCCAAAAGTGTGAGAAAGGGAAAGATTTAGTGAGAGATAAGGTGCTAATATGAAAGTGAGGAAGTATAATTAGGTAATCTAAGCAAGACACCCCTGTTGGACAACTCTGAAGTGTTTATAGGAAAGAGTAGCATAGTACAGATAAGATAAATATGCCCAACAGAAGGAATGAGAGTGTAACAGTGCATGAAAGAGAGTGATGTGGGTAAATAAAGAGTCAAATGTAATGGAAGTCAACTCTACATTTTTTCTTGCTGAAAATCCTGCTTCAATTTCACTCTGAAATATGTTATATTTCTGTAGTAAAATGGGGTGCTGTTTGATGTTGACATTAACCTGGCTTTTGCAGGAGTCATCCTGGCTCAGTCAGATTTTCTTCACACACACAGTAATCTGACCGCCACGTAAAAAAAAAAAAATCTGCTGGCACCATAAGAACTGATATTCACCAATCCCTTGTCAAGAGTGTGTTTTTCATCCGGGCCCAAGTTAAAGCTGGCTTATACTGCCAATACACACACACTCAACATTATTAACGGCTTCTTTTTGAAATGATGAGCTGCAGAGAGCTGAGAAAAGGTGAAAATAAATGATGGTGAAAGAGTGGAAGTAGGAGGAGTGCTGAAGAGGAGACAGTGTGCATGTTTGGGTTTTTTAGGAAAGAACATGTGTCAGCATGTCTGTACAAGAAAACCGCTTGTAATAGCTCAAAGCTGGTTTGTACATGATGTATTCGCAATTGTAGCACTTTTAACATAACACTGGAATGCGCTTTGCTTGCCCTGAGGTCATTTACCAGGCTCTTGAGGACACTGTGAAGTAAAACCAAACTCAAGACAAAAAACACAAGCATAGCAACTTCACTTACATAACAAAACAATGGCAATATACTACTCTGACTGAAATGGGCATTTTTGGTCTATTGCATGGAAAATAGGGATGTCACAATGGCATGAGCAGTGATTCACAATACCAATTTGCTATTGAATACCGTAAATTAAAGCTGATTAAATGATGGTATTAGTTTACGGGTTATAAACTGGGAGCCCAGTCCTGGTCTGTGAACTAATATATAAGAACTCTGTAAACTCGACTAGAAATCTCTGGAATTACAAAAAATTAGGGATGCGTACCAATATAAAATTTTTTTTGGCTAATACGATAACTGATAATTCTTTATATTTGAAAGCCAATATATTGGCCGATAAATCTAATTCCAATTTTTATGTAATTTTTGATTATAAAGACAAATGTTTTACCATTAAAAGCCATGTCCCAAGCGCACAATTATAACGTTCTCATTATAATGTAATGTAGCCTATATGACAGACTTGCGCTGCACATGTTCCACTTAACTGTATTTTCCTTTTTGAAGTGACTCCAATCATATTTCAAGCAATTTAAAACCATGAAACATGGTGCATCCGACATATCGTGCATCTCTACAAAACATATTAGCTATACAGTACATACCATATAAAATACAAAAAATGATATACACTACCATTCAAAAGTTTGGGGTCAGTAATGAATCAATGATCATTTATAATGTTTATTATGAATCTATTTCAAATAAATGCTGTTATTTTGAACTTTCTATTCATCAAAGAATTCTGAAAAAAAAAAAAAAAGTATATACCTTGACACCTTGAACATTTCATTCATTAATACAGTTTATTCACTACAGTTTAAAATTTTTTTAATAAAATATGACAAGATTTAAAATGTTTCAGAAAAAAATTATCTTAATTATGTCAGATAACACTTAAGCAAAACATGGTCAGGTCAAAGTGTCTGAATAATTTTTGGCTCCAAATTTTTATTAATTTTACTGGTAGTCCACTGTATGAAGAATTTTTGGGTATAATATGTCACAGTTTTATTTATTTTGCTCACTTACATAAATGAACTATAGTGTCCTGCACCAAATATCAAAAATATCTGAATAATTTTTGGTTTGACTATATTATATATATATATTATACACACACACACACACACTACCAGTCAAAAGTTTGGAAATGGTAAGATTTTTAATGTTTTTAAAAGAAGTTTCGTCTGCTCACCAAGGCTGCATTTATTTAATTAAAAATACAGTAAAAACAGTAATATTGTGAAATATTATTACAATTTAAAATAACTGTTTTCTGTTTGAATATATTTTATTAAGTAATTTATTTCTGTGATGCAAAGCTGAATTTTCAGCATCATTACTCCAGTCTTCAGTGTCACATGATCCTTCTGAAATCATTCTAATTCTGCTGATGTTCTGCACAAGAAACATTTATTGTGTACGATTGTACAATATATTTGTGTAAAATATTTTTTTACAATATCTTTTTTTTTTTTTTTCAGGATTCTTTGATGAATAGAAAGTTCAAAATAATTTATTTGAAATATAATCTTTTGTAACATTATAAATGTCTTTACTGTCATTTTTGATCGATTTAATGCATCCTTGCTGCATAAAAGTATTAATTTTTATTTTAATTTAAAAAAATAAAAATAAAAATTCTTATTGACCCCAAACTTTTGAACGGTAGTGTATAATGTTAAAAAAGCTTTGTATTTCAGATAAATGCTGTTCTTTTTAACTTTCTACTCATCAAGGAATCCTGAAAAAAAAGTACACAACTGTTTTCAACATTGATAATAATCGTAAATGTTTCTTGAGCAGCAAATCAGCATATTAGAAATATTTCAGAAGGATCGTGTGACACTAAAGACTGGAGTAATGATGCTGAAAATTCAGCTTTGCCATCACAGGAATAAATTACTTTATAAAATATATTTAAACAGAAAACAGTTATTTTAAATTGTAATAATATTTCACAATATTACTGTTTTTACTGTATTTTTAATTAAATAAAAAATGCAGCCTTGGTGAGCAGACAAAACTTCTTTTAAAAACATTAACACCTTACCGTTTCCAAACTTTTGACTTATAGTGGATATATTATTTATTTATACACACACACACGTACATATATATATATATAGTATATAATTACTGTACACACCAATATTTTTGTCACAGCTGGTTTGACAGCACATATTCAAAACCAGACGGACTTGACTGCTGTGACTGTCCTTGAGTGCCAAAGTGAGTCTCTTAATTGTAGAAATCCTTACATTTTTTATTTTAGTATTGACCAAAATAAGTGTATTTTCCCTAATGGATGTAATCACATGCCACATCACTCTCAGGAAGACCTGTCTAACTCTGCAGAGAATGGAACACTGTTTCATATTTGTGCGAGACATTGCATCCAAATCAATACTAGCTCAGTCATGATGGTGGACATCTTACCCAGGTCTACATTAGAACAAGCCTGCGGTGGATCCATAGCCACAAGGTCATGGATATTTCTGTGAAACTTACACAGGAGTCAAAGCCTACAATGATTCACCTATCCATCTCTACCTCCCCACCCTCATACAGCTGTCAGTCAAATAAAAGATGACCACAGTGGCGTACACCCGTAATGGCTGTCAAATCCATTTTAGAGAACACTCCCTCAGACAGACACAAAAAACACAAACAGCTATTAGAGCTGTCAGCCCCCATTCACAGACGGAGCAACTGACAGTATCTCTCCCTCCTCTCAACAGTCCCTCATAAACACATTAATGCAGACAAACAAAAGACAAGTGAAGCAGGTAATCATTCCATCAGAGGAATATAAATCAAGCTCAGCACAGCATTAAGAACTAAAATCAATTCCAATCTTCTTGCTTTTAGCTTCCCTTCCTCCTTTACAAAATCTCCATGGTGAAGGATCAATCACTCCACCCCTCCTCTACGCCCTTCATCTCTGGGATATTGTATTAAGAACTGGATTTCTCCAAGGTTGGATGCTAACGGCCTCTCGGCAGTTCGGATCGGGCTCTCAGGAGCGGACAGATGAAGAACAGTAATCCTTTTATTGCCGAGCCGAGTTGGGATATTCTATTAGCTAGAATGGCTTGAGTTTTCTGATTTATAGCACAACGTGTTCACCTCACAGCCAGGGGGAGCTGTTAGAAATCAGCAGTCAATCAATTCAAGTCATTGACCCAGTATAATCTCAAAGTGAGAGAAAAAAGTAAGAGAAGAAGAGGGAGAGTATGAAAGAGAGACAAGCTAACCTTACCCTGAGCTAGACATTTTAAAGCATTATTTATTTTACTATTATAGTTTTTATTAATATTTTGAATTACCTCTTATCTTTAACTTTTCATTTTAGTAATTTTGTTATTTATTATTGTACAAAATTATTTAATTTTATTTATAAATGTATTAATTTTATATTATTTATATTTTATTTTAGCTTTATTTAAATTAACAAAAATAAAAAGTTTTTTTGACAGTTTTAGTGAACAATACCGCTTATAGGTAATTATGATACATAATTATGATACTTTCCAAGAAACATTCTTCTGGCAAAAATGCCATATTGTATGAATCCTTCACAAATAAGGCAATCCCAGAATGCATTGCAATTGTAAAACATACATTATCATTCAATACTGCAAAGCATTGCTTACAATATTTTAAAGGGGTCATGAATTAAGAAAACAAATTTTCCTTGATCTTTTGACATATAAGAGGTCAGTGTACTATTAAAAGATCCTGTAAGTTGTAGAATTCAAAACAGTTTTCATTGAAACCAAGCTCCGAAAACGACTGGACTAGAAATAACATTACCTTCCAAAGGATCCTAATGCTAAGAAAGTGCTTATTTATCTTCAAAATGTTTCAGTAGAGCATTATTTGTTTGTTTGGTACATTCCAATGTGTATTCTTTGGTAAATTATTCGCAATTTCGGCGCAGTAATGCCACAAACAGTGTTAAACCGTGATCAGTGATTTCTGATATGTATTGATTCATGTACAGGCAGACATTCTTTGCCTCAAAATCGTTTATTGCTGTTTATGCGTCAGTAAATCAAGTCAGTGACTAAATGGACAACTTCACATTGTTTCTCTTCGTATGAAAATGTTATTTAAATTGTGATTAAATTATATACAGAAAGCAGTCAAATAACCCTTCTTTTATAATCGCTGAAGCTGTCAAACACAGAGCGAGTTTATTAGTGACTGAGCTCTGGACTGTTTCCAAAACTCCCATTATAATCAATGATGCTCTCTAAACTGCACAATGAATCTCTTGTTTACACTGTCTTTGCACTGTTAGTTATGATGAAAGCATTCATGAAAGTGCAGAAATCGAGTTGCAATGACAAGATCACTGCATTCATGTGCTCAACAGACATGTCTGTCATCGGCTACAATACTCATCGCTGCAAACCTTTCATGCCACAGGAGTAGATCTAAATATAATGCTATAATCAACTATAATTAGTAAATCTTAACAGCTGTAATAGTAAAAATGTAGTAAAAGATTTTGAGAGAGTTCCACATGTAATACTTATTTCTTATGCAAAGATGTTAGCCAATCACAGCAGAGAGCGTTTACATTGAAGTCTCACAGCAGTTACGCCCCTTCAAACAGAGCATTCAAATCAGAGGGCTGAGATCAGGTTAAAAATGATGTTTAATTTCTCAATCATGACCATTTTTGGTGTAAAAATCATATTAACATTATAGGTGCACCCCAGGAAACTATATAAAATTTAAAAAATGACCCCGTTAATACTATCAAACTGGACTATTTCACCCAATACTGTATGTGTGTATTATGTATTTTTCTGGTTATAGAATCATTAGAGACAGCATAAGCAGAATTTGCCTGTTACCTACATGGACAATATCTGCCTGACTGTATGTCATGCCAGAAGTATAGCAAAATGTTAATGTCAAACTCTGGGAATCAACAGTAAGGTTTAGATAAATCTTTTATGCTCTTTACTAGAGTTGTGTTTTTTGAGCTATGAATGACTTAAGAGAGTTTCTGCCTATGCAGGGTGTTTTAAATCAGCCAATTATATCAGGTTCCATCATAGTTAAGATTCTGCCTATGTACAGTAGGTGCTAGACAGCTCAAGGTTCTCAAACAGAGCTAGAGTGAAGACGGATAACTGGGGGAAAGTATGAAATCACGCTTCTAAGAAGAGCAAGATTAGCATCTCTGTATGTATGCCTGAGACTATATAACATATCATGGCTAACTGCTTGAAAAAGTCCCATGCTGATTCCCATTAGTGTTAATCAAATATTAAATACTAAACTCAGTCATGCAATGTATGGAATTTTTCATAAAAGACATCATCCAAAATGAAGGTTTTTAAATAGAATTTTAGAGTTAGGCTAAAAGAAAATATATTGATTAAAGAACTGAAAAAAGGATTCTCAACAGAAAGTGACTTTTCTTTTTCGTCAGAGCAAGAGCCTTTCCATTTATGAATGTCTCATAACAAGAGCAAATACTAATACAAAAGTAATTTTCTGTGGTCAAACGCTATGAATACTGTGCCGAAGGACAAAAGAAGCTGGACAAACTTGATGAAAGGGGAAAAAAAAGGAAATTAAAGTACACAGTTCATAAATCCTCTATGGCAACAGACATATTAGAAAAGATAAAGCACAGATGGGCCGCTAGTAAATTTGCATTGTAAATCAAAGATTTACAGCTACTTGTAAATCTCTTCCGAGAAGGGTAAAAATTATGAGAAGGATTAATGTTTGATCCCCTTAATTAAGGCTTCAACCTAATTCCCCAAAAAAGAAAGTCAAAACAGACGGTCGGAGAGAATCTTCATATTCTTTTAAAAAATAAGAATGCTATACTTGTCAACATGGTTTTCAAACATTTCAGTAGCCACAAGTTAGTCAAGTTAGTCTTACAAGATTAGTCATTTTCACTTGGCATTAAATAGACGCCTACAGACAGATATTGTGTTTAATTGAGGTGGTAACCAAAGAAACAGTTTTAGTACATATATGTGTATATTATATATATATATATATATATATATATATACATACAGATGACTCATCCTTTTGTCCAATCAGTCGCTCTCTTGATGAGAATGCCACCCCTAGTATTACTTAACGTTCCTGACGTAGCTGAAACCTACTGGCTAAAATAAAATAATATATTTTTTTTTTTCCTGATATGCACCACCCAGATTAGGAAGTTAAAAAAGACAGCTTGGGTGGGCTCTTTAAAAAAAAGACAACATCCCTAAAAAAGTCTATCTAATTCACAGATTACTTCGGCTGTAATCGTCACAACAATGGAAACATCTTTAGGAGACAACTGTTCAACAAGTCTCAAACTAATTTGCTGCCACAAAAAACAGATACATCAACACTAACATGAGAGTCTATGCCAACATTTGCGTACGTGATACTGTGTAAATTACTGCACACACGCTTAGAGAAGCTGATAATAATTTTGTCAGATCTGACATGTTTTCACTGGAACTGGTTAACATTCAAAATGTCAAGTGTTAGTGGCAATGTGAGCAGCCTTGAGAACAAAGGCATAAAATGTGCTCAAAGAGCCTCTCTTTCGACAAAATCCATGAACCACCTCTAAGAGCCCAAAGCTAAGAGCTGAACCTCTGAGAAGAGAAAATGATATCCTCTCACCAGCCATTCAAATTCAAATGTTATCTGTGATTAATCCTTTAGGGGCGGCAAGCACTATCTCCTCGTCCCTTTGAATGCACTAAAAATAAAAGTGCAAAAGACAGCAAAAAACACACCAACAACAGCAAGACATCAATCTCCTACAAAGGCTTTTAATGACATCCATTTTAAACCTCGTTCTGAGAATTTCAATCAACCGCCATGGGCATATGAAAACATCCCAACACTGAGTTTCAGAAAGTTCACTTTTTTTCCCAAAAAGGCTGGATTATATGGGAAGATCATGCCTGTCTTTCCAGATATCAAGGCTTTTGTTGGGGGATATTGATTTCCTTTAAAAGACAAAGGGACAGAGGAAAGGCCAACCCGCTGCTTTTCTAGCATGCTATGAGTGAATTGCTCAAGCCAGACAGTTACTGGAGCTTACTAAGGGTCAGACAGCCTATCATGGGATACACAGCTGGGAAATGCAGATCATTCAAGACAGTAATTGACTAAAATGGGCTTTTCACACATGAAACGGTTTACCCTGTCGTAGCTGTGGTGTAGAAAGTAATGCAAAAGTGTCCACTTTATTCTACTAACTATAAGTAACTTTGCAACTAAATTTCAACTATTAGTCATTAGACTTTCTGCTGCAAACGCTTTCTGTGAACACTTTATTTTGATGGTCCTTCAACAGACATTACTGACTATAAGTAACTTGGCAAGAATATGTCAACTTATTCCCTAACCCTAAACAAAACAGTCTACTAATACTCTAATGAGAGTTAGTTGACATGTACTTGCAAAATTACTCATAGTTAGTAGAATGTCTAAAGTGGGCTATCAAAAAATAAAGTGAAGTAAAAAAAAAAAAAAAAAAAAAAAAAAAAAAAATTGTTTCTGTTCTTCAACTTTTGAATGATAGTGTATATTGTCAGAACTGTTGGTTCAGTCTCACAGGTTCAAACTCACGGGTCACGTCATTTCCTGATCCCATTCCCTCTCTCTACCCCACTTTCCTGTCTGTAAATAAAATGCTAAAAATGTAATGCATACATAATGTGTTGTCTTGTTTCACACTGTTATATTCTCCCCTGGGTTAGTAATTAATCCTAGATATTCAGGTTTCCAGATTTCACACTGTGCATTTGTAAAACCCAGTTTAACATTCTTATTTGCATATTTATGAGGTCAGTTACACTGATTGGAGGAATATAGTTTACACAGGATCCTTTTAATAACTGCTTGTGGCTGTTTTTAAGTCACTGGAAAAACAAAAACAAATTCCAGTTAGAGCATTTGCCACCACAAGTGGCCTTTGCTCAGGGCTTAGAAAGATGGTAACCCAGTGTTAAGTTCAGTGTGAAAAGCCCCAAAATCTTATTATTTATGATAAACTGCAACAATATTCCAAGGAAAATGTCTTTATACAAAATATAAGCATTGTTACCAAAAGAAAGCCACTCTATTATACAGTGTTGTTTACCCAACGGTGAAACTCATTTGAAATTTAAAAGACTAGTATATACAGTACACAACTGACAAACTCACAAAACAATATATCAGACTTAAGGGTATTTTCAACAACCTTACAGGGGAATCTAGCATCTGCCTGCAAAGTCTGGCCATGTTGATCACATTTATGACAACTTGACATCCACTGGAAGTTGCAGGAATTTCACATCCTGCATTTTAAAAACACCTCTTTGTGATATAAGAGACTGATGAAAAGGAGTAAAAGGTTCTCTGCCGTCATTGCAAAGGATAAGCCTTAATTACGTCCCTGTAAAACAATGTGACAGTGTGAGGTTGGGCTGAAGACTCCTGCAGTGGTGGACTGGGACTACAGCCAGACGCTGTCAATTAAAATGCATGGACAAAAGGAAAAGCCAGGCTCCTGAACAGGGTCGGAGAAGGATATGATATTTATCTACCAAAGGTGTTTTTCCACTCACAGAAAACCACTCGTCCCCTGTCGGAGGCAATGATCAAATCCAAGATCTGCTCTAATGAACTTGAGCTACCATTTAATTCCATCTCTTCAGATAGAGAGGAAAAAATCTCTGACCACAGGGTACAGAGGAGTCATAACTATGATTAATGGAACCAAAGAGCAAATCGTGCTGTTCATAATGCACATTATAAAACAGTTCTGGCTCTAGAATCTCACTGAGTGAGCGCAGTTCAAACTGACTGCGCATCAGCTGAATTTATATTAATGCAGTCTACAATACATATCGTATTATTTATTAAACTCTGGCGTTTTTGTCATATTGCTTTTTCAGTCATTTTATGTAAGAAAAAAGTCTAGAGGAGTTTAACAGTGCTTTTACCATGTTTAAGATGGGGTTTTAAGGGGGGCAACATCCCCTTGCCTTGGTAAAATCACTGTTATAAACTGCCTCAAGTGGCTTACGGCTGTAATATATATATATATATATATATATATATATATATATATATATATATATATATATGTGTGTGTGTGTATGTGTATGTGTGTGCTTGTAGCTGTGCTTGTAGAGCAACAAATTGTTTTACTGCTCGTGCTCAGTGCCACATGAGTAGAAGTAACTAGGTTCGCATTTCCTAAAATAAAGCAAAAATATTGTGTTAAAAGTTTTAGGTAAGCTTATGTTTTAAGAGATTAAATGAAAACGCTGCTTTGAATTTTGCAATTGTTAAGGCTCTCTGCATGTGTCTTGTTTCCTTATGAATGTGCATGAGAATCAATGTGGCTTTTAATTTCAATACAGTCTGCAAATGTTACAACGACATAATCGCTGTCAGTTACTTTTGAATAGTGGACTAGGTTGATATATCAATATAAGTCAATGGAATGATTAAAAAATAAAGATAAAGGCACAATATGTACATTTTCGCCGCTAGAGGTCGCTTATTCAAAACAAAGGTGTAGCTTGATGATGCCTTGATTTCGCGGAATCATGGGAGGTGTTGTCTTCACGCCTACAGCTGGTGGAAAAGAATTGGGACTCGGGCAGAAATCATGTTCATGGATGAGATTATTAACGTTACTGTAGTATGAAGCAGAGCAGGGCCGAGTGCTGTACAAGCAGAAACGAGGCCGCTGGAGCGATTGGTAATGAGAGATGAGCACGACACACGTCTCGAGAGCAGCAGAAAAAAATTTTATGCCGCAGTCAAGTTCTTCTGGTCAAGCATATGTGGTGTAAAGCAGTGCTGTTTTATCATATTAGATACATTTGTGCGTTGAAAGTTGTTATAATGCTACTCTGCGTTCGATCAGCGGCTACTATGAGACACTTGTTGCACACTGCAGTAAGCTACATCGATATTAGGCATGGTAAAACATGGTACTAGCTGTAAATCAAGAAAACGAGATTTAAACATTAAGACTTAAGGACTGTTCACATATCGCTTTTTTTTTTTTGTGCTCGCAAATTCGTTATTTCAAATGTAGGTTTTCCGTAACAACATGAAAAGCTCAGCCGAACAGCTGATCATAGCTGTACAGGGCGGGTTTTTATTTCTCATCTCCATAAATGTATCTAGTAGTAAAGCTAATGCAAGGGCTAGAAATCAATTTATACTTTGCTGACATTTCCTCGTCATCGTGGAGAGCACGGTTCATGGTTGCATAGCAACGATAGACGCCACAGGAGTGCAAACGCTTTGGAAAGGAGGAGAAAGATGTGAGATGTGATATGTGAACGGCCCCTTACTGTGTTGAGATATATAACATGATTCGTTTTCTGTTGATGAATGTATCCAAACAGTTGCTCACCTGTACATAATATTAAAGCGTCTTTTGTGTTTCCCTGGTTTCTACAAAATAAAACCGGAAACTGCGGGTATTTGCGGGTATGATGTTACTGATAGGTGACGCACGGACACAGTGCTGGTTAAAATTGCTTATTTCTCTGTATTTAAATATTCTTGGAAATATTAAATGTAAAAAATGAAAATGTAAACTGCAAAAAAAAAAAAGTACAAGGAATATCCTTTGTGTGGCAAGTACAGTAATAGTCTGATTCCAGACCTGTTTGCCCTGACACATGCACTCCCATGGAGACCTTGTGTGACCACTTTCATTTTCACATAACTCCTCAGACAAATGTCATCCTCAACACCTCTGTATGCCCACATCAGAGTGCGGATGACAAAAAAACACAGGCAGCTTCCTGAAGCAGCCATGAGAGGTGACAGAACAAAGAGCAGACAGATCCCACTGCTGTCATCTTCAATCTGCAAGCAGAAGGCACCGAGGTTAGGACAATTTCAACAGCTTCCTGTAAAGACAGTGGACAGGGGGTGCGTTTTATCTGTAAAAACTAGAAAATTAAAAACTATTTCTCTCTCAGAGTTTGCCTAAATTAAGTATAACTCTGTTAAAATAGCAACACAATGTAAACACATATTCAACCATTCGAAAGATTGGGGTCGGAAAGTTTTTTTTTTTTTTTAAATTATACTTTTATTTAGCAAGGATGCATTAAAGGGGCTATATGTAGGAATGACACCCAGTGGTCGAAATAGATACTGCAGTCCAAATTCAAAATATTGTTTGCCCCACCCCCTCCTTCAAAGACGCTGGTTGCCAGCTCGAGGACACGCAACAAGGCGGAGCGCAATTGACAATGAAAGCTGAGGAGACTTACACACTGTAAGCTGATGAGTTGATTTATTTTAATATGCTGTCGTTCATAGAGATTTTTAGATGGATGTAGAGGCCTTTTAGGTCAGGTAGAATCTGCGATTCTCTGACCCAGTTTGTTTGCTGGTTTCCATGGCTGCAATACGCTGTGTTTTCCGCCAACTTGCAACCTGTGATGTTGAAATACTTTTGGATAAACTGGCAGCACACGGTTTCGCACAGACCAAAACAAAGACAAACATTCCGACATGGAACGCACATTTCAAAGTAGAATGTCTGGCTGTAGCATTGTTTTTCTGAGAAACAAGTAGGTGAACTTAGCATGTTTCCTAAATATCTGCAAACATATTGGGGTATTTTTACGCTTTATTAAAGTGAAAATCTTACATATAGCCCCTTTAAACTGATCAAATGTGACAGTAAAGACTTTGATTAAATACATTGTTACAAAAAATCTATTTCAAATAAATGCTGTTCTTGAACTTTTTATTCATCAAAAAAAAATCAGAACTGTTTTCAACATAAGAAAAAAATATATGAAATGTTTCTTGTTTCTTCAAATCAGCATATTAGAATAATTTCTGAAGAATAAAGTGTGACACTGAAGACTGGAGTTACGATGTTGAAAATTTAGCTTTGCCATCACAGAAATAAATTGCATTTTAAAACATTAAAATAAAAATCAACTATTTTAAACTGTAATAATATTTCACAATACTACAGTTTTTACTGTATTTTTGATCAAATAAATGCAGTGAGCATATGAGACTTTTAATAAATGTACAAAAACTATATATATATATGCTATATATAACCAACCAAACCTTGAGTCAAACAAACCCGTGTCAGTCCAGGAATAGCCATTCTAATTCTGTTTCTCAGCTACAGCAGTAATTAAACGTTGCTGGTCTTGTTTTGTAACTAAATTTGCATGTACCATCCACCCACAAAATGAACGTATCAGTATTACTCTGCCTTTCTAAATGAAAACTAGCGAAGACTTGACAAACTGGAACAAAACAACAAAATACACCCCACCTCTGTCCTCCTTTCGGTGTTCTGAGTGTGTTTATAAACACAAGCACACAGAGTACTGTGTAAAAAGCCACATAAATCTGTCCTCCCACTCCTGTCCAGTTCCTTTCCAAACACAGCATGAATGTATGGTAGATCTCTCGCTCTGCCTTTGGCCCACTTCTACAGGAAAGGCTTTCCAAAAGAGGATGTTTTTCCATTATGGATAATATCATAACATTACTGGCACTAGATTCTGGTAACACTATTTCGATGGTCCACTTTGGTCCACACAGTAGACATTCTACTAACTATAAGTAACTTTGCAGCTACATGTCAACTAACTCTCATTAGAGTATTAGTAGACTGTCTGCTTAATATCTGCTAACAATTCATTTTGACATGTCCCCCAACTGACTATGAGCAACTTTGCAAGTATGTGTCAACTTATATTACTAACATGAACCCTAACCTAACAGTGTCTACTAATACTCTAATGAGAGTTAGTTGACATGTTGTTAAAAAGTTAGAATTTAAGTAGAACGAAAGTGAAATAAAGTGTAACCAAGATTCTTATATTATTATTATTACTTAAACTTCAGCTCAGTGATTTGTGCAATTATTTTTATTGATTTACTGAAGTAAAGTGAAGACTTCAATTTTTCCTGGCAGATGATAAAATTGGTGAAAATAATCCGACTGACCTGACCCAAGCCACATATATGGGACCAGAGCATCACAAAGATCTGAGAATGGGCTATTTTAGGCCAGTAAGAATATCCTAGCAACAGCATAAAAATAATAGTAGCAAATGCATAGAATTCCTTTCCACTCATAAATATTTAGTGACTCATCCATTATTGTATTGTATTGTAAAACTTTATTGTCCCCCTTAGGGGATTGGTTGTCTATGTCTAGGTTGGTGCATCAGATTTGACATATTCATTTGGAAATAGACTTTCACAATTGATTCTACTGCATGAGATCAATAAATTAACATTGGATTGGTACAACATTCATGGATTTGGCACTGGCAGGCGCTTTTATTCAAAGCCACTTACAATGTATACAAAGCTTTACATTAGATTTTGAATTAGGGATGTGCCCGAAGCCTAAATCCAATTGTGGGAAGGCACAGAAAATTAATAACGCATTCTACAGAGCCCCTTAACGGACATGGTTAGACTTGTCACAGTAGTCGGTTACATTACAGTACATCAGATTGCACTTATATATGAAGGTAGTAAGGAAAGATGACTGACAGGACGATATCGGACGACTTGGTGCGCAACAGATCCTGAGCGTTATTGTTATCTTATCTCTAAGTGAAAGTAAGGCCCTGTTTACACTAATGCATTTTTGTTTTAAAACACATAACTTTTGCTACGGTTACGCCTGTTGTTTACACTACTCCAGCGTTTTCGACCCTCGAAAACTGAGACTTTCAAAAACGCTGCAGACCCCGTTCTAGTTTGAAAACTCCAGGGTTGCGTTTCAGTGTAAACGGACCAAAACGGCGACTTTTGAAAATGAAGGCGTGGCTGCCAGGGTTGCCAGGTTTTCACAACAAAACCCGCCCAATTGCTACTCAAAAATAGCCCAATCGTGTTTAAGGGGGCGTCCTACGGTAAAAAAAATTGCGTTCCGGGGGGTAAAGTCCACGTTTTTGGTGAGGTTTCACTTTGTAAAATTTGCATTTCGGGGCTAAATATCATCTTATTTGAAGTCATTTCAACCTGCGGACATGAAAAACAACCTGCGGCAACAGTGTAAAAGTAGCCCAATTCCGCGGGAAAACCACAGACTTGGCAACACTGGTGGCTGCCCACAACACAACAATAACAGACCAGGGCTGCACTTCCGAAAAGCATCGTAAGCCTAAGTTGATCATAGAGACCGTTGGTAGCTATACGATCAACTTAGGCTAACAATGCGTTTGGGAAACGCTGCCCAGAGCCATCTCTCTCAACATCTCTGTAACATACCAGCCTCGACGACAGTGTAAATGTGGTCCATTTTAGCAGTTATAATACTGCAGCTGCCTATATGCGCAAGAGGCAACTGTTTACACTTGTACTCACATGGCCAGTGTGCATGAATGGTCATGTGACATGCGTTTTCGGGTGTGTAGTGTGGACAAAGATCGTTTCTGAAACGTAGTGGAAATGCCGTTTTAAAACGAAAATCCACTAGTGTAAACAGGGCCTAAATTGCGAGCACGCATTCAAAAGCAATTTTAATACCCTGCATATTGATAGCGGCTCCCTGATGCCAGCAAATTATATATAATATAATTACCCAACTATATAACTGTGAGAGAACACAAAAGCACTGAAATATATCCTCAGGCTCCTCATCGTATTCGACTTCAGGCACATCGTAGTGTTGCTAGCATCATACTCTACAGTTTGAGCTTCAGACAGGCTTTATATAATTTGACCAGATCCAATAGAGAGCCTTAAAAATAAATGTTACAAATGACATCAGATACATTCAAATGCTTGAATACTTATAGAAAATAAAAATTATTGATTTCTTAAATTCTAACCAATTGGAGTCAATCTATATTTTACAGTCATGGGGGATGTGTGCTAGGTTACTAACACATTATTGGAGTGTTAAGTCTGTCGCCATGACAACACAGAACAGCACTTAAGCATCATGGATGAATGAATTCAATGTCTTTAAGGCAAAATCTGACATTTTGCTTCATGGAAAGTGTATCAGTTTCGTTCTCTTCATTAAGTTTCAGTAATTTGTGAAATAAAGGCACTTCCTGTGTGCAAGATCACACCTGACAAAACAAATGACCTGCTATCCTGGAACAAATATCCAAAAGCATTATTCAAAGATCACAAAAGATAAGTCACCTTAAAGATCTGAATAAGAGACTGGGTGACACTCATAATATTTTCACAATAACACTGTTTGAGAGAAATTTTAACTGGGAACCTTCACAGAAACTGTAAATGAACATATGCCAAAGTGTTAATGTCAGTTTTGAAGCGTCACTACAGGAATAACTCAAAATGATTTCTATTCCTTGAAAAACTTACCCAACGACTTCTTTGACTTCTACAGCTGACTTTCATTTAAAAACATCTACCGTAATCAGTGCTTCATAATTTGGATGGTGAGCAGCAGACAACGGCTCCCCTGAAAGGCTATCGGGCCATTCTAGAACTGGATGAAACGCTGAAATATTCATGACAGGCAGATAGACTCAAAGCATTCTGTCGGCTTTCTCCCACTGGCAGAACATTAGTGGCTGTTATAGAGAGGAAATGGACTTGAAAATAACCAGTTTCTTGTTTAAGAGGCATCAGTAAATATTTAAAAGGTGGCTATAAATTTCACGTTTCAGAGAAAAGCCAAATGAAAGTCAAGAGATTGAAAGAGACCGAAAAACGTAACCAATAATGGTAGTGAGTTGCCAGTATATATGTTTTTTATACAACTGACCCCAATATCATTTAACTTCATCTTTAAGTGTCCAATAACCATTTAGAGAAGCAATTTTTATTTAGATTATTTCTGATTTTTGACACAATATAATATAAATAAAATATGCATTATTGTTGTTTTAATAACAACAATTGTAATAACAATGCTCTTAATATCATAAATATTATTAATAACAATTAGTAGTAATAGTATTAATAATAATAATAATAATAAGTTGTTGCAAACATACCTACAAACATATTATCTTTACTTTTATTAATCTTTTATCTTTTTATTTTATTACAACAACAATCATAATTTTATAATAAAAATTAATTAATTTTAAAACAAAAATTAATTTATTTTAATGAATCCCTATTTATTTTGGGCTATCTAACTGTTTATAATGCTACATGTTTCTCACTTGAGAATAAATGGCTCTTATGTAAATAACCGTATATGCAAACATATGAGTATATTATTCAAACATTAAATAAGCTGTAAACACTGTTATACATTTTCTTATATCTGAATAAGCTCTTTAATGTATGAAACCTGGGGCAAAGGCATTCTCACTCTACAGATACGACATTTAATTTACCTATAGCAGACATTTTTAGCTTCCTGAAATAACAAGACTATCAAGGCTTCATTCCACATAAAATCACTCTGGTTTGTGATGCATCTCCAGCACCAAGTCTTGATCAAAAAAACAGAAATCGCTAGAACTCTGCCACGAGCACCCTATCCATCACTATGCACTGACAAAAGAAAAGGGATGAAAGGAGGAAGAGAGGGAGAGGTGGGAAATGGAGGAATAGCTGAGCTGGCTGATTATACCCCCTGCCTGCTGTGCCTTGTTGGATGGGATCAAACAGGCCCCGGCTCTCCCATGAGATTATCTAGTGGGGTGTGTGTGTGTGTAAATGAGGGGTGCCCAAGGCTGCCTGCCATCTCCATATTCACAGCAGGAGGACCTACAATGAGCTGGTGCAACTGGCATTCCATGATCCTTTGGTCTAAGGTGCGAGTTTCCTTCTGCACAGAACATGCAAGAAAGCTGCAACCATCTGTTATGGCACCTAGAGTATAATCCGTCATGTTTCAGTGCTGTTGCATTACACACTCAAAATACAGTTTCTTTTATAACTGCATTAATTAAATACAAACTAATTGTACAACTTTAAAGGGGTCATGACATGGATTTTGTTTCATTACTTTTTGATATGTTCATTGAGGTTCACTTATAATGTTAATAAAGTTGTTTGCCTAAAAAAAAGTAAATATATATGCAGGGAAGCTATTATTTTCAACCTCCCTCTGTCTAAAATTATGTTTTTAAAGGGTTAGTTCACCCAAAAATGAAAATTCTGTCATTAATTAGCTACCTCATGTCATTCCACACTTCGTTCATCTTCGGAACACAAATTAAGATATTTTTGATGAAATCCGATGGCTCAGTGAGGCCTTCATTGGCAGCAGGACAATTAACACTTTCAATGCCCAGAAAGATACTAAAGACATATTTAAAATAGTCCATGTGACTACAGTGGTTTAACCTTAAATGTTATGAAGTGACGAGAATACTTTTTTGTGCACCAAAAAACAAAACAAAATGACTTTGTTCAACAATATCTAGTGATGGGCGATTTCAAAACACTGCTTCATGAAGCTTCGAAGCTTTACGAATCTTTTTTTTTCGAATCAGTGGTTCGGCGCACATATCAAACTGCCAAAATCACGCAATTTCAGTAAACGTGGTTTCGTTACATCAAAATGGTTCACCACTGGGGTGCATGACTTTTGGCAGTTTGATTTTTTTCCTTTTTCAGAGCTTCACATCACCACTATGCTTTCATGGGGGGAAAAAACAGTTTTTATGGGTTCACATGGGTTTTAAGCAATATTAAGATGAGCAAACGATGACAGAATTTTCATGTCTGGCTGAACTCCTCTTTAAGCATTTCAGCAAATCCAGAACAAACTGAAAATGATCAAGTCTACTGGGGAATCCAGCTTGAAGGTAAACAGAAAAATCACTTCCAGTCTCTTGACGTCTCAGAGCCGATGCATGCACATTAGTCTTTAATAAAGTCTGCTGCTGTGTCTTTGAAGTGGATGCTCTCGAGACAGTTCCACATAATCTGGGGCTTTTGAAAATCAAGCTCACCTGTTGGGCTCTGCCCAAAATACACTCTCACTCTTCTCCACTTCACTCAGCCCAGGAAACCGGATAATCATTAGAACCAGTTACTTCTGCCGCTTTACACAGGGAGGTCATCTGGGAGAGACACCATAATTACTTTTATCTAGCCAGGTCTGTGTAAATTTCTAATATTGCTGATGGTTCACCCAGGCAAACATAGTGGTTCAATGTTTAATATATCTCTTGCAAGAGTCAAAAGCAACCAACAAATGCAGAAAATATTGTATAAAAATATTTAATTTACATAAATACAATAAAAATATATGCAATAATACACATATTAAAATAAATATGACCACAGGTCGACCCATTTGGATTTGAACACTAGGTCCGATCAGCAAATTGAATCAAGTAAAGATAGCTGTGCATGTGTGGTCTTTTAAAGGAGATCAAGGTGCTTAATTCAAGAAGAAACACATGGAGCAACAAATGACCTTTTATGTCCCTCAAGTCCTTCAAATTTGGATATCTCAGTAATTATAACTCAAACAGATGTTTAGCACAGACCTGTCTGTGTGATGTGTGAATCAACCAACTACCACAAAACACATCAGTACCACCAAAGGAACATACATGTGGCTAATAAGACCCACCAGAAGGAAACATGAAACAGGTCAAGGTTACCAAAGTGGCCAAACCTTTGCTACTGGGAGATATTGAAAAAAAAAAAAAAAGGCAGTCAGAGAGGTTTTATACATAGCTGTGTGCACATCTTGCTCTGCCTTCACTCTACTTAGCAACTATAAAACGGCGGTGATAGTTATACAAATATTTGGAAGGATTTTGGGGGTGAAATCAATGGATTGTGCAGGCTAAGTTTAGCTCACAGACCACAGAGTGATGTAAACAGTACTTGGGCTTTGGCCATAGGTTAACCTCAGGCTGTATGTAAGCAGGGCAGTGATGTTAGCTGAGGTAATGGTTTTACGTTAGACTAACAGCTCTAAACATCTAATAGCCCTCTGAAATCTGTAAACATGGAACAAAAAACAAACTGGCACAAGAGCCTTATATTCAGCTGAGAATGCGTGAAAAAGGTCAGTGAGGAGGACTAAAATTCTAGAGATGTAGCTAAATGCTACAAAAAAGTAAAATAATACTGTTCTAAAGAATACTTATGTCAGCATTTTCACAAAAATATTAAACAGCACAACGGTTTTCAACACTGATAATAATATGAAATGTTTCTTGAGCACCAAATCAGCATATTAGAATGATTTCTAAAGAATCATGTGACACTGAAGACTGGAGTAATGGCTGCTGAAAAGCCAGCTTTGCCATCACAGGAATATTTTAATTTAAAATATATTAAAATAGAAAAAAGTTATTTTATATTGTCATAATATTTGAAAATATTAGTGTATTTTGATAAAAAATATGCCTCTGTCAGCATAAGAGTCTTCTTTCAAAATGTTTATACTGACCCCAAACTGTTGAACGCTAGTGTAATGCTGCGTTCCATTTACCTCGGAAGATCGGATGTCAGATTTGGGAATGATGTCAGAGTAGAGCTGACCGCATTCCAGTACACAGGTCAGAAAACTAAGATGGACACGTCCAGGCAAACCTTTGTTGTGCTTACAAAATACAAATATATATTGTGAAATACAAACAAAAAAAAGCAGTATTTTGCACAGATAATGCTAAAATATCATGTCCATAAATAGAGGTTGGACAGTACTGTGTGCACTATTTAGATTGAGACACAGACAAACAGAAGTGATAATAAAAAATTATATTACTACTGTTTCAGTACGACGAGCAGCCGTTTTGGATTCTGAAGTTGGATTTGTTGCAGTTCCCCCGAGTTTCCCAGTCGCAACTCCGACTTGAGGGGGCATTCCAGTTAAAAGTTCCTACTGGGAAATGGGAATTTCCCACTTTCAAGGACAAATGGAACGCACCATAAATTGTATCTGGTACTTATCAGTCTCTGCAATTTTAAGATTTAGAGTACTTGTGTCACCATCTACAGCAGTATTAAATTAAAGAAATAGCAACATATTATGGTAAGCCTTCCCTTTTAAAACAAAAGATATTTTGAATAATGTTAAAACTGTTTTTGTCCACACAATGAAGTCCTTGGGGGTCAAAACAACATTTAATCCCATTGACTTTCATATTATGGACAAGAAAACACTTTCAAAATATCTCACAGAAGAATGAGTGTCTAACAGGTTTGGAACAATACGAGGTTGAGCAAATGAAAGAATTTTCATTTTTGGGTGAGCTATCCCTTTAATTAGCAGGACGGAGGGGAGAGCCGCAAACTGTGGGGTTGTCTGTGTCAACTGAAGGAGAACATATGGCTTTCCAGAAGCCTCAGAGGAGGACAAACCTCAATCTTGACAGCCCTTCATTTGCACCAATAGCACTTCTTATAAATAAGATTGAAATAAAGAGTGACAACTGATGTAAAACGGCTGCCGTTAAGCCAATAAGTATCACAAAAACCTTATATTCACTATCAGCTTGTCTTTTAAATGCAGAGTGAGTGTTCCTATTTTTGACTAAAGAGCTACTGAAAAGAGTTCAGCTCAAGAAAAGAGAAAACCATCATTTCGTCTTAGCCAGCTTTAAGCCGAGACGCAGCAGGAGAACACCAGGCATGTATAATTCATCCTGAATAAAATCACATACTCTGCATTTTAGGGAAAAGAATGAATTATAGAAACATTACAAATCACCACTAGCGCTCTAAGAGGAATAGATTACAGTTTTCCTGTGCCGCCACAGGAAATACTGTCAGAGCTGAAGACTGACAGATGTGACAGCCCTTCTAGAAGCTTCCCAGGTGGCACTTTCACCTCCAGTCCAGTGTATATGCAGTTTTGAAACAGAGCACGCAAACTGAGGGACATCCAGTGCTGAGAAATGCTGAAAAATGTAAGGAATTCAATTGGCCATTACTTCTTTAGCCATAATCCCTCACGGCATACTTCAGCTATGCGCATGGTAACAGAATCTGGAGAAATGTTTGGGCTGGATCTGATTATAAAGTCCATAACAGAACAGTGCAGTTACAGAGGGATGCATTACTATAGGTCAGACCATAAACAGTTTATAGCAGTAGAGAAAGCAGCTCAGAGAAAAACGTATAATCCCTTTTACTCTTCATATATGTTCCTCTTTTTTTCTCTGGTTTTCTCTTCCCTTCATTTTATAGACACAAACATTATTACACATTAGACCTCTGATATAAAGCAAAAGCAAATGAACCCCATGAAGAACGGCACAGGCGGGTTGTATGTTGTGTATGCACAGCAGAGAGAGTATGTGTGAGCACATGCACGACAGATACAGTGAAAAGAAAAGATTATATAAAAATAACGTGTACTGGCTTGTCAGTCTGAATGAGCCGTAACATGCAGTAAAACTACACTACATCCTCTAAATTTTCTTTACCTCCCTCTCTCCTTATTCATCCCTCATTATCAGGCCAGACTAGAGCTTCAGACAGACTAATACAATCAGTCTGATTGTTCCATAAAACCACTGCAATAGTTATTTTATAGATATATGACCACTTTGCTTTATGTCATTTATTATTGACACATTGTGATTGGCCACAGGACACATGATGTCAAACATGGGACAACAAACAGCATTTTTTAATTTAAAGGTGGGCTCAGTAGAAAAATGCTTGATATTTGAAATCAACCCACCACTCTCTTCATTGCTCCGCCTCCAAAACTCACACTCCAATCCTACCTACCCTGCTCCGAGTCGGTCTCGAACCCCGGCCCGTCCGCTGCTGGCAGGCAAGGCGAGTGCACTAACAATGACGCTAAACACAGCATTCTCTAGCGGTTGTCAGTATGCAGTGGTTTAACCTCAAAACTGGCCACTGTTATACATGCAATGCGAGTGGATGTCTGTTTATCACAGCTGACGTACAACAAAATGCTTCACGAAAAATAAAGGGCAGTTGATGAATAAATGACAAGGACGAACAAAAAAAAAACAACGTACAGTATACAAGAGTAAATACAAAGTGTTCGCTGTTAGTAGCACAGCAGCTGCAGACAATCAAAACCATGTTACTCACGGGAGAAGCAGAATGAAAGCAGCCTCCGTGTCTGTTTTTAGGCCTTCCTGCTTAGCTCTCTCCAGCACTGGAAAGCTTTTCTAATATAAACACGCTCCTAAAGCGCTTGCCCAGTCATAAACCTTCATTCCAGTGATATATAGCTCTTTTGTATTGTGTCCCATCTCTCGTTCTGCAGATTTTTTCTTCTTATTTTCAAATCTCCCTCTTGCTCGTTCTCTCTCCTCGACCATCATACACCTCCTAATGCTGATTGGTTAGACGTTTGTTGTTGGTGTCAGCCCAACTAACTTCCAAACAGTGTTTTTGAAAATCTACCTTTAAAGATATTTGCGATTTTTTTATTTTTTTAGTCTGATCATCTCAATAATTTATCATATGGTGTCAAAAGCCTTGGAATATAACACAAAAGTCATATAGTACTTCTATGGTGCTTTTGTCCACTTTGCAGACAGAAGTACAGACATTCTATGCTTCACTGAAGAAAGAAAATAATATGGCTTTGGAATGACATGAGGGTGAGTAAATGATGACAAAATGTTCATTTTCGGGTGAAATATTCCTTTAAAGAGAACTGGAAGTGAGTCTTATGAAGCAATTATAAAAACAGCCAACAGCTTGACAAGCCATCTCTCAGAAACCACTGAGCCATATCACTTTCACTCACTGTGCAGTATATACAATATACCGCTTACTATTTTACTATTAAACTTGGTATGTAAAATTCATTAAGCAACAATAGAAATTCCAAACATTGCTACACTGTTGCACTTCATTACATTTCAGATATGGTGTCCAATAATGATATCTGAAATAAATATGGTTATTTAGCAGTCAGTTTAAATAATGATTCAAGGAAGAAATGTTAAACATCACTGATTTCTTCTGGTCCAAACAGGAAATGGCAGGTCAAGTCAACCTGCTTATTGTGTTATTTGTGCTTATATGTGTCCTAATATGCATGATCTTCCTAAAATAAACTCCTCAAATGCATCTCTTCAACATCCAAGATACAGAAAATAAAAATCCACAGTGTTGTTTATCATAATGGGAGTTTTTTTGTGTGCTTAGACAACTTTGTACTGTCTGAATAATGTATAAATATCTAATGGCCACAAATCTGAGTAACAAATATGCAGATAGCACTATTTTGCTGTGAACACTGTGTAATGAAGATAATCCATTAGTCTATTCAGCAGCATGCAATCAGAGAAAAATATAGAGGAACAACCACACACACACACAACCAGGCACACGCTTGGTATTTTAATATTTAAATCTGATTAAATATACTTTGAAAAGACAAAATACAAAGACAAAAGCAGAGTACATCATGTGCTGGTTTTGTTCTATTAAATATTAGTGAAAAATGTAGCTGGAGCAGGATGAAACTAGACCAACTGATGTGCACAGGTGGTGTGTAATGATTTGTTGAAGGCTAAATCTCTGAATGTCATGAGAGATTGCGGGACACTCAAACAAAGGAGACCGGAACACACAGAGAGTCCATTAGCGCCAATATGCCAACATGACGGCTTTAGCATGTGTTCCATTAGCCGCATCTCCCGGTGGTGGAGGATATGTTCTTACAGCAAACCACTTTTACACAGAGCTATTTTTAACCTGCTGACGTTCAAATCTCTACCATTGTTTCTGCAGGGTGGGA
This sequence comes from Elopichthys bambusa, assembly GCA_037101425.1. Lineage (NCBI taxonomy): Eukaryota > Metazoa > Chordata > Actinopteri > Cypriniformes > Xenocyprididae > Elopichthys > Elopichthys bambusa. Next base: position 7,682,711 of record CM074449.1, read on the forward strand.
AAAAAACGAGCCATTGATGTTAGAAATGATTGTTTAAGTATCTGCAGGTACAATATATAGTCGTTCTGCTTGTGTTTAATGAACAAAGTAAGAAGTTTACTTTGTTCATTAAACACAATTAAGAAAATCAAAAATTTAAATAATTAAAAAGATTTATGATTTCAAATAAACTCTGATTAATCACGTAACGACATTACTGACTATACAGTCCTTATCCAAATCATCATGATGTACAACAAAACCATAAAATAACATTAACAAAATCATAAAAATCAAAATTTCCTTGATCTTTTGACATATAAGAGAGTTTGTACAATTACAACATTCATAGCTTTAATTGTCATCCTCATTATAAACAAAGCAATTATATAATCAAGCTCCAAAAACAGCGCATTCAGATATTGGGTGACATGTGACGTCATTTGGGCAAATACATTTGCATATGACTGCCTCCAGAGCAAGACATCGACAAATAGTTATACATCATCTCACCATAGGCCCCGTCCACTTTCATTCAGACGCTTTAACGGTTGACATTTGCCTACACTTGATGTGAGTGTTGCGTCACATCAAAAGCAAACAGAACCCATTATAATCACTGATGCTGTCTACGCTGAATACAGTATGCAGATGGGCATTCAGTTTCTGACATACTCCACACACTTGAGTCTGTCAACAGGACAAATGGAAGAGCGAAAGAATGTTCGCTTTGACACGTGCAATAGCGAGTTGCCATTGATACTGTTTCCTATGTAATGACTTTAGCCAATCATAACAGTGGCCGTTTACTGACAAGCCTTGAAGGAGCCGCCCCTTAAAAATGGATCATTCCAGAATGAGGGTCAGAATGAAGGCTGAAATAATCATTTCTCTTCATATATGTTTTTTTTTTCTTCTGTGCAAAAAAATGAGGGGGAAAAACACGAGGGTGAGATAGTGATGAAGAACTGTCCATCTCTAGTATGTTTGTCATGTGAAAAAATAAAGTATATAAGGCATTTCAATTTGACCACTAAATGAATATGGTTGGTCCTTATCCAAGAGAAACATCAGCATTGTGGGCTTATAATATTCACTCTATAATATATCTGTACCCCGAGCATGAACCTCCAGTTAGCAGAACTGTTTGCTGACACTCAAGCTAAGTAGCTCTTAATACGGAGCCAATTGATGCGAAAAAAACATGAGGGAATTAATTGCATTTCTATCAGATGATGACTCTATCTCCGCTAAGGACACATTAGAGGATGCCTCCATTATCAGCAAGGTATGCAGTGTGTATATTAGTGCTTGTAACTGGAAGTGAACAAAAATATAAATGCTCAAAGCCGTATCCGGACGGCAATAGTTTTCTAACCAATGTTTGAGTTACAATTCTTATCACCCAATATCTGTGATTTCATGTACGGATTCAAATGGGACTAAACATCTCCGTATTTATTACAGAGGTGAGAGTGTGTGTATTCTAGACATGGACGTTACAAAAGGTCATCTGCTGTGCTTGCGTGCATCATGTATGATGCATATATATTATTGATATAACTTTAATTGATTATTAAAATCCTATTTAAATAAACTTTACATGAGTTTATAGAAGTGGATGTTTATAATAAAACCACATACTGTAAGTGAGCACACACATCTAGACAAGTATCTTAGCTGATACTAATATTAATTAATTAATTTTATAATTTTATTTTTTCATCGGACACCATATATATTGAAATGCATGAGAAAGACTGGTATGTAAACAGTAGCTCAGATAGATATCGTCAATTACAGACATTCGCATTTAGACTAGGTTTCTCAGAGGACCATTGAGTTTGCCGAAAAACAGTAGGTAACTTGCCCTGGCATTTTTACTGAGGTTGTGTGCGAAAAACAAAGACATGGCAGATTTGGACAGGATTAAAATCACAAAGTACGCCTGTGGAACAGGAATTTCTCTAACGTCCTACATGAAAACTAGTCCTGTCCAAATAGGGCTTTAGTGTATACCATTATAAATCTATCTATCATTTATTATTTTGTGCAGATGATATCTTTTTAAACTACTAGGGTTTACACTGGCTTTATATTCTGTGAAAGTATTTGGCCTTATATTGTGCTCGATATTGTGTCATTACATCAAGTGCCTGCTATATGCACACATTATTAATCACTTGAGTTCGAGCACTCAGCCAATTCCAAATGAGTAGATGTGCCTCCAGCAGATAAACAGAAAATCACCTTGAGAATGACCTAGAGAATCTATTAGCTTCAGGAATGAGAAAAAAACATACTGATTCTTACAATGCAGCAGAGCAATTGAATTCAAAGACATCGAACAAGACATCTCATTGAAAAGTGAGAAATGAGTGAGAAAAGTAGATCTCAAGGTACCCCACATTCTGTGAGGTGTAAAATACAAAAACTCAAAACACCACTTAAGCTCAGAGTAAATGAGTGTAAGTGAAGAAGACTGTCCTTTTCAGGCTTTATATTTATAAGTAAAAAATTAGGTCTCAACTACCTAGAAAACACAACCAATTTTAGCTGTACCTCACCTTCTTTAAAGGTATAGTTCACCCAAAAATGAAAGTTTGTCATTATTTACTCACCCTCATGTCGTTTCAAACCGTAAGACTTTCGTTCATCTTCTGAACAAAAATGAGGATATTTTTAATGAAATTTGAGAGATTCCTGTCCCTCCATAAACAACTACGCAACTACCACTTTGATGCTTCAAAAAGTTCATAAAGAGATCGTAAAATGAATCCATATGAATTGAGTGGTTTAGTCCAACTTTTCTGAAGAGACAGAACAGATTTAATTTAGTTTTTTACTTGCATATAAACATTGATCTGCAAACACAAATAGAAGCTCAACGTACTTGCTTGATGTGCGAGAACAAACCTCACGGAAGCTCAAACATGCTGCGTAACACACGAGAATGAATCTCATTGGTTCCCACGTCAAGCAAACATGATGAGCTTCCGTTTACCATGACTGATGTGTGAGCTGATGAATGTTTATATGTGAATAAAAGACTAAATTCATCATATAATTATAAATCTGTTCATCATATAAAGTGATTTTGTCTCTTCAGAAAAGTTTGGACTCAACAACGTTTTTGATCTCTTTATTAACTTTTTGAAGCATCAAAGTGGTAATTGCGAAGCTGTCAATGGAGGAACAGAAATTGCTCATATTTCATCAAAAAGATCTTCATTTGTGATCCAAAGATGAAAGAAAGTATTTCGGGTTTGGAATTAATAATTTAATTGAACATGGATGCATTAAATTGGTCAAAAGTGACAGTAGAGTCTTATACACTGTTACAAAAAAAAAATTCGGTCCCACTTTATAGTGTATTTATTGTGACTATGTTCTAACATTTAAATTAATAATTTGATACAATGCACTTATTGTGTATATACATACATGTTTTTACATTGTACTTATATTTTAAAAAATACCTGCATGTAATTACAGCTGTATTTAATTTATGTGATTACATCTATAATTACATTATTGACCCTCACATTTTTTGATGCAAGTACACAATAGTTAAAGACACCTAATATAAAGTGGGACCAAAAATTCTAAACTCTAAAAAAAAAAAAAAAAAAAAAAAAAGAAATGTCACTTTTTTAGGATACTGTATTTAAATTATTGCACATGTACCTGTGGAACAGTTCTTAAGACACTAAGAGTTTACAGGCGGAAGAAAATTAATGTAATAGTTCCAAAAACTTTCTACGGACTCTGAAAAACACTAGAAGAAAGATGTATTTTACTGTGTGAAATTGAATAGTTTAGATCTACAAGAAGAGTAAATCATAATATTTATACATAAAAGATATTTGAAAAGTAGTGAAAATAATCAGTGAATGCATGATGTAAAGTTTGCAAGACTTTAGTTTTCAGTTTTAATGTGACCTTCACTTTTAATAAAAATCCACTCCTGGGACAAAGAAAAGTGCCTGTACTTGAAGAAACACCCGCACAAATCAGTCACTTCATTATGGACAGAAATCACGGCACTCAAAACACAAGCGTCCTTCGTCGCCTGTCGCGCTCTGTCAAATGAGAATGCAAATACAGGTCAAGGGCGGCATCTCAAGACACCATCCTCGCCTGTCAGTCAGACGAGCACACGCTGCAACCATTTCTCCAATTTGATCCATATTCATGCCCTCATATTCATGCGACCTCAGGTAATGGGGCCAGGGGAGGTTCAATTACCTGCCGCCACAGTAGCATAAGATTTATTAGAGAGGGCCACCCCCTTTAAACATTATAATTCAAAGACGTTTGCAATTCATTAATTCTGCTTCCCACTTCATGATGCTGAGTGTCGTTCCGCCCAGTGATATGAGGGGCGAGCGAGGTATCCCACGCCGACATGTGGAGTTCCAGTGGTGCCATGACTGACAGGTCGCTTAATGAGAACAGAGAGGCACAACGGCAAAGTTGGCGTCTGAATGGGCCCCTTATTGCAGAGCACTGGTCCAATATGTGTGTAACGCACTTTCACCAAGCAGTGGGTACCATGAGAATGGATCAAGTCTTTTAAATGTTATCAAAGTTCTGTTGTAAGCGTGAGAAGTACAGATTGCCTGTGTTTGAGCTGGTTTAATGTATTTGTGTGGTTAATAGATCCTTTATTGTTTTCCATGCCATCATTATTTATTTACGCTACTTTTCAAATGCCACGCCACTTGTGTATTGATTTTGTTTTACCATTATTCTAGACTCAGAATTTTAATTTTAAACTATAAAAATCTATCATAAAATATTAATTGCGTTTTTAAATGTATAATCATCTAAAAAAAGTGTCAAATAAAAACATTGATATTTAAAAAGGTAGAGAAAAAAAGGAGTCCCTCAGTCATAATTTCCATTAAAAAATTGTATTATTAATAATTATGAATTTATTAAAAATTAATAAACAATATAAAATAAATACATTTAATAAATATAAAAATATTGTGTCATTTTCTAATTTCATCAACTTATGCAAAAATATAAAAAATATTTTAAAAATGCTATGAAATGAGTCAAATGTTGCAATTTTATAAAAAAATGTTCATAATATAATTTCCACCACGGAACACACAATGCATAGATTAAAATGTGATGGAAATTTAGCTGGAAATGTTCAGGACTTTCAGGAGGGTCACAACCCACCAGCTGGGGTATTTCTGTCTGCTTAACTAAGTTTAGTTAGCGATATTTCGCAAGGAACATTAAACTAAAGCACATTAAACTCAGAGTGAAGCTGTGAGAGAATCTCTTCGACTGCTAAATTTGACATAAACACAAGATGGCTTGATGGAGCTCAAGGCTAATGTGACTTCAAAATGGTGCCTCCATATGGCAGCCGTTCGGTCAGTGGATCTCATCATTGACATCAAACCTCTGATTCTTAATTGGTGGCTTCACCCAACTTGCTGTTTGCATTTCAGATCAGGTGTCAATTAAGTGGAAGACCACAACCTTAGGTAATCAATCTAACACACACACATAAAATCAGTTTAATTACATTGACCTGCGGTAGAATTCGATGCTTAACTGATGAGACATATTCTTTCTTATGAGTGGTTCTGTTTTCACAGAGAAACAAATACATTTCCAGAGACCTTTAAATAATTGAATGTGCAATTATTATCTTAGATCTAAAGCTAAGCATGCTTTTGAATTTTGCATGAAGAGGTTTATATTCTCTACGCCTACAAGGTTTGTGAATGCAGTAAAAAGTGAGTAACCCATCAGTCCTAAATCATTCTCCTATAGCAAAATATATCAGCAACAGAGTCTTGTTCTACACTGCAAAGTTAGAAATCCCAAAATCAAGCATCCCTCCAAGAGATAGGTTTACAAATATGTAACAATATTTAAATGCATCGCTTTTTGTATGCAAATAATCTTCAAATAATTTGAGCAAATTCGAAGACTAAAGGCCAGGACACACCAAGCTGACTGTCGGCCAGTGTCAGGCATCAGTTCGCTTCAGCGTGTTCTGCACCGTTGGCTCTGGTTTTTTGGGCCGATTCAGCATGTTGAATCGCTGTTCGGCCGTCGGTGAGAGAGAGAACTCTGATTGGCTGTTTAGCTTAGGGAACAAGTCAGTGCTAGAGAATAAGCAAAAGTGATGAAAGTGAGCAAAGAAGTCAAGATGGTACAGACAGAAGGCTATAATTTTACATCATCTTACCTAAGCATTCGAATGCACAAATATTTTCATAATAACATGAGCCGACTAGAATGAAAAAAGTGATCAGCGTGATTGATATTTAAAATGGTAAGCAAGCACTGCTTTCTTTATGGTTTGTATTTCTTAGTTTCGGTCTCCCTTTTTTAAATGACGAAAATAGACTATTGATACCTGCTTATATAGACAGATATTTACTTACACGCAGGCACAGAACGCACATGTAGTCGCCTTTTGTCCTTTTGGTGCGTTCAAGCGTAGCTTTTTGGCTGAGACTAAGCCAACGAGAGGCAACAACACAGTTGGCTTTCATCGCCACTAGCTCTTTGTCATCTTGGTGTGTCCCAGGCTTTAGGTGCTTACCGGACATACGTTTTTAAAAGTTCACTCTTTTTTTCAATAGGCATCTTAAGATCAAAAGGTCAAAGACATCCATTTACTTCACGTTTCTAGAACAACAACTTAAACAATACTAATAATAAAAACTTTAAAAAAATAGTGCATTTATGAACACATCTGAACCAAGTGTGCCACACAAGTCCTGAAAAGTGAAGCCAAAACGTTTCGATCACCCCCAAGTGGCTGGATGCAGTATAGGTCATAAACCCCGCCCTCTCCATGTATTCAAATGGGACGTGAGAAAAACGAAACAATCAAGTTACACTTTAAATACATTTTTTTCAAAGATGGTTTCTGTCATTTTAGAGTTTTTATCACGTTGATAAGTTCAAGTGTTCAAGTTCAAGTTTGGTTTTAGTTATTTCATTTGATTGATTGACAGCTGAGATTGACTGCTTCTCTGAGCGAAGTAGTCACTGAGGCACCAACTGGCTTTTTTTGGGGATCTTCGGGAGGAAATTGGAAGTTTAACTTTAATTTCTACATTTCCACAATTGTTTATTTCACACCAACATAATGAGTTGTTCTGCAGGGGCCTTGATACCGCAGCTCCACTTTACTCTCACTACTGCGCAGACTCGGGCTCCAAGATGTCAGCGTCATATTGGGACATTGGCAGCCTAACTTTTCCATAATGGAAGAGAGTAAAGGTGCGTTGTCCATCTTTTTTTACAGTCTATGATCTGAACATACAAGTGCTTTAAAATGTCTAACTTAAAATATCTAATTTTATGCATTGATAATTTAGAAAACACATCGCAAAATATTTCATTAGACTACAAAGTGAAATCTGACATTCGATCAATATATTACTGAAGATGTTTCCTATTTCACAGACCCTACAACAGGCTGATCTTCTCTATCCATCTTTTCTAGACAGTTATGGCTGATGCTGTGATAGGCCTCAGGGCACAAGCGCTCTGCAGTGCACACTACGTTTAGATTCAAGGTTTAGGGCTTTTGATAAATGCGCTGTCCCACCAGGTTCACACTTTCTTGCCTCCCCATTTCAGACCACTGTCCTTCACAGGCCATTAGACTATTCACTTCACTGAAGGTCGTACTGTCAGATCCCAGTGAGATCCATAAAGCCCTACCTAAACAGAACAGGCTGCAATCAGCTCCCGAAACAGGTACGAGGAGTCATTCGGCTTCATTTTATCTCTATTCCGCTCCACGTCTGGGTAAACATTTCGTCCTTGTGTAATTTTCTCGCAACAGAAATTGCTTCAGTCATTTCCATCTGGTTGGAGCGCTTTTGATGTGTGAGTCGAGACTGCCCTGCAGAGCACTGTCAGGGCCCAGGAGGAAGACTAGAGAGGTCTGGATTCCCATTTGATTTTCACATTGGCACACACTCTCCCACAAACTCTCTCACGCACAACCTTGGATGCAATGGTGCGAAAATGAAGCGCTGCCAGAGACGGTACCCTCCCAGGCTTGGCCTGAAACTCAACACAAGAAGCTCAATGTGTCTCTTTTTTCTCCTACATCATGACTGTAAGCTGAAGTGCTCAGAAACAAGCTCATCTGCGCCTCCTCCATAAGCGCTGGACACCAGACCTTTTATCTCCTCCAATGAAGGTATTTCACTTGTCAGCCTGTCAAAGCGGTGCCAAAGTCTCTCTCTTAACATATTAAGCCAAGGGGAAAAGAAAAAGAGAGGAGGGATGGAAAGGGGGGAGGAGGAAAAAAAGGAAAAGATGCTCAGCAGCACTTGTATGTGATTTTCCAGCACTGGTATAGTATGCAGGCCAAAGGAAATTAGATGTTTCCTTGTCTGGTGAAGTTTAGAAGATGGAATGTAATTTTATATTCAGGAGCTGCATTGTGATCTAGTGAAAACTGCAAACCATTTTTAGAACAAACCATATTATGTTAAGGGCCTTTCACACTGAACGCGATAATTCGGTGTAAATGTTTGATCTCTATATTTTTATTTTTTTCATCCAGTGTGCCAAATTTTTCCCCATCGACCCGGTAAAAAAACCGGGCCGTCCAATTAGATTTGAGCTTAGATCACATACCTGCTCAGCTGCTGTTGCTCAGGGCGAGATTGGTGATGCTGTTTTGAAAACCGGTGTAAACAATGGTAAACACAGAAGAAAAGTATTCCTGAAGAGAGAAGAGAATAGATGTTGAGTTCTTGTTATCATTGGTGTCTGAGAACAGATTTATTCTCACGTTTACTTGTATATTTCCGTATACAGAATATAATTTCTATTCATTTTCCACTGAATTATGTGATCTGTCCGCTTTTTTTCCACATGAGCGAATGTTATGAGTCAGAAAGCACATTCGCTCTAGATCTGCTAATATACGTCTGGTGTAGTACCAAGCTTTATTTATCTTAATTTAATGCTGCATATAGTGCAGCAAATGATGTTAAAGGCAAACAGAAAAACCTACGAGATACATACATGAAGAAAAAAGCATTGCCAGTCAGCGCCACCTAGCGTGCAGGTATGAATTAGCTGAAGGAGATCTATCGTTTTGCATTCGGTGTGAAAGCTCTGTTCGTCAGCGAGTCGTGTTCAGTATGAAAGGGCCTTTACATCAAATTTCTACTATTTTTGAGAAATATATGCCAAGTAAGTAAAATAAAAAGTAATTTACAAGAATTGTTTACATAAAAATTTAAATGATGTCATCATTTAGGCCCTGTTTACACTAGTGTGTTTACGTTTTAAAACGCATAACTTTAGCTACAGTTACGCCTGTCGTCTACACTACTCCAGCGTTTTCGACCCTCAAAAATGGAGATTTTCAAAAATGCTGCAGACCCCTTTTTAGTTTGAAAACTCCGGGGTTGAGTTTCCATGTAAACGGACCAAAACGAAAACTTCAGAAAACAAAGGTTACACATTACGCTATATCGGAACATGAAAATAACAGACCAGACAACGGTCATGTGACATGCGTTTTCAGTCGTGTAAACAGAGATCGTTTCGGAAACGCAGTGGAAACGCCAGTATAAATGAGGATTGTTTTTATTTTAAAACAGCATTTTCATTTTAAAACGGCCTTACTTTCTTTTTCCTGCAGAATACAAAATCAGATATTTTAACTGCATACAAGATAGATTGTATTTAGATATTTCAACTATTTTAACAGTTTTCGTCCATACAATGAAAATCAATGCAGTCCAAGACATATGGTCAAAAAAAACTTTTTCAAAATGTCTTACAGGTTTGTAATGACATCAGCGTAAAACAAACTGGGTAAACTATCTCTTAAATTCATACATCTAAATGTCAAACTGTTTCTTTATTCCAAAACACACCTATTAATTAAAAAACAGCAACTAGACAAAGTTCGCTGGTCATCCTGGACACTTCAAATACACTCATCAAAATGAACAAAGCAGTTTACAGTGTCTTTCAGACACAATGTTAATTCAAAACAGACTGCTAAGTAGATGAAACAATTGTGCAGGCATTACAATGATTTACGTCTCCAAAAAGTTGTTTATTTAAGAAAGGCCTACAATGTAAAGATCTAATTTGTCAGCTTGTCAACAGCTATTGTGTCGAGTGTGGCCAGAGCATTTTTACGAGCACCAATTCGTATGCTGGTCCTGTCAAAGGCTGAGCTCACCTTGAGCGAATCATACCCTTCAATGCCCATATTAATATTCTCATTTATCTTCAACTACACTGAGAACTGAAATGCTGAATATTTTGCTAATTGCAACGAGACCTTGCGGCATTGACCTTATCAGGCTGTAATTAGCGTCTCATTAGGAAACAGTTTACCACTGATGTGAGACCTGTCGACATTGGCAGGTATGTAATCCCATTCAGTTCCTAAGGAAGGACGTTCCGCCGTCAACGCAGTCGGGCGAGGCGGAGGGCGGTGCGAGCCGTGAATTGAGAAAAACCCTCAAGTGCTCTGCCGGGTTAAGAGGTGCTCATCTAATTTTTCTTCCTTTTAAGTTTGTGCTTGGGAAAAAAAACAGCCTCCGGAACAGGGGGTGATAACATCTGTTGTAGGTGTTGGCAAGCAGCGACGGAGCATCATTATTACAGCACTTCGAACGGTTCTGTGCATGTTCGAGCAATCAAACACTGTGTACTTCTAATTAAAGCCCAGCTCTGATTGCTAACGGAAGCGACAAAGGAAAAAAGTTGACGTGAAATGTGAAAATACACGTCAGGCGAAGAGGGGAGAGTAATGAGGTAGGGAGGGGACGGGAAACAGTGTGAATTGGTTTCGTGATGGAATCGGTGAGCTGAGGAATGAGATGGAACAGCACTGAAAAATTAAGTTTTTCCCCAGTAGATTGCTGCCGGAGGGTCCCATCGTACCAACCGCAGTCTCATTACTTTCCTTCATAGGCTGGAGGGAAAACCAATTAACTCAACAGCTGGATGAAGAAGAGACACTAGAGGAAGATGGACAGAGAAAGACAGCCCAAGACTGAATTTCATATTAACATGACAGAGTCAACAGCTACAGAGCCACTGTAGACTTGAAATATGGATAGCGGTGACAGTAATGGTTTTATGTGCTGAATCATGCTACATTGCATGAGCTTAAAGGGATAGTTCACCTAAAAATAAATATTATTTACTCACCTTTATGTGGTTACAAACCTGTTTGACTTCCTTTCTTCTGTGGAACACAAAAGATATTTTGAAATATGTCTGTCTCTGTTTTTTTTGGGGGGGGGGGTTATTATTTTGAATTAGCTTTTATTTTTATATTTTCAGTTCATTTTTAATTTAGTTTAAGTTTTGATGATTTTATTATGTGCTTTAATATTATATATATGTATATTTCATCTGATATGTTATAATATTTTATTTCAGCTTTAACAAAACAAAACTAACAAAAAATACTTTTAAAAGATTTAGTTTTAATTGTAGCTTTATTTAACAACCCTACTGACCCTACTGACTTTAATTGTATGGACAAAGATTACTTCTTTTGTGTTCAGCAGAAGAAAAAGTCATGCAGGTTTGGAATGACATGCTGGTGAAGTATGATGGTAGAACTTTCCTTTTTTTGGGGTGAAATATTCTTTCGATTTTCTAATATTCTAAGCATGATTTTAGGAGAGACAAACCAAGAATTACAGAATGAACGGGAGCCATTTCATACAAATCAACTTCACACACTGAATTGCAGGAAACCACTAACAAAATCCTAATGGTGGCAGGCCGACTAACACATGCCATGTTCTTGCAAAAGGCAGGCTTATCATTTTACCTCTTTCTGAAAGTTTCTGTCAAAACAACAACACTTTGAAATAATAGCAACTATAGGAGTGGGACGCTTTGCAATAAAGCATTGTGCAATGATGCCATAACTTCTCCCTACAACACACACACATACACAAATCATCATTTGTGCAAATTAAAAAATATACATATTGTGCAAATATTGTGTTATGTATGTGGGACAACTTGCAAAACAAATCTATGGTCGATGACAGAAGTGAGACTGTTGCAGTGCAAGAATCTGAATATTGCAACAGAGTGTCAAAACACTGACAGGGTTCACAGCAGGGAACGGCTTTTATTGACAAGTTTCCTATCTCCCTGATGGCCTAAAGCCCAGTTTTCAGCATCTATCATGGCAAACTTTGACAAAACAACCCTGCAGCTATCTATTGCATGAAACTTCATTTTAATACACAGACATACGGGGGGGGGGATTTCAGGTTTCATTGTGAACTATGTAGGAAGGAGGTGGAGAGATGGAATAATAGCCACTCTGATATGTCATTTGACACACTGTTTCTCTGCATGGTGTCTAGAAAACATGTTTTTGATGTCTGGAATCGAGGACATGAGAGATTTTTATGGTATTTCTTAAAATGGCACAGTTAAATGCTGAGGGCAAATTTAAAATTCCAGTTCTGCTTATAATATTTTCCAGGAAAGAGATTCTTCAATTCAAAAGGACTCAGACGAGAGTGGGTTGTCATCATATGCAGTCATCAAATTTAATAATACTCTCCCCTCCACTCTTTGATGTTCAGGTTGGTGGTTCTGTCAGCCTGATGCGATATTATGGAGACAGATATGAACGCTGAGGATTCTCTGAGTTTAAGAGGTTTTGAGGACATCAGTGTAGTCAGTGGGTTAGAGGCAGCTGTCTGGACCGGAGGGCATTCAAGAGTTTGGCAGCTGGCACCATTGAATTTCATCTCCATGTCAAGTTTCCAGCCATGCAGAAAGAAGTAGGAAACATGCAATGACAGAGAGAGACTGATGTCAAAAGTGATAATAGTAACAACTATAAGACTAAGGTCAAAAGTGAGTTTAAAGTGACAGTGTAAGAAGACATGATGCTTGTGTTTTTCCTAACTTTTCCACTGCCACTTATATACGCAATACATATACATTACCATTCAAAAGTTTGGGGTCAGTACAATTTATTTTTTATTTTTTTTATTTTTATTTTATACTTAATTCTGCAAGGATTTCGATCAAAAGTGGCAGTAAAATACATTTACTGTATAATGCTACAAAAGATATGTATTTTAAATAAATGCTATTCTTTTGAACTCTCTATTAATGCAATTCTGGAAAAAAAATGTTTCCTTTGACAAGTGACATGAATATAGTAGAATAAAAACGTTTTTTGAGCACCAAATCAGCATATTACAATGATTTCTGAAGGATCATAAAACTCAGCTTTGCCACCACACAAATAAATTAAATTTTACAATATATTCATGAATATATATATATATATATAACATTTTAAATTTTAATAATATTTCACAATATTACTGTTCTTATGGTATTTTAAACTAATAAATGTAGCCTTGGTAAGTATGAGAGAAGTGTTTTAAAAAAAAAAAAAAAAAAAAACATTTTAAAAAAATCTTACAGACTGCTAATATGTCTATAGAATTATATTAAGAAATATGTTTATATAAGATACAAAAAAATATTTTAAATAATTCTCTTATATATTCATATAACACTTAATCTGAAAACAAAAACCTCTCAAACAGAAAACACAACACAATGTCAATCAAAATGAAAAAAACAAACAAAAAAAAAGTATTGGGTCTATGCCATTAAAAACGTTTGTTTGTGTGTTAAACAGGCGTCAAATAAAACAGAACACAAAATAAGCCCTTGAGATCAACACAAAAGGCACAAAAAAAAAAAAAAACATTTTCCATTATAGCAAGGTACAATACATGATTTCTCATTAGTAGACACTGAATAGAGCAATCTGTCATTGACTGAACACGCAACTGTTCAGTGATCCACTTTCTGTATTTAAGTTCAAATTCAGCAATGTGTTTTCTCAGATAGGATCCTCTGACCATAAATGGCAATAAAGAGCAAGAACACACCTACTGCTCATCACTCACACATTTTTCTAATAGAATGCATAAACATCTCTCATCAATCCACAATTCAACCTCCTTTTTCTTTAGTGATATACTATAAAAAAGAAAAGTACAGAACGAACCGGAAAGTATGGGTATTATTATGGAAAAAGCAAAAACGTTATTAAAAAGAATAAAAAATACTGTGACAGAATGTAGTAATAAAGAGTCAAACTATTGTAAACTGATTTGTTCTATTTGGATATGCAAAATATGCAAATCATTTGGTGTATCATTCACAAATTAGAAACTGATAACAGCAAAAAAAAAAAAAAAGAAAAAAAAAGGTAAAGGTAAAGTGAGGAGTTGGAAATTGAGTCATCTTCTATCAAATGAATTCTAATTATAGTTTGACTTGTCAAATGAACAAAAAAAAAAAAACCCTAATTAGTATGCTTAGAACCTTGATTTCAGTTGAATAATGATTGGAAATGAGAATGCAACATTTCTTGTTTTTATATATTATCTATGATCTGATTCATGCTTAACTGTCAACCACCCACACAACAAAAATGATCGGAATCGCTAAATACACAAAGTGACAGCAAGTTATATCTCACTGACAGGAATAAACAGACATTTCTTAGAATAGTAGCTAACTGTATTAGCATCGATTCAGCTCCTAAGCAACACGAGAAGTGCAAACCTGGAATTTACGGCAGACCTGTCATTTGGAAACCACTTATATCCAAGGCCAATGCACTGAAAATCATTATCCTGTGTTAAGAACATAAAACCCAGACCTGTGAGCAACAGATGTCAGTAATGTGGTCTACTAAGCCATTATAATAAGCCAGGATTTTTTAATTGGCTGAGCCATCAAAAATGAAACATCAAGTTCACTAAATATCCAGACATATAACCAACATAACATATCAGAAGATCTCCAGACAACAGACTGCTATAATTTAATAATTCACTGCAGGGTCTGGAGAAATTTCACATTCAGTAAATTAAATACACATTGTGGTCTTGCCCACTGCATTTTTTTAGTAGTACTACATACTACAGAAGAATTGCAGAGCCTTGTGCAGATAAATAAAAAGGTAAAAGCTACAACAAAAAAAAAAAAAAAGGCATTTAACCGCAGACATGGCTCCACTAAAGAGAAGCCAACAATGGCTTCTAGTTTTCTCACGGTTAAGATAAGACCCCCCTCCTCAGGCATGTTGGACTGAGAGGTTAATCTCTGGAGTCTCTGTGAACAATAAGTCAATGCACGCTGTATGCATCAATGTGGCTAGTGTTCCCTTGTGAGCTTAGGCACCAGAAACGAAACCTAATGGGGTCAAGCAGCCTGGCGGAAATCCTATACGAGGCACCTCTGCTGAACTCCGGGGTAAAGCGTTTAGCATTCCGATTCATGAAGGAAAAAGATCCACGCTCCGAGCAAGAGATCCAAGCAAGAGAGGGCTGAATAGATTAACCAGAGCTGGTGGCATGTGTTAAATTTGTTAGCATGTGAAAGGACACACAAGATTGTGGCACATGAAGGGCCAAGTTGATGGTTAACCATGGCTTTGCTGATTCAGTCTCCAAGTCTCAAACAATGGAATGAAGTTAATTAAGTCCTGGGAGGGTTCAGTGAACAGTGTTTAATGAATTTCAAAACATCTCTATCTAAAAATAACGTTGAGGAAATAAACTGTTTTTATTCAGGAACTGGGCAGTATCGGTTATGACACTGCTTATTATGCAATATCACATTCACAGTAACGCTAGCAACATTTTCAACTGCAGTAAACAGGAAACAGCATTTGCAACTTATTTTACTTCTGTAATGGAGAGGAAGAAGAATTCCTAGATATTCAACAAGCAACAAATATATGGCAGGACTTGACTGAAGTCATCAGAAATTGACTGGATCATGAAAAATGGTCTCTATATGAAAGATGATTGGAAGAGAGGGATTTAATTTTTTATATTATACACTGCTCAAAAAAAATTAAAGGAACACTTTGAAAACACGTCAGATCTCAATGGGGAAAAATATCATGCTCCATATCTACACTTATATGGACTGGGTAATGTGTTAGGAACGAAAGGATGCCACATCATTTGATGGAAATGAAAATGATCAACCTACAGAGGACTGAATTCAAAGACCCCCCGAAAATCAAAGTGAAAAAATTATGCAGCAGGCTAGTCCATTTTGCTGAAATTTCATTGCAGCAACTCAAAATGGTACTCAGTAGTTTGTATGGGCCCCACATGCTTGTATCTCCTAATGAGATGACGGATGGTGTCCTGGGGTATTTCCTCCCAGATCTGGACCAGGGCAACACTGAGCTCCTGGACAGTCTGAGGTGCAACCTTAGGGCGTCGGATGGACCAAAACATAATGTCCCAGAGGTGTTCTACTGGATTTAGGTCAGGCGAGCATGGGGGCTTTATCCTCCAGGAACTGCTTGCATACTCTTGCCACATGAGGCTGGGCATTGTCGTGCACCAGGAGGAACCCAGGACCCACTGCACTAGCGTAGGGTCTGACAATGGGTCCAAGGATTTCATCTCAATACCTAATGGCAGTCAGGGTGCCATTGTCTAGCCTGTACAGGTCTGTTCGTCCCTCCATGGATATGCCTCCCCAGACCATCACTGACCCACCACCAAACCGGTCATGCTGAATGATGTTACAGGCAGCATAATAACCCTTACCTGCTCTCATCTGTGAAAAGCACAGGGCGCCAGTGGTGGACCTGCCAATTCTGGTGTTCAGTAGCAAATGGCAATCGAGCTCCATGGTGCCGGGGAGTGAGCACGGGGCCCACTAGAGGACGTTGGGCCCTCAGGCCACCCTCATGAAGTCTGTTTCTGATTGTTTGGTCAGAGACTGGAGGTCATTTTGTAGGGTTCTGGCAGTGCTCATCCTGTTCCTTCTTGCACAAAGGAGCAGATACCGGTCCTGCCGATGGGTTAAGGACCTTCTACAGCCCTATCCAGCTCTCCTAGTAAGTGCCTGTCTCCTGGAATCTCCTCCATGCTCTTTAGACTGTGCTGGGAGACACAGCAAACCTTCTGGCAATGGCACGTATTGATGTGGAGGAGCTGGACTGCATGTCTGGACTGCAATCTCTGTAGGGTCCAGGTATATTATATATATATATTTAAATGAAATTCTTGACATTTTAAATATTTTAGACACTACATTATTCATATAAACTACAGTTCACTCTGTCTATTCATCAAAGAAACCAGCACAACTGTTTTAAACATTGATAATAATAAAAGCGCTAAATCAGCATATTAAAATGATTTTTATCATGCATCACTGTATGAATCGTGTAACACTGAAGACTGGAGTAATGATGCTGAAAATTCAGCTTTGCATCAAAGGAATGAATTACATTTGAAAATATATTAAAATAGAAAACCATTATTTTAAATTGTAATAATATTTTGATCACTTAAATGCAGCCGTAGTGAGAACAAGAGACTTCTTTCAAAAAACTTTTGTTTAAACATTACAGACCCCAAAGTTTTGAACAGTAGTGTATATGTATATGTAAATGTATATAATACTATATTAATTATGCATTACAATATATATTATTCATTACATAACGGGGTCCCTGCTCCATCTCTCTGGGGTCCTTAGCTTAAAGAAGACATTTATTTTACAAGGACAACAGATGCTTCCTTATTATCGACTTCAAATACGCACAAAAAAGCTGAAAGTAAAGAGAACATAGAAAGTTATTCTCTGTGCCTTGAAGAAATTCATTAAAGCAGCTGAAAACAGCTGTTGGGCCTGAGCTCAGGTCCTGTCGCCTGTTTCTCAAAGCGCAGCAGAACACCTTTAATCAGTTTCTTTGTGGAGGCCCTATGGAAATATGCCATAGAAAACCGGTTGTTGGACGACCTCCCATAACCCAGGCCTGAGGTTAAATCTGGCAAGCTTTATATCCTGTCACTGACAGCAACTATAGCTCGCTGAAGAGTTATGACTTCTGTGGGGCACAGGAGGACACAGCTAAAGACGGCAAACCAGAGCAGATGCTGCAAAGTCAGAGTAGAGCTCCGCAAGACCTAGACAACATCTTTAATGTTTAGAAGTACACGATCAAGACATCTCCTTTAAAAAAGTACAACTTCTCTCTTAGAGGATGTTCATAATTCATACATAATTTATCTAGTGAACTCTATGTTCTCACAGAGCTGAAAGCTCTGAATGACAAGGTGTATCCGCTGTTATGACACGTGCACAGCGTGGCTGTGAGACTCCACGCCAAAAACCACAGGTGAAGATTTTTTTTTATAATATGACGCTGGGTTTAAAGCACTCTCTCTCTCTCACTCTCTTTATGAGATTATGGGCCAGTTGCAGTTGATTGCGCCCCAGGAGATTGGCAGAGCATTACGGGTATTCAGAGAGATGCTCGGCTCAGTCTAAGCACAGGCAGGGGGATTTAGAGGCCCTGTGGGACGCCCCGCAGCTACAAACCTCCACATTTAACTATTATGATAGGGGCACCATTGTGACCAGAGAATTTAAAACAAGCAATCATTCCAACTGTTACTCGACAGCCACAACCTTTAACCTAACTGTTGACCACAGTGCATTTATCCTCCTCCGACCTTTTATTAAAATCTAAAGCACCTGCTTCAAATTCAAAGCATATCATTTCACACAATCCTGCAGTGACAGAGCCCTCGGCTAATGCCGCTACTCAAAAGGCAGCATGAGAGAGGGAATCTCATTGTGGATGCAGAAAGACTAAAGAAAAGTGGAGTATCCTATTACACAGCCAAACGCTGCTGAATGAGAAAATGGAGTGAGTCTTTTTTGTGTGTTTCTTTCTATTTTTTCACCAGATAAATGGCACAGAGGACAATTTTTCCAGTTCAAATGTTGCGCCAGATGATTAAAAAAAACATGATGTGCTACAAGATCTTAATGGGTGCCTGTGAGCCGCCGAATATAAATCTTTTGTGCCATTTTAGAATGAACTTCACTGTAACCAAGGTCTGTTTGCACGTTTAACAATCCATCAAATTACATGTATAAAAAAGTTAGCCATGGGATTAAAGATGCAAATTTATGTAAATTTGTGCACCTCATACACTCCATCTTTATAATTAATGGCTAGTACTGCTTCAAAACAAGTCGAAGCGGTATTGTGCAGCACAATAATCAGTGTTTCCTCTCTGTGCAGAGGTCAACCCCATATAGGCACGTATTCAAGATCAAGGCAAAACAAAATATCATCTGTTTGCATGAAAGAGATCCATTAGAGTACTGAGAAAATGACAATTCTGTATGTTATTAAGTGGCAGACCCCCAAAAATGAAAATTCTATCATTTACTGAAACTCATGTCATTCCAAACCTATGGAAGCTTGTTCCCGCAACTAAATAAAAAATAAAAAAGGTAATTGCAACTTTTTTTCATCTCGCAATACTAAATCCTTTTCTAAATATTGCAAGATATAAACTTGCAATTGCGAGTTATAATGTGATAAACGCAAAATATAAACAATTGCGAGAAATAAAGTCAGAATTGCGAGTTATGTCAGAATTGCGAGATATAAACACTTTTTTTTTATTCAGTGGAAGACACAAGCTTCCATACAAACCTGTATAAGCACAAAATATATTTGGAGAACTTTGCTCCAAACAACATGATTGTATGGACAAAAATAAACAAAAAAAAACATTTTATTTTGTGTTCCACAGAAGAAAGAAAAACATACTGGTCTGGAATGACATGAGGTTGAGTAAATGATGAGAGGATAAACATTTTTGGGTCAACTATCCCTTTAAGATGAAGACATCAGAGCTAAAGACGTGCAAAAGTGCAGCTGGAAGAGTAAAACGAGATTTGCTACCATAGGAGAACTGACTGACCCTAATATGTTTTTTGGAGCTCCCGAACTAAAATTCTTAGTGTGTTATTTCAAGAACATGTTTAGAAAGATTCACTTCCAGTTACATCAGACAAATGGGAGATAGTGCTTTCATAACATTTTTTTTTTTTTTTTAAGAATTAAAAGAAACAACATCAAAGATCAAGCTCTCTTGATGCAGAAATACTGAGCTAATTATGATTTGTGTGCTGGCTAACAGAGAATAAATGAACTACGTGACTGGCACTGACAGACCATGAGGCTGGGTGCATGCATCTATCTTGGTTTATAAAAGCGATTTGGATTAACTGTGGAAAAACAGAAATCAACAACAAATGCTTCATGCTTTGCAATATATCCTGCATTAATGTTTTCAGATTTCTCTGACAGAAAACAGTGTGATAAATGATGGCAGAGAAACATGAGAGACCATAATGAGGGATTTCCATTTATGGCATGAAGATGACAGTCTTTGAAGTGCCTTCAGTCCAAAGCACATAACAAGGAAATGATGCAGGACTGAAAGCAATCCAGCATGAAGAAAACCTCCAGTCATTTAAATCCCAGACATTTTAAGGGAAGATACACACAGACCCACCAAACAAATAAACTAATGGTTTTGTAGATGGTGGAGTGTCATTCAGTGATGAATGCAGAAAGGCCCTTCGGTTAATGAAAAGCAGTTCTAAATGGTTCGTCCTAATGGGCACTTTAAACAAAAGATGACATACCCAATGTTAATGAAATAACAAATATGGAGAGCATCTGAATATGTCCACATTGAGGGGTGTTTACACTGACAGCGATTGTGTCCACAAAGCAACTGGAAGTCATTCAGTTCGATAAGAGTTGGCGAATTGACCACAGGTCATAAAACAAGATAAGCAGTATTCTTTGCAAGCAAATGAGCAGTGACGTGATGCGGTGACTATCTAACCTGATACAGTTACAGTCAATTATCAACGTCTACTAGCAAACAATAGCACAAACATTTGCATCATCCTATTTGCTCCCTTTAAGTGTAAACGAGGCTTTATAATGCCTTTGTTCAGATGGTTCATTTAAATGAAAAGGTTCAAATAATCGATTTACTGGTTGAGCTGTCTAGTTTTTGGTACCAAAATATTAAGTCAAAAACTGTTTTTGATTCTGTTACATTAGTTAGGTGCTTTCTAGGTTTACTAGATATATTTATAGTAGTGTACACATTCATCAGTTTAAACTGAATGCATTATTAAATGCAATTACCTTATTTGAGAAACTGATTGCTAAATTTTATCATCCAGTTGTTATTTATTTTTTAAAATATTGCCCTCTAAAATGCTTCAATGTACAATAATTAGTATGTTTTGTTCAACACTACCATGGCAAATCATTACTAGATTTATGTTTTGGCAAACTGGTGGCTAATTCGCATGAATTCGTATTCATATAATTTTGTACGATCTGCTTACGCCCCACTGGAGGTTAGGTTTAGGGGTAGACCAGACCTTCATGCTTACTTTTCTTCTAAAAATTGTACGTTTTTACATAGTACAAATTCACCACCCCAGAAAAATAGTTACATTTTCTGATGAGACCGGGTTGGTTTTGTTAGCAGCGTGTAACTACTTTTTACAATGTTACATGGTAGTTTGATTGTAGTACTTTAAATTTTGAGAAACTTGCAGCTTGTTTCAAATTAGCTTCCCAACAGTGTTTAAATGAATGTGTACTAACTGTAAACAGAAACCATTTTTACCTCCTTGCGTTCCAAGAGCACTGGAAGTCGAATGTTCACAGATAACCCAGGGTGACAGATCGATCCACTCAACTGGGTTAGAGGAAAAGTGAATTCTGTTCTACAGTAGATCTATTCGCTGATAAACTCCCCCACCGGGCCAATAAGGAGATGATCATTCTGATTTCATTAAACTTTTGAGTCTATGAGGAAAACATTTTGAGTCAATAACATACGGTCTCCATAAGCAATCACAACACAGTCCGATCTGATTATGAAGCGCTGCTGGGGTTTACGTGCCGTGAGATTGTGCGCAATGACTAATTTCTAGTGCTATCAAATTGATTAATCGCAATTAATTGAATCTACTATAAAAGTTTTATTACACATAATATATGTGTGTGTATATATATTATAAAATTGATATAGGCTACATTATATATATGTCTGTGTGTTTGTGTATACACGCACATATGTTTATACATATGTGTGTATCTACAGTACGTACACAAACTTGTATTTTAGATTCGATTAATCGATTTCACAGCACTTTCATTAACGTTTAAATGGAACTTTTGCAACCGACTATTTGACTAGACTAGTACAACAAGCCTATAAGCAAGCTTAAAGGATTAGTTCACTTTCAAATGAAAATTACCCCAAGCTTTACTCACCCTCAAGCGATCCTAGGTGTATATGACTTTCTTCTTTCTGATGAACACAATCGTAGACATATTAATAAATATCCTGACGCATCTGAGATTTATAATGGCAGTGAGTGGGACCAACGAGTATGAGCTGAAGAAATTGCTTCCATCCACATCCATCCATCATAAACATATTAACGTACGAAGAAAGTACGTTCAAAAAGCAGTTCAAAAAGCTTAAGCTACGTCCTACGCCTTCCCTATCCAACTTACGGAAAAAGCTTAACTGACCCGACGCCAGTTTACACTTTCTTCTTAACTTGAATACGGAAGGCTGTCTAGCGGAAGCTAGATATTTTACTTCATAACTTGAGGAGCCGTGAGGAGTACACGTTTATGATGGATGGATGTGGATGGAGACACGTTCTTCAGCTCATACTCGTTGGTCCCGTTCACTGCCATTATAAAGCTCAGATGCGTCAGGATACATATTAAAATATTTCAGATTGTGTTCATCAGAAAGAAGAAAGTCATATACACCTAGGATGGCTTAAGGGTGAATAAATCTTGGCGTAACTGAACCCACTGCGAGAGCCATAGCGAAAATAAACGCGTGCAAAATCTCAGGTAAAATGACTAGTATTTCTAAGTCGACTAGCAGCAGCAGTATCGTTTAATCGACTAGTCTCACACATCCCTAAGTGTGACAGAAACAGAGTTCTAACATTCTGTGTGTGGATCTTATTATGACGATATCAGCAGATGGCCATGTTAGCTTTTGCAGATGGTCAAACAAGCCTGAATGGGTAATCGATTTGATAAAAAGCAGAAAAAATGATTTCTCTGCCAACATAAAACCATTGAACTGAATGAAAATGGATTTATCTGAGTTAACAGATTTTGGAGAAAAAAATACATTCCCTGCTGTGCTTAATGCAGACTCTGTATCTGACAAGATGGAGGTTTCTAGGACACAGAATATCTAATTTTGAGGGAGCGTAAACATCTTTATTCCATAAAGTCCTCTCAAAAAAAGATAAGTGATGCAAAAAAGGCCCTGGCTTTCATTTGTGTGTAAAACTATAACTCTATTACAGATGTATGTCCCAGATAGCACATGCACGCTTCTAAGATGTATGCTAAAGAAAGCTTCATCTGGAAAACATTTAACGTCTGACAGGAAACCTCTTAGAGACATTGCAGATGGGCAAACACTCTAAAAAAAATACAACTTGCAGATGTAAACGCAGACATCAAATATACGTCTCCGTGATGTACTTCACGAGTTCACACTTACAAATAAACAGAGTATGCGTGTTTGCCGTGCTGTCCGAGGGGAGGGCTCCAAGCTCGGAATTTGGCTACGATAGTAACCAACCGATAGTGAGGAGTTTGGCTGGTGGAGGGATGGCAGAAAACTGTCGAGGAACATAGGTGACCGGCAATTCTTTTTGTGTGTATTTTAATGTTCAGAATATCACATTGTTAGCTTAGCAACATGCTAATGCCAAATGCTCAACTGTTTGAGTTGTCATTCAACTTAAACAGTATTTTTTGTCATTTGTTTATTTTCAGATTATTCTTGCATTATTAAGGCATTAACAATAGTCAATTGTAGGAATTATTAGACAGAAATATTATGAAATAATTGCTTAATTACATTTTAAGCCTTTAGGAAATTCAGAGTCTGCAAGTTGCGAGTTGTACAAAAATGTTAACACTAACAAATTGGAATTGCATATTTACGGTAATTCCGACATGGCGTGAAGTGAACACAACTGAACCTGGGGTGAAAAAAGCTATTTGTGCTCATGCTTTTTTTGAACATCCCACCACAAACATTGCATTTTTAGGCACCATGCAAAGTTAAAGACAGTCCAAGTCTAGTTGTGTTTGAACGCAAAAAAACATTTTAAGAAATTACCCGCGTGATAAGGGTCAGGTCATTAGTCAACTGGTCACTCGTGCAACTCACAGGCTAGCCTATTTTCATCATTTTGCACATACCTAACCTATATGAAAGCTTGTTAATGTGCAATGTGAAGGAAAATATGTCGTCAGAGAGCCACAGGAATGAGTATGGGCAGAAAAATGAAAATCCAACAAACCCAAAAATCTATGGATTTCCCAGCAAATAATGCCTGCTTTCAAGCGGACTCTTTCATGTCTGAGAGAATAGTTGGAACGGGCTGATTAAATGAAAGGACAAAAGCAAATACAAGAGTGGGAGAGAGTTGGAGGAAAAAGCACAGCACATTTTCCATTTTCCTCTGCAAGTAAAAAAGCACATGAATTATGGATGCGAGCAAGCCAACAGTGCGAGAATTTGATCCCTGACCAGACAGCTCTTGGCTCCCCGTGGAGCAGCCCGCCACCCTCCCCCCCCCCCCCCCCCCCACCGGGTTTTTCAACATTGCTACCAACCAATTCTTAACTTCCTTCTCAGAGAGAGAGCTGGAACTGTCGGCTAGCAATGCTTGGAGACTACTGCCTGGGGACAGAACGCACTCATCTAGGAGACTTCAAGACGCTACCTCTGCCTTCCTGCATGCATTCTATTGTTAGCATCTTGAACCTCAAAACTGAGCTGACATTTTCACCTGTTGGCTTAAATGTTAATGTTCCACTAGATGCTCATGATGGCTCCATCATGAGGGGTGTACAGCTCTGATAAGAAAACAAAAGGATTATTTACAATTACCCTTAGCCATTTACAGAACACAAAATAATGGCTATAATTACAAAACATTAACTTTAAGTGAAGAAAGCTATGGAGAACTCTGGACTATTTAAAATGAAGAAAAAGTCATGCGTATTACCAAGAGATACGAATTTAAACGGAAACTTCTACAGTCAGATTTTTAGTAAAATGTCATATCCTACAGAAAACAACAGGCAACTAAAATAAAGATTAGACCTTCTGGGTGATTTTCCCCATTGTTTGGCAATCTATTACACACATCATGCTGACACTCAAGCCATCAGGGTATTTATTCATATTTTAAGAGTCTTGTTACTGATAACTGGCCCTAAGATATAGACACAGGCTCTGTTTAAGCTGCCTTCTAAGGCAGCATCCTCACTGAAATGGAACTGTGCATCAGATGCTACTTTCAAGTGCATGTGGGAACATCATACCACTGAGTCATACATTCACTATTAAGATGTCACATATTCGAGTCGAAAACATAACCTTGAAGCAAGAACTATTTTGTGACCAATAACCCAAATAACTACATCTAAATTCAAAATGATGAAAATTATTCATTTCCACCACTTATTTATAAATAGTACTGTATTACAACTGGTCTTTGTTACATAACCCTGTTTAAAAAAACAGCATATGTTGGTTAGGTATATGTTTTGAAGCATGCCAGCTGGTTTGGGCTGGTTTATGCTGGTCTTTAGTTGGTCATAAGCTGGTTTAAGCTGGTCCTGAGCTGGTTATAAGCTGGTCCTGAGCTGGAGCTAGTTGCTTAGGACCAGCTTAGGACCAGCACTTGACCATCTTAAACTAGCTCATGACCAGCTAAGGACCAACTAAGAACCAGCTGAAACCAGTTAAAACCAGCTGCCATGCTTCAAAACATACCTAACCAGCATATGCTGTTTTTCAACAGGGAAAGCAAACCGTAAAATTTGAGTGATTAACTTTACACCTTTCAACACAGACTTGCTTTCTGCTCACTGATCTCTATTTATAGATTATATATTGTTGCATTATATTATATATTGTATTATATTATGAATCAGTGTTTCCGCCATGGTTTAAATCAACAGGCCCCTTCCAATGTCACAACCCATGGATTCAAGAATTCATCTACTTTCCACATTTGTAAACAAGATGTCACTTGGTCATTGTTGATACTAAAGAGTTCAGATTAATTAAATTATTTTACCCAATATTTGTGTGCGTTATGTATTTTATGATATCATGCTGTTAGCTTAGCAACATGCAAATGTTAACTCCTACTTCATGTGCACAATAGAAGCTAAACACCCAGAAGTTATGCTGCATTCACGCCATGTTGTAAATATCGTAATTATGTGATGACAACATGCAACATTCTATTTGGAGCTGTTCAAGTCTTCAGACTCAGATTTATGCGTTTCTATGTATGCAACAGTATTAATGGCAAAATGAATCTGCAGCAGTAAGGTGGTACAAGTCAGGTTTACAAGTTCTACGAGGATGTGAATGCTTTTTACAAGGCGTAATCTTGTAATTACGTAATTCCGACATGGTGTGAATGCATCTTTAGACATTAGCATGCTGCTAAGCCAACAACATGATACCATAAAATACATAGCACACACAAACATTGGGTAAAACAACTTCATATCAATAACTTTATATACAAGTATGTTTATAATCAGCATGCGCATTGTGAGATAGCCTTATCTGTAAAAGATACATGCAACGCTATGTTACAGTTTTACAAAAAGAAATCATAGGAGACAGCATAATCATGTAGTCTACATTTTGAAAAGGCCTTTGTGTCGGAGGCGTATCTGTGATGCTTACATAAGCAGGTCTAAATTTTAGAACTAATTACTGCAATCGTGAATTCAACTGCTTTTAAGAACAAAGAAACAGAATCCAACAAAATGTCTTATAGTTCATAAATTCAAATGGAAATCAACTCTCTGAGAATTCATTGAGCAACTCAGTCTTTGTGAAATAAAGGAGGAACGTTTTATGGATATTGGTTAGGACTGAAACCAGGCATTGCAGCATTCTACACCACAAACAATACCACCACCAACACACTTACAAAACAAACTCCGAAACATCAATGAAAAAGCATTGCATAAACTATGGAACATGTCAACGAATTAACTATTATCAGACAATGGGTGCACTGTGGGTACTACAATATTGCATTTGAATTAATTGGACACATACAAACACACCTCACTTTGTATAGTTCCATTAAATATAGCAATTATTCATGCTCTAAACAACAACGGCCAATTTTTAAGGTTACATCACAAAAAACAGAACTGACACACTGTGTTATCAGCCACTAATCATAGGAATGTGTATCTTAAAAGCCAAGAGCCAAATCAAACAATGAATGACTACAACCCGTGGGCTTGGTTTGCACTAGTAAGGATTAGCTTTCATGTACTAAATGTTTTGCTCCATTTACAATGAAAAAAAAAAACAGCTTTGTTGACTTACCTATTGTGACTTTTAAAATCTATACATTCCACTTGATGTCAACTGGACACAAGTAAGCTGATGAACATTCATATTAATTGTGCATGGCAGTGCATTACAAAAAAAAGGAAATTAATTTAGAAGAGTGTGTGCATATGTTTAATGCGCATCGAGGGTTTGACAGATTGAAGGAGGTGGCTGTCGTGTGTAGACAAGGTAGATCTATTTACACAGTTAGCACCTAAACAGGTTTGGCTCCACTTTTACTGAGCACTGATTAAGCTCTTCATGAAGCAAATTACAGTCTGGAGAATGAAGCCCATGAGCAACAATGTTTAATTATATCTGACTCATCAAGGACATCAATGAGGCACTCAATGACTAGTATTCATCTTCAGCTCTCTGACCAGCACTCATTGGGTTCCTCAGTCGAATGAGAGGCATTAATAGGTTCATTTCAAAGGAGGCGGAAGCTCTTTTATTTCTCTCTTCTCCTACTTCAATAGCTGCCGAATGTAATTACCGAGTCGAAGCTAAAATGTCTAAAAAACGATTTTCATAATTTCATTTCAAATGTGCTATCACTCCACCAGCAACAGTAGTCATTTCTTTCAAAACTTCAATAGTCTTTTGTGTCTTTCCACTCTAGATTCATTTTATGTGAAACCGCAAACATCTTATCAGTAGCACATTAAATGAGACTTAATATTTATGCGTCTAAGAATCAATGGCATAAAAATCACAGAAATTGACGTGTTCAGATGCACAGCCAGTGAAACTATCTTGCCGTGAGCCTTCACAGGTAAGAAAACAGATGCCTTCCTAATCATACAGTCCAGTTATTCCCTCAAAACGTAGAAATTTAACAAGCATCTCGAAAGCAAACAGACTCTTGTGCTTTGAAATATGTAATTTAACTGATATTCTTATGTTAAAATATTATCAACTTGGCTTTTTTCCCTAAAACATTTTTTGATGTGCAAAACACAGACAAAATAAACACATCAAGAGAAAACTTCAAACACACCTTGGCAGAATATCATAGACTGCAACTGCTGGCAACACCCCAAATGCCCACAGCAAACAATTCCAGGTTGTATGTTTTAGCACAAATATACATCAACAGATTTGTCTGTTTTTAGAATTACATGGGGATAACTGTGACAAAAGATCATTTATAATAGAGGTAGACTGATAACTGGTTTAAACAATATTTGAATTTTAACAATACCTATACTCACGCTTTTACAATTAATCGGTTATCGGTTCTTTTTATTGGGCTACTGATAAATCCAACCATTTGTTGAGTCTCTATAGTACCAACAATTTAATGTATAATTTTGGGAAAATTACACAATGACTTCAATAGCAGCCAGTTATTCTCAAGCAAGAAAAGTGTAGCTTAATTAGCAAAATAATTAGTGTAAAACAACAATTAGAATAAATTGCGAATATCTAGATTGCAAGACAATAAAAATAATAATAATAAACCGAATGATTATAATAGGCCTAATATCCATTTTTGTAGTCTAATCATCATTATTGTCAACAATTAAAAAAAGGTTATGTGTATAATTTATCAGACACTTAAACAAAAATAATAGTTATCAGTCATAAAAAGGCAGTATCGCTCAATCTCTGCTACAAATAAATAAACAACCCCATATCAGCACATAACTGTGCAACAGTCCCTAGGTTTCCATTACTAAGTTATAAAAGCTTAACTCAAACTAAAAATAAACTACAAAAATCCTTTCTAGAGACACAAACATTTTGACAGGTCTCTCCCGCACCTATTGTACTGGCTGTAGATAATTTGATAGTCTCAAGCAAACTGTAAACATTACAACTTTGCTAACAATAGCACTGATTTGTCTACAAAATCCCTTTGTAGTACATACCCAGTTCATCAAACATGTCACGCAACACTCTGGTCCTCATGCATTGCTTAAGGCTGTAAGCGAGATGTTTCTGCATCTATCGGACTGCCACATTGCAACTGAAGTCAATGCCAAACCAATGTGTGTTTCCAGAAACAGCCCCTTGGAAAACGCATGGAACACAGCACTCATAACGCATCCCCTTACCGTTTTAAATGCCCGCTTTGAGAGCGGTCGCGATAACCGGAATCAACTGAACGCCACAGAAAGAACTTTGATGTCTCGTGAGCGCATCCTGCGCCGCTCGCGCTGCTCCGCCATCTTCAGCCCGCACGGAATGAGCGAGAGCAGAGCAGCTGACGGGCGCGCGGGGAGGGTTCTTTAAAAAACAGCCCGAAGTTCTGAGCTCCTCCATCCATACACTACACCCCTGTCATGTTATGGTACCTGCTAGGTTCCTTTTACGGGATGAAATAGTGTGTTTAAGTGATAAATTAAAAACCAAAATTTATATATATATATATATATATATATATATTCTGATTGGTCAATAGCTGTGTTATTCACGATAAAACACGGCTATGACCGCTTCACCCAACGGTTCTGTGTATCACTACACAACACCCTTAGCAAGTAAACTGTATGTTCTCAATTGATATTGTTCATTTAAGCTTACTGTATTATGTAGAAGAGTATTGTGAGAAAGAGATCGAGTGAGCGAGTTTATTACTTTATTACTATTACTTTATTACTTTAACATTTTCCTTCAGGTCAGTCTTATGTTCATAATAAAAAATCTGTTTAAATGTCCGATGTATTATCTTGTCCTTTTAACAGTTAAGGTGTTTTCCATGACTGACAGCTCTAGTCAAAGCATTTGTCAGTTGCGTCTTGTTCTGCGTTCACAACAATTCAGTCTTTATAATGTAAAAGTCTTAGCTACTGACTGACACACTCATAAAGACAAGTCTTTGCCGCCATCTAATGGCATAATAATGTAACTTCTGTTGCTGTTCGCGGTCAGGGACTATTTTTTCTGGCGGAAGGAAGGCTTTTAGTGAAAGGAAATTCAAAGTTGCATTGATACATATTTTTGGCTTTAATATGTGTATTGTGTGGCAACCATTTTATAAAAGCAATAAGGTACTCGAAGGCGTGCCTAACAATGCCCTTGACTAATATTCACGATTCAGATGTATAAGATGTATGTATGTATATATATATATATATATATATATATATATATATATATATATATATATATACAGTGCTCAGCGTAAATGAGTACACCCCTTTGAAAAGTAACATTTTAAACAATATCTCAATGAACACAAAAACAATTTCCAAAATGTTGACAAGACTAAGTTTAATATAAAATCTGTTTAACATGAAAGTAAGGTTAATAATATAATTTAGATTACACATTTTTCAGTTTTACTCAAATTAGGGTGATGCAAAAGTGCGTAAACCCCACAACAAAATCTACTACATCTAGTACTTTGTATGGCCTCCATGATTTTTAATGACAGCACCAAGTCTTCTAGGCATGGAATGAACAAGTTGGCAAGTTGACATTTTGCAACATCTATCTTTTTCCATTGTTCAAGTATGACCTCTTTTAGAGAGAATGGAGAGTGATGCTCAGCTTGTCTCTTCAGAATTCCCCATAGGTGTTCGATTGGGTTCAGATCAGGAGACATACTTGGTCACTGAATGGCTTTCACCCTGTTCTTCTTCAGAAATCCAACAGTGGCCTTAGATGTGTGTTTAGATCATTGTAATGTTGGAAAAGTGCACGACGACCAAAGGCACGGAGTGATGGTAGCATCTCTTTCAGTATAGAGCAGTACATCTGTGAATTCATGATGCCATCAATGAAATGTAGCTCCCCGACACCAGCAGCACTCATGCAGCCCCACATAAAGATACTGCCACCACTATGTTTCACTGTAGGCACCGTGCATTTTTCTTTGTATTCCTCACCTTTGCGACGCCATACAGTTTTGAGGCCATCAGTTCCAAAAACATTTATCTTGGCCTCATCACTCCAGAGTATAGAGTCTCAGCAGTCTTCATCTTTGTCAGCATGGGCCCTGGCAAACTCTAGGCGGGCTTTTTTTGTGCCTGGGCTTTAGGAGAAGCTTCTTTCGTGGACGGCACCCATGCATGCCATTCCTCTGCAGTGTATGCCGTATTGTGTCACGGGAAATAGTCACCCCAGTTTGGCTTTCTACTTCTTTAGATAACTGCAGTGAACTGACGGTTTTCTTCAACCTTCTCATCAGAAGACGTTCCCGTCGAGGCATTAACCTCCGTGGACGACCTGGATGTCTCTGTGAGATGGTTCATCAGTTCCATATTTTTTTACATTTTTGTACCACTTTTGCTACAGTATTCTGACTGATAAGTAAAGCTTTGCTGATCTTCTTTTAGCCTTCACCTTTCTGGTGTAAAGAAATTATTTTCTTTCTCAGGTCTTGTGACATTTCTCATCCATGTGGTGCCATTGCTGACAGCATGAAATGGGAAGGGGTTTTAACAGCCTTTTATAGTCAACTGTCTGCTGGACACCTGTGTAATGAATAATTAGACTCACCTGTGGTTGAATTCTTGTTAAATTACACATTTGTAGTCTAAAATTTAGCTTTGCTCTAGAGACTTTCAGTGGGGTGTACTCATTTTACTAATGTACTAATTTGAGTAAAACTGAAAATGTTGTCCTCTAAGTTATATTATTAACCTTAATTTCATGTTATAAGTTAAACAGATGTTATATAAAACTTAGTCTTGTCAACATTTTGGAAATTGTTTTTGTTCATTGAGATATTGTTTAAAATATTACTTTTCAAAGGGGGTGTACTCATTTACGCTGAGCACTGTATATGTGTGTGTACTCTTACAAGTTGACAAAAACCATATGTAGCTTTCCCAGAACAGACCAAAAATATTGACTCATACTGCACGAGCACGAGAAAGATATTTGTCCAATCAATGCTGTCTAGAACATAGAGTGATATGTATTTATTCCACCATATTGACTCCATCAGCTAAATTCACTGTTAAATTAGATCGATTACACTAGCTATTCACTCGAAACATAGCATGCTGAGGACATCTGCTGGTTAAAGCTGTGTAAATGCATCAAGAACAGCAAAAACATATTGTACACACTTTGAAACCGCAGTGCGCAAGCTTAAAATATCGTTCTCGTTCGTTGGTGTGGATGCAAATATAGTTATCATTATAGTTATCGTTCTTGGGCCTTTAGGGTTCTCATGCAAAAAACACAAAACAGAGTATATATATATATATATATATATATATATATATAATAGTCATATAAATATGACTATTAAACCATGAAAATAGGTTGTTTATTGCTTTGTGGCAAAGATTCTTTCATTTATTTATTTTTTTTGTGCTATTTGTGCCATTGTTTTGACGTGTTATTTTTGAAGTGCAAGAACATGTGTTACAGTGGCAGGTCCTGTTACAATCTAATTAAAATTCATATTAAATTCAACAAAATGTATTTTAATAAATATAAATAAACAATTAAACCATGTGAAGCAATACAATGCCAATGCCACAAGAAGAGGTCACTTTATTTTGGCACTTGTCACACATGAAAATATTCAAAGCATTTTTTTTTTTTTTTTTTTTACAGAAAGTCAAAAGACTTGGTAATGACTGAGAACATCATCAACATACAAACAGATGCTTGCATGACATGCAACAGACATCAACCCTCTCTAGTGTCAGGGAGATGAGCTCCTTATCACGGCCCTTGATGAAGAGTCCCAAAGCTCTGATGCAGTGATTAAGCAGTCTTCTGAGAGGCCAGTGTAGTTTACTTCTAAAATGGCTTTTGAAGATCTAAGCAGGCACCATCCAAAACACAGAACGAAGTTAGTCTTCAGAGAGGAGAAGCACTTGATACAGTCCAGTTTCTATTTAATACATCTCCAGAATGTACCGATAAGACCTACTAAGCAAAAAACAGTAGTGCTTTGAGATCTAAACTGTTCCTGTTTCTAGAAAATCCACCATTTAATGTGTAGTCCTGGTTTTTATAGCAATATATAATGCCATAAAAATATTCGGGCATATTGGAAGGCATTGCTCCACTTACATTAAGAATACATGAATAATATATGCCTGTTAACTAATTTAGCAGGCAATATCAGATTATTAGAAGAATTTGTGCGACAATATGCATTAATTATGAAGCAGGCTGAATATAACTTTTTAATGTTAAGGACTATCTTTTTAAAAGTAATTTCATATCTCGCAGCAAATTGAGTCAGTGTTTTAGAGAGAGATTCTGTTAATATTTGTTGCATGAATAAAGCATGATTTAGACTTCCTTATAAATTTGAAAACTTTAAATATCATATTATTTTCACCCAGCCCATATTTTGCACAACTGGAAATAGTTATTCCGATTTGCATCACGTCTAAATGTGCAATCACCACAAATACACAATAAAACTGACCTTACAATTTTGGATGTATATGAAGCGCTTGGCTTTTACATTCTCAGCCATCATCTGTCACTTCCTATACATTTGCCTATTGCCTCTCTTTATGACCAATTTTAAAGAGCCCTTGTTGCTTACATTTTTCTCTTCAAATGAAATACAAAAATCTGTCATTCTTTGCATGAATTCAGTTCAGTAATTTTGATGGAATTTGTGAAGAAACAGTCAAAAGGGGTTTTAAAATAAGAAACAGACTGAAGAATCTTCAATCTAGATACAGCACAGAACAGAATTGAGTAAAAAACACAATATCGCCACCCACTGGATGAAAACACAGTTCACAGAACAAAGTACAGGAACGATTAAGATATGCTAAAAAATAAAATCTCATTATACTGACTGTCAGCCAAAATATAATCAGTCCTAAACTTGCACTTTTGACACTTTCGAAATGAGAAAATCCTCTTGATTTCACCCTTTGAATGGACAAACCCCATTATCAATTGCCATACTACTTTTACATAATGACACACATTGAATAAATCACCATGACAAATAAGAGAAAAGTCACTTTAGGTTATTCGCTATTATGATTCTAAAATGTCAACTATGCCCTAAAACTTCTACTTGGACTGAGACAAAACAAAACATATTTTGTAATTTGTCTTAAAGAGCCTTATGTTAATGCATCAATACTGACAGAGCATACTTGGTAAATGAATGCCAATTTGAAAAGTTAAATATCATGATTTACTGTACATGATTTTAAAACTGCATTAAATGTATGACACATATAGAAGACACATGGCTTTGAAGATCACTTCGAATGTCGCTATCTAAAAATGCCTACATAATTCATTTTACTTGTCTAGTCCACAACACTGAAAATGTTTCCACGAAGATTAGAGGTGCAGTTCAAGCCTTCTGTTAAATAAGAATAGTAGAATCCATTCAGTTCTCTTCCACCCCACAGAATAAAAAATAAACCTGCTTTTGCAGAGCTTATGCTACCATTCTATACCATGCGGAAGGCCTGGGCAGCTGCATCAAATGGCTTTTAAATACAATACATACATTAACATGCACTGCAGCCTCTGGATGGCGCTAGAAACATTTTAAATGCACAGTAGAATCACATGTTGCACACTCTTTTAAAGGAACAGTTCGCCCAGAAATTAAAATTCTATCATGATTTACTAACCCTCATACGGGTTTGGAACTAGAGGGTGAGTAAATGTTGACCAAACATTATTTCTGAGGTGAACTGTCCCTTTAGGATCACACTGGTCATTCTACAGTGTCCTAGATGAATGAAAACCTTCCCAGTCTGTGAGCAAAGAAAGATCTTAATCTCTAAATGCTAAAGACGTAAAATTGAATTGTACAGATAGAATACAGAGGAATTAAGATCCAGGGTGTTGAAAGCATATAGCAGGTGTTAAACTCTTTCAGGCTCTTGTTTTTCCTTTCATAGAGTCCTGGTTCTCTGAAGTGTGACAGGCGGGTGGTTTTCTGAGAGAGTGGTGCTTCAGTGCTGGAGAGGGGCGGTGCTGTGCGTCACCTGTTCGATCCAGGGCAGGTAACGGCTGACCCGTGAATATACACCTGGGTACGAGGGGTCACCGCAGCCGTGACCCCAGGAAATGACCCCTGTCAGTACCCAGCGCCCTGCCTCGCCCTGACATACTAGCGGACCCCCGCTGTCGCCCTGGCAGCTGTCAGCATGCTTTCTGAGGTCAGACGTCATGCTTCCAGCACACAGCATGTCGTGGCTAGTGAAACGCTCGCCATAGCGCTTCTTACATTGCCACGAGGGCAGAAGAGGGACCCAGGCCTGAAGAAGAGTGCTGGGATGCTCTGTATCTGAAAAATAAGGGAAAAACAAATGGTGAAACAACATTTGCAACACGTTTAAAGGGACAGTTACCTCAAAATGACATTTCTGTCCCTTATGTCATTTCAAACAAAAGAAGATATATACAGTGGGTACGGAAAGTATTCAAACCCCCTTAAATTTTTCACTCTTTGTTATATTGCAGCCATTTGCTAAAATTATTTAAGTTCATTTTTTTTCCCTCATTAATGTACACACAGCACCCCATATTGACAGAAAAACACAGAATTGTTGACATTTTTGCAGATTTATTAAAAAAAGAAAAACTGAAATATCACATGGTCCTAAGTATTCAGACCCTTTGCTCAGTCTTTAGTAGAAGCACCTTTTTGATCTAATACAGCCATGAGTCTTTTTGGGAAAGATGCAACAAGTTTTTCACACCTGGATTTGGGGATCCTCTGCCATTCCTCCTTGCAGATCCTCTCCAGTTCTGTCAGGTTGGATGGTAAACGTTGGTGGACAGCCATTTTTAGGTCTCTCCAGAGATGCTCAATTGGGTTTAAGTCAGGGCTCTGGCTGGGCCATTCAAGAACAGTCACAGAGTTGTTGTGAAGCCACTCCTTCGTTATTTTAGCTGTGTGCTTAGGGTCATTGTCTTGTTGGAAGGTAAACCGTCGGCCCAGTCTGAGGTCCTGAGCACTCTGGAGAAGGTTTTCGTCCAGGATATCCCTCTACTTGGCCGCATTCATCTTTCCCTCGATTGCAACCAGTCGTCCTGTCCCTGCAGCTGAAAAACACCCCCACAGCATGATGCTGCCACCACCATGCTTCACTGTTGGGACTGTATTGGACAGGCAATGAGCAGTGCCTGGTTTTCTCCACACATACCGCTTAGAAACAAGGCCAAAAAGTTCTATCTTGGTCACATCAGACCAGAGAATCTTATTTCTCAGCATCTTGGAGTCCTTCAGGTGTTTTTTAGCAAACTCCATGCGGGCTTTCATGTGTCTTGCACTGAGGAGAGGCTTCTGTCGGGCCACTCTGCCATAAAGCCCCGACTGGTGGAGGGCTGCAGTGATGGTTGACTTTCTACAACTTTCTCCCATCTCCCGACTGCATCTCTGGAGCTCAGCCACAGTGATCTTTGGGTTCTTCTTTACCTCTCTCACCAAGGATCTTCTCCCCCGAGAGCTCAGTTTGGCCGGACGGCCAGCTCTAGGAAGGGTTCTGGTCGTCCCGAACGTCTTCCATTTAAGGATTATTAAGGCCACTGTGCTCTTAAGAACCTTAAGTGCAGCAGAAATTTTTTTGTAACCTTGGCCAGATCTGTGCCTTGCCACAATTCAGTCTCTGAGCTCTTC
The DNA here is from genome assembly GCA_037101425.1 of Elopichthys bambusa. Taxonomy (NCBI): domain Eukaryota; kingdom Metazoa; phylum Chordata; class Actinopteri; order Cypriniformes; family Xenocyprididae; genus Elopichthys; species Elopichthys bambusa. The sequence continues at coordinate 7,719,599 of CM074449.1, forward strand.
AGGCAGTTCCTTTGACCTCATGATTCTCATTTGCTCTGACATGCACTGTGAGCTGTAAGGTCTTATATTATAGACAGGTGTGTGGCTTTCCTAATCAAGTCCAATCAGTATAATCAAACACAATTGGACTCAAATGAAGGTATAGAACCATCTCAAGGATGATCAGAAGAAATAGACAGCATCTGAGTTAAATATATGAGTGTCACAGCAAAGGGTCTGAAAACTTAGGACCATGTGATTATTTCAGTTTTTCTTTTTTAATAAATCTGCAAAAATGTCAACAATTCTGTGTTTTTCTGTCAATATGGGGTGCTGTGTGTACATTCATCAGGAAAAAGAATAAACTTAAATGATTTTAGCAAATGGCTGCAATATAACAAAGAATGAAAAATTTAAGGGGGTCTGAATACTTTCCGAACCCACTGTATATCTATATATACACACAGTATATATGTATACATATATATACAATGCTTGACATGCCAACCTGCCAAATGCGGGTGGATTTTAGCAGTGGCGTGTAACACAGTCACTCCTACTAGCCACTTTGGCGGGTTGAATTTTATATATAATATACATTTTTTCATGTAGTCTTTTAATTAAAAATTACATCTGCAATGTAGTGTTGTCAAAAATATCGATTTTTCGATACTGAAATACCTGAAACGCTTCCAATACTAATTTTCCACAGAATAGATACACAATACCAGCTGCACTCATGCTACAGGGCTTGAATTTCGGCATGGGATTGCGTGTATTGCGCATAATTTTAGCCATTAATGCAAATTTTGTGCTCACACCCAAAGTGTGCACACATAAAGCAGCCTCTCACTACTAAATTCAGTTATTTTTCACTGCTTTTTGTGCTTAAACAGTCAAATGCACACAAAATAATGACAAAATGCTAGTCTTGGCGAGTATTTACATAATACAGTCAGTATATGTTTCAGTGAACGTAAAGTAAAAAAAAAGTCAATGTCAAGTCCTGCATATATATATATAAATGCAAAAAATGTTTTCAACATTGATAATTACAAGGAATTTTTCTTGAGCAGCAAATCAGCATATAAGAATGATTTCTGACAGATCATGTGAAGACTGGAGTAATGATTTATCTTTGTCATCTTAGGAATACATTACATTTTAAAATATATTAAAATAGAAAACAATTGTTTTAAATTGTAATTATATTTCACAATATTGCTGGGTTTTTTTTAAACTATTAAAAAACTATATAAAAAAACTAATTAAATATGGCCTTGGTGAGCATAAGAGACTTCTTCCAAAAATGTAAAAACAAATCGTAAAGATTCCAAACTTTTAAATAGTAGTGTATATACAACAAATGTATATTAAAAGAAAAATGAATATGTAAAAAAAAAAAAAAAAAAATGCATTTCATTACATGCCAATATTGTGCCCATGTAAGAAAAACCCAACATTACCTGTCATTCCCCAGCCAGTGATGACACAAGACGCAGGTCTCTTGCCCCACTTGCTGCCAGGTGCGGGCAGGCAGGCGGCATTAGTATGAGGGTTAAAGGCCACGCACTTCCCCTCGGCACCCTTCAGCCGGATCAGAGCCACGTCATGCTCCCAGCTCTCCGTTTGGTACTTCCTGTGCACCTCTATGCGCTCTGGAGAAAGCACACGTTCAAAATCATCCTGCTCCCGCGTGTGATAATCCCCGAGCTTTACCACGTACCGTGAAGCATCACTGCCAAACCTGTAGAATCAAGACATTCATTGATATTACAGATGATGCATTGCCATTTCAATCATTCCACTGCTACATTAATTCATGAACTACCACTCAAAAGTTTGTGGTCGGTAAGACTTGTTTATTGTTTCTGAAGGAAGTCTCTTATGCTCACCAAGGCTACATTTATTTGATTAATAATTTGAACACTGTAATATTGTGAAATATTATATTTAAAATAACTGTTTTCTATTTTAATATATGTTAAAATGTAATTTATTCTTAAGATGACAAAGCTAAATTTTCAGCATCATTACTCCAGTCTTCAGAGTCACATGATCCTTCAGAAATCATTCTAATATGCTGATTTGGTGCCCAAGAAGCATTTATTATTATTATCAATGTTGTGTTGCTTAAAATGTTTGTGGAAACTATGATACTTTTTTTTCAGGGCTCTCTGATGAATATAAAGCATTTTTTAAAGTAATTTTATGCATCCTTGCTGAATAAATGTATTAATTTATAATATAAAGTATTATTTTTTACATTTGACCCCAAACTTTTAAACAGTAATGTAAATACAACTGGGATCTTGATAAGTTAAAGCTTTAGAAAGTTTTTATATTTAAATGAAAAGTCTTTTAAATGTATTTGTGCCAGATGACATCTGAAATACATATGCCAGTGTTCTTCAACTACTTTTATTGAGGACCAGAAATCTGAGGGGCGACAAAAAAATTTCAGAAATTTTAAGACAAATTAGGGAACTGAAGAAAACTAAACTGTTAAAGCCCATATATTCAAACAATAAATTTAGAACTGTACAATAAATCATTAAGTAAGCCAGTGAAGAAAAATTATTTTGTACTACGCAGTGCAGATATTTGTCCTTGATATGTAACTTTCAGGATTGCAGAGTGCTTCTTATTTTTGTGCTCTTAGTGATTTAATCAAAATCACTGAGTTGAAAAATTATTATGGAGTCGAATTTGGCCCTTGAGGCTATAGTTGAGGAGCCCAGGCAGCTAATACCACTGATGTCCAGCAGGTGTCTCTCTTACCGTTTGAAGCAGTGAGCTGCAGTGAGCAGCCAGCAGGAGTTGATGAGAGTGGCTCCACACAGAGGCTGATTCCCTTTAGACTGAGATCTGAGCCACAGGGACGCCTGCCAGGGCCAGTCACCCCTGTGGAATATCATATGTATGCACACACACACATACACATACACAAACACAAACACAAACACAAACACAATGGATGAGGCCAAGAAATAAAGAAACTGCTGAAATCCACCCGCATTTGGCGGTTGTTAACGTCAAGCCCTGAATACTACTATGTTTTGAATTAGCCTTCATTTTTTAAATTTTCATATTTTTTATTTTATATTAGTTTAATAGTTTAGTAATTTTGTGTTTTTGTCATTTTTATTATATTTAATTTTCTATTTAGCTTTATTTTTATTTCAGTTTTGGTAATGTTAGTATTTTAACTTAATCTTTAATTTAATTTATCTCACTGTGTTGCAATATTAAAGTTTTTCATACATTTCAATATTTATATTTTATTTCAGCTTTATTTCAATGACCAAAAGTGATTTTTAATAGTTTTAGTTATCAATAACAACACTTCGTCGTGAGTTTAGACTGTATAACTGACTAAGAAAACAATTATCATTTATATAAATTAATTTAATGACCCTTTGAAGAAAAGGTTCTATATAGAACCTTTAAAGGTTCTGTCAGGTGCTTCATTATTATAGAACCTTTTAGGAGTTCCCATCATGGGATCGTTTAATGGATTTATTTTTAAAGAATTAATTTTGTTTTAATTCATTTTTAATTTTAATTAAATTGTATGAATTAAACAACTTCTAAACATACTTTATCACTAGAAAAAAAAATAATTAAATAACCTGTTAAACATGAAAGTATTATGCAATAATTTAATACATTTCTCCTATACAGAGCCTTTTGGGCATAATGCTTTCTTTAAAGTTGAGTCAACAACTTGTATTTGCAATTCATTTTGAACAAATATGCACAACATGTGTTCTAGAACTGATTCCACAGCAGTAAAATTTAGATGACTGGTTACCTGAGAGATTTGTATCCTCCCACAATCCTCTTGCTGCGTCTCTCAGCGCCAGCTCTCAAACCGCAGGTGTGCGTGCCCACCACTGCTATGTCAGCCTCTGGCTCCGGCAAATAATCACACACTACACCTGCATCCTGTCCATGCTTACAAGTGTGGCTGTCTTGTCCTTTAGAAGGGCACTCTCCGAGGAATGACTCCTTCCCAGTGCACCTCACATTGGTAAGATGGATGGTCCCCTTCCCTGCTCCGAAATAACCCATAGGTCGCGCTTTTGACACCCCACTGCCATAGAGAGTAAAATAAAAAAACATTTAAAGACATTTTCTCTTTTTCTTTAACAAGCTATCTCCATTTATCAAGCCTGAGAAGAGATAATAAATCATATTCCACAGTACAAGGAGTTGATTTTGAGCTAAGATGTTGCAAATTGTTCCCTACGTGAATCCAAGCTGTCTGCAGACGACAGCAGCACTGACATCATTCCAGCCATGATCACAGACACTGCCCCACTCTCCGTTAAGAAACACCTCCACTCTGCCCTCTTTTCTATTGTCGCCACCTGCCAATCGTACCAAAGGACCTGAAGCCACAGAAAAGAAAGCAGAAGAGAGATTAGGTCACTTAGAGTACTCTTTAAATATGTATATATATATATATATATATATATATATATACAGTGGGTACGGAAAGTATTCAGACCCCCTTACATTTTTCACTCTTTCTTATATTGCAGCCATTTGCCAAAATCATTTAAGTTAATTTTTTTCCTCATTAATGTACACACAGCACCCCATATTGACAGAAAAACACAGAATTGTTGACATTTTTGCAGATTTATTAAAAAAGAAAAACTGAAATATCACATGGTCCTAAGTATTCAGACCCTTTGCTGTGACACTCATATATTTAACTCAGGTGCTGTCCATTTCTTCTGATCATTCTTGAGATGGTTCTATACCTTCATTTGAGTCCAGCTGTGTTTGATTATACTGATTGGACTTGATTAGGAAAGCCACACACCTGTCTATATAAGACCTTACAGCTCACAGTGCATGTCAGAGCAAATGAGAATCATGAGGTCAAAGGAACTGCCTGAAGAGCTCAGAGACAGAATTGTGGCAAGGCACAGATCTGGCCAAGGTTACAAAAAAATTTCTGCTGCACTTAAGGTTCCTAAGAGCACAGTGGCCTCCATAATCCTTAAATGGAAGACGTTTGGGACGACCAGAATCCTTCCTAGAGCTGGCCGTCCGGCCAAACTGAGCTATCGGGGGAGAAGAGCCTTGCCTTGGTGAGAGAGGTAAAGAAGAACCCAAAGATCACTGTGGCTGAGCTCCAGAGATGCAGTCGGGAGATGGGAGAAAGTTGTAGAAAGTCAACCATCACTGCAGCACTCCACCAGTCGGGGCTTTATGGCAGAGTGGCCCGACGGAAGCCTCTCCTCAGTGCAAGACACATGAAAGCCTGCATGGAGTTTGCTAAAAAACACCTGAAGGACTCCAAGATGCTGAGAAATAAGATTCTTTGGTCTGATGAGACCAAGATAGAACTTTTTGGCCTTAATTCTAAGCGGTATGTGTGGAGAAAACCAGGCACTGCTCATCACCTGTCCAATACAGTCCCAACAGTGAAGCATGATGGTGGCAGCATCATGCTGTGGGGGTGTTTTTCAGCTGCAGGGACAGGACGACTGGTTGCAATCGAGGGAAAGATGAATACGGCCAAGTACAGGGATATCCTGGACGAAAACCTTCTCCAGAGTGCTCAGGACCTCAGACTGGGCCGAAGGTTTACCTTCCAACAAGACAATGACCCTAAGCACACAGCTAAAATAACGAAGGAGTGGCTTCACAACAACTCCGTGACTGTTCTTGAATGGCCCAGCCAGAGCCCTGACTTAAACCCAATTGAGCATCTCTGGAGAGACCTAAAAATGGCTGTCCACCAACGTTACCATCCAACCTGACAGAACTGGAGAGGATCTGCAAGGAGGAATGGCAGAGGATCCCCAAATCCAGGTGTGAAAAACTTGTTGCATCTTTCCCAAAAAAACTCATGGCTGTATTAGATCAAAAGGGTGCTTCTACTAAATACTGAGCAAAGGGTCTGAATACTTAGGACCATGTGATATTTCAGTTTTTCTTTTTTAATAAATCTGCAAAAATGTCAACAATTCTGTGTTTTTCTGACAATATGGGCTGCTGTGTGTACATTAATGAGGAAAAAAAAATAACTTAAATGATTTTAGCAAATGGCTGCAATATAAGAGAGTGAAAAATTTAAGGGGGTCTGAATACTTTCCGTACCCACTGTATATATATATATATATACACACCCATCAGGCATAACATTATGACCACCTTCCTAATATTGTATTGGTCCCACTTTTGCTGCCAAAACTGCCCTGACCTGCTGAGGCATGGACTACACTAGACTCCTGAAGGTGTGCTATGGTATCTGGCACCAAGATGTTAGCAGCAGATCCTTTAAGTCCTGTAAGTTGCGAGGTAGAGCCTCTATGGATCTGACTTCTTTGTTCAGCACATCCCACAGATGCTTGATTGGATTGAGATCTGGGGAATTTAGAGGCCAAGTCAACACCTCAAACTCGTTGTTGTGCTCCTCAAACCATTCCTGAACCATTTTTGCTTTGTGACAGGATGCATTATACTGCTGAAAGAGGCCACAGCCACCAGGGAATACCTTTCGACGAAAGGGTGTACATGGTCTGCAACAATGCTTAGGTAGGTGGTACGTGTCAAAGTAACATCCACATGGATGACAGGACCCAAGGTTTCCCAGTAGAACATTGCCCAAAGCATCACACTGCCTCCGCCGGCTTGCCTTCTTCCCATAGTGCATCCTGGTGCCATGTGTTCCCCAGGTAAGCCACACACACACACCCGGCCATCCACGTGATGTATAAGAAAATGTCAACAGATCAGGCCATCTTCTTCCATTGCTCCGTGGTCCAGTTCTGATGCTCACGTGCCCACTGTTGGCGCTTTCGACAGTGGACAGGGGTCAGGGGTCAGCATGGGCACCCTGACTGGTTTGCGGTTATGCCCCATATGCAACAAACTGTGATGGCACTGTGTATTCTGACACCTTTCTATCAGAACCAGCATTTACTTCTTGAGCAATTTGAGCTACAGTAGCTCATCCGTTGGATCGGACCACACGGGCCAGCCTTTACTCCCCACATGCATCAATGAGCCCAAAGCAGCGCCCATGACCCTGTTGCCGGTTCACCACTGTTCCTTCCTTGGACCACTTTTGATAGATGCTGACCACTGCAAACAAGGAACACCCCACAAGAGCTGCAGTTTTGGAGATGCTCTGACCCAGTCGTCTAGCCATCACGATTTGGCCCTTGTCAAATTCGCTCAAATCCTTACGCTTGCCAAAATATCCTAATATATCCCACCTACTAACAGGTGCCGTGATGAAGAGATAATCAGTGTTATTCACTTCATCTGTCAGTGGTCATAATGTTATGCCTGATCAGTGTGTGTGTGTGTGTGTATATATATATATATATATATATATATATATATATATATTTATATATGTATGTAATGAACTGAAATGATTTAATACATTTCGTGTGATTGCAGACCACATTCTGCTTTAGATGGAAAAACCACATCCTCCTGTCTTTTTTGTAATGTCATCATTGATATGATCGGTTACTAGCGGTGTAGCTTAAAAAAAAAAACATGTTGTGCAAGCCCATGAATTTATGTCAGTGAAATACCTAATAATAGTGTTTCTGTTTTTAGAAAAACTAAATGCAAACAATTCATAGTGCCCTCATGACATCAAAATGGGCATCAATTTTCTTAATACACATTCATGGTCTTACTGTACACAATTCATCAGTGCATGTTACTCCAGAAAAAAAAGTAGCTTTCCTTTTCAGCTAACGTCTTGAATATCTCTAATTTTTCAACCTCTTCTTTCAATCTGTAATGTTTAACACCCCATACCTGCACACACATATAAATACAATTTCAGTGTGTGAAAGTGTAAGCCTTTACATTGACAGCCACACTAACCTATCCACTACATACTGTAAGTGTAGTCTTAAAAGGGACTTGAATCTATCTGTCTGTCAATCTGTCTAGCTATAAATACACATACACACACTTTTAATTATTATTATTAATGTGCCTAAGGCAGTTAGCTGCTATTTTTTTTTTTAAAACCACAAAGGAAATGACTACATGTTGGTTTTTTTTTTTTTTTTTCCTGTACAACATGCATATACTAGGTTAGAAGGGACAAAAGACCACATAACACAATAAGGAACAAGCACTTCATAACTGATTCATACGGGTGAGTAAAACTAGAACATAATTAAAATAGCAAATTGTGGAAATCTAAAATGATAAAATACACTTTTTTTCACAGATTTGACTGCAAGCAAACAGATTTATCACTAAAATGGAAAACTGCGCAGATGTTTACATGGTACTAAACAGCACAGAGAAGGTGGCCATCAGCACGATCTGTATCATCATCGCACCCTTCAGCCTCCTGGTCAATGTGCTTATTCTTGTTGTCATAGCCTGCTCTGGGAACCTGCGGCAACATCCATCATACCAGTTTATGGGCAGCTTGGCACTGGCTGACACTATAGCATGCTGCTGTTTCACCATCACCTTCCTGGAATTCCACCTTTTTAAATCGGAGGACTTTTTTCAGAGAACAAAGTATCTGCTTAAGCTGAGTGGTGTGACCATAGCGTTTACGGGCTCAGTTGGAAGTCTGCTTTTGATGGCAGTAGACCGCTATTATGCCATCTACAAGCCTATCACCTACAAGATGCAACTGACACGTAAAAGAGCCTTGGTGGGTATTGTGACATTATGGGCCGTTGCTGCCCTCATTTCCTTCCTTCCTCTGATGGGCTGGAGTTGTAAGACTTGTCTATTGTGCTCCAATCTCTTTCCATACGTGGATCGTTCCTACCTGGCAGTCTTTGCCAGTCTTGTGTTGGTGGTGCTCGTCCTCATACTGATAGCCTATGCCCTGATAGTCTGGTGGGCCCACCAACATGAAGCCAGCATGAACACTGAACATTCAGGGCTAGCACGTATGCGCATGGACATCCATTTGGCAAAGACTTTTAGCTGTATAATTCTGATTCTGTTAGTGTGTTGGCTGCCTGTCCTTTCCTTCATGATGGCAGATGTAGTTACGGCTGATCTTTCAAAACCACAAAAAAGAGCATTTGCTTTCTGCAGTACTCTATGTCTGCTGAACTCAGGCATCAACCCATTGCTATATACCCTGCGCTGCCGTGAGATACGTGCAGCACTTAAATCATTAGTAAATGGTTTATGGAGATGCAAGGGTTGTAGTTCACTGGATAGTAACTAATACTAGCTAGTAAACAACATTTAGCTAAAAAACAGAAGTGTAAGCTCCCCCTAGTGTTAGCTTCAAAACCTAACAACAGCTTTAAAATAATATGTATTGTTTATTCATATATTGTATATTCAGCTTTGTGTACACTTAATATCTGTAAAAAGAAAAAGAAAATAAATTTCTGAAAATGTACTTTCCTTTGCATTATTTCTCATTTACTTTAAATTTCATTACTAAAATATTTTGCCATTTTTAACAAAAAATGTAAACAGCAGTGTCTCTATCATTGTTACATAGGCTACAGTATTAGTTTTTAAACAGTTAGTGCAAATATTTTCCTGTACTTTATTTGAGCTTAAATAACATCAAAATCAATGCACTGAACAACACTGTACTGAACAAATGCAATTCCTGAATACATTTGTACATTATTCTATTTCTTGCCAGACACCTGGCAGCACTTCTGCTCACACAGCTGAGCCACATTTGTCTAAGATGCCGTTTGAGCATCGGTAACGTTTATTGGTAGCATCGGACACGTTTTGGTGGTTTAAATCGACGCTTGCGACTTACTGTAATTTAGACAAGCGCGCTCATAATGGGCTATATGCACGGAGCGTTCTTTAGAACTTCCGCGTTAATATAAGCCAGCTCGAAAACTTCCGGTGAAATGTAATTTGCTGGTGTGTTTAGCATCAGAAGTGTGATACTTAGTTTATAATCAGAATATAGTCACTTAAATAGTCAGGCATAGCATTAATTTAGTTATTCAAACGTAAGACAGCATACAAAATAAATAAATAAAGATGTACCTCAGTGTTCCTCCTCGGCTAAATTCAATTCGATCATCAGTTTTCACACTTTTATGTGAAAAAAAGCTTCAAAAATTTAATATTTATTGTGCACTTTAGATAGATTAATTGAATAAAATGTGTGTTTTTACAAGTGTGCTGAATTCATTGATCTTGCTGCACTGACAGCTGCTGTGATTACAAAGGGAAAGCGCGGTGCTCGCTTTCTGTCATGAATCACATTGACAAAATGTATTTTTAAACCTAGTTATTTTATAATATTTCAAATTTTCATATTAAGTGAAAACGATTAGAGCAAATGGCTGACATATGCGCAAATAAATGCTACTTTGCCGCCACCTGCTGGTTAAAGTGGTAATTATTGTCTTTTTTATTTTTAAATAAGTGTTTTCTATCACATGTTGAATTTCCTACATTTTGAAACGTTCGGTTTTACAATGAAAACATCTCAACTTTTCAGAATGCCGCAAGCAGGTCATGTGACAAGGACCAACCGATGAGCTTCGGCCTTTCCTTTACAACATCGAAAGCTCAGCCAAACAGCTGATCATAGCTGTACAGGGCGGGTTTTTATTTATCATCTCCATAAATATATCTAGTAGTAGAGCTAATGCAAGGACTAGAAATCAATTTTGAGGGGCAGTTTGAGACCACTGATTTAAAGAGATAAAGTCGCATTTTGAGATATTAAGTTACATTTAGAAACAAAGCCATAATTACCGCATATAAGGTGAATACTGAGATATACACTACTGTTCAAAAGTTTGGAGGCAGTACAGTTCATGTGACTACAGTGGTCCAACCATAATATTATAAAGCAACTAGAATACTTTTTGTGCACCAAAAATAACAAAATAGCGACTTTATTCAACAATACCTAGTGATGGGCGATTTCAAAACACTGTTTCATGAAGCTTCGAAGCTTTACAAATCATTTGTTTCGAATCAGTGGTTTGGAGCGTGTATCAAACTGCCAGAGTCACATGAACTATTGAAGTTTCAAAACACTTATGACATAACAAAGCCTTGTTTACTGAAATCATTTTGCCGCTCTGTACCACTGATTCGAAACAAATGATTCGTAAAGCTTTGAAGCTTCATGAAGCAGTGTATTGAAATCGCCCATCACTAGATATTGTGGAATAAAGTTGCTATATTGTTATTTTTGGTGCACAAAAAGTATTCCAGTCACTTTATAATATTAAGGTTGGACCACTGTAGTCACATGAACTGTTTTAAATATGTTTTAGTAGCTTTCTGGACATTGAAAAGGGGAGTGTTATTGCTGGTGATGCAGGCCTCACTGAGCCATTGAATTTTATCAAAAATATATTAATTTGTGTTCCAAGAATGAACGAAGGTCTTACAGGTGTGGAACGACACAAGGGTGAGTAATAAATGACATCATTTTTGGGTGAACTAATAGAATTTTATCTATTGAATCTTGAAAACAGTTGTGCTGCTTAATATTTTTGTGGAAACCGTGATACATTTGTTTCCAGGATTCTTTGATGAAAAGAGTTTAAAAGAACAGCATTTATTTGAAATTGAAATATGTTAACATTATAAATTGTAAGTAACATTATAAATATTATTACTGTCACTTCTGATCAATTTAATGTGTCCTTGCTGAATATTAATATGAATATCTTAAAAAAAAAAAAACAAAAAAACATTACTGAGCCCAAACTTTTGAACGGTAGTCTAAAAAGTCACAATTATGAGAAATAAGGTCACAAATACAAGAAAAAAAGTTGCAATTATGGGAAATAGTCATGATTTTGATATAAAAAGTCTTGGTTATTAGAAATAGTCACAATTACAGTACCAATTTTTTCCCACCAAGGTAACTACATATTTTATTATACAAAGAGACATTGTAAGATTTAAACAAAAGGCTGACATTTTTATCCAAAAAAATTTTGTCATTCTGATATACTAATTTTATCATCACATTCATCTCAGCAACACTGACGGAACATTCAGTATTGTCTTAACATCAGCTACTGTACAAGCAACTATAACTCCTCCACAGCCACTTTCAAAACTAATATTTCAAACATACCTATTCAAACAAACCCAAAATGTCACAGGCTGGGAGCAAAAAGAGCAGTGATGTTATATGATAATGGAGTTTAAATTGAAATGGTGTTTGTTTGGGTGGAAAAAAAATCATGTTTGTCTAATGTTACACCGTCAAATGTCAAAGGTAGTGTTGTGGTCGCCAAGGGCTACACAATACTTTATTGAAATTCAAATGGAAGTTTTTATCAATAAAAGCAAGTGCTGGGGAAATTACAATGGCCGCATTTATTCCCGGCCTCTGTCAACAAATGACATTTAAAACCCCTCTGAATTTCAGAAAGGGTCAAAGCGGCGCAGACAGAGAAGTCTATCAGCAAAATGTATCTATACCTCACACAAAGCCTTACTCACGCACACTGAAGCGTATGTTGGTGTGTGTTCAAGATAGCGTACCAGTACTTTGTGGAGCCAGTGGGACCTCATTGTTTTCTACCCTGTGGCAGCGTATTCCAACATCTTCGCTATGAGAGCAATCGTGTCGACCCCACACACTATGTTTACACTCCAGTAAAGAGCTCTCACTCCCCTCACACTCCACATCGTCCAGCAGAATCAGCCCCGTTCCTTCTCCAAACGCGCCAGCGGGGGCGACCTCCGCACCGCCCCTACATGGACACACACACACTCATGATAAATTCCCAATAACATAATGCCACTTGAAAATCTCCCACAAAATACTCTATGTATGCATATAGAACATATAGAGAATGTGGACTCCCACATTGAACACTCACTATTGTTGAGTAGGACAGTTCTAAGAGAATTTAATTACTAATCCCCTGCAGCCATTTGCAAAACAAACCACTTGAGTTAAGAAGTTATAAGTGATAATATTCTTAAAATTATGACTAAGGATTTCCTAACTTAAGGAGTTTGTTGTAACTGGGCACAGATTTACTGAAGGTTTATGTCTATAAAAAACATGCAAACTTAACTGCATGCACAAGTTAATGTATTAACAGATTAACAGATCTATTTAAGAATCTATTTAAATCGCTTGTTGAATAAGTACTTGCTTTGTGAACGTTAAAAAAGCATGTTCTATATAGCATGAATGTATGTAGTATGAATGTATTTCGGACGTATTACATTCGCCATGTTGTCATTATCAAGTGATCTACCAGCGTCAGTTGCCTCGCTTCACTGCCATTCACAAATCCTTTCCCATGGCCTCATGGGATAGTAAAGTGTCCATTATATGCACATTGTATCTCAATGCCTACTCTTTTATGAGTACTGTGATACAATAGGGAAGTATGCGATTTCGGACAAAGCCCTAGTCTTTGAATTGCACAAAATTAACAAAATGTAATTACATTGTATTTACTCAAATAAGTAATATTAATTAACTACATGTACTTACTATAGAGTTATGGTTAGTTACTTGTACTTAAGTATAATTTACTGTTATTACTATAGTAAGTACATGTAGTAACGTGTAACTATGTCACCTTAAAATAAAGTGTTACCTTACTTTTTAGTGTGAAAAATCTCATTAAATGTCTTTCACTAGAACTGATGCAAAACCCCATACACAAAGAAATAAAATTAATTTTTTTTGCTTTGTTTTTTATACTTCTGCTTATTTCTCTATAACTTATACTTAAATTAATGCAATGATGTTGTGAAGTACAAAAAAAATGTACAAAATTATTTATTGAGGGCTTTTGGTAATTGCTTTATTCAAAATTACACAATCAGGGTCAGTAAAATTTTTATTCTTAATATTTTTATTCAGCAAGGATGCATTAAATTGATTAAAGGTGACAGTAAAGACTTTTACAACATTACAAAAAAATCTATTTTTTATCTTTTGAACTTTCTATTAATCAAAGAATCCTAAAAAATGTCATAGTTCCCACAAAAATATTAAGCAGCTCAACTGTTTAGAACATTGATAATAATAAGAAATGTTTCTTGAGAACCAAGTCAGCATATTAGAATGATTTCTGAAGGATCATGTGACATTGTTGACTGGAGTAATGATGATGAAAATGTATTCCTGTGATTTTGCCACTGAAACTATTATGTTTTTGATTTTTTTTAAAAATGCAGCCTTGGTGAGCATAAGAGACTATTTTCAAAAACACCAGAAATCTTAACTGACCTCAAACTTTTGAACAGTAGTGTATATTTAAAATTCAATGCATTATCGTATGTCCATTATATCTAAGTAAATCAAGGCCCCACTGTTCAAATTCATTTGACAGTATATCATTCCTTAGTTTTAAGCAATTCAGCTACTGTATATTCACAGCTACTGGAGGATTAAAGAATAGCACCTGAATCCCAGCTGTCTGCAGACCACCTGTGCATGCTGCTCCGTCCAGCTGTCATCACACACTGTGCCCCAGTCCCCGGAGTGATATACTTCCAGACGACCTTCCCATGGGTTATCACCGTCTACCAGTCTGACCACGCCATCTGAATACATATGAAAACACACTATATACACACACATTTCCTCTCTGACAGTTTCTGTATTGCCAATGGGAAGTGACAACGTACAGTCAATGGAAGCGAAGGAGTCTTATGTCATCCTGAAAGGGTTTATTTTGTTTGCTGTACAACGTACATTATCCCATTTACACAACTACTTACCAGATAAATAAATAAGTAGATATGAAATATTGAGTTGAGCTGAAATTATTTTTTAATGTGAAAAGAAAGAAACCATGGAGTGATACAAGAGCTATAAAACTAAGGAAAACTAAGTTTACTAGGGTCAACTGTGAAGAATATTGCGGTCGACCAATCAGAATCAGGTATTCCTATAAGTAGGGCTGTAAGTGTTTGTATGTGTGTGTCTATGTATAGGACAAGACCTGAATAAGGGTTGCATGACACCCCAGCATCTTCCATATGGTCACAGTTGTGTTGTTCCCATCCGCTGTGGCGGCACTCGTCCAAAGAGAGCTCATTGCCTGTGCACTGTACTGCATCCAGTTGGATCGGCCCACTGCCCTGCCCGAAATGAGCCCATGACCAGGCTTTGGGGATGCCCCTAGACACACACAAAGACATATACATTCTTTATACTTATAGACATATACGTTTCTATATTTGTTTGCGTTGTTAGTATTTGCAGCTTGTTTCTGTATTTGGTTGTGTTGTGAGTATTTGCAGCACGTGTTTTTAAACTGATGAAGCGGTTTTCTTAATTTGCTGGTGTTTTTTATGTCAAATACTGTCATTATACCTCAAACTCCTGTAATATGCAGGACTAAATTTTAATCAGTTTGTTGTGATGTTGAAAATCTTAATATATTTCATGTTTAATGTAATTTGTTACAATTTATAATAAATAAATAAAAGGACTTTACAGAGTGAGAGAGGGGGAATCAGAAGAGAGTAGACAGAGTAATGTAGTCAACCTGTATGTGTATATGGGGTTGATTAAGGGGACATGATGGATAGAGGCTGATGCAAAGATGCCAGAATTAGAGCCTAACTCTTTTTGTCAAGAAACACCATGGGGATTTTTACTGACAACAGACACTCAGGACCTCAATTTAACATCTTATCAGAAGGACTGTGCCTTTTTGCTAAACAATTTCCGTACTACTATACTGGAACATTAGGACCAACACAGAGCTCAGGGTAAGGGTCACCCCCTGCTGGCCTCACTAACACTTCTTCAGTGGTTGCCCATCCAAGTGCTGACCAGGCTCAACCCTGCTTAGCTTCAGTGGGAAACCGAGAGGCCCTGAGAAGCACAGCATTTTAAACCTTTAAACTGCTTCTTACTACACAATCAGTAACATATTTTTTGTTGTAACTATAACTGACAAAGTCATCATACAAATTCTGTAGTAACTGAAGCCGTGCGTATCATCTCTGCAGCAGCGGTGCGAGTCTGTGCTCATATCATGTGCCATCTCACAGTCTTTATTCTCTACAACTGCTACAACAACATGATGGAGATGGTGTAAGAGAGCAAAAAATACAACAGTGCAAAATAAATAATTCAATCTTTCTTTCACCAAGATAAGAGCATGCAGGGATGAAAATACCTCACAAGAGCTCCTAAGTTTTGGGTGTTGTGAAGAAGAACATGTACTACTGACTCTTTAAAGTGGTCATATTATGCCCTTTTATAGTGTTGATTTTGTTTTTGGGGACTAATAGAATAGGGTTTCATGCTTGAATATTGAAAAAACACAATATTTTTTCATCGTTGCAGCACCTCTCTTCCAAATCTGTCAGACATAGCACTTACTGATATAGAGAATAACTTCCTTTAGAGTGGACTTTGTGCTTTGTAAATTTGCAGACCTTTTTTTATGTTCAAATAGCAACATTACATACTAAAGAAAGTTGAAAGTGTAAAAAAGCATAATAGGTCGCCTTTAAAAACTTAAATGTTTGCAAAAGGCAGTTCAGAAAGGTAGGAGTTAAAAGCATAATGCATTACTCTGAAAGCGTCCACTGTATATTCATTACAGGGGAGTGTACAGTAAGTATTTGATGTATTAGTTGTGCATTGGACTCACCCCAGTCCGAGCTGCCTGCAGACCACCTCAGCATCCATGTCATCCCACTGATCATCACAAATGGTTCCCCAGCGCCCATCGTGGAAGACCTCAACTCGTCCCTCAAAGTCCTCCTCCCCACCAACCAACCGCAGCGGTGGTCCATTACCTGAGTGAGCAAACCAAGAATCATGACCCATAGCCACAAACACATCTATATATGGAGTGACACTCAGAATGCTCTGTATTCAATACTCTCTCTGTGCAATAACCCAGCGCTTCTTAACTGGAAGGTTGCAGGTCTTTTCTAATAAAGTCGCAGAAAGCAGCGAAAAAAATATGCTAAATACGACTAACTATAATAATGCAAAATAAAGTCTGAACTTTTAGGTAAAAAAAGTAAAGGAAAAACTCCAAGGTTACATTAAATACTGGTTCATGGAGAAATCTGCTGTTGATATAAATACTTTATTTATGTATGTATTAAAGTTTTGGTTTTGTAAGATTTGTTTTTTAAAGAAATTAAAACTTTTATTAAGCAAGGGTGCATTTAACAGATCAAAAGTGACAGTAAGGACATTTATAATGATACAAATATTTCTATTACAAATAAATGCTATTCTTTTACATTTTCTATTAATCAAAGAATCCTGAAAAATATGTTTCTTGAGCAGCAAATCAGCATATTAGAATGATTTCTGAAGGATCATGTGACAATTCACCTTTGACATCACAGGAATTAATTATACTTTAAAATATAATATAATATAATATAATATAATTGTCAGGACACATATGGAGGCAAACAGGTAAGTGCAAAACAGGATGTTTATTTATAACAGAAGGAAACTGGCAGACAGGGAATTCAGGTGAGTATTGGCACAAGCACTTTAGAACAGTCACTTAGCTGAAATGCATAATGTAGAATGTCTCTTTGCAGGAATGGGAATCAACGAAGGAATGGAGAACAGACGGAGGAAGACGGGAGGGAGAAGATCTGGATGGCTCAGGTAAGTAGCAGGTAAGAAGTCCAGGTACGTGTGACGAGACCAGACACAGAAGTGCGGGGAGTGTGAGTGTGCAGGTGATTTGAACTCGGGAGACTGTGAACGAGTGGGTGGAGCGTGTATATCTGGGCTGCGTTCAGCCCTGACAAAACATTACACAACGTTATTTAAACGGAAACGGTGGTGCGTTGAACACCCCTTTCTGATGATGCAAGAGCTGCAACTATGGCAGCTGAGAACATAAAGAATAGTCATTCTTTATGTTCTTTTTGAAGAATTTTCGGAGCCTGATAAAATCGGTATAAATATATGTGTTTAACACTACAGAATATGCTCGATGTTACAGTCAGTGCCCTTGCCGTCCAGAATAAAAGAGATCATCCAAATCGAGTGATGGGATTTGTGGAAACTGTGGTTCCTAATTATTGTGATCCAACATTTGCCTTTATGTTTATGAAAGTTTATGAAAGTATCACGCCACAATACAAAAGCAAAATAGTATTGTATTTTTATGTTACATTAATCAGTGTCTAGCACACCTTCCTAAGGAAAGGATATGGACCAGAAGACATTGCTATTACTAAATGATATTTAGACAGACTTAAAGAAGTTCCAGATCTATACATGTGCTCTTATTATTTAAGTTATTTTGCCATTCATGTAAATAAACATGTGCAGACAATATACTTGCTCTTGTGAATTTATTTTGATGTTAATTACATTTACGAGGTGTCTCTTTAATACCGCGTGGTTTATATGCATGTTGATGCTGATTGGGCTGACATTTTTGACACATTTTTGGTGTTGGTGGGTGCTGGCTGTGACTCCGTGACAATAATATAATATAATAATCTTTTTACTGTATTTTTGATCAAATAAATGCAGGTTAGGTAAACATAAGACATTTCTTTCAAAAACTTAAAAAATGTACCGATCCAATTGCATTTGTGTAGTGTTGGGTCTTATGCAGTTTTATTTTATCATAATAATTCTGTAAAATAAACAGTTGGAAATGTGTTGGGTCATCAGTTGATGTCCAATGTAAAATCTGGGTCCTGAACCAAAACCAGAACCACTACAATTAGATATATCCACAGTTGCCAGTAATATTTCAGATATAATAATAATAATAATAATAATAATTCATATTAGGAAAACATTATATGCAGCCATTTTTTCCCCATTTAAGGGCTAAAATACATCCTTTGCTGCTCTGGTAACCCAGCACAGTGCACATCTGTCTGTGTGTCCTGAGACTGTGTCTTCAATAAAGCTCTCAGCAGGCAATCATGAGTTCAGACGCCATTGATTTGCTTTCCAACCTATTTTCTCGTTTTTTCCTCCCTTTTGTTCCTTTCTACAAAAGACAGTATGGCTCTTTTGATTCCATCAAAGAAAGTATAAGCCCCCACTGAAATGTTTCATTAAATTTTTTAATTTCAGAGGGCGCTGATTTAGTAAGTCAATATGAATGGACAGAGAAGCAGCAATAACAGGAATTCAAAGATAACATAATCGTCCTCGTGATGTTCCATCACGCACCCTGCTGTTTTTGTCTTAGTATTCATCTAGATCAGAGATACTCAAATGATGTTGCTCGAGGGCCACTTTTAGAAAAGTCAGGGTGGCCAGTGAATATAGTAATTTTTCATCTGTTTTTATATTAAAGTCCCCCTGTGGTGAAAATCAAGTCTTTAATGTTGTTATATGTCTATGTGGTGTTTTTAATATGCTTTAAAACAAACCAGGTGCACATTCCTTAGTCAACACCATTGCCGAGTATTTTCTCTTTAAAACTGCAGTGATCTAAACACCAGCGTTGAAATCGCTGGTGTTTCTGACATCACAATCTACCTTGTACCCAATCACGTCAGTGTGCCTGCAGGCTTTAGCATATCATTAACTATGACCGCTCTGAAGCAGGGGAGTCTCAAGAGAAGCCAGGTTATCCAGGTATATTTTTCTGTTGATATGAAAAATCGGGTAGATTTAGCAATATATCGGGTGTATGACGTATATTACGATGTTATGATGAATATGCCTTTCTCCAATGACATTCTAAGGTGTTCAAAGCATTTCTAAGGATACTGATTTATAGAAGGCAGCTCGCGAACGGGAACATGGTTTCTGTAACATTAGCAACACATTATTAGCTGTTTGATAACATAGTCAAGCAAAAGGTTAATCATATTAATAAACGTTATGTGTCCGACGTTGTAAAAAGCTATACAACTGAGCAGCGTTTACCTCAGTAAGTTGACCGAGTGGATCTTTGAGCTTGTGCGAGTGAGTGGAGGCGGGGTTAGTTAGCATGTTCACAGATCTGTGTATATTAAATGAAGCAAGGGTGTAGAGTTACATTCAAGCTATTTTAAGGCATGAATAAATTTTTTTTTTTTACAGAATTTTTTTTTTTAAATATGTCATTTTGGTGATCAAAGATGAGTTTTAAGGGATAAAATTATTCACTACAGGGGGACTTTAAAATGTGCATTAACCAACAATTAGAGCCATGTCTCAGACCAACCTCATATTTATACCACAATATTCAGCATAAATCAAAGTGTCGAAGACTTTAAAGTGGTAAAATTGGAAGAATAGCTGAGAACAGTACACTCTTATCGGTAGCTGAAAGCATAATAAAAGTCTAAATATTTAACAAGTGAACATGTCAGGGGAGTTGTTTATAGAATTTCATCAATCAGAGATGATAGTATTTGGATATGCTGATGTTTTATATCAAGATTATTAAAAAAGTAGTGAAAAAACTTTTCTGAATTAATTTGCAACTGAATGTAATTTAATTAGCAAGCTTTACACCCAGTCTGCACTGGAAGCAAGCAACGAGGTGAAGCACAACACAACATTTAAAAAAAAAAGGGATGCTCGCATTATAAGCAATTGCAGACCGCTTTGTTGATTATAATGGGAGCAATCTTCTTTGTACACTTACAGAGCAGACATGGAGGCAGAAACTAAATTCTCAGAACCAGACTTTGAGTAACCCTGATGATCTTTGTGAGCTATTTAAACACTTTTTCTGTCTCATGGCAGCTGTAAGGTTTTGCGAGGGCATCTAGATGCAGGGGTGTTTACAGCACTTGTCATTTAAAAGGTCATTAGCTTCACTCTCACAGAAAGCACACTGACCTTCAGGTGGTGCGCACACAACTCCAGCCTCGTTTCCATGGTTACAGTCACTAGTAACAAACTTCCTGCTCCTGCACTCCAGCAGGGATTTCTCATCACCACGGCAGCCAAGGCGGGCGTAGTGAAAAAGCCCGGAGCCGGGGCCAAAATATGAATGCTGAAGAGCTGTGCCAATCTCACTACAACAAACAAAAGGAATTATGAAGAGAGAAAGAAAAAGCACCAAATTATCTCCCACTGTTCAGTGACATAAGGCTTTCCACCCACTTTTAGCTCATTTTATAAAGGCTAAATCAAAAATAGATATAGTAATGACAAAGACACATGTAAATTTGAATGAATCATTTAAATTTGCAAATAAATATCCATACTTTGACCACAATGAGGAGCACAGATCCATTATTATATGGAAAATCAGATCTGATAGTCACAGATTGTCAAATAAAGTAGGGCTGAAATTTATTCAATTAATTACATGACTAATTAATCAGATTAACTGCAAATAATCACATATTTGTTGAGAACAAATAATTAGTATATTATTCAAATATAATACCTTACTGTGGCAGTCAATTTTCATATTATCTTTAATTAATTGTACTAAATTAAAGGGGCTACATGTAAGAATTTTCATGTATTCTTCGCTTTTTGTATTGCCAACGTGTGAACAGCTTGTAACGAAACTTAAAAAACGAGACCTTCTCCGACTTCCTACAGTAGGTTGTTTATGAAGGCCTGTAGACTGATTTTTAAGTGAAGGACAGTTTCTCTGAGAAAATCCAAAGGATGTAACTTTTACGCACACTCCTGAGAGCCTCTCTTCCATTCAGTGACACATTAAATTAATGCTTATACAATGTTCAGGAGGATAATGTGGAAAGATCTATTCTGTACTGTAATGTCAATGTGTATTAATTCAAAGCTTTCTTAACTACTGTTTTCTCACAGCTGTAATTTATGTTGTATGTTTATTTAGTTACTGAGGAAAGCGTGCAGCATATATTACATTCATGTAAATGCCACTATCAGCAGCATGGACGGCCTCTGGATGTTCGTTAACAGTATATCGTTGCAAAGGTATTTCCAACTTCCAACAGCAAAGAACAAAAAAGAACTTCACCATGAGTATATCAGGGCACTGAATCACGTTCAGTCACTTGTGTACAACTGTGAGCATAAGCAAAAGTTGCTGGCTGCAGTTCACGTAATGACCATCAATGTCGCTAATAACAAGGGTTTCTAAATTCTACATATTTATTTAAATTGACAGCCCTTATTAGAAGGAAACATAAATTCCCATACCCCAGTCCAAGCTGTCGGCAAACCACACTGGCATCACGGTCTGTCCAATGCATGTCACAAACTGACCCCCACTGGCCGTTCAGGTAGACCTCCAGTCGGCCACTCTTTGAGGACGAACCTCCTGCTAACCTGACCGCTCCTGAACAGGTAAGATATTTATACATACATAAACATTTATTAGAAATAATAATAAAAAAGATTCTGAACGAAACCCATGCAAAACTAATTTTTAGCATATTGATATGAAATTGTTCTGGGTGGATTGTTCTGGGTGGTTTCTAGGAAATTGTTAGAAAGTGACCACGTCCAAGTCTGTAAACCTATAAATAAACCTATTTACAACCAGTATTCTCATTCCTGACTATTTTGTAGAATTTAATAAGAATTAACAGTAAGTTATAAAAATCTTACTGAAAAACAATCAAGGCCATTTTATTCCTTACAGGGAGGATAACAAAACTTTTAAGATTTAAATTTTTGTCTTTATTAAACTGTCCAAAATAGCATTTTATCTTTTAAAGAACTGAATTTGGACATGGAAATTAACAGTTTAGCTTATTTACAGAGACATTCAGAGTCTTAGTGGTGCCAATAGTTATTTCAGATTCGTCACCATAAACTCCTAAAATCAGAGGCGATTTATAAAAAAGAATTTTGTTCTTATCAACGTATTTATGCCTCTAATCCCAGCCCTAAACCTAACAGTAATATGTGATTGCTTGATAACAGGAACAGAATGTTGATCCAGGAACACATCGTACTTGGCAAAGTCACAGCCGCCATTTGTCTCCACTGCACACAGAACGCAATGATGTTTTTTTTACCATATCTAATTTTCCTGAGACACATACAGAATATTGTCAAGTCAAGAATGTCAACCATTGATTTCTAAATATACAGTCGATGCAAAACACAACAGTCTTCCAAGAGAGACAGAAAGGGAAGTAAGACAACAGTACACAAAGAGGTACTAAAAACACATATCAGCTGAAGAATGTTAGAAATTTCGAACATCAAAGGCTGATGTCTCACTAGCTGATTTTCAGTCATAAGCACCCATGTTTCTCTCCGCAGGGAACTAAAATCCCTGAAGAGTTAATGAATCTGACACAAACTTTTTCCTCAGCAGACACAAAACCACAGATTGCAAACACTGATTGTGTTTTTCTGGGATTCTAAAATGAATAAAATAAAACAGCGATGAATATTCCACAGCAAAATCCAGAGGGATTCATGGGGTAAAAGTACTCTGAATTGCTGGTATTTCTGTTGTTATTATGGCAAATTTCAAATCGATTTGCCAAAACACATTATTGCAATCTATGATAGGAAACTGAAGACTGTTCTTAATATTGTATTTACAGTAATCAGTGAGCATGACAGATCTCCAACAGAAGAGGGTGAGATTTTAGAAGAAGCAAAAAAATGGTTGGGTTGTTTCAAATTGGCTAGTGTAACATCACCTTAAGGAATATTATAAACTCACATAGCAGACCTTTAATTGAAAACACTGTACAGTAATACGCACCTTGGTGGCAATCGCAGTAGGCCCAACCAATGGCCCCTGAGCTCTGTCTGAAAAAGCACCATGGGTTGGACTCACGGTCAGGATTTCGACAAAAATTGTGCTCGCCCAGACCCCTGCCCGGATACTGCTGCACATAATCTGGGAATTCAGTCCACTTCAGACAGGGTGAACCTGAGTCGGTCTGAGAAACAGTGCCGTTGTAATAGCCCAGCTCAGTGAAGCCCTCGGAGCAGGACAGAGGAACTGGAAAAAAACAGAGAAAAAAGGATTTTATACTGTAGACCGATTTAGTTTTCAAATCCCATCTTCAAGGCTGACTGTTCGCACTGGCATTTTGCAAGTGATGAAAACTGATCTGTTTGTTCAGAGAGTAGTCAATATCCGGTGTATCTACTGTACATAATATGAGCATGATACCAAGAGACTTTCTCATTCAAAACTCGAGAGCAGCTGTCGGTGTTGAAAGAAAGGCCAGAAAATTGGAAATTTAGTCTCTGCTTAAGTCCATCATGACATCTTGCTGTGATGCTAAAGACATGAGGTGCACAAGAGAACATTATACATTTTACTGTTCAGACAACAACAAACAAACAAAAATCATATGTTTCCTGTCTGTCTGAACAAAGCCAAAGTAACAAAACATAATAGCAGGAGAAATGGGGAGTCTACAAACAGACTCAAAAATATTTCCTGTGCTAATAGGCAGCATGGCACAGAATACATTGACATACCTTGTATTTAAAGTTGAAATTATGCATTTATTTTTTTTGAAAAGCACACAAAGAAATGTAATTTTCTTTGAAACATGACTCCTGAAAAATATAGGCTCTAAAGATGTAAAGAGTAAAAAATTAATCAAAAAATTCTGTCAGTGATTTATTGTGAGTTTTCTAAGATTTGAAGAAATAACTATTGGTCTGCATGCAAAATAAATAAACAAATAAATAAATGTTTCAGGTTTAGTTCCAAGAGTGCTTGCTATCCAGCAAAATCCCCTTCTGTCATTAGAGTCCAAAATATTAATCCCTGTTGTATAAATTGCCAATGTGTAGAGCTCTGCACATGTGGCCTTTCAATATGGCTTTTCTGCCCATATTTTATATTTAACAGCGACCCTTTTTGTTTATCTCTCCAGAACACCCACCTTGGCCTCCAAGCCATGAGCACTGAATCCTCAGCCCCTGGGCTGGAGATTGAAAAGAGGGAGAAGTTGGGCATCTGGATCCCTTATACAGCCTCCTTTCCCAGCATAAAGGACAAGGGATTAGACAAGGCTGTGCTCTAAGCAGGTGCTGAGAAGCCAAGATGAGCAGCCAATAAAGTGGCAAGGAGCCGAACTCTCACTGACCTGCCCTACTTGAGACTCACCAGCAAGAGCTACACCACCCGTACTGGATTTAAAGGCACAATTATTGTAAACTTAAGGAAAACAGGTGGCTGTGGTTTCTAAGGCCCAGTTTCAAGACTATACACATATCAATCACTATTTCATTGTCACATGTGTTACTTTCCTTAATTTTTTTAGATCAGATGGTTATTTTCTTTTAATAACAAAACCTTGTTTCAAAGAAGCGTTTGATTGACAGATGAGTAGGCGGTCCGAGAAGGTGGTTCTGTGATGGATGCATCAGTATGGATTAGCATTTATGTTATAAATGTCACATGCATTTTTGAAAACCTCAGAATGTGACTCTTCACACCATATGCCATCTAAATGTGATATTTTTAGAGTAAAATCGAGCTACAAGATCCATTTTGACAAAGTATAAGGAACCAGAAGTCAATGAATCTGAAATTATCACAGGCTTTATTCATGGATAGACATCTGCCATGCCTAGCAATTATACTGTCACTTACAATGTATCCCAGCAGGTACGAACTGACAAGCTTCCAGTGACAAGTAATTTGTCTGTCCAAACTGAAAGAAAAAATTCTGCATGATGTGACACAATCAAAGCCAAACGGAGTGTATTCGATGTTTAATATAGACCAGGATTTTGGGCCAGTGAGATTTCACTGTGGGTGGGGCTACCCAACGCAACACAACAAACAGAAAGCAAGTGAATGGACAAAAATGCAAAAAATAATTCAATTCTTTTTTATACAGCTGTTCTTTTCACAATGCACATTGTTCCAAAGCAGCTTTACAAAGAGTTGATTTGGAACAATATGAGGAAAAATACCTTAGAAGGAAAAAACAAAGAAAAGAAATTATTGGAAAAATGACTGAAGTAAACAGAAGTTCTCACACAATTATGGCTGCATCATAGCAGGCTGGATGGAAAATCATAGCTGGTCTTCTTCCAGAACTCAAACCTGATTATGTTAACTCAATTTTAGTGTTGTAGTGCTGTGAAAATCAGGATCAAATTGCATTTCGCACACAACAACATCACACACAGTGTGAATGGCTAGATAATGTGTAGGACAGATTATTAGTGGTGCTGTTCTAAACTTTTGAACAGTATGAACACAACTTCACTTAGCTAAAGGGCTTGACACAAATGCATCTCTTGCCGGATAACTGAACACATGGTGGGGAGGAGAGCAGAACTATGGGAAGAACTCATGGAGAGTTTAGATGGTGAGGTCCATATGGACTGTGAAATGCTGCAGACATTGCACAAAAAAAGCCTCCAAGAGATGTCAGCAGATTTTCCATGTTTGTCTGCAGTTTTTGAGGAACTTTGTTGTGAGTTGGACCCAAAGACAGTCAGAGAAGGATGGAGAGGCTGTGATCTTTCACTTCCCATAATCCTCTGTTAACCCACAATTCCTTAAGTCCCAGAATCCAGCACTACATGACTCAGCAGAATGTCATTCCCAGCCTGTCACTAGAAAGCTCTGTAGATATGAAGGCTCCTCCACCTTCCATTTGCCTTTGAAATCACATCACTAGCAGTGGGAAGAACAGGCTGTTAATCACAGTCACGAATGGCACGTCTGCAGTCTTCTTTGTCTGCATACTCATGCGACTGCACTTTCTGAGCCAGGCTGTCTGTATTCAAGTGATATCAGAAAAACATATATTACAGAGGAACTGTGTGTGTGTGTAAAGAACAGCAGTAGATTAATGTCTCCATCTGCAAGCTCAGACAGACTCACTGCAATCAGGGCAGAGCTGAATTAGACATATTAAAACAGGATGACAGAGAGCGCTCTCAGAAAGAGTTGTGCCAACCTCAGGGAAATCGTTGACTGCGTTTCTGCTTAATTGGATGCATAAAGATGTGTGGGCAGGAAACGCCATAATGCTGTCGATAAAGTGTCTGGAACAGACCGAAAAATATTTCATCCATAGAGAATGACACAGAATAAAAAGCTTTTGATTGCTTTTTACATTTATTTTCATCTTAATTAGTATTTTGTCTTGCTTTACAATAAAATATCTAAACATCCTTAAACAAGATTAATTTACTTGAGAAGCAAAATTGTGTCAGATAGTAAGACTTGCTTTAAGAGAATATTTCTTTAATTAAGGTTATCTTACACCATTGGCAAAGTAACTATCTTGTTTTAAGCATAAAGCTAATAAAGCGTTTATGCTCTAAAAAACAGACTTGCTGTTCAAAGGTTTGGGATCTGTGAGATTTTTTAATGTTTTTTAAAGGCCACATGTATTTGATCAAAAGTACAGTAAAAACAGTAATATTTTGAAATAATATTACAATTTAAAAGACCATTTTAAATATATTTTTAATGTAATTTATTCCTGTGATGGAAAAGCTGAATTTTCAGCATCAACCGAGTACGTTCCCTTGCAATACTACACGAGTACTGCGTTGTTTGTCTTATTAATTAATATTGATTATTAATAAGACAAGACGCTATGGGGACAGTACAATCACGCCGTGCTATGCAGGGGGACGACCAAGCGTCAGTGCAGGGCACTTGAAAAAGGGTAGCCCAGACAACGGGGTACTGAAACACTGTAGTCATCCACCCAAGTCCATAACTAGGGCACCAGAGGGGCCTAGAGTACATATATAGAGGGCACAGAACATAGTTATGCCCAGATGTAGTCGGCGTTGTAACTGAAAGCCATAAGCTGGACACAGCAGGGAGGGGACATCTAGATTATAAAACCTGACAAATGTGGACGGTGAGGCCCAGCCGGCCACCGCACAGATGTCAGCAATGGAAACGCCACAGGACCACACCCACGAGGAGGCCATACCTAGGATGTGCTCTTACACCCAAAGGGCATTGAAGGCCTAAGGATAAGTAAGCGAGTGCTATAGCATCGACTATCCATCTGGAAAGCCTGGGCTTCGTGACCGGAAGACCTTGTGTGCGTCCACCGAAGCAGACAAAAAGCTGTTCCGCCTGACGAAAGGAGGCGGAACGGTCAACGTAAGACCTCAGGGCCCTGACAGGACAGAGTAGGTTCAACTACAAAGAGTGGAGAGAACGACCATCTGCGCCCTGAAGGGGGTAGATAGGACTTTCGGAACATATCCATGTCTCGGATTCAGGATGACTTTGGAGTCGTTAGGCCCAAATTCAAGACACGAGAGGTTTAACCGATGCTAAAGCTAGCAGTAAGGCAGTTTTCAGCGACAGGGACCTTAAGTCGGCAGTCTGGATTGGTTCAAAGGGAGGACCTTTAAGGCCTCTAAGAACTACAGAAAGGTCCCAGGTAGGAACCATGAGGGGACGAGGGGGATTCAACCTCCTGGATCCCTTAAGGAAGCGAACAACAAGGTCGTTTCTCCCTATCGACTGCCCCGCTATAAGAGCGTGAGAAGCTGCTATAGCTGTGACATAGACCTTAAGGGTAGAGGGAGTACATTAAGTCTCCATTAAGTCTTGAAGGAAGGACAATATCTGGGATATGTCTCAAGTCAATGGGTCCTCACCCCGGGCTGTACACCAGGCGGCAAAGATGGCCCATTTGAGAGAGTAGAGACGTCTTATAGATGGAGCTCTAGACTGAGAGATAGTGTTTAAGACATTCTCAGGGCGGCTTGCAGGCTCCCATTGAGAAACCACACATGAAGGACCCACAGCTCGGGTCTGGGGTGCCATATTGTCCCTCTCGCTTGAGAGAGAAGGTCCCATCTCAGAGGGATTGGCCATGGCTCCATGGGCATTAGCCGAGATAGCTCCGAGAACCATGGTTGGGTCCTCCACAGAGGAGCTACCTGGAGGACTTTGTGAGAACCTTCCCTGATTCGTCTGTTTACTTGGGGAATCAGTGCGATCGGGGGAAAAGCATAAAGGGGGAGGCTGGGCCAGTCGTGGGCCAGCGCATCCCTGGCTTTCAAGAAATATATTGGGCAGTGATGACTGTCTTCTGAGGCAAAGAGGTTGACCTCTGGCTTCCCGAAGACGCCCCAAATTCTCTGGACTGAGCGGGGGTGGAGTGACCATTCCTCTGAGGGAAGGTTGCTCCGGGACAACATGTCCGCCCCTATGTTCAGTACGCCCTGTATGTGTGCTGCTCTCAACAAGAGCAGGTTGCACTGGGCCCACTCTAGAATTGTTTTCGCTAGAGTGAAGAGGGGCTTTGAAGAAAGACCGCCCTGGCAATTTATGAAGGACACCACCATCATGTTGTCTGACCTGACCAAGACGTGATGACCCACCAGGAGAGGAAGGAAAGCCCAGAGAGTTCGATATACCGCCATAATTTCCAGGCGGTTGATATGTAGCTCACTTTCCGGGCCATTCCAAGCACCAAAGGCCGGACGGTTGTCGCACAGAGCTCCCCAACCCATTTTGGAGGCATCTGTGAAGACGACCTTCCTCTTGTCTATCTCCCTGGAAAAATACTTTTTAGAGTGAATATATATTTCAAGAGTCTCACCTGAGTCAGGGGAGAGCATCATGTCATATTCAGCTGAGCGCTGTCAGTATTGAGCTCGTTGTAGCGCTCTCAACATGAGAGCACACGCCCTCAATGAACGAGGCTCGTGGGGGTGTGGCCGGCAAACAACACACTCAGAGACTGGATATATTACAACAAATGCTGGAGAAATACGCTCTTTTAGAGTGAATATATATATTCCATGAGTCTCACCTGAGTCAGGGGGGAGCGTCATACCATATTCAGCTGAGCGCTGTCAGCATTGAGCTTGCGCCTTTTTTTATTGAACGTGGCTTGCAGGGGTGTGGCCGGCAAGTGACACGTTAAGACATTCAGCATTCTGCAACAAACGTCGGAAAAAGTGAAAAGTGAAAGGTGCCGAAACAATGGCCGTGCAGTTCACACTGCGTGATTGTATAAAGGCTTCAGAACCTGAGAAAAGGGAGTTTTCTCCATAGTGTCTTGTCTTATTAATAATTAATATTAATTAATACGTTTTCCAGGTGCATCGAGATTAAAAATTCTCAGAAAGTCGAAAGCGCACCGCAGGTCATGTGACAAGAACCAACCGATCAGCTTTGGCCTTTCCGTAACAAAACATCAAAAGCTCAGCCAAACAGCTGATCATAGCTGTACAGGGTGGTTTTTATATCTCATCTCCATAAATATATCTAGTAGTAAAGCTAATGCAAGGGCTAGAAATCAATTTATCCTTTGCTGAAACTTCCTCGGCCTCCTGGAAAGCGTGGTTCACGGATGCATAGCAATGACAGGCGCCACGGGAGCGCAAGCGCTTTGGAAAGTAAAAGCGCGTTTTTAGACGCGATATGTGAACGGCCCCTAACACCGCATCATTTCACACTGTACAATTTGGTACCGCAGTGTGGGGTAAACACCACAAAAGTGCCAATCCTGCTCTGTAGCAAGGTGTCATAACCCCGGGTAAAAAGCGGTGCTAACTCCGCTTCTAAATTACAAGTGTGAAATGTTCCTTTACCCGAGGTTAAATGCAGTGTTTAGAACGACAATAGCCCGGGGTTAAGCACAGTGTGAACTATGTCTTTAAGACTGATACATTAGGCTGAAGTTTGGATCCTTTTATAAAAGAGAACAGAGGAGATAGACATCTTCTGTGTGATGGAATAATACATATGATGATAAAAAGAAGCAGAGAGATTTTAACAGGAATGACAGGGAAGGTCAGGTAATAAAAGAGTGTAAAACAGAGGCATCTGGCATCAGGACCAGCACCAAGAGCCGGCCATGCTTATTCAACACAGGCTCAGACATTTCGATCCAATTCCATTACGGTGCAAGAAAAAAAATGGCTGATCCCCAGGTGTTAATGACTCCTACGACATGGAAAAGGTCGGGGGAGGGGATGCTACGGGGAAACAGAGAGAGAGAGAGATGCATGTAGGATGCATGCTCTACCATGGATCTGATAAATGAACACATCCCGCTCTTTGAAAACAAGAAAAAAAAAAACTTGTGAAATCATCTTATACTGACATTCTTCTCCATTCTGAAGCAAACACACGAGGATCTGACACATAAGGTGGGGGATGAAACATCAAAGCTGTTTGAGAAAGCAAAGTCTGGCACAGAAGCACAGAAGAGGGAGAGAAGCTGAGAGAGTCTTTTCTGTGAGGTTTTGATGTTGTATTCCAAAAAGAATTATTTAAAAAAATTACCTCATGAGTCAACTATCAAAATTGGAGGACATAAGTAATTCAATCAAAGCTTGGGCAATACAAACAGAGCCAACAAACAAACACAACAACAAAAAAAACAATTTTAAAAGCAAATCTACAGGCAATCAAATAGGAACAATCAGATAAAATAGCTTAGATATAATAGAACTTCTAGACAATATGCAGTTAACAGTGGGTGCAAAAAATAAGCAAAACAATCATTAAAAATAATGAAAAAGTAAAAAAATAAAACAAAAGACAAATAAATAATGCAGAGCATTGTATTAGACCTCTTCGACTGGAATTCATTCACCTTCAGCCACTGACAAGCTCCGCTCTAAGCTAATGGAAGCACGCTGGCAGAACGAATGGCAGCAGAAATCAAGTCATTTACGCAAAGCATCCGTATGGCGTACTTGGACACACACGCTCTCTCTGCGCCATAGGAGAGCTCATTCTCCCTCCCCAAATAATCCATTTCCCCACCACAATGAATGTTTGATACGGTTCACGTAACGTGCTTTGGCGTGTTAAGCGAATGTGGGAGCAGATGCATGGTGGGGCACCAATGGGTGACAGGAAACAACATAAGAACATCAGGGAATTCAGGGCATTTAGCAGTGGCTTTTCTATTTTTTTTTTTGCTAAATAAACCAGAAATGAGTTCTCTTGTTGGCAACTGTTTCATGTACAAAACTTCAGTGCAAGACTTCAGTGCACATTGTTTCAAAGGATATAACATTTTTTTTATTTGTGGTCCACTGTGGCATGCTACCTAGATCTATAGGAAACAATCTAACCATGCAACTTTCAAGGGAACTATAAAATCATAAGCTGACCCATTTCTTTTGATGTATAAGGGATGCTTCGGGCACAGTTTATGTTTTCAATGAGAAAAAAAACCCAAATCGCTTAATCTAAGCCCTTTCCGTTTTCCCGGCACCATAAAGCCATCTGATTGGCTGGTCCGGGGCGGGCTGTTTATCTGTCTTGATGCAGTGACATCAAAGCGCTGACAGTCATTAGCACTTCGGGATTGGTACTGGGGAATTTCACGCTGTCAAAGTATATGAGGGCGAGATGAGGGAGAAAATCTGACACAGCTCAGAAAGATGGGACACCATCACAGGGTGGATGTCCTTATTAAGCATCCACACTGGCGATATCCAGCGACCAGCGCACAGTGATGTGGTGTAAATGTCACATTTTGGAGCTCTAGAGGAATTGGTGAATTATTAATATAAGACAACCCATCTCAAATCCATCTTCATCGGCTCATTACAGCCAGAACTGGGAGAATAAGATATAGTGGAATGTAACTCTAAACAAGCATTTGTTTTAAATTTTCCATACATTTCTGTAAATTCATGAAAGATCAAAGTGAGACAACATCTTCTTTATAGACCATGAAATGAAAATTGTGTTTTGTGGCTTTTAGTACTCCATCTACAGTATATGCTAGTGTAATCTTAAAAGAGGATAAAAGTATAACTTTAAACAGATATTCACATTTAAAATGTATATCTTTCTCTTCTGGGAAAATCAACCAAACATATTGATGACTCATCTTGCACTACACAGATTTTTGTGCAATCAAACGCTCTCTAGAATGAGGATGTTTCTCCGCTAATACCACCTGAACCATCAAGCAAGGAGCAAACCATCCTTATGGCTGCAATCTCTTTTAATAAATATATTCTTTTGCAAAAAATAAATCAAATTTCATGAAGAATTTAAAACCGTTTACACCAGGAATTAACCTCCGTTTAGGGTGATCCGATTACGAGTTTCCAGAAGATACACATTACTATTTATCCTTGGTTTTTACATGCACCTCAAATGTGTGACTACTTGTGTTTTTGAATGGAGGGTCTCTGATTTCATGACAAATGATATCACAAACAAATCACGTACTGTTTCAGTATGGTCCTGCATGTTGATGAAGTGCAGCAATGTTTGCACACTATATTCTCAAATACACTTGAATTGAATTATTGTCGCAAATAACATTTTGAGCAAAATGCACAGTTATTTTAATACTATACCTGTACTAAATGAACTAATGGTGCTTTATATGATTTATATTTATTTTCATTTAGCATTTATGCAAATCAAACTGTCATTGCATACAACAGTCTTAAAATCAGTCCGAAATTTATTTATTTTTTTTAATCTTTAAAAACAAAAAAAACCCTCTTATCTTAGCACAGTGGTGATGAATATGTTGTCTGGGACACATTTGGACTGATTAGCATTTACACGACAAATGCAGTTGGGTCACATGCAATTTTGACCACCTCTGAATGTGGTCTGAGTGATCATAACAATGAAGCTCTCTTTACATGTATTGGGTCTTCTGAAATGAATGTTAACAGCAGCTGTAAATGGGGTCTAAAACAGAGAAGACACATAATGGCTCACCTGTATTCTGCACTGCATTCAGGTAGCTGTCATCACCATTCACCTGCAGGGAGGAAAAAATGAAACTGAGTTCAAATGCAGAAAGCTGACAGAATTATGAATTGATTTGTTCAGAACACTAAAGTGTCTGTTTTTCTGGAAAAGTGAAGTTTTATCTTCTTAGACGTGACACACATTTGAACAGCGGTACATTCCGTTTCTGCCTGGCTCAGAGGATGCTGTGAGTCACTCGTGACAGGGAACGAAGATAATATCTGTTAATATTTTAAGTGACATTTTATTTCTGCATTTTCTCGTACTGCACTGCGACTGAAGAGCAATTAGGAGATGAGTTATCATCTTAATATTTAAAGGTAACTGCTGTCTTACAATGGAAGAGAGGACTGTGGTGTGAAAAAAAATGGGTAAATGGGGAAAACATGGCCTTTCCACACTATATTTAAGTGGCTTTAATACAAAGTAGTTTAATCTGTAAAAATCTTCTTAAAAATAATCAATGCATGTTTTTCACTAAACACAAAACTGCTATTTAATCGTGTTCATTTATATATTTTTATCCATATAACAGCGATAAACAGAAAAATGTACATTTAATTCAAATTATTTCAACATTTAAAAAATAATGCCACCATTTTTTTTAATTGATTTACAAAAATGAACAGTTTGACAGGATTCAAGGAAATTAATCGAACATACTGACTCATGTTATTTTTACAAATCATCTCAACACTTTTAGTTAATCTCATATTTATGGTCGCGAGACCAAGAAGAATCATGAAACTAGTCTGATGATACACTGTTTAGGAAACCTAATAGTCAAATAAAATGCACATTAAAATCTTCACAATATTGATTTAAAATCAATATTGATACATTTAATTTTTTATTTATTCATTGTGAATATGTGGTGAAAACTCAATTGCCTATAGCCCTATTTTTTACTAAAGGTTCCACAAAGACTTTAGATGACAAACAAACAATACACTTTTAAGGGTTAGTTCACCCAAAAAAGAAAATTCTGTCATTATTTACTCACTCTCATGTTGTTCCAAACCCGTAAAACTTTTGTTCATCTTCGGAACACAAATTAATATACTTTTAATAAAATTCTTAGCGATTTGTGTCCCTCCACTGACAACTACACAACTACCACTGACGCTTCAAAAAGTTCATAAAAAGGTCATAAAACTAATTTATATCATGAATTGAGCGGTTTAGTCAAATGTTTCTTAAGAGACACGATCGCTTTATATGCTAAAAAAAAAATAAATAATTTAGACTTTTATTCACATATAAACATTCATGAACATACACATAAGATATGGTAAAAGGAAGCTCAAGCTTGCTTGTTTGACGCCCGAGAACCAAAGAGGTTTCTTCTCGTGTGTTACGCAGCACATTTGAGCTTTCACAAGAACCAATGAGATTTGTTCTTGCACCTCACGCAGGTTCAGTTGAGCTTCTGTTTATGTTCACTGATCAATGTGAATAAAATGAAATCGGTTCATCATATAAAGTGATCGTGTCTCTTCAGAAAATTTGGACTAAAACGTTCAATTCATATGGATTAGTTTTACTATCTCTTTTTGAAGCGTCAAAGTGGTAGTTGTGTAGCTGTCAATTTTGGGACAGAAATATCTCATATTTTATTAAAAATAAATCTTCATTTGTGTTCCGAATATGAACAAAAGTCTTACGGGTTTGGAACAACATGAGGGTGAGTAATTAATGACAGAATTTGCATTTTTGGGTGAACTATCCCTTTATATATTAACTTCTCAATATTCAGTTGAAAATCAAGCTACTAATACAGTGATGAAATCTGGCACTGGGTTTTCAAACCATTCAGCTAAAATTTGGGCACCTGTCAAGGTTGAGTACACCCTAGAAATCTGAGGGTTGCTGATAGAGTGTCATTGTGGCAGCAAGAAGGAACTAAAGCTGCTTCTGTGACTTGAAATGCAATGAGATATTTCAGTGAAGCAGGAAAACAGCTATAAAGGGTTGAGTTTTCCAGAACCAATTGGACTCTGTTCTCCCAACTGATTTCTCACAGAGCATTAGAAACCATGCGGCTTGTAATCCTACATTTGACCTAGCATTCATCACTGACCCTTAAGAATATTTAAACTTCTTTTAGGTTTACCAGTTCATTTACCCACCCTCATGTCTTTCAAAACTAGTATGATTTTCTTTTATCCGTGGAACTAGTGCTGGGCGGTATACCAGTTCATATGATATACAGGTTTCAATTGAAATTTTTCCAAAAACCGCCATACCAGTGTGTAGCTGAAACAGCTGCTGCTGTCTCTATTCAATGGTCATGAAGTGCAATGTAGAGCATATAGAGAGCGGACTTCTATTAACTTCATACCCTTCTTACACTAATGGAAACAACTTTATAACACAACAATAAATAACTCACAAAACGATCTCTCTTTAATACTGCGCATGTAGAGCCATATGATTTTCGCGATGCAGAAAACACGGGTGAATTCACAGAATCCAGTCACAAATAGAACTTATAAAGCTGAACGTCACAGAATTTGACAATTTTTGGATGAATAAATCAAAAGTTGGGCTGTACAATGAATCAGATATTGATACGGACTAGTGTCTGTGAATATTAAAGCTTAAAACTGAGACTGCTATTGAAATTTGAAGTCTGTATGAATGAGCGTCGCATTTTCGTCTACTACTACACATACTGAAGCGCGCGTGACGCTCGCGATGATTTCAGTGTCTGCTGTCTCACTCGCTATACACATGAACTTCATCTGCAGAGCTGCCCTTAGGGTCACTTTATGAACATTTCACCGTTTAATTTGATAATACTATCGACGTTTGTCGTATCATATACACAGGAAGTCAAAGGTCTTCACGACCCTGTCAAAATAAAAGTTCGGTATAACTTGAAATAACAGAAATATACTATTGTATACAATCGGGTATACTTGAATTAATAGAGATAATAATAATAATAATAAACACCGTTTAATAAAACAAACTCAAAGGTCTTAATTGAAATGACAAATGTACAGTAAAAATGTAGCCTACTTATTAATATTAATTAAATTATTTGATTACATTTTAAACTAAATTGTTAGCTTTATGAACTGATTTGAATACAATTAATTTTTAATTGTCCTTACAATGTTTATATATAATATATTCCCTGTACTCCTGACAGTAAAATATGCCAAAATAAAGGTCCAGTGCAAAAAAACGTGACATACCGTGAAACCTCCAGAATCTTAAAAAAAAAAAAAAAAAAAAAAAAAAAAAAAAACGGATAGGGATTTTTGGTCAAACCGCCCAGCACTACGTGGAACACAAAAGAAGTTATTTATAGCATAAAGTGCTTTTTTTCCATACAACGACAGTGAATGTTTTCAAACAATATTTTCAACGCAAGATTTTCAGTCACTTAAATTCCAAACACAAACCTAACAAATGGCTTCAGAAGACATATACAATATACAGTATGAGTCATATGGACCACTTTTATGATGCTTTATGGAGCTTGACAGCCCTTTCGTTGCATGGAAAAAGAGCAGATCAGTCATTCTGTTAAACTTCTTTTGTGTTCCATACAGGTATATGAGGGACATGAGGGTGAGTAAATAATAACAACATTCTCAATTTTGAAAGAAACTATTCCTTTGAAACCCTTTTGCTTTTATGCTGCACTGTACAGTCATTTTATCAAACACATCTGTAGATGAAAACATGGTATTGATTTACTTCATTAATTTACGACCAATAAACTGATCTGGGGGTTTAGCACCACCAGCAGGGATAATTGCATTATAGATAACAAGCTCCAGTTATGCACCCTGATATTTATGCTCATATCAACACACTCCGGTCAGTTACGGCCATAATTGCATCTGTCATTCTCATTCCACAGCAGCAACTGAGGCCAGACTGATGCTGTCCTTGATTATGTTCCTTTCCCTGAAATAGCAAAATACACGTCAAAAAGCCCCTTGATTTAAACAGCATCTTTGGCTTTGCATCTCAAATGACACCTATACAAGGAACAGACTGTGGTAATGGAGTATAGCACAGATGAATGAACATATGACCAGGTGTGTCTTATACTGACAGCTGCAAACAGAGGAAGACACACAACAACCTTGATGTCTAGCCTATAGCACATATCCACCGTGCTGCTGCTCTGTATCTCAGGAGTCTAATTGCAATTGCACATTTTAAAATGCATGCAGATATATAAAAATCAATCCGGTGTTATTACACAATCTCAGGAGCAAAGCCTTTCAACAGATTTGTTGGTGCTGTAAAATTTTCATAATCAAGAGGTGCATAAAGTCTCTAATGGAGCATGGCAGTCATATTACTCATTAATTCCTTCCCATAGTGGTGTTGTTTCACCGCCCAAACAGATGTTAAGATACTCCAGCTCTGTAGTAAATGTGAAATGAGATGGAGATACAGTTATCTAGCTGTTGAATCACGCTGATGCCTATTTCTTTACAGTATGCTAAAAAAACGAGCCATTTAGGAATGGTTTAGCAGATATTAGTACAAACAAAAGAGACTTAAATCTTGTTAAAGCATTTCTTTCCAATATTTCACTAATGGATGTTTCTTTGTCTACTGTGCTGAGCTGAGTTTTGAGACTCCTATGTGTAGATATGCTCTAGTACACCCAAAAATCAACCATTCTTTTACAAAATTTTGATAGTGAATTCTTCTCCACATCCCCTGAAATACCATTATGTGTGTGGGTCAATAATTTTGTTCTAGCACACTCATCAAACTCATTAGTCTTACAGCAGAATATGGGTCAATGTGTTGTATTTTTGCCATGGAATCATTGTGGTTTGCAAGCACTGGTTTTAATTCATTTAAATAGGATAAAGAAGGCACACAATAAATAAATAAATAAATAAAGATCTCAAATGAAAATTGAATTAATTCTCCATGTGTGTATCGTTTAAGCGACATTTCCTCTCTACAGCATGTCAGATCCTCTATTAGAGGGAGGTGGCTTTGCTTGAATCCATTAAACAGCATGTGAGTGCACAATGACAGATATTAGATGCTGAACTAGATTTGACCAAAAAAGGTGCACTTTGAAATCATGCTGCATTAATGTTACCGGCTCAAAGCGATACAAATAAGAACAGGTAAAAGCACACATGGTTGTAGCAAATACAATAAAGCCATTTAGTTGTATTTGAATAGCCATAAAGGCGCATCCTACCTCCAGCAAGACTGCAAACACACCGAGCAGGGCGAGCATCCTCCACACTCTTGGATCCATCCCTATCTGCGGCTGTGGGTCAGTTTCATTGTCCGGTATTAGAAGCCACCTCCGGAGCAGGGTGTATTCGCGAATGAGCGCTGTTCAAACGGTTTGAATGGCACAACTGCGCGAATGTCGTTTAAGAGCGTTGGTTTCCAGGGTGAGTGATGAGAAGCTCCGTGACCCGCCGTAGGTTGATATGTGATGTCTAATCGGTGTTGTGGAGTATAGTGTCACGCGCGCACACACCCCTCGTAGCGACCCACGAGCAGCGCTACGTCTCCAAGTGCTCACGCACCCCGCGCGCGCGCTGCACTGATGAACCACCAGCCAACAAACTGGGCGTCACTGCTGCCTTAGTGCAAACCTGGCAACACAAAAATAATAATGATAATTAATAAATAACAAGTGAAAGCAATTTGTGACATATGTGCCGAAATGAACAATTAAAATGCCGCTCTATAACTCTAATAATAATATAATAATATTGTGTGAAATAAAACCTACAACTATAAATAAATAAATTTTTGTTTAGTTATGCTATTCAATTTTTCCACAAAATATACACCAATAGTATATAGTAGTAGTTTACAATGTGTAAAACTCAAGTGGTTATTAGGCCTACACGTTCCAGTGTTGTTGTGAGGAATAGAAAAAAAAAAAAAGTAATTATTCACTGATAGTTATTCGATGCTGAGTGAGTTGAACTTTAGAACCGAGTCAGTCTAAGTTGTGAGCGAATCATGCAGATAGATTTTGTGAATCGGATCAACTGATAAAGGTCCGATTGATTTGAATCGATTCAAACGAATTGTTACGATTTCGAACTACTTCTCTCAAGATCTCTCATGAATGCCATGTTCCATGGAGACCAAGGCTGGATATTAAAACTTTTTAAAGAGAATAACAACTTGAATTTAAAACTTAGAAAAGGCCTATAGCACATATGTAAATTTGATGGGGGAAAAAAATGTTTTGCTCTTCACAGAGCCTAAGAATGTGTGATTTCTCAGAAGACACAGATCCTATCAGTAAGGCTACTAGGGACATTTTTAATTTACAGCATCTTTAAAGGTGTAGTTGATTATGATTTCACTTTTTTAACATTAGTTAGTGTGTAATGTTGCTGTTAGAGCATAAACAATGTCTGCAAAGTTATGACGCTTATTGTTCAATGCAAAGGGAGATATTTTCTTTTAAAGAATTCTCTGTTTAAGGATTACAACAAATGGCTAGTAGAATCAGAATCAGATATCAGAAAGAGCTTTATTGCCAGGTATGTTTACACATACTAGGAATTTGTTTTAGTGACAGAAGCTCCACAGTGCAACAGAGTAACAGTGACAAGACCAGACACAGATAATATAAAGAATAGAAGTAGGGACTACTATCTTCTTCCTGGGTTAGTGACATCACTAACCCTAAAATTTACATAAACCCTGCCCCCGAAAACACGCATCAAAGGGGGTGAGGCCATGTTGGGCTGCTTTAAAGAAGAGGAAAAGTTGTTGTAGTAGAGTGTTGTTGACGTCATTTTACGATGGACTGCTTCACAAACGAGGGTCAATTCAATCTTGGATTTGCACAAAAGATTAACATGACGGCACATGCTAGTCGATGAGTTGAATCAACTCTACAGCAACTATATAAATTTATCCACTAACCATTCAGAAACATCCAGATGCATTCTAAAAGTTGTACCTTCTTCTTGAGTCTCTCCATCAGTGTCCGACTCTGGTTTGAACAATGTAAGACTGAACACCGTTTCTGACAATCGTCATTTTGAATGCATGAGATTCTCCAGCTTTGTTGTTGTTGAGCAACCAAAGCTCCACCCTCTTCTGGAAAGCAGGCCAGGAGCAGCCGCTCATTTGCATTTAAAGGGACACACACAAAAACGGCGTGTTTTTGCTCACACCCAAATAGGGGCAAATTTGACAAGCTATAATAAATGATCTGTGGGGTATTTTGAGCTGAAACTTCACAGACACATTCTGGGGACACCAGAGACTTATATTACATCTTGTAAAAGGGGCATTATAGGTCCCCTTTAAATAACTGCGCCTTCAGGTAAGCAAGATGACTGACTATTTAATCCACCATGCTGACCAGAAGAGAATTAGTCTCCCTTTGCATTTTAATGCATTGAGTTTATATGTCCAACTGTTGTCGTTTGCTTACACACTGGGGGTTTTAGTTCTAAAACTTGTCTCCACTTTGAGATAATCTCTATTGTTAAAAGTGCTATATAAATAAAGTTAAACTTAATAAAATTATAATTAATTTTAATTAACCTCCAGCCAATTTGCTTTATCAAGAGATTATTTTTGCAGCCTTTTTTGCATTATTGTACGTTTACCCTCTAAATGTGCATAAACAAAGTGATTTCTCTCAACAAATGTTTGTTTTGCATGCAATAGTAGAGAGGTGAATATGAGGTCTGAATCTTCAAAAAAGAAAAAGACCTGGAGGGATTTTGAATAAAACCAACAGAGGGAACATTATAAAGTGCAGCAATGATTAAGAGGGGAGAAAAATGTGTGGGTTTTGGGTGGGAAGAACAGAATATTCCCCTCACAAATAATCAGGATTAATGCACCCACTAGTCAAAAAAAGTTTATGGATATTTCCAGAAAAGCATTATTTCACACGGAAACCAAGAAAAACTAATATATATATATACCATGGAAAACATAAAAGTCCAAGAATATTTATGAAATGCATTGATGCAATACATTAGATGAAACAGCCATCCACTCTATAGCATTTATGGGATGGCATGAGTTCAATTACTTTCAATAAAAACAAATAGAGCAGAGCGTAATAGATTTAGTTGCTTCATGTTTGCTCATAATAATAAAGCTATACAGCTGGGAAGCCCAGCATGAGTGACCTTCTCCTAGTGGCATGCAAAATCACCCACAGAGTCTTCGCACCCACACAAGCATGCATACATTACCCTCTCAATCCTCCCTTTCTCCCACTACACTCATGACCTGATCATTGGCACTGACATGTTTTACAGTCGTTTTATATCTCTGTGCCGCAGAGACACCTGCTACACTATGATCTGTGGTTATAATGGGGGAAACAAGAATTTTACTGGTGCACCACTTTGATGGATGCGGTGTTGTCATGGCAACACAATGGTTAAACTGCCAGCAGTACCTCCAACACTCACAGCATATTTAAGGATTTTTAAGAGACAATTGTCTTTGTGCTCTCTGTAAAATTGGGTCATGAAAGGGGGATGGGGGGGGAGTAATAACCTGAAAGTGGCATTGTCTAGAAATGACATTAAAAAGGATGGTTTTAAAAGAGATAACATAGAAAGTACACTCCTGGGCAAAATAAAAATGGCTAAACACTAAGCTTTTAACTGTCTTAACCACAAATTATTGGTCAGGAAATATAGGTCAAACGCACTACTTAAAAAGCCATTGTGTTCTCAAAAAAAACATTGCAAAGACAAGTGACTTGAGAACAGGTCCATTAGGCTCATGTTTTGTCCAGATTTTAACCCTATATATTTGGTCTCACATTAAACTCAAACGAACTGGGAGACATTTTTCAACTACTCATGAATTGTTTGAAGCCATTAACATTGAGTGGAACAACACTGACTCTTCTTCCTGTAAAAAGCTGTCTGCAAGTTTTACCCACACTGCTTAACCATTAGGAGAAGGCTATTTCACGCTAAGATACTTTATCTACAGTATTTGTGCAATTCTTGCTAATTTCCTGACCAGTGATTTGTGATTAAAATGGTTAACACCATTAAAAGACCACTAAATATTTTGCCATTTTTTGCCAAGGCCCATTTTTTTTGCCCAGGAGTATGTGTTTTATCTTGGCAACAAATACACCAGTGAGTCATAATGCTTTGCAAAGTCTTTCTTTTTTACACAGCCACACAAAAATCCACATCTCCACACAGATTTGAGGGTTCTGTCTGTCTATCATAACTTGTCTTTACCCAGAGGCATCATCTCTCAGTTCCATTAACCCCCTCTACAACAGCCAATCCCCATTCAGTTGGTATGGAAACAGATAAGAAAGAAGAACAAAATATGCCTCTCTTTTTTCTTCTGCATATACTGTTAACAGATATTAAAGTAATAGTTTTCACAAATATGAACATTTGTTGACCCTTGTGTTGTGTATTCATTCTTCCATGGAAGACAAATGGAGATATTTGTGACCAAAAAAAAAAAAAAAAAAAAAAAAATTCAACATAAAAGTGATCCATATGATTCAAGCACTATATTCCAAGTCATGCACTTACAGTATATGTATTTAATTGAGTTTTAATTGTCATTTTTGATGCTTGACAGCCTATGGTCACTATCCACTTCCATTGTAAAGTAGAGAGCAGCATTAATATTTTGCTGAACATTTCCTTTCATTTTCCACAGAAGAATATGGATTTGGAGCAACATAAGGTTGAATGGTAACACTTTACAATATGCTTCCATTTGTTAATGTTACATTAGTTAACACAAACTAACAATGACAAAATATTTATAAAGAATGTATTCATTTTCAACATCAACATCTGTTAATGTTATTTAATGGATTTGAGGTAACATGAAAAAGCATATATAATTTTATTAACCCTATAAATCTTACTGTATCATATTATTTATATACAAATTTCTAAGGTCCCTAAATTAGCATGATCAAAACTTTGCTGAAAAAAATGTTGTACACAATCTATTACATTTTGTCTGATCAGGCAAGTCTTTCGGTATAACTGTAAAAATACACCTTTAGGTTGTGGCTCATGTGTCTTTTTGCTTTGAATTCTTTACTATTTTTTATAAAGTAAATGTAAGAATACATGTTATATTGTTAGTAATATTACAAGATGACGATTTACTGGACTGAAGCAACTTAGGTTTTATATGTTAATTCACATAATTTTAAGAAAAATCATGTTAAAATGTGAGTATCAAACACGATACATCAGGATATTGAGGAACCTTTAGTACATGTCTTAATCATCATTGTATTGCATTGCATTGTTTTGTTCCCCACAATATAAATTACAGAGGTTTGATAAAAAAATAAAAAAAAACTGAGCACTTAAATATCATCTTACTAAGACATTATGG
Source organism: Elopichthys bambusa (assembly GCA_037101425.1). NCBI lineage: Eukaryota > Metazoa > Chordata > Actinopteri > Cypriniformes > Xenocyprididae > Elopichthys > Elopichthys bambusa. The sequence goes on from CM074449.1 coordinate 7,763,431, forward strand.
GAAATGAAGAGTATTGAACTATTCTGATATACTGCTATAAAGATCTCGTTGATTTACATTACTATCAGAATTTCATTGTAATTTTTAGCCATGTAAATATCAGCAACGGAACCAAATTGCATTGCTTATATTGGGACTCCTTGATTATGAACTCCATATTCTCCTGTCATACTATATGAGGCATAAAAGCCTGATGTATCAAATATGACACTCAACAAACAACATATTGCAACTTGACTTTGATTTTGTCTAAAGGTTAAAAAAATGGTACAATTTCCAAAAATTATGTCAGGCTATACAGGGTCAACTAACGGTAACAAAGATTAATAAATAATGTAACAAATGTATTGCTCATTGTTAGTTAAAGTGATACCGATTGAGTAAATGACAACAGAATTTTCATTTTTGATTAACTATTCTTTTAAAGACTAGCAGTCATTACAGACAAAGGGTCCAAGGGACAAATGGCACATGATCATGAAGATAAGATATTAGATATTTGTATCAACAATTTAGCTTATTCAGACTAATACAGTATGTATGCTCCAGTCCTCTAGCATCATGTTTTGGAGGGTTTTTTAAAATCATAACCTGTCTGTTATGTTTATCATCACATTTAGCATGTTAATTAACTGTCATATACACACACAAAAAGAGAATGCAAACCTTGTATATCCTTCATTTATGAATTATTTCAAATTTCCAACATGATATAGACTTCCTTATTCAGTTAAATATTTATAGTTGAATACTAAAATACTCAGACTTCCTTGCTCCCTCTATTTGTATCCTTCCCTAGAGTTTGGCAGCGGGACAACAGCAGAACGTTTAGCGCCGGCTGCCGCAGGCACTCTGGATGCTGTTGTAAGATAGCGTTTGAAGTGGCGCATGCTATCAAAGATGCGAGCAGCCTCATTGAGGGTTGTTCTTCTGTTAATGGAGGATCTTAACTACTTTACTAATGTACCAAGCATCAATCTTGTTTCACAATAAATTAGTTTAGAATGAGAATGAAACTGATTTGCTCCATTAAGGCTTTGAAATAACCAGTTATAGATAGACAGACAGACAGACAGACAGACAGACAGACAGACAGACAGACAGACAGACAGACAGACAGACAGACAGACAGACAGACAGACAGATAGATAGATAGATAGATAGATAGATAGATAGATAGATAGATAGGCTACACAATATTGCAAATGCCTATTCAGTTGCATTCATTTTTGCAGCTTATTCAAAATCTTTTTGCATCCACTCACAAGAGCACCACAGAGGGCTTTTGTTTGCTGATCAAAGAAAAACATTAAACCCCTCCTCTAAAATAAGCTAAAACATCAGCTTCAAAAATGCATACTAAGTCTTTAATTTGAAGCATGTAAAACATGCAAGATTTATAGCCTGGGCATATAAAAAGACCAAATGTAATGAGTCCTGGCAGACCTTTGATTTATATGTCAATCTGACCTGACATGCCTGATGCAGAGGTTGCTAAAGAAGGAGATATTCATGCTTTTCCAGCACATATTACATCCGTCTCTCCATCTCTGGTCCCCTTGCGCCTCCTGTGCTGACACTTCATTTGTGACCAATAGATAATGGGCAGATATATGAATTTTCTGTGTCAGGAGGCAACAACAGAAATAGAGAGACATCACCTCTCTTCCCATGGTAGCATCTCTAGACAAATTCTCTCAGTAATAGCTCCCCGGTCTCCGAAATCACTCTCCCACTAGCAAGATTATCAAGATAATGGGTTTGGCTTTAATAATTAGCACTTAAGACTAATTGTCCAACTAGCTGAAAACGCAAATAAACATTGCAGCTTTGGGATGGGCAGCATCTAATGAGATCATTAGAGATTGTGAAATAAAAACATTTTAGAGGAAATACTGCCATCTAGTGCACAATAGAAGTAGTGAACAGTATAAAAATAACATATCCAGTGTCCAAGAATGTTTCTTTTGTAAAGTTCCTATAACTATTAAGAAAGCCTAGCTGTGATCGATATACTTTAGCGCAAATAAGCAACCTATTATTTAAACATGAAAACTAATTTTTAATGTCAAATTTGATCAAGGAAAGACCATTATAAATCTACAGTTTGCTTGGACTTGATTATATTTAATCACTTCTGCATAATAAATCTAAACCAATTCAAATTCACTGCTTGCTTTCGTCAAAAACATGTGACAAACAGGGAGACACCTGGAAGCTTTGTTCACGTCCTACCATTTTAAGCTCCGGATATTCCGCCTCTTTTCTATGACGTAACATGACTCACACATGTCTCCCCGAATAAGCGCTTTCAGAGAACATGATTGACACGGACATTAGCCAATGAGCGTACGAGCTTTGGCAGCTATGGCGTCTGTGTCCCGTCTGCTGATTTGCAACCCGCCGAAATAGGATCGGTGAAGAAGGGGACCTTCGAGCGGTTCGCCATGGACTGTTCTAGGATCAGTAAGGTTTAAATACGACTCTAACTATAGAGCGGTAAGTAAGAATACTGTCAGTAACTTGTGTCTGATTCAAGGTTAGCGTTCGTAACCAGAACAGTCCGAATAAAACGGTGGTTTGGACGCTTTTTAGCACATGAATACGGTGGAATATCAAGTTTCAAACATGATGGTGGCTTTGGCCTGTTCTACTGTTGATCAAAACAAGTAGATTATCCTTCCTCTCAAAGTCAACACTGACTTATGAAGGCTTTATGTGTATAAGATTTCTCATTATTTGAAATAGACGCAACATTTTATCACATACTCATACTTTATCGGATGCATGTGTTGGAGCCCAGTTTTATTTACTGGGTGGTTTTATGGATCCGAGTGTAAAGAAACATACCGTCGCGCGCTGACATGCACGCGCTCCAAAGTTCAGCCGTCTCGCGCAGAGGTGACGCTGTCAAAAAATGTCATGTGGGCTCACTTTCTCACCTGTATATTTGACAAAATATATGATAATGTTGATGTTTTAAAACATAATTGTAACCATAAGGTAATGAGGTTGTTCTGTGTTTTTGTTTTGTTCTTTATGGTAATATCTATTGAGGCAAAGCATGGGAAATGCAAAATAAATTTTGTGTATCAAATATCAAATTGTTGTTAACAATGTGAAACTTCTTGTTGTGGCATTGAATAAAAAAAAAAATTACAAAATATAGAAATGTCTGAATACTGCCAATATATGAAATTGTGTGTATATATATATATATATATATATATATTATTTTTTTTATTAAGTCAACATTAAATAAAAATGGACTATTATTTAGTTTACTTTCCTAAAACATGTTCCTAAATTGTTAGCGTTCATAAACTTTCATCAAAAATGAGAAACTTGGCTCCACCTCTGAAAAACTACTTTTCAACGCTTATTTTTCAACAGCTCCCCTCTCGCCACCTTTCATATACTTTTCTCAATCTAATCAAATACTAATAGTTCCTTTATTCTTATTAAATATCCATCTTATTTAATATATCACTCTGAAATGCATCACATTACATGTTTCATGTTGACCTGTTTGTGTGTGTGTGTATATATATATATATAAAGTATGCATTTGTTTAACTACACATTTTAAATATTTTCTTCTTTGTTAGATACAGAGTTGCATTAAAAAGCTGTTCATTGTGCTGGTGAGAGGGAAAAGATGGATCCGTCTGCAGGTATGCACATGTCCACTGTTCCCCAGAACAGTGATGTCGTCCACGTCTCTGTCAGTAACCCCATTATAACCATGTATCAGCCGCAACAACAACCTCCAAACATCGCACAAATCATCACACAGCATGTGGTACCTCAAGAAGTCTCCTGTCAGGCTATACCGCACACAGTCCCATCGCACATCCACATGCCAACTCACATCCAGACTCAGTCACACGTCCAGCCTGTTCCACATCTGCAGAGCCCACCACAAGGCCATGTGGAAGTGCAGGCTCATATTCCAACTCAAGGCCACGTATCAACACAAGGTCCGTCAGAAGGCCAGAGTGCCGCATCGTCTCAAGATGGTGCAGCAAACTCACTGCAGGTCCCTTTTGCAGAGGTAGCCTCACTGCTGGACCCTAACATGAAGAGCTCAAAGGCTCGCAAGTACCAGATTCATTATGATGAGGTGAAGAGGAGATTAGAACCACCCGAGAAGATGTCTCTTCGCTCTCTGGCTGCCTACACGAGAGTGAGTCGAGGTCCGGCTAGTAAGAAAACACTCTTAGAGTCCCTAAATGTCTTCGGACTGTCACCAAGCACCAACACAGCAGTGTCCAGTTCCTTTTCCAAGCTAACTGAAGGTAAGTCTGGACCATATACTTCATGTTGTTCCAACCTGTATGACTTTCTTTCTACTGTGGGACATAAAAATTAGTGTTTTTTTTGCACATGCAATATAATTCATCAGTGTTGTTTCAGACCCCACTGACTTTCAAAATTCTGTTTTTCATGTTCTGCAGATTAAATAGTAGGGTACAATGGGGCTGAATGCACACCTTAAGAAAAAATGTGCTTTTCACTACACCCATAATGTATGATTGCAGAAAAGATATATATGTTTGTATTAAACATTTATGGAGCAACAGATTTTTGTGTGAAAATAAATCATAAAAGTGGTTTATTTTGTTTAAAAATCTTATAAATGTATGAGGTGGCGAGGGCTTTTACCCCACCAGTATTTATGCAAATACTTTAGCCCAAATAGTATGTTTTTAATCATTTCTAAGTTAATACTTGTTCAAAACAATCACTTTAGTAAAGGTTGTACTATTTTTTTTGTTGTTGTTGTTTATTTTGATAAATAAAATAATTTTGTTCAATATACTGTTATTAAAATATTAATATAATTTTTTTTTAAATACAGAAACAAAATTATTTTAAAGATTCTGAAAGCATTGAAAGATACAGTAATTTAATACAAAGATACACGATAATTGAATATAGATTTACAGTTTAGATTTTATATAGTTATATTTTATTACATGATATCACATTTTTAAATATGACGGTTTCATTATAAATATGGTGATTATCTCTAAGGTGGACACCCTAAATTAATATATGATATATACCATCTGAATTTAACCATGTCATGTCAACAAATGGAAAAGTCAGCCAGATATTTATTATCATGTTAAAAGATTAGTTCACTTTAAAATGAAAATTAGCCCAAGCTTTACTCACCCTCAAGCCATCCTATGGTGTATATGACTTTCTTCTTTCTGATGAACACAATCAGACTTCAGGCCCGCTGAAGTGTCTTGGAAGGCGCAGCATAATTCATTGTGTTGACGTAATTTCAACTGAAACAGTAAAACCTCTGTTTGCTTTTAATATCTAACTGTTTATCCTCCTAATCTCTTCTATATCACTTTAAAATATAGCATTCTGTGCAGAATTTAAATGGGTCCGATACCTTTCGTGGTCTGAGCCGACTTGTGGATATGACACCCGCTCTGTGCACTCGTGTTTCTGGGCCAGAGCAGACTGTGGCGGTTCACGTTATACTAATGTGAAAACGGACTTCATTCTATCTCTCACAGTTTTAAAATGCTACGCCCTCCGTATTCAGCTTACAAAAAAAAAATAAAAAAAACTGACACGACGTACGGAAGGCGGTCTGACGGAAGCTAGATATTTCACTTCATAACTTGTTAAATAGCATATTTATTAATTTTTAACTCTGATTGTGTTCATCAGAAGGAAGAATGTCAAATACACCTAGGATGGCTTGAGGGTGAGTAAAGCTTGGGGTAATTTTCATTTGAAAGTGAACTAATCCTTAAATTATTGTCCCTTTCGCCCCAACAGCGGATGCACTTTTTACCCCCAAATACCATACTTTTACATATTCTTCCATTATGGAAAAACTGTTGCTTTAATTTCCTTTAATTTTCCTGAAAATCATTAACAAGACCTTTGTCTCAAAATATGTTCAATAATTTTAGCAATTCTCATTTGCTACTTAAAAATACAACTTTTTAAAAAACATCAAATATTAGATCAAATTAGCACAGAATCAAATTTGCGCTGCTGCCCGTGATCGTGTCAAGGATCAGCCAAATTTCCATGTGCAAAGTGAAAAGCTGATGTTTTTGTGCCATCTAGTGGTTTAGAGGAAAATAAAATCAAAGGCACCTTTTACCCCTGTGCCATTTAGCCCAGTTTACCCTAAATCAAGTTTGGAACAATATGAATTTTCATTCCTTTTAACCACAACATGAAATGAATATAGACACTAGATTAAGGCAAAATAATTCTACATAACTACATGAATTTGTATTGTTTTCAGGTGACACAGCGGCCCTTTGCAAAGACATGAAAGATTTTGCACTGCAGTATGTCGATTATGAGAATATGGCTAAACAGTTGCTACCTGAAACAAACCAGGTGCAGCACTGGTCAAAAATCATTGAAACAAGGTAAAGTACTAGTATTCCCGTAGAAATAACGATAAATGGTTTTGCTTTGATTCTGAAATTAATTTTGGTTGTTTTTTACTGTTAAACAGAAACTATCTAGAGGAGATGCGGAAGATTTTTAACGACCCTGTGAATACCCGCTTGTTCTCCAATGTTACGCACGGTCTTGGTAACGGCATGATGGATGTGGCTCTCGATATCATAGATAACGTCATCGACCGACAAATCCGAATCCTCTCGGGGAATACGGACCCCAAGCCCGAACCTCCGGTGAGAAGAATTCGGAAACGCAACCGCAAGCCCAAAGTTACTACAGAAGACGGCAAACCTAAAGAAAAGGGCAAAAGGGGACGGAAGAAAGGAAAACAGATGCGGCTGGATTCTGTTGTTCCTGAGGTTCAACAGTCCACAGAGATGGAGAGCAGCGTGTTAACGCTAGTTTCTGTAGGATACGAAACCATATCCAGTGGACTCAACCCCACCAATGCAGGTCTTGCATAACATCATGTGCCTGAGGGGCACATAGAGACACTGTGAATTCTGAGTGCAAAACTTTTTCATATAAAATGTTAGTTTTATAAACGTTAGACTTCTCACCTTTTCTGAAGACTGATTGTTTTCATTTTTTCTCACTATAGTCAATCAAGAAAATATTATGGGTCTGAGAGGGTGTTCGGCAGAGATGTTTTGATTTAAACCTTACTCACGTGTCGCTCTCGACCTTTTGTTATGTTGTTTGTGGTAAAAAACAAATGTACACATACAATGTATGCTATTAAAGTAGCATGCAAGCAATTTTTTTTTTCCGAGCACTATGTTGTATTCTCATGAAATTGATCACAATATCAGTTTCTGTTATTCTCATTTTAGAATTTTATCTCTGAAATGTACTTTAATTTTGTTGTACTTAATCTTACAATATCCGAGCAATTTAGTTTAACTAAGAACATATCTTCTCTTGGACATTGTTTGATTTTTCGGTCTATTTATTTCCTTCTTCTGTTTGTGTCTGATGTAGTGTATGTGAATGACTATAGTCTGTACTCTGTAAGTTTTGCAGATTGCTCATCATATGCTTGTATTAAAAGCACTACCTTTTTTAAGCAATTTGTATATATATTACGTTTTTTATTGCTTCGCAGAGCAAAGAAGCATCCATTCTAGTACAGATGGCTGAAATGTATCATATATAATAATTGCAATTTCTATTGCTCATAATTAGGGTTAGGGATTTGAACAAACCCTTAACCGTAAGTATTAAAATTTGGAGTGTTACTTATCCCGCACCCTTTGTGCTACAAACTGGAATCATACTTGAAATTGACCATATGCACGGTTACTTCCTGGTTTTCGATAAGCCAGCTTGAGCATTTCCGGTGAACTGTTGTCATTCTGTACTCGCTGTATATCAACACAAAACCATCAATGGTTGACTTTTTTAATGTTGTATTTATATTTTAATGCAGTTATCACACTTGCCTAGTTTGCCAGTAAACCAGTTTTATTGAATTGCACTAAAGACGAAGCTAATGGGAACGTTTGAATAATTAACGCGGTGTCTGTAATTAGACACGCACACGCAACATTTGTCCAGCACTTAAAATGTTATTTTTTATGTGATTTTCAAAAACATTATTTGTTCATCTTTCTGAGATTGTGCCCATTTGTAAAACTGAACGTTTTACAAGATGTAAGAAATCCAACATATGATAGAAAACACGTTATCTATTTATTTATAAAATAAAAAAGACGTTAATTACCATTATAACCAGCAGATGGCGGCAGAGGAGCATTTATATGCGCATATATCAGCTATCTCATGTAGTTAATAGTTTTTCACTCAGTTTTGCTTTTGAATAAATATTAAACATTTTAAAATCACTAGGTTTAAAAATAAATTTTGTCAAGGTGAAGTATGAACTACTCACAAAATCTCATGAAAAACAATAACTTTTCTTGTGAATGAATTACACAGAAAGCAAGCACCTTGCTCTCTCTTTATAATCACAGAAGCTGTCAGTGCAGCGCAAGCTCAATTATGTGAAAACACATTTTATTTAATTAATCTAACTAAAGTGCAAAATAAATCTTTAATTTACATGTTTATGCTTTTTTTTTTCACACGAAAGTGTGAAAACTGATAGTCAAATTGGATTTTGCCAAGGAGGAACAGTGAGGTACTTATTTTTTATGTCTTCTTACTTTTGAATAACTTAATTAATGCTAGGCCTGACTATTAAGTGATTATATTCTGATTTTAAACTAAGTATTTGACCGGAAGTCTTCCAGCTGGCTTATATTATTGCGGAAGTTCTTAAGCACTTTCTGTGCATATGTTTTTTGAGAAGCAAGACAAAACATGGAAGAGGGACACAATACAGAAGCAGCCACATAGCATGTGTTATCATTTATATGTTTATACATCCTCTCAACTATTAATATCTGTAAATAATTTTATTGTTTTTAATTATTTTCACTTCAACTGCTTTGTTATATTTTGTATTTTCACAAAAGATTTCTCCCACAAAGCAGCTTTTCTGAATATCTGGCAGGCTTGCAGAGAAAATCCTCACAGTGGAGTCAGTTTTGTAGCTGAGCCAATTACATTGTTTGTCTGTTTGTTGTTCCACTCTCTCTTCTGACCTCTAGGAGACATTTGATGTGGGCGTGCTGCAGTTCACAGTGTCACCTACAGGCGGCATGTCCACTGTGAGGCTTTCATTAGACTGAGGAGGATTTGGAGTGCATTAGTGAAGGTCTGAATCAGAGCAGGCAGTGGAGAGACAGGGATTGAGAGGAAGAAAATAAACTAGTGAGTGAGGGAGGGAGGAATTTGTGTCGCAAACATACTTGTATATACAGACTGGACAAGAGTGGAAAGAAAAAAACAGGTGGGGGACACAAAAAAAGGATACAATTCCAAGACTCCAAGAGATGGAGATTTTAGAACAGAAACGCAGTCTGGACTGTCGTGGTAATCTGGGACACGAGCAGTGCTAACTAAACAGGTCATCACAACCTCACATAGACATATGGACAAGATGGGGGCCAGTCGTCCACTGCCCAGTGCGCCCAAGGGTAAGTAACAGCAGACAAAATAGAAAGACTACCTGAAGGATGTACATTTTAATATACATTTTCTTTTCTCTCAGATTCATTAAGTGCTGCAATAGAGGCCATCAGTGTGAGCACAGAACTTGTTGAGGAGGAACTAAAACCTTACTTGGACACAGTGCTGAATGTTGCCATTGAAAGAAGTGAGTATTTCATATTTTGTTATATATTTTAAGATTTAGATTATTTATTTGGGTGTCAAATGTTTGGGACCTGAGGAGCTGGATCAAGAATGTACCTGTAGTTGTATTGGTGCACTTGTGTAACTAAACAATTAAGTTATGTCTAACTAAATGTCTAAATAAACTTGAGAAAGAGTCCCTGTGGACATTTATTGTACTAGTTGAGGTCTTGTTTACCAAAAAAAACAGCATTATACAGGATGTTCTAATATTTTGTGACATACATTATGCCTTTATAAAGCAGTTCATTTAAAAATTGTTGTCAGTTAGTATGAGCTTGTTTGAACTAGTTAGATGCAGAATGTGCCAGCACTTTGTGTGAGGTCTGAAAGCTGCTTAGTGAGTATTGCAATAACACTTTGGCTTTAGACATGACTGAGGCTACTACCATAAGTTATTATGCATCTTCTTTTAGAATACTCTATTCTGATTGGTCAATCGCAACACTCTATGGTCAAAAATATTGCATAAGGACTGAGGTTAACTGAATAACTGAGGTTGTCCTTTCCTTTATAGCTATGGTTCATGTTGTTTTGTACCACTCTGCATTCTTTTTCTTCTCACATATTCAAATAATTTAAACTTAAATCAATGTTTGATGTCTAAAATGCAGGATATGATTATGTACTGAAATGATACAAGATCCTGTCAGGTTTATTTTAAGATTAATGACCAGCTGACTATACATTATTCCTTGCATATCACAAATCATTTGGGCATAGGTGACAAACCATACTTAATATGCCAACGAGAGTGGCTATGAGAAGGATACGCAACTCCTGTGGATTTGAAAACAGAGACGCTCTAATCCGCATTTGTCTCTGTTAGAGCCATTGAGTGACAGAAATGATTAACTAGACTGCTTTTGTACACAAGCATCCAGATGACCAGCTGTGAGCGACCTCTGTAGTTTGTGGAAACATAATTTGTTAATTTGTATGTTATACATTTAAGTACTGAGCAACATTATTAAACAACATGCACTTACTATAGGGTTATGGTTAAGATTTGGGTTTGGTTTAGGGTTAGTTGCATGTAATTATGCTTAATTTAATGTTATTAATTTAGTAAGCATATGTAACGTGTAACAAGAGAAATGTAAAATAAATTGTTACTGAAATACTTTTGTACTTTTAATTAACCAAGAACTCATTAGATTAATTACACTTTTTAAAAAACAAAACAAAACAAAAAACAGTGAAAACTTTTTTACAAAACATTGTTCAAATAAATACTGTTCTTTTGAACTTTCTATTCATCAAATCCTGAAAAAAATGTCACGTTTTTAACAAAAATATTAAGCAGCACAATTGTTTTTAGCATTGATGATAATAAGAACTGCTTCTTGAGCAGCAAATCGGCATATTAGAATGATTTCTGAAGGATCATGTGACACTGAAGACTGGAGTAATGATGCTGAAAATTTAGCTTTTCCATCACATGAATAAATTGCATTTTAAAACATATGAAAATAAAAAATAACGTATTTTAAATTGTTTTTTCGATCAAATAAATGCAGCTTTGATGAGCATTTAATTATATTAAATTAGAAAACAGTTATTGTTAATTGTAATAATATTTCACAATATTACTGTTTAACTGTATGCAGCCTTTTTTTTCTTTTTTAAAACAATTGTGCATTTTACTGACCTCAAACTTTTGAGCAGTAGTGTATCTTGATTGTTTAGAATAACCATGTGTTTTCCCTGCCCTAGAGAAAGGCATATCCGAGCAGGTGGTGGAAAGTGGGATTCTCCCTGTTATGGCTCAGATTTTAAGAAGGAAAAGCACACTCACTATTCACACAGCCAGACTAGTGGCTGAACTGGCTAGAGATGGTAAGAAAAAATTATTTATGTACTGATATAATGTATGTGGTTGGTGGTGTAGCATTGTGGTTAAAAATTTGGTTTTGGTATTGTAACTGAAAGGTTAAACTCAATAGGTGATTCATGAATGCTACACCTTAACCTCAGGTTGCTGGTGGGATTGTCCCTCTAATAAGTCTGCTTTAAATTGCTGTGGATAAACTGCAAATCTTGAAAATAATGGCAGCTTTTTTCATATACAAGTGCCTTGACATCTATACATACAGTTGATGAGCACTAAATCTATTGATTATTCTAAAATTTCTTTTTTAGCTCTTGTGAGAGAGCAATGCTTTGAGACAGGCATTGTGTCTGCCCTTATGACCTTACTGCTAAGCCAAGACCAGGACCTTCTCCTTCACGTTAGCCAGGCCATCGCCAGGATCTCATATGACAGCAGTGAGTGGACCTGAACTTTTTGCGATAACATACTGTAGGTATTGACACACCAGTTAATTCGAGGCGATTTTAGGGTTTTAGCACCTGAATCTGAGATGATGTGGCTCAGAAGAGTAGTTTCAGAAAATAGTTAAAATTTTCAAATAGTTTCACTTTTGAAAGTGTTTAAAATACATGTTTTTCATTGGTAATGGTGGTGCATTTGGCTGCCTTTTTAATAATGATTATGCTGGAACATATGGTGTTCACATAAGACATAGAGAAGTGGAGCTTTCAAGAGCTGTGTGTGAACACTGCAGGATAATATTTGATGTCACAAACTGTAAAATACTTACTGGTAGGATTCAGAGTAAAATAACCTCAGTTTTCAGCGAATGTGAAGAGAGATCACATCAGATTTTTAAAGGGATACTGAAACTAAAGCCTTGTTTCCACCTGCTCTTAAGATGCGTTTTGGTTTATCGGATCACAAGTAGATGAGGGAGACACATTCCCATTTACACCTGGTGTTTTTAATATGTCTCTTTTGTCCAATTTTAACAACTTCTGTCCTGATTTCTTCGAGGGGATTTCTACTGGGGATTTCTTCAATCTAATGGAAAAAATAAGCTCACACAATTTACATATGAACGCGACCAAAGATGATGGAAAAACATACGGCGAGCAGCAGCTTTCATTTCTGCTCTGAATGCCGCAATACCATACCGAACTCTGCGAGTGCGTGTTAGAAATCAGAAATGTTGAGAGAACATTGTGCTTGGTACATTTTTTTGTCTTCAACCCAAACGTGGGTCTCCAGCCAGCAAAGTTTAAATCCTGTCTGACTAGTGCGCTTCCCATAATGTTTACGCATTAGATCAGTAGACGATCTTTTGTGGCCGTGCGAACACATTCACCCACCTGAGCATCTACACTACGAAAGCAATCCGGTTGAATACATTTTCGACTACCTCTAGAAGTGGTTGAAAGAGGACAACCTCAAAACGTTTTAGACCCCATTTACACCTGTATTCAGTGTCGTCCACTTGTGATCCGATTGACCAAAACACATCTTAATACCAGGTGTAAACAGGGCCTAAATCATTCTTTTGTCATTGACTTTCTTTCTTCTTTGAAGCACAAAAGAAAATATTTTGAGAAATGTCTCAGTGTTTTGTATTTTTTGTCCATCCAGTGGAAGTCAAAGGGGTTCCCAATGTGTGTTTGGTTCCCAATGTTCTTCAAATACATTTTTTTTTTTTTGTGTTCTGCAGAAAAATGGAATGCATACAGGTTTGGAACCATATGAGGGATGATGACAGAGTTTTCGTTTTTTGGTGGAGTATCCCTTTAAGAGGCTGACAACTTCATTGCAGATTTTTAGGGGGGCTGAGATAAAAATAGGGAGCTGAGGCGTAGAGCCTAGCACCATATATCTAGATGCTGACCCTGGAGTTTGGGATGTAAGTGTGATTACTTTCTTACAGACTTGCAGCAAGAGCGATTCCTGAGGCTCGGAGCTGTCCCACGACTGGTGTCAGTTCTCCTCCAGCACAGTGAAAATGAGGCACTGCTGAGCTCTTGCCTTCTGGCCCTTTGTAACCTGGCTGACATGGGCGAGGAGGACGGCTCCCTGCTTTCCTGGGAGGAAGGGGCATATTTCGGCGAAGGGGAACGTGTGTTCCGTGGCACCTCACGTTACTGTTTCGGCTTGTCTACGGCTGTGACGTTGGTCAGGCTAAAACAGTGGACTAACGGGCAGTACTCTGTGGCAGTAGAAGTGCTTCAAAGGTGCTCTACGATGTTGTGGGGCGCAAAAAACAGCCACCAGACTGGACACCGCTTAACGAACTTTGCCCACCTGGGCAGCTGCCCCAAATTGTATAAAGTTATCAAATGCTCAGTGAAGAACATACCGAGAAACAGGAATCTGAGGGCAGCAGTCCTTCATACCCTCTTGTGAGGCTTCATCATAGTGCTTTTGGACTTCTTAATGAACGTCTGAGGTGGCCTAAACAAGTGATCTGGTGTAAACCACATCCTGACATTTAAGGAGCTCATTTCAGCCATTTGTATTAGAGAATGGATCTGAAAGCAACAAAAAACAGAATATTACAACTCTTGGTTTCCTATTGCTAAGGGTACCAATCAAGAGCCAGAATCACAAGCCAGGTCACAAGATATGTTGTGTTGAGGCAGTTTAAGTCTTAGATGCTGGCTGTATAGAACATGAGAACAGGTGGATGCCGAGCTGCAATCTGCTAGCCTTTCTGAACTCTGTGATTAGTCCATAAGAGGCCTTACAGTAGTGGATTATCCACACCCAGTGTTTAGGGTCAGAGCAGCTATACTCACCCAGGTCACAATATGCAACCATGTTGCAAAATGCACCAAGGGAAATAGATTTACAGGTGAAAATTGTGACTTATGTTTACAGTCTTCGGGTCCAGGTGAAAGCAGACTTACCAAATTTGATCAGTGTTACACATAATTGGGTTTTAAATTTCATTCAGGTTTGAGAACAATAATAACCATGTAAAAAATGTAGGCCCAGCGGGGGTGGGGGATTTCACACTGTGGTTCCCACAAACATGGAAAATGTTGAAATATGAAAGGATTTTGCCTTTGTGTAGAGTAAAACTTGCTCAAGCTACACTACTGTTAAAAGTTTGGGGTCTGTAAGATTTTTTAAATCTTTTTCAAAGAAGTCTCATATGCTCATCAAGTCTGCATGTATTTAATCAAAAGTACAGTAAATATTATGAAATATTTAAATAAAAAAAGCTGTTTTTATTTGAATATATTTTAAAATCTAATTTATTCCTATGTTGGCAAAGCTGAATTCTCAGCATCATTACTTCAGTCTTCAGTGTCTAATATGCTGATTTGCTGCACAAGGAACATTTATTATTATTATCAATGTTGAAAATGGTGGAAACTCAGATACATTTTTTCTTTTAGGATTTTTCGATTAATAGAAAGTTCAAAAGAACAACATTTATTTGAAATAAAAATCTTTTGTAACATTATAAATTTAATGCATCATTCATAGCTAAAAGTATTAATTCCTAAAAATAAATAAATAAAAAACTTACTGACCCCAATCTTTTGAATGGTAGTCTATGTCTAGTTTGTAAGTGAATCATTCTTTTGAATTGGCTCTTTTTAATGAATCAATCAAACCAACTTGGTCTGAGCGATTCAATAGCAATCCCTGTGACCCTACAAGAGGTTTGGAGAATGGATGGCTGAATGCAAATCAGTCTGAATCCAAATGATATTTTAAACAAAATCCTTATCCATTAATCACAAACAAATGGAAAGGTAATGGAAATTCATGGGTCAAAAGTGTGAAAGTGTGAGAACCCTGTGGTACAACTGGACCGTATTTTACCTCCTGCATTTAGTCACACAATTGTTCTGATGTGACTTATTATTTTTAAATGATGTAATTACAAGCAAACCTCGTTGACAAATTTATTCTATCAATAAACCTTTTCTTTTAACTTTGTTTAATTCCATTTGATTTTTGACATCAGCTTTGTTCTGAAAAACAATTCCACCTTAAATACATGAAAAAGTCAAGCATTCTTTTCAAAGAGATGGAGGTTACATTGAGTTTGTTGCATGTTGTTCAGTGAGGGCCCTGTACTGTGTCAGCGGATCCCAGTGGGTGCCATTGCCTGACCAGCTCCTGTGGTTTGCTGACCATGTCGTTCCAGTGTTCCAGCTCTCTGCCCCTCGCATACATGAACGGCCCAATGACCACAATCCCCAACGACACTGCCATTAAAGACAAAATACCGTGACTGAGTAAAGATACACAGGTGACATAAATTTTTAATGCTGCCTAAAAATAGCTGTCATGTCTTTAATTTTTAATCACATATGTGACCCTGGACCACAAAACCAGTCATAAGTTGCACGGGTATATTTGTAGCAATAGCCAACAATACATTGTATGGGTCGAAATGATCAATTTTTAATTTATGCCAAAAATCATTAGGATATTAAGTAAAGATTATGTTCCATGAAGGTATTTTGTAAATATCCTATTGTAAACATATCAAAAATGTATTTTTTTAAGTAATATGCATTGCTAAGGACTTTGGACAACTTTAAAGGCGATTTTCTTAATATTTAGATTTTTTTGCACCCTCAGATTCCAGATTGTCCTATCATAACAAACCATACATCAATGGAAAGCTTATTTATTCAGCTTTCATATGATGTATAAATCTCAATTTAAAAAAATTGACTGGTTTTGTGGTCTAGGGTCACATATCATATTATCAGTATAACAATCTGAGTGATGAATATGATTAGCGCAAATATGTTTAATTAGCGACCTAAATATAGTGTCTAATTTTAAATGTTATTTTTTACATCACAACATGTATTTGTTTTAAATATTTCTGAAATGTACATTGTTCTTTGTTGTAACCAATATTGTTTGAAATCAATATTGTTATTTTAGTATTATTTATATAATATTATAGTTTTTTTTATTAATAATTTGAATTACCTTTTATTTTCATATTTTCAGTTTTTGTTTAAATTTTAGTTGAATTTGTAGTAATTTTATGTGCTTTTATCATTTGTTATTTTTTTTATTTTTATTTTTTAAAAATATTACTATTTAGGTTTGATTTATTTTATTTCAGTTTTTTGTTATAGTTCAGTTTTAGTTATTATTTACTTCCAGTTAGTAATTTTAGTGCTTCATTTAATATTTATCTAATGTTCATCCAATGTTTACATTTTATTTCAGCTTTATTTTTAATTTAAAAAAAAAAAAAGTAGTTTTAGTTAACAATAACCATGGTGTTTCATTTTCAAATATTTCATTTGTTCTCCCAATATTTCTATTTCAATTAATATAATATAAATTATATTATGCTAATTAATATAATATAAATGATAAAATAATTATATGAATATTAAATTATAAAAAATAATATAAATGAATATAACGCTTTGTTTTGCATTCTGTTATTTCTATATTAATAATAACAGGATAGTGCAGGAGAATGGTGGAAATGATTGATTGACAGTTACCAGGTTCCGTTGTGCTGGGCTGCTGGAGCTGTAGGGTCAGACAGGCTGTATCCAGCTGCATGGGGAGGAGTCTGAAGGTAAGCCTCTCATTAAAAGATGGATTGTTTCCTTTTGCCACAGCGGTCCACTTGTTTCTCACCAGCTGAGTATGTATCTTCAGAGAGACCTGGGCACACACACCTATACCATTCATTTTACACGTGAGTTAAAGGTGCAGAGACTTCTTGTAACTGCATTGTATTTTTTATTGCTCTGTTTCTCACCTGCATCACTGGAACACTGCAACCCTCGTGCTCGTAAAACAACCACAGTGAGGCGGTGTAGGGACTGATTGTAGTTCAAAGACACCTGGATGTCACCATTTTTAGAGAGGGGCTACAACAGCAGAGAAAATATCAAAATATCTTCTTTTGTGTTTACTCATACAGGTTTAGAACAACTTGAGGGTGAGTAAATGATGACAGTTTTTTTTTTTTAAATTTTGGGTGAACTATCCCTTTAATATCCTAAGATCCCCTAAAGTATCATACTTGATCACTTTCATTGTCCAGATCCCTCCATTGCACTTTGCCTGCTGCCTCCTTTAGTTCAGAATGTCTGAGGGGAATCAGAACTTGACCCAGTAGATGGTGCTTCTTCTGGTCCACAGTGTACATGCTCATGTTCAGAGAGCACTGGTCAACACAGCTATTAGATACCTGTTATAAGGCATATGAATCAGGTTATCAGGCCTTATTTTGACTATAGTACCATCCAAAAGTAATATTTTTTTAATATTACTTTTTATTCAGTATTTGTTAAATTGATCAAACATGACAGTAAAGACATTTATAATATCACAAAACCTTCTATTTCCAATACATGCTGTTCTTTTGAACTTTCTATCCATCAATGAAACCTGAAGAAAAGTATCACAGTTTCTACAAAAGTATCAAGCAGCACAACTGTTTTCAACATTGATAATAATATGAAATTTTATTTTAACACAAAATCAGCATATTAGAATGATTTCTGAAGGTACGTGTGACACTGAGGACTGGATTGATGGCTTCTGAAAATTCAGCTTTTCCATCACAGAAATAAATTGCATTTTAAGATATATGAAAATTATTTTAAATTGTAATAATATTTCACAATGTTTGTTTTCTTCAATTAAATAAATGTAGCCTTGATGAGCATGTTTTAATGTTTTCTTTTAAAAACATTAAAAAAATATGGTAACACTTTACTTAAAGCCTTTATATATAATGCATTATAAAAGTATTATTAATGCATTAATTATGCTTTGTAATGCACCTTATAATGCATTGTATGGTCTCATGAATAATTGTAACCACAGTTATAATACATTATAATACTTTACTTTACAACTTTAGAAAGTATAATGCATTAAAACATGTGACAAACAATCAATTTCAGATGTAATCAGGAATCTCCAAATATTATAATCCATTTTATTATTTATGAAAACATGCTTTATAACTTACATTATGAATACCTTTATAATGCATTATACATAAAGGCTTATCTTATCACCTCCAAACTTTTGAAGTTGTTTTTTTTTTTATTGTATTTTTTTTATTATTATTATTGGGGATTAAGTTAATTATCGTGTGTGGTAAAATCAACAGCTTAACTTGTATTAAACCCAGAATATTCCTCTAAGTGCTCTATAGTGACCATGACCAATAGATGGAGACATCAACTGTGAAATGTCTTCTTTATTTTCAAGAAGTTTCTCCATTATTTATAACAAAAACGTTTTTGAAAGTGAATCCACAAACAAATTAATAAACATTAGTCCAAAGCACCTGAACCTTCATAGAATGAGGAAGATTTTGCTGTTATACCCACATACATCTTAGACTGCTGATGTTTATCAGAAGAGACTCTCTACCTGAAACACAAAGGTGTCGTTGAACTGCGGATGACATCCTTTCCGTCGTGCTTTGGCCTGACGGTGTCGTCGGTCATCGGATGGCAACAGCTGCAGTTTGACCAGCGTGGCATTACTCTGGCACCGAACAGGCAGGTTAGCAGCACGGAGCAGAGACACCACCAGCTGCTCTCTCTCCTGCTGGTACCGCAGAGCGAACCACAGACGAACAGCTGAGCCACTGGGAAGTGCCCATTCACTGGGTTCCTCTGGGAGCTGGTACAGGTCTGGCCTTATGCTGCCAAGGGGAAACCAACCTCAAGAATCACATAGAGCAGAACGAGAGACAGTCAAAAGATTCTCCTTATACTTTCTTTGTATCATAATTTTTGGTCAAATGCTTTTATTCCAGGCCTGACATACTCCCCACTGTCAGAGAGCCTCTCTGCGTGTGCAGATCCGGATGGAGTTCCCATTCCTCAGCATACTCTCTTCCCTCTTTCCCATCGTTTAATTGGGATGTTCTCTTGAATTGAGGAGGCACGAAGAAAGGAACATCACCTGAGCTGTGAAAGTTCAAAGATTATAAGAATGTACTTCAATCCACATCTTATAGGAAAAAGATAAGACATTTGATAAAGATATTTGCCTGAAAAATGCAAATATATCTATATATATAGTGTATATATATTAGTGCTGTCAAATCAATTAATTGCAGTTAATCACATCTATTATTATCGCATTAAATATAATATATATTATTATGTTTATATATAGTATATTATACATGTTTGTGTATGTATATATACACAAAGAGACATAAATAATATATAAATGTAATAGTATATATACACACATATTATGTAAACACAAACCTTAATGTTAGATGCGATTAATTGCAATTAATCAAATTGACAGCACTAATATACTGTATGTATATATATATATATATATATATATATAAATTGTTTGTGTATGTATATATATATATATATATATATGAAAATTTATTTTCCATTTATTGTATTTTTTTATATTTATTTATTATTACTTTTAATGTATTTAATTATTATTCAATTATGTTTATTTACTTATGTTTATTTATATTTCTTAATGACATTTTTATATATAATGCATAATATGCATATAATGTATATGTAGATATAACAATTGAAAAAAAAAAAGTAAAATATATAAAATATAATTAATACTACTTTAATAATAAAAAAATAGCAAATAATAGAAATTAATAATAATAATTATGGTAATAATATTAATTTTATTATAAAATATAAATAAATAAATAAATAAATAAAATACATTTTAACAATAAAATAATATTTGGTTCACCTTACATTGCAATGATACAGTAAAAATCTTATATTATTGGCATTTATAGACAAGCAACAACTGTTATTTACCCATAGCTGCTGCTCTGTGATGTCTGAAGCACTGGAGCGGTGCATCTTGGGATTGTGGGGGTGGTAGGTATCAGTCCCCTGTAGAGCGTTTGAGTTCGTCTCTTCCACAGTAGATAGACTGATAGGCCAAACAGCAACAGGAACAGAAATGCTGCAGACAGTCCACAAGCCAGTGCTACAAGTGGATCTAATAGCATAGACACAGAATAAACTCAGCTGCCGGTCACCCTCCCCTCTCACTCAGTGTTTCATACAACAGAGAACATGGCTTTGCATTAACTAAACCTGCTGTGTGACACCATTGGACAGTCTCTTTCTCTCATGCCTTTTAAATAGACGTGTCAAGTATCTTGTGTCAACACACTTTAGTGGAGACCTGCATGCAAGAGGTGGAGCACATTGTGTTTCTGCTGCTCAAGAAACACAGTATTTCTAGAAAAACAACCTGTTTTGTCCTTTACTATAAGGGAGTTACTGCAGCCACCTTAAGGAATCCAGTGCGGGTGAACCAGAACTTTGTCACAGGTATAGTAGTTGATTTAATACAGTCAAATTGTTTAGAAATTAAAATTAAAACTTACTTGTATATATATATATATATATATATATATATATATATATTTAAATTACATTTTTTTCATAAAATAATACTATAACGTTAAGCTTATTTGCTTGCTTTTAAATGTAATCAGTGCTACAAATCCTTATTTAAATGTATGCACAGCAAGTCTTAAAGAGACAGTTCACCCAAAATGAAAATTCTGTCATTATTTACTCACCCTCATGTCATTCAAAATCTGTATGACTTTCTTCTGTGGAACATATAAGAAGATATTTTGAAAAATGTCTCACTAGTTTTTTGTCCATACAGTGAAAGTCAGTGGGATCTGATGTTGTTTTGAAACCCAATGACTTTCAGTGTAGGACAAATCAACTTTTTTTGTGTGTGTTCAAATGTTGACAACATTTTAATTTTTGAGTGAACTATCCGTTTAAGTAAGAATGAACCTATATATTCATTTATATGTGTTTAGCAGTATACTTTTATAATTGTTGCCTCACTGGTCAATAATTGTTCAATTGCACATGTTAGATTATTAGTGTACAGGGGGTCAACCATATGTTCAGCAGTGTCTAATGGCATATCGCATTATCACAAACAGAAATACATGTCGCTATGACAGCACTAGTCCCTCATGTCTGGTAAAGAAAGCTTTGGTGCAACTAACACGCATAGTACATATAACGTGTCTGGCACAAATTATTTTAAGTCACATTAGCTGACTGAGTACTGATCAAATATTTGTAGCCTGGCAAAACAAACAATGTCTGTTTGTCTTAAAGATCCACTATCACATAATATTATATCTGTGTAAAATAGGTTTCAAGTATATGGTTTGTACAACTGTTTCCAATAATCCTCTACTCACCAGCCATGGATGGCCACAGTCTGAACAAAGTATCTTGCTCTCTCCAGTCCAGTCAGTGTGAATCACCAATCAGCGGTTTCCCATTTTGCCCAGAGGCCATCTCATTGGCACTCTTCCTGATGTCCCATTGAGAGTAAGCTGTGGCTTCTGACAGCCTGGTCACCCTACAGCTGGGTACTACAGTCCCCCTGAGGCTTCCCAGGTTAGTTAATCAACACTGTACACTGGCTCAAGCAGGTGACTGATATGGGCTCTGCCAGTTGCAGTATTTATTTCCAAACAAACACAAAACCTTGATGCAGTGCAGTGAGCATACAAACTGTGACTATTTACGGGCAAATAGCAAGCTAAATGGACTTCCAACAACAAGCGCTATTGTTGAAAGCTAGTCCTGAAATTTTGAATTTAACATATGGATATTGCTTCGTACTACTATTACTTTATGGAGCCACCAAAGAGCTCATAGACTGTGGTTTAATAACTACAGATTGAATGTTATGGTCCACAACAGCCTAGTTTGCATTCACTGAGCGTTAATGAATAACTCATGGACAACAGGGGAAGTTTATCAAAGCTGTGATCAGGCAACACGTCTGCTGTTCCCACAATACATCTAAATGTGGTTAACTTACATGGAGTTTCAAGACATTTGATTGCAAATAACACCTGTTACTTGCTGTAAACTTGTCTCAGATATCATACATAGCAGAAAACTAATTTAATTCAGTAAATTCCAATAAAATCTCATGTGTTCAAGTGAATATATAATGTTTGATCTTGGCTGTTAACTACTTGTTAGCATGTTAGCACTACTCAGTGACAAAAGATGTATGTCGGAATTCACAGTGTTAATAAAAGAGTAGGAAAAAAGTACGTAGATGACCTACTACTTCTGGTGAGATTCTGAAGTGTGAATACAATGGGCATTTTACTATCCTATGAGGCCACGGGAGAGGATTTGTGAATGGCAGTGAAGTGATGCAACTGATGCTGGTTGGTCACATGATAATGACAGCTTTAAATATGTTTTAAATATGTTTTTAGTACCTTTCTGGAAATTTAAAGTGATAATTGTCTTGCTGTCAATGGAGGCCTCACTGAGCCATCGGATTTTATCAAAAATATCTTAAGTTGTGTTCTGAAGATGAACGAAGGTCTTACTGGTGTGAAATGACATGAGGGTGAGTAATAAATGAGGTGAAGTAACCGTTTAACAATGAACAATGAAGTTAAGATAAAAAGTTCAAGAATTTTAAAAACATAAGTAAATTAAACAAGCAGCAAAATATATACTATGCATTCTATATACTGTATAATTTCTTAAAGTAAAGCAAAATTTCTGTAAGAAATAACTATATTGAATTATTTAAAGGGATAGTTCACAGAAAAATTTATATTTTGACATAATTTACCTTTGTGTCATTTAAGACCTGTTTGACTTCAAAAAGATATTTTGAAAAATATGTCCAGATCCAGAATTGTTTGGACTACAGCGTTCTTGCTTTGTGTTGAGGATGAGTAAATTATGACAGAATTTTTATTTCTTGTTTTGTTTCATTTTTGTTAATGACACATTTGTTTAACATTAAATTAAGGTCAGGCTTGTTGTCATATAGGGGTTTATATTGCCAGTGGAAATACACCTGACAAAACTGATTTAAAGTAACAACACAGAGACAGCATCTGTGTTATTATGCCAACAAAATGTCGTTACTGCAACAGGTTCCAAATGTCTCCATAAAGAGAGGGAAAAAAACATTCAGATTTGTTGAAGGGTGATTTAAAATGTGACCAGTGTAACCTCAGCATATTTATACACAAAACAGCATGTCAGGATTTTGCTTTACCTCAGAATTATTTTGGAATAGGTGATCTGTGAGATTACAATGACAAGTATATGGACAGGTGAATCAGAAAGATGAGTCACAGACATATATCATAATGGTTTCCCAGCACCACAAGCCCTTCTTTCAAAGAGACTGTTTTCATTGTTCCCATGACAACTTAAAAAAAAAAGGCATGATGAAAATTCATCGGGCTCCTATTGAGCATGGCTGTTTCTATAGCAACAGGAAGAGAGAGACTGGATGAGTAAGAGGCAGGAGCTACGAGTGTGTGAGAATGAACATGTTATGTGTAAGAAAGAGTCTTTATTGTATTGATTCAGAAGGATATCTGATTTCCTTTTCTAACAACTCAATAGAATCTACCTGTTACTCCTCTAAACCCCATCCCTCACCTCATACACACACTTTCACACAATTGTGCCTCCCTCCATTGGGCATACAGCGCTCCTTGGCTTCCCACCATTTCTGTCTGTGTGTCTTTGCACCTCCTCCCCCCTCCAGCATGGATTTCCTTTCAGAGAAGGAGCGTGTGGTGTGTAATCAGCTGACAACAACTGATAATCCAGCAATACACCCACTCTGTCCTGTTCACTTAGAACGGACCGAGTGAAGGAGAGGAAAGAAGTGAAAGAGGCGGGAGCTGTCTGGACAGAGGGGAAGGAGACAAGAGGAGGAAGTGGGAGGTATGTACTTGTGCATGTGTGTGTGTATGTGTGCATATGTGTGGCGGGAGGGAGGTTGTTGACTTACCTGTGGCCATGAGGGAAACCGCAGCTGTGACTTTATAAAACAAGTGCTGCTTAGTGTGAAAGGAATGAAGCCTAAAGCCTAAAATGAGGCTTTAAAAAAAGGGGAGTGAAGGTGACAAGGAAGGAAAGACAAAGAATGACACAGGGCCTTGATTGGACCATGTATGTTTGCTAGCAAAACCAAAAGGTGAGATCTTTCTTGTTTGATTTTTTTGATGAGAGGTTCATTTAAGTGTTTATATTTTCATGTGTGTCCCACTCTGAAGCTAGGTTGTTTGGATGGGTGAAGGTTAGCCTGTGTGTTGAGGTGGAAGAGGAGGGTTAACAGTGAACACCTTGCCTGTTATTTTTAGATGCAGTGGGAAGATAAGTATTTTGTTTTCCCATGATAACTGAGGAGAGATAACATCTGTCATTATGCTAGAGTCTCAGTCATTTTGTAGAGGTTATTTTCAAGATTTTTTGCTGGTCTGCATTATTATTATTAATATTATTGAAACACTTGCCTATTAAATATGTCTGAAGTATCGAAAACTTGTTGCGTGAAAGTGCCACCCTGCAGATACAAAAAAAGTGTAGGCCTACTTTTTTATTATTATTATTTTATGAGTTATCTATTAATATTTGTGGATTTGCTGCAGTTTATGTGCTGGATGATGAACACTGGCTTTGGCACACATGGGCTTTAGATCTTCTGTTCCCATAGAATCAAACACCTTTTCATGAGAACATGTTATCTGAATTTTAGACAGTGCAAAATTCTACTACACACTTACTGGTAGATGAAAGTATAGTCAAATTCACCACAGCATTTAAAAAACAACACAAGGGATCAGATATTTGTTGAACCTTGTGAATGTTGCGTGTTCCAGCTTTCTTCAGAGTTTTGCATATGCAGATTCTGTGTGGGCATCCTTGGAAGTTAGATTTATATGTTATGATTCAACTAGTAGTCCCAGATGGTATCATTAAGTCATTAAGTATCCAGGAAGATAACACAAAGGTTGCAAGTTTATTTCTAAGTTTACTCCTGAAAGTTCTGAAATGCCAGTGTCTTTGAGGCACTTAACCTTTGGTTGCTTCAAAGAAAATATCCCTGCACTTAGTCTACTGCAAGTTGCTTTAAAACAGTGGCACCTCAATAGCAAGTAACAACTATATTCTGAAGTTGCGTACAGTATTAACGTATGCCTTGAATAACCTTCACAGATTAGAGTGTGAGTGTGTTGTAGTTTGGATTCAGCAGTATGTGTGTGCTGACAGGAGGGAGTGACAGACCCAAAAGTGTTTCCCAGAAAATCTGCTGGAGAGGCTAAAGTGTGATGTAAACATGAACAGGCCTGATACACATTCACTCTGTGCTCTTGAGAGTTCCTAAGACCTCAAAATGATTTGTCCAATATACCATAAAATATAGGACAGTTTGCAACATTTAACCTCCTATCCTTGTTAGACCTTGTGTAGTGGAATTGGCCACCTGTGCTGGAGCCCCATGTGGATTAATGTCCTTCTGAGAGACGCTGGTATACCCATGTTGTAGCTAATGATCTTAAGACTTAAATTGGGCTTATCCATCTGTAATCTGGTCAATTACTCAAGGGGGAGATACATAGACATCACTCTGTCCTATTCACTTTAATCTATGTGCAGTGAGGACAAAAGAAATCTTATCTACCGTAAAAGTAAAGGTTTAAGGGTCATGCCGATTCATCAGAAATTCAATGGATTGTCTAGTAGACAACTAAAGAGAGGAAGAATTGGTGTGCCTATACCACCTCAAGAAACGTATAATTGTTTAAAATATATTGTGTAAATAAATATGTTTTAAAACATTGCTATTAATTCTACTTTTCATACTTAGTTTATCATTCTCTTTCTTTAACAGTAGATATTTCACTATGGAAGAAGGACAACGACCTACATCTGAGATCTACCTCCCAAGCATCAGCCTTGGATCTGTTGATGCCGAAACAGTGGAGGACCATGAGCTGCCAACCATTTCTTTATCCAAAAGCTCGATAGAAATGGTGAGTGGACCTCCTCAACGAACGGAGCTGGCATGGTATCGTCAGAATTTGCGCAAGAGTGTCAGCAGTGCACCATGCACTCAAAGGCCTATCAGTCTGGGTGGACCAGCGTCTAGAATCCCTGTGAATGTTTGTGACTATGAACAGGGGAGCATACGCAGTGGTAACAGCACTCCTGAGACTGTAATCTGGCATGGAGGAACTGCAAGATCCTGGAGCGTCATGGAGGACTCACCCAGAAGGACTCCAACGCAGGATCTACTCCTGGGGCAAAATCAGGTCAATAGTGGTGTGAAGTGTGTTCCACACTCGCCATCCACAAATAGAGATTTAAGGATGAAGGGACTTGTTTGCAGGGAGGGATGTTGTCGATGTTGTGGACCTGCGGAGAACCTGACAGGATGCAGCTGTTGCAGAGTGGCTTGCAGAATGAGTTCTTCAGGTCTGAGCAACAGCTTCACACCACAGGGAGTGAATACAGAAGACCATGCTCAGAGCAACTGTGAAAGCCATCATTTAACTGCATGCCATAGATCTACCTGTCCTGGTCACATGATGAACACTGCCTATTTGAGAAATGTTTGCAGTGTTGTTCCATGCCCTGGACATCTGATATCACGGCCACCTTGTGCAGGAAGCCCCTGTGCAGGACAAAGATCACTGCTTCATTCAGGCTTGCTCGGTTTTCCTCCACTTGTGTCATCGGTCAGTGAGACCAGACTTGACAGCCGGAGTACAGGCCATTGCTGTGGATCCGAGTTAAGGGGGCAGAACTCCTCCTGCCTTAGACTAGACCGGACAGGTCAGACTAGTCTTAACAGGATAGTCAAAGATGCCACTACCATGACATCTGACCATGAGCTCAGAGATGTTGGTGTGCAGACCTTGTCTGATTCCCTTGTTTCCTCTCTTTCGCACGTGTTTCCTGAAATTAATTTGAGAGCAGATCCTACCTCAGACACACCTTTGACAATGGAACACATGTGTCATAGGACCCCTGTGAAGGAGGTGGAATGGGATGCTGAGGGTATGACCTGGGAGGTTTATGGTGCAGCTGTAGACCCTGAAGAGCTTGGCCTGGCAATCCAAAGGCATCTGGAACTTCAAATCAAAGAGACTGCAGCTGCTGCAGCTGCAGCTGCTCAAACGGAAGACTCCACAGACAATGCCAGCAGCTTGGAACTGCAGCCCAGTCGACGGAAGAAGAGTGAAGGCATTATAAAAACACTGCGCAGTTCTGCATGTTGCTCTAACCCCAGTACTGTGGGAGACTAAAGTGACCACCTTATCGGTATGTGGGTGCCTCGATTAGGTGTAAGGCAAACAACTGGTACAACTTTTGCTGCAAGCTGGAAATGGATGGAAAATGGCTCATGGTATATTCATCTAGCTAAAGCTAATTGTCCTTCAAATAATATATCTAAATATTCCAAAGCCTTGTCTGCTTAGTTGAAGCTATCGAAGCCCCACTACTGGATCAGTAGAGTGGTGATGTTCACAGAAACATTGGAAGATAATGTTGCATAGAGCTACTATTTAAAGTTTACAGACAATGGTGTGTTTCCACCTATCTTCACACATGGCCTTGTCCCTGTCTTGACCTTCAATGTATCATTTGGATGTCCTTTTTTTGGCCAAAAATACCAAAATGATGATTTTGGTGAGCACTGAGTATTAGCATTTTTGAAAATTCTTGTTATAGGCTAAATGTGTCTGTTGTACTTGTTGGATTTTAACAAGCAAACAGCAGGTTAATGAACATTAGCTAAGGGTACATTAAAGTTCACAGAGCTCTCGGACACCTTGAAGGGCTCTTTGGAGCAAGATCTAAAGGCTAGTACTAGTTAGTCAATGATCTAGATGGATTTAGATCTCTTTGTTTTCTGATCTCACAAATTAACTTGCCACCAGTACTATATGGCAGAAATTTCTTTTTTTCGTCTCACAATTTTTTGTCTTTTGTCTTGTTGCAAATGATGATTGGTAATGAATTGGCCTGGTAGGTTAGAGTGGGCTCAAGGCCAGAATCAATCCACAGTGCTAAAAATATGAAAGGTAGGGTAGGCAATTTCGGAGAGGCTAGCAATAGCAAGCTAGCTTTGAAAGTATAAGATCCCACCCTCCCTTCAAAGTGCTTTACAAAGCCATGCCTCCTCCAAAACACATTAACATGTACAGCCAGAGCAGAGCCACAGGTTGCTATCTCCTAATTACAGTAGTTATTGCGTGAACGCAGCATAAGTTCATTGTTTTGGTTGAGGAGGAATTGTACAAGGTAGCTGCTGTTTGTTTGTGGTGCTCAGTGACTGTCTGTCTGCATCTTTGCATAGCCTCATGAAAAGCGCTGATGATGTGTAATGCGTGGAGGGTATGGAAATACATTGACAGGCAGGTAGAACATCCAATGATTGCATTCAGACCAAATGCAATGATTGAACAAACATTTTCCTGAGACATCCAGATATATGTTTTTTTGGTAATATTTAGACCACTTCAGTTGTTGATTGCTATCAGGATTCTATGAAAGTTTCAGTCATTATAGCAAAAAGTGTTTATGAAAAACATTGCCTACCCTACCTTTAATACTTGTGAGGCTTGTGGGTATGTAAAGCTAGGTTCTTATCAGACCTACTGATGATTAGTAAATATAGACTCAAGGTCAATGTTCCCACACTTTTATAGTACGCTATGAGCTGAAACTAAGCCCCAGTCCTAGTTCTATGCTCAGGGACGATCTCAATAAATTAAAACATGTACTCATGGAATTTGGTGCCAAAATCTGACCTGAAAAACTTCTTTCCACTATTTTCATGTCACAATTTAATAATAAAGAATATTTTGTGGTTGTGTCCTATTTAGAATCCGTGCAAGTACTAAGATAATTATGATCATTTTCACATCATTTTACATGATGTTCATAAATCATACTTTTTTGTTATATAATATCATAAAATGGTTTGTTTATTATAATGTTAAAATATTCAAGTTTAATTGGTTCATTTTGCATTTAAGTGTAAGAGTTTTGACTTTTTTTTTTAATGTATATCATGATCACATGTGCTATATCACAATAATAACACACAGAATCAGTCATGATTTTGTGAAATTTAGGGATTGTAATTAGAGCAATCTCTGTCAATAATGTTTAGATTGTGTTCATTTGAATAGCATGGCACTTATTGTAAGTAAATGTGTATCCAGAATCTCTGACCAAATTAACAGTATGTGCTGCACAAACTGCTTTTGTTTTTCTTTGCCAAAGCAATCTGATTTTTTTTTTTTTTTTTTGGACCAGAGCATTGTGATTTAACATAATATAGATATTACTGGATCAACACCTTACAGTATGATGAAAACAAGCTTTATATAGGCTTTCTACAGCAAAAACTACACTACTGTGTTTTAATATTGAGAATAGTGAATGTCTTGAAAAGTATGAGCAACAATAAAACGTTTGGCAAACAATATTCTGTGTCTTTTATTTTGATTAATTTGCCCTATAAGGGGATTTCTCATTGGCTTGCTGGAAATAGCATTTCTCTTTGTTTGTGAAGAACATGGCAAAGAGAGAGACATGGGAACATGTCAGAAGGTCCTGCTAAACTTGGTGAACTGCGTTCCAGTAGATTGCCCTGGACATTTCCATGGCTCTTTCATTGTAACTTTGACCAATTGGATGAGCAGGCACATTCCCTGGTATTGACTATCCTGTCCCTGAGCAGGTGCTCCCTTATGTTTTTGTTTTCCTTGCTGTACCACATTTCACAGATTGGAATAAATACAACAGGTGAGCGGGAACACATCAGAAACAAGCATAATAAAACTCCAATTCAGCCTGAATATAGTTTCATGCATATAGTAATTAACATCTTAGCATCTCCTGTCTTAAAATATGCTCCACCAGAACAAACAACTTTGAAATTCAGTAGGTTTCACAGGCCCCATTGTATCCCTCCATTCTGGTTCTTATGCCCTCTGCTGGTAACATGAGAAACATGTTCACACTACTATTAAATCATGCAAACTATACTGTATAAATCTTCTGTCCTTAAGTATCTTAAACTCATGGAAGTTTAGCTGAAGCTATAAGACTAATTGTAAAATTTATTATGAACATGAAATGGTGTAGTGGTTTAAGGTCTAGCTGAAAAGTTATGTCTATCCGCAAGGTTCTGGCTATAAACAATCACCATTGTGCCCTTAAGCAAGGCTTTTAACACCAGGTTTCTCCAAGGGGATTGTTTCTGTAATGAGCTGACTTTAAGTCACTTTGGATAAATAAGTGCCTGCTAAGAGCAGGTTCTGCTGATCTTTAATGAAATGAATATATAAGTGACACATGGATCAGTCATGATCTTGTTAATTATTTGTCAGGGTTTTACCAAGGTAAAACTTGCAAGGTTTTGGAAGGCAGCAGAAGGTCATGTGAAGGCCAGCACCTCTGCTCATCCAAACAGCTATTAGCATGGCGTGACTGCAAGGAGGCTACTGGCAATCTATTCTGGGCGAGTTGTTTTGCACAGTGGCAAGGGATGGGCTGTAGCTGAAAGTGCTGATGGGACTCCCATGATCCCCTGGGGCCAGCTTGTTCTGAAAACCCCTGGCTACCCCACCAGAACAATCCAGGATTGGGAGGGGTATTGTCAAAGTGCTTTGTCCCAATGACAGGGGTGGGGAGTGGACAAAGGATGGCCTCTACAGTAGGCATGGTATAAATGGGTAATCACCAGAGCGCAACACACAGTTTACTGTAGATCATGGCAGTAAGGAGCCCATTTTTTCCACTGTTGCTAATGCTTCTGGGTCTGGCGCTGGACAGAGCCTCCACCCATGCATTCAACCCCAGTCGCCTTCAACAGCACAAAGTCCTCCACCTTGGTGAGAAAATGAGATGAACGCTGACCACTGACATCTTTCAAGTGCATTTCAAGTGGTGCTATCTTGAGAAAAAAAACTGAATTTACACTTATTTCCATGTCTTTCTCAAAGATCCAAATATGGATTTCCTTTCCTTCTTTCCTCTCCTGGTACAACACCTTTCATTTGCTTCCACATAAATCCTGTGTACCTTGTGTTTGCTTGTCTACATGGTACTTTAACTGACATTGACTTAAGTGTTGTTCTGTCCTTAGACTGGCCGAAGGACTGTGGCCTGGCTCATTTCAAACCAAACACAGTGGAGCGTATTGTGTCGGGCAATGAAGCGAGACCCCACTCCTGGCCGTGGCAGGTCTCACTGCAGGTAAATTACACTTGAAATGACACAGCATTACTCAAGGTGTAACAAAAGAGGAAGTCACTGATGCTTATATCTATTTCAATAGGTTCGTCCCAGAGGCAGTAAACATTATGTTCATGTGTGTGGAGGGACTCTGATCCATAAGAACTGGATTCTTACTGCTGCCCACTGCTTCCAGAAGTAAGGCAAAGCATAAGTTTATCACCTGTAGGGCAGAACTTCGGGCGTTGCTTGAATTTTGTGCAGGGCAACTTTCCTGGTTGATTTCCCCTGACGGCGCCCCTGCCCAAGAGTCATTAGATGCTCATTAGGTGTTATAATCAACCGATTTCAGTTTTGTATCCCTCTCGTTGCCCAGGGGAAAAGCAGAGGATGCTAGTAGCTGGCGTATTGTTTTGGGTAAGCATCAACTGAAAAGATCAGAGACTGCTGAGCGTATTTTCCCAGTGAAGAGGATCTACAGGCATGAACACTTCCGTTATCCAGCCCACAGTGAGCTAGACTATGACATCGCATTGGTTAAAGCTGGCACGGACATTCTGACCAGTAACTTCATCCGCTATGCCTGCCTGCCGCGCAAGCAGATCAACCTTAAACCGGGGCACTACTGCTGGGTGACCGGCTGGGGGGACACACGAGGTAAAATCTGCATCATAAGCCTTTGACCTTAATGTATTAAAATTAGTACCTTTTGTGATAACAAAGTTGGGTCTTGAAAGATGATAGCTGGTGTACCTATGAAATCATTGGCTCATAGATAAAGTGTAAGGAGTGTACAGTAACACCCTTACTCACTGCAGTTTCTACCATAGAAACTGATTTATTTTATGCCCCTGAGGCAAAAACAAACAGCACTTTAATGTTTTGTTGATACTGAGTTTGCAAAGGGAGGTGATCCACTTATTCAGAACATGGGTTTGGCATCTCTTCTTAGGCGGGAAAGAAAATGTGTCACTTGCTGAGGCACTGAATCAAGCTCGGCTCCCAATCATTGACTACAAGACCTGCCGGCAGAAGAAGTTCTGGGGTGACCGTGTACGAGACTCCATGATTTGCGCTGGGTTCCGAGATACAGAGGGGACCCCAGCTGCATGCCAGGTGAGAAAACTATTTAATGGGGAAATTTATCGTGGTGTCCCATCTTCAACTTCAACTATTCATACCTTCTCTGCTGCTCTTCTTCCTACAGGGTGACTCTGGCGGCCCTCTGCTGTGCCAAGTGGGGCGTGACCGCTGGGAGGTCCACGGGATTGTGAGCTTTGGTCCTATTGGATGCACTGTGGAGAACAAGCCCAGCGTCTTCACTCGCACTGCAGCTTACATCCCATGGATAGAGGCTACACGCATCAGGGACTTCTTCTTGCACTGAATTCCCACCTCTAAGAATTCCTTGCCTACATTTGTAGGCACAGGAAGAGTCGTGATAGCAACTGATTAAGTGCCATGTCCCGGTCTGGGTCTGGCCCATGGACCTGCTTATCTATTTGTGGTCCGTGCACTGAGAGCTGTTGTACATCATCACAAACACCAGCCACCAAGTTAGGGTAGTTTGCACTGGTTTGTGGGTCATTTCACCGCTATGCATGTGAGATTCTCCTGGGCTTCGCTGTAGTACATGAACTTCAAGGTTTTGACTGCTTTCAGCTAAATCACATTGATCTTCACATTGTGTTCATCAAGCCAAGCAACATTTTCTGTAAAACAAGTCCTAGCTCTTCTACATTACTCTCATCAGTTCAGTTGGCCTTGTTTTTTTCTGTAAGGAATGGCATGTACATTTGCCCTCTCTTGGACAAGCGGGTATTCAATCCGTAAGGTGCTTTGACGGTCAAAGTCAAGTAGTGATAGAACATTTCACCCGTTGGAGGAGACAGTCTCCCTTTGATACGGTCTACTCCAGTGCTTTTCACTGAACAGGCTAGGTAATTTCCACACAGGATGGATATTTACTTTACACTTAAAGCCGCTACAAGGAATTCATCCAGATAATTTACATAAAGTTCTTCATAATCATTATTTTAGAGGGAACTTTAATTATTATATCATTAAATTTATGCCTATATCACTCATTATAAACAGGGAGAGTGAGTTAGTGGTACAATACTGCTAGGATAGGATGATTTCTCAACCAGAATTATTCTGGTTGAGAAATAATACTGAAAGAATTTTTAAAAATGCTTTCACTCATAAAAATATGATGTGTGAATACTGTAACAGAGTCATAATGAGGGACACTCATTCTGGAATATTATAATTTCTCTGTATTCTACACATTGACTGTATAAATAAAGGTTGACCTGCTTACAAATAAACCATTTGTAAAACAAGACACCTATCACCATTTCTTTGCAGTCAATACAGTTAAAACATTTTAATACATTACAAAGAACATATGCCTTGGAAATCTGAAAAGGGTTAAATTATTTTATTTTTCTATATTCATTTAGAGCTAATTGAATACAGGATGGTTTAGTACTCCCAGTATGACTATTTTAACACCCCTAAAATACAAATAAAGAGCCTCAAACAGTGAAAACTATCATTTTATTTTAGATGGTTGTAGATAGGAAGCAGACAGTTTAGTCACCACTGATAAAATGCATCAATCCACAATGAGAACAGATAAAACCACATCATTAAAGGATACAGACTTCCTCCAACTGCAACTTACACCAACAAAGACATGTGCCTGAAGAACTGTACATAATCATAGTCAAGCTACATAGTCCACACAGCTGTAGGCAGTCTGGCTCTTCCATTTAAATTACACCTAATGTAACTCTGAAGAAGTCTGTGCTCATGTGGTGGTCCATGGGTTTCTTAAAAAAAAAAAGAGAAATTCGACGCATCTCCAAAAGGGGGTGATAAAGAGTAAGAATAGGCTCAGAGTCAAAATAAGTCCATGGTTTGAGCTCTCAGTCATCCTCAGTAATGTGAAGGCGATCTCCCCTTCAGGTGATCCCAGTTATTGTAAAGAGCATACAGCCCTGACATGGCTAAACCAACAAGACCTCCTCTGGCAGCTCCTTTGAGTCCACCTGAACACAGTAAATATATGTAACAAATATTAGGTTTATAAGATTAAATCTGTGATTGCCACAATATTTAGCTCTTAAGTCCATGTGACCTTTTCTCACCTGTGGATTTAAAAAGCATCCCTGTTAACGTTCCAGCTGCCACTGTGTTGAGGTCATCCTCTGCACCTCTGGCTTTCTCAATGGCCACACCAAACACACTATACAAAAGAGCTGTTGAGAAAGAGAAACCAACATTTTTATGCATGTATCTCTTTGGGCATGTTTACACCTGGTCACTTCATGCTTTTTACTGATCGGATAGCTCTCTGATTTGTAGAAATGGTTCCCATTTACACTTGGCCAGATAAATGTGTCTCTGTAAAATTAATATAAATCAAATCTTTAATTTCACTATATGCAAATGTAACAGAGTTCATGTCAACAAAAGCAACATATATGAGCTGCTTTTTATTAGCTAATTTCAAGATCAAAGACCATTTAGGTCAAGATTTAGGTCATTTAGGTAAGATCGTTTAGTCTTACTACTTTGAATGAAGATGACTGTGTTTTGAGCATCTGCGACTTACTTTCAGTTTAATTTGCAGCAGTTTGAGCGTTGACTTGCTAAAGAGATGCGGCGATTCGTGTTGCAGTAGTGCCATCATATCTGGCTATATCAGGCTCTCACACTTTAATTTTTAAAATTTTGGGAGGAGTAAAAGATGCATTTACACTTGTCCAGTTTCATTTGGAATGCATCTCAAATCCTGATTTGGTTTGAGTGACTGGATTTAAATCCGTTTCGAAAGCTTTTCAGAGGGCATTTATACCTGGTCTTTTCGCAATTGGTTAGCTATCCAATCAGAGAAAACACATGAAGTGACCAGGTGTAAACAGGCCCTTTAACTAATGGCAAAACAGGTTGGGATATTCTTTTACACAAGCTGTTTGAATTCCAGTGCATTTCTTACCCACAGATCCTAGTGTGTTGGCCCACGATGCCCCTTGTCGAGTGACCATGTTCAAAATCCTGAAAAAACATTACAAAGGTCAATATTACAATAGAATTATATTGGTAATAAATAATGGAAAAACAGTTTTGGTTAATGTTGAATAATATATATATGCGAGTTGTCAAAAGTACCGACTTCGGTATCAAATCGGTACTGAAATTTAAAAAATGCGACAATTTGAGCGCTGTTGAGCGGATTCGTAAACATCTCTGATTGGCCACTGTGTTCACGTGCTCATCAGATATGTTTGTGATTGGCTACAATGATCAACGCACGGGAGCGTTTGAAAGCACATGGAAGTGTTTGAATTTGAAAGCGGAAGCAGGAGCATTTGAAAGCAGCCGCTTATTGCGGACCAGTCCGCTGATAGATGCAAGCTTTCAAATGCTCCCGTGTGTATCTTTGTAAGCGCTTGGTGAAGAGAGTCATTGATGACTATTTACAACATGTTTTTGAAGCAGTGATCATTGAAGCCAATCACAGACATATCCGATGTGCTATGAACACAATGGCCAATCAGAGGTGTTTACGAATCCGCTCAACAGCGCTCAAAGCGTCACATTTTTTAAATTTCAGTACAGACTTGGTACCGAAGATGGTACTTTTGACAACTTTATATATTTACAGAAACACCAAAACTGAAATTACATTTTTCACTGAACCAAAAAAAGAAGAAAAAAAAGAAAAAAGGTTTGGTCATTCAGTTTGGGTAACTGAACTTGACATGCTGTTCAGGGTGTCATGTTCACAGGTGATGAACCAGTCATAGTAACGTTTTTCAGCAATGACCTGCATCTCGATATTTCAGCAGAACCATTTAGTAATTTTTGATTGTGAAATTGCAGCTTATCCAGTAGACACTGACACAGTCAAAACGGTAACTAACAAAAAACAATGATTTCTGCCCTCCAAGCTATTTTTGCCTAAATCCTTTTTTTTTTTTTTTTGCTGTTTGGGCCAAATATTTGTTGCCCAAATTTCGGTGCACCACTAAAAATAAATGTTCACTGCACTGCAGCAAGTTTGTAAACATCCTATTTGTCATAATTAAGCTGCATCATATCAGCATTATATCGGCCATTGCCCACTCTGCTCCGTGGACATTTAAAATGAACCAAACTGAATTTTCTATACAGTAACTGTATACAGTATCTATACAGTAATTTTCAATCAAAGTATTTACAAAGGAACAGACACTTACTGTACATTTCTGGGTTTGGACCATGGCATGTCTCTAGTTTCCATTAGGCCCATACGGAGACCATTAAGTGTTCCAAAAGCAGTGCCTTTAAAGTAAAAAGCAACAGTTACAAAGGTAAAAAAGATAAAAGACATAAGATTGATCAAAGACTGCAAAGAGACAGGCCTCACCGGTTATACAGCATCCCCCAATGGTGAAGAAGGCCAGCTCAAAGCGACCACGGGTTTTATTTGCCCCGGTTGGCAAGATGAACTCATCTGTGTCCTAGAGCAAGACAAGCAGCATAAAAGCGTCTTTATTGTAAG
Source organism: Elopichthys bambusa (assembly GCA_037101425.1). NCBI lineage: Eukaryota > Metazoa > Chordata > Actinopteri > Cypriniformes > Xenocyprididae > Elopichthys > Elopichthys bambusa. The sequence continues at coordinate 7,800,575 of CM074449.1, forward strand.
GTTTTGTGCATTATTATAATTCCAATATCATATTTTTTTTTGTAATCTCTTGTATAATCAAGTGAACAATACAACCACACTAGTATACATTACAGCATGTGTCAACTAATGAAGGCAGATTTTAATAAAAGGTTAAAACTACATTTTCAGGAAATCAAGTCAGGTAATAATTATTTGTCACAATTTCTGTTGGCCAAAACTATGTTCTGATCGTTCTGTAAGCTACAATTGTCCACTGCTGTTTAATTAACTGTTTGGGGTTTAATAATTGATTTACTTTAGCCTACAATAAGTTTCCATTTTGAATCCTTAATTCAGACTCTAACATGAGCTAGATTTCGTAAATTCATAACACAATCATGTCTACCACGCAATCCTTCAAATAGACCTTAAATGTAGCTGTGGTCTTAGAGAAACTCACCTGTACAAGGTAACGAGGGTCAACATTGAGGTACGGCGAGAGAGGGCTCATACCAGTCACTGAGAATGACAGATAACACTCACTATACATTATAATAAATATATAGATTCTCATACCAACTCATTTGACGTTAAATTGAATCGGACTGTTAAAATGAGTAAAGCTTAGACACTTATCACGTACATGGTACTCCTGCGAGCTCAGTATTTGAATATTCAGGGTTTCCTCCACCGAAAAGGCTCCCGAGTCCCCCTTTAAATCCTCCTGATGCCGGCGAGTTATTATCCATGTCTTTAGAGATGATACGGAGAAAACCGTCTCGATGATCAGACTCCTTCCTTATCGAACCGGTAAATCTGATGAACGCTAGCGACACCAAACGATTTTCTTTACCGACAGTATTGTGTTGTATATCATCTGTCGAAAACCCCACATAGATATCACTGTGCTAAATTGTTGTCAAGAGTTAATATTAGATCATTAAAGAGTTTTCAGTCTCTGACAGTGAGTTTCTGCATCTCTGACCTCCACATGCTGCCCTGCCGTAAAATGAAAGGACACTGCTGACGTAACACTGCCGTAAAATTATTCGTGTGATTCCTCCATAGATTTCAACAAAACAGTAATATATCTAAATATAACATTAAAAATAAACAAATATTAGCTAAAGTATCGTATGCAATATCAACATGAAACGTATGCGATATCGACATGAGGATATTTGTGTTTGAGAGACTTGAAGAGACCCGCCAGAATTTTTACCAGTTAATTGCACGACATTTTACGACCACCCGTATTTTGTTGTGCAAGTGTTTTTGTTTGTTTGTTTGTTTTTTAATTATTATTATTTCAGAACACGCAAGATGATATATAAACAGAAGTAACATTCATGACAATGCCACCAAAAATACATTTGTAAATAAATAAATAAATAAAAAATAGTTAGGAAATAAAGTAAGACGTAGCTGTCAGATATACGTTTGGGTTTAAAGGTTTAATTAAAAAAATTAAACCAACGGTTGGGTTTGTATTTGTCCATATTTGACCAAACATGGGTTGAAAGAAACAGCACAGCATTTTTTAGAATGTATATTTGTATTTGCTCTATCAGACATTAATGTTAATGTTATTATTATTATTATTTAAATCAGTCTTGAAAAAACAAAACAACTTGAAACCTGAAAGTGTAATTACATTAAATTCTACCATGGCATTACATTATATTATATGGCTGTTTTAATAACTTATAGGCCTAATAATAAATTAATAATAGGCCTGTAGGGGCAGATACAAGCAACCCACACATCACCGCTCCATAATTCACACATAATTCACACATCACCGACATACACACACATGCATATTTGACACGTCCCCTTTAAGCGTTCGAGAGTTTAGTTGATGCGTGGTTAAGACGCAGATAAGTGTTAAAAATAAATACGCCAGTTCTGGTCTCCTGCAGCAAACTTGACACCGTGTATTTTTGATAGCTTAAAAGCTACAGGCCTAACAATAGTACATTTTTTATCCAATATTTAAAATGCATTATAGTTGAGTGCTATGATATCCTGTTCATTATTTACAGCTACTTTTGTATTTGATACTGATTTATGGGTAACAGCCATAATTGTTCGGATTGATAGTTTGTTTCATATACACATGTACACTGTGTTTTGGATATGGTTGAAAAAGAATCTCTGAAACCAATGATGATGCTTTCCCACTAGATGGCAGACAAGGACAAATTTCAAAATGTGTCTGATGGCACTTCATGAACTATTTCTTTCTTCAACAGTTGGATAGTTTTGTTTTTTTTTTCTTCTTCTTCCTTTCAGTTTATTTGTTAGTTTGTGTGAGGTAAAAGATCTACCTCACACCAAATCACGTTCCACAATAAAGCATGTCCCGCAATGCATGCTTGAAAGCACAAATGGTTTAGCACCATAAAGGTTGTCTTCAGATCCTCCTAGCTCGGATAAGATTTAAGAGGAATTCGCAGTGTGGGAGGATGCTGAAGCAGAATTCTATCACCATTGCTAATTTTTTTTCTGTCTCTTTCTTTTCCACCCCTTGAGGTGGAGCAATAACGTTTGCCATTGTTGTCATTCTGTGAGCTCAGACTTCCTGGCATCCACACTAAATTACCCAGGGCTTTCTGTGGGAGCAGAAATGGCTCACTGTTCCCCAACAAAAAGACCATTCACAGTCAGTGGAAGGCCTCCTATAGACAGCCCACAGTGCTGAAGAGAGGCAGTCGAATAGAGACAGGCACCCCGAGGAACATGGCCGCACTGGGAAATGACTGTGATGTCATAATGAATGCATCTCACAGAATATCTTTTTATCACGCTTGTGTTTTATCATCACACTTTGTTGTCAGCCTCTTATAACTTTTTGTGCCAAAACTCAAACACAACAACACTGAGTACACACACAAAAAACTCCACAAGGACCCCAAAGGGGGTGTTACCATGGAGATATGAAAGCTGTGCAGAGCCTCTGTTCCTTAAACTAGTTTTGAGGAGATGAGAGGGGAGGACAAGAGAGGAGGACAAGAGGGGGTGGGGGTTCAAAAGGGTCCTCTGAAACCTTTCAGATGAAGACTTAAAAGCCATCACACTTTTTTTTTTTTTTTACTCATAAAAAAGAAGACACATGCTGTTACTGTCTGAGATTCATACAACAGATTTAGTTAGTTTTGAATTTCCATCAGCCATTACTCCAGTCTTCAGTGTCACACGATCCTTCAGAAATCATTCTAATATGCTGATTTGATCAATTATTAATGCACAGTTCTTAATAATGGTTCTTATTTTTAATAATTTTTAAAAAAAATATTAAGAACCAAAAACTGTTTTGATAACTGATAATTGGTTGTAGCATTGATAATAATACGCAATGTTTCTTGAGCTCCATATTAGAATGATTTCTGAAGGATCATGTGACACTGAAGACTGGAGTAATGATGCTGAAAATTCAGCTTTGATGTTACCTGGAATAAATTACATTTTAATATGTATTAGAATAATTCTTTGCAGTAGTATTTTACAATATTACTGTTTTTACTGTATCTTTGATCAAATAATTGCAGAGACTTCTTTTGAAAACATTAAACCTTAATTATTCCAAACTTTATAATAAACATTTTAAAGGGTTAGTTCACCCAAAATTGAAAATTCTGTCATTGATTACTCACCCTCATGTCATTACAAACCTGAGAAGAAAAAAAAAAAAAAGTTCATCTTCGGAACACAAATAAAGATCTTTTTGATTAAATTTGAGAGATTTCTGTCCCTCCACAGACAGCTACGCAACTGACACTTTGACGCTTCAAAACGTTCATAAAGAGATTGTAAAACGAATCCATATGAATTGAGTGGTTTAATCCAAATTTTCTGAAAAGACTTGATTGCTTTACGTGATGAACAGATTTTATTTTATTTTATTTTATTCAAGATATTCACTTCATTTGTTATCTGAAGATGAACGAAAGTCTTACGGGTTTGGAACGACATGAGGGTGAGTAATTAATGACGTTTTTGGGTGAACTATCCCTTTAAGTATAACATATATTAACAGAACTGGGAGCAGGAGTGTCGCTGGGGTTTTTGGGCCCCCTGGGTAACTTTTTCCAGGGGTTCGGAGCAGTCCACCCGATAGAGCTGAACGGGCCCCCTGTCAGACCAGGGCCCTTAGAATCGTCCTAGAGTCAAGAGTCAACACCGGACATACTGTTGCGGTTTGAGAGTCATACAACCAATGTTGAGGAAAGTTACTTTTAAAAGTAACGCAACACAATATTGCATTACTCCCTAAAAAAGTAACTAATTGCCTTAGTTACTTTTTATCAAAATTACTTTTTATGAATTTTTGCATTACTTTTTCTCACCTGGGCTAGGCTTGCTTGTTTGTTTTTTAATAACAACAAAAAAAGTTTTATTTTTGACAAATGTAAAGGCCCTTTCACACCAAAAGTGAAATGAATAAGTCTCAGGCTGAAGGAAATGCATATTTACGCCTGTACCTTTCAGTTGTGCTGCCTTTCTAGATTAAAGAAGAACAGGATACAGGAAACGGAAGTTCAACACTCTTTTTCTAAAACTAATCGAAAGTCATTTTTGCTTATTAGTATGGTAGAATCGGATCACTGAAGCCCACCAGCAAAGACATTGGTTAATAAAGTGAGATTAAATACATAAAGTATATTTGTGTAATTTATTATAATTAGTTATTACAGGTTTGTGTAAAATTCTGAGTTTGCATTTCACTGTTTTTATTCATTTTGAGGAATACGAGCACACACAACACCTCTGCTCTTTATTTCTCTCAACATCGGGAAAAGAGAACTGTCAGTCAACAAATGTGAAAAAGTAACTTGTGTTACTTATTTGAAAAAGTAACTTGGATATTTTGTTGTAAATTGAAAAAGTAATGTGTTACTTTACTAGTTACTTGAAAAGTAATCTGATTACGTAACTCAAGTTACTTGTAATGCGTTACCCCCAACATATGTAAAAATAAAATCACCTATTATTGTACGTCAGTGGTTTAATGACATTTATGGCATTTTAACCCTTTAAGGCACAAACAACACTAGTGAGTTTACATGTTCTACTTTGATATGCTTTCATGTTACAGTTGAACGAAACTTGACAGACTCCTGGAAAACTTTTTCATATATGCTAGCTTTTTCATATACGAACAAACAACTCAAGTTAAACAGAATCACCTGTTTTAAAGTCTCTGGAAACTTGGAATCCACATAAACTCAACAGTTCCCCCTTAATGTGGATTTGTTTCATTAAAGCCCAGCTGACACTCGCAATAGATTTACGTAAGCCTTATAATATCCCAGATACAAAGTAAGATCCAAGAGCCATAGTTGTCCCTTGGCTTAGCTCTTGTCATTTCAAGCTCCCCGTTATTCTCTGGCAGTGCTTTAGGACTTTGGCTTGGCTGCAAATGTTCTCCACTGTGGCCTGCCAAGTTCTGCTGTCCTCTCCCACCAGTTTGGACAGCGTCCAACCTTGTGGAGCCAGTGTGGGGGGCCAGAACCGAGCCAGACCCCAAGCCCCATCCCATGAGAGCAGACAGGAAGGGCGGGGGGACCCCACAGAACGAGAGGAAGAGGAATGGGGACACCAACATAAGACAGAGAAGCATCCTACAAGTTCAAACACACCATGTGTGTGTCTGATGTACAAGTAAACTCAGTTCCTGTACATCTTTACTTGGAAAACCCATTGGATGTAACCGAAGCGTATCAGCGCCCTACTGTGCGACTCCGCTGTGGCGCAACATCTGTTGTGTCATCCTGTTTAATTTGCTGTGTCCTTTATATCCACCCCACCATCACCACCTCTGATATTTCTCAGATCTTTAGCTATGAATAGAAACAATTACACAAGCTAGATAAACAGTGATGACTTCCTCTCTTACATAAACATTGATGGAAGTGTCTGTGGAAACGGATTTTTAATAGAGCAGAAGGAAGTGTTCCTTGAGATTTGTTCTGTCCGAGCCCGCTGGGAGGACATTCCCCACCCTCTCCATATCCTCATGCTGGACATGTCTTTGTGGTCGTCATTGTTTAAGATCAAGTGCGGTTTGTTTCCTAGAAGACCCACACATATGCTGACACCCCCCTTGGTTCAACAAAACTGAGGAAGCTGATGAAATCCTGATTTTTCAAGCAAACACAATCATTCAAAGTTAAATAAGAGGGGTGTGAGTCGAATGCTGATAAACAATGATAAAAGTAATGATAAAAAAGAACAAAATGTTTATGTATCATTATTTAGAAGTTAATTCTTGAGTGGTGTGAGACAAAATTAATCTGTCCAATACAATATTCAAAGGTCACCTAACTACAATATATATTACAACTAAACTATTAAAACTGACTGTCAACATGTGTAAATTAATTAATTGTGAATCCAGAAGTTTTAAGAACATCTTGTTTATAACTTGACTGTACGTTTTTTTTTTTTGTTTTTTTTTTTAGCATTTTAATTAATTTAGGTTGCTTTAATATATTAATAATAATTGTGGCAAGCAGGGCAGGGCCAAGAGCCGTGGGAACGAAGCAAGGCTGGTGGCACGAGTGCTAATGAGCATCACCTGCATGCCACACCTGTCTCGAGACCCACGGAGGAGCTCCGGAAGGATAAAAGGAGGAGGGACAACAGTGAAAGATGAGAGAGGACCAGGCCTGGGACATTTATGTTGTGTTTTGTTATGTTTATATGCAGCAGTCGTCCGTGTGGGGCTGCCGCTTTACTTTGTTTTGTTGTTTGTTTATTTTGGTCATTAAAATTATGTTGAACGTCCACCGGTTCCTGCCTCCTTCTTCCCTGAGCCTTGAACATTGTTACATTTTTGCCTAAACTCGGGAGGAAAGAGGGACATGCTGTCGGAGAGCCTTCGCTGCTGAGGGGGATCGCAGTGCTGAGGAGGTCGGGCAGCACGAAGGAGCAGTGACCGCTAGTGGCTGCCCGAGGTGGTGGTGCTGGAGCAATTGATCAACAGGTGGGACGGAGAGCTCGCTGCCGTGCTCCTGGGTCGAGGAGGGGTGGCTGCCATCCATGAAGGGACGGAGGTGTTGCCGCCATTTGCTGAAGGCCAGACCTGCTGCCATCCGCTGTGATGGGGAGAAGCAGGCAGAGAGAGGGAACGGAAAGCTCGCTGCCGGGCACCCGTAGTTGGAGGAGCCATCGGCGCCTGCTAGGAAGCGGAGGAGAATGGAGTGGCTGGTTGAGGACTAAGATTTGTTCTCCTTTCACCTTTGTCTCATCTCATCTTTGTCTCTCCGCATCCTTCCATCTACTTTTCTCTTGCCTCATCTGTCCTTATCCCTAGGTGCTGCAACCGCCATGGCGGTGGGGGTATGTGGCAAGCAGGGCGAGGCCAAGAGCCGTGGGAAAGGAGCGAGGCTGGTGGTGCGGGTGCTAATGAGCATCACCTGCATGCCACACCTGTCTTGAGTCGTAAAGAGAAGCTCCAGAAGGATAAAAGGATGAATGACGACAGTGAAGGACGAGGCCTGGGACATTTATGTGTTTTATGTGGCAGTCGTCTGTGAGGGGCTGCCGCTTTACTTTCGTTTTGTTGTTTGTTTTTTTTTTAAATTAAAATTATGTTGACCGTTCGCCTGTTCCTGCCTCCTTCTTCCCTGAGCCATAAACATTGTTACAATAATATATTAATTTATACAATTTTAAGTAATTCTGCAGCCCCCTTGGAAGTTTGCTGTGGCCCCCTGGCTGAGAACCATGGTCTAGACCAGGGATAGGCAACGTCAGTCCTGGAGAGCCACTGTCCTGCAGAGTTTAGCTCCAACCCTAAAAAAACCTCACCTGGTTGTAGCTTTAGTAGTCCTGAAGACATTGATTATCTTGTTCAGGTGTGTTTGATTAGGGTTGGAGCTAAACTCTGCAGGACAGCGGCTCTCCAGGACTCATGTTGCCTACCCCTGGTTTAGGTGTTTGAAAGGTTGTAACATTAAATGTTCAATTTTTTTTTTTTTTTTTTTTAAGCTGGTACACCGCATAAATTTTACTCTTTGTTGTACTGCCGAATAGCATTTAAAATATTTTACTATTTAATGTTACGCCTCTTCATATACCTGCAGTCTTAAGAGTGGACATATTGACAATGCTCCTTGCTGCCTAATTTTGTTTCAATAATATTAAATTTGCTAATACATTTTTAACCATACCAGCTTCTTTAGCTGAAATCAGGTTAAAACTGTATATTTCATGTTGGTCTAGCTAATGTGCAACTGGTAGGATTTTTTTTTTTTTTTTTTAAACAACCAATAAAATGTAGTCCAGTATGTGCCAGATATTACTAAAATAAAGTTACTGGGAAGGGGAGTAGACTGTTTTAGATAGAGTGTGTGGTTGAAGCTAGCAAAATAGAAACACCGCCTTCTACTGAAAACCTTTCTTTTACTACAGCCACCATATTACTTTCATTTATCTATAAAGAGTCTGTCCCTCTTCCTTAAACTTTGGGTTTGGCTTGCCATTGGCATCCAATAAGATCAGTAGATTGACAAGGAAGGAAGGAAGGAGGGAAGTAAAGGGTTCTATTTTTGTTTAGTAAGTTGGGACAGAGAGTTCCGAGTTTGTTTGTGGGCATAAAGGTTGTAAAGGTCATCGAAGCCTCTGAGGGGGAAGTCAGAGTGTGAGTCAACAGAGGATACTGTGTCTCCCTCTCTCTCTAGGCTCTATACAGAAACTTACCCAGTTCATCTTTCCTCTTTGGCCCTCAGCTAAAACTGTTATCCATTCCACTCATTAAACTTTCTGCTGCATTACGGTAGTGCCTATATGTGTTTTGATAAGGTAAGCAGCATGTAAAGTTAAGGAGGTAGGAGGGGGCATCAGACTATGAACAAGACAGGAAATTGAGGTTTTAATTGCAGGTTAGAGATGGAGAGAGGATGAGGGAGAAAAAAAGGAAAGAGGGAATGATTACCTAACATAGCAGCTAGTAATTTGGGACAGGCAGGAACCATTTAACAGAAAAAGCGTGGTGTTTAATGAACAGTTTGCCTTCTGTGGGAGCGAATTAATAGCACTCTCTCCTTTTTCATCCATTTCACTTTCTGCCTCTCAATGCATGTCCATTTTTTGTGCTATAAAAGGAACAGTGTTGAGCTAAAATGAAAATCCCTTCTTTATACTTATTTACTCACCTTCATGTCATCACAAATAGGCCTATGCACTGCTTTTTACAAAACCTTTTTTTTCTTTTCATACAACATACATCATACATCTCAGAGCGGCCATATTTTTAAAGACAAAAACACTATTAAATGTAGGCTAGTTTATGACTCGTGATTGAAAGCCTTCTGAAGTCATGTGTTCACTTAAGTTGATGAACAGACCAACATTTATTGGTCTTTTTTTTTTTTTTTTCTGGGTCGCATTAACTGCAAAATCTAGCAATTTCAATCTACGTGATCAGGATTTCGCGCGACGGCCAGAGTTCGCCTAGACGATTTCATAATGTGTTTAAGGGGCTGTTTACACGACACCATTTTCAACAAAAAACAGAAAACTTTTTATGCGTTTTAGCCGTTCATTTCGACAACAGCGCTTTGGGGGTCTGAAAACGCACACTTTTTAAAACATATTTAAAACTGTTTAAAACGTATTTGAAAACGATACCATTATCATCTCCGTGTAAACAACAAAAACGTTGATCTGTGAAAAAAAAAGTGTTTAGTCAGACGTGAGCGTTTGGCGCGAGTGCTCTGTGTATCCGCGCAGTCTTTCTTTTCCGTTTTTTGTTTGTTTTGTTTTTTCCATCGTTGTCGTGTAAACGTACCCTTATAGTTGGTTACTCAAAATCGCTGCTATGAACAACAGAAAGTTTGGTCTTTCGGTCTGTTTCTCACAAAAATATGCTTTAGAAAACATGGAATATAATCCTCCAGTTGTATGAACCTCTTTTATGAGTGATGTTTTTGGCGAGAGTTTAATAGCTCGATATGAACTGTAGTCTGGTAGAAAATAGAGGCATTAAGATTCTTTACAAATTATTTTCCGAGGAAAATTTGAGTTTAGAATAAAATGAGAGTGAATAATTATATTGGGTTTTTTTTTTTTTTTTTTGGTTTTGTTTTTACAGTAAACTATTATTTTAAAACATAATCTTTGTTGTCACAGACTGTGACAGTCACAGATTCAGCCCTGTTGCTGTTGTTTTGGATATGACCAGATTTGTTTAATGTAGGCTATGGTTGGCGACTTTGCTATAAACTGAAAAGGGAACAAAAGCTAGTAACTAAGACTCTTGGGTGCAGTGATGAGGTCTTGTGGGAACTAAAAGAGTCTGATTAGCTTTATCAGCTAAACACAGACCATTACACACAACAGCAGCTCATTAAAACAATGTGTGAACATTTAGAAAAATGAAAAACAGTTTTTAGAAGGTTATTCAGAGCTATCTATTTCCTTCGTGACTCCAGTTCCTCTCAACACTGAACCATTGGCGTATAGAAAGAGTTATGACCTCTGTGATTTCTCTGAGGATATTCACTGTTCAAATGAGGAAGGGATTTGAACCTTACATTTTATAAGCCTGATGTTTGTTACTATAGTTAGGCAGTGCTGATGAGCATAGCTGAAAAATATTCCAGTAAGTGGGTGTTATTGGACTGACCTCCAGTTATTTTACAAAAGACCATGTTTGCTTCTTTTGTTTTCTTACACATTTCAGAGAATCTGGAAAGTTTTGCTCACATTGTATTGTTTCAGTGGACTCTTTTGAAAGACAATTACTGGTGTAATCTATCTGTGGATACTCTTTTCTTAGTAAGCTCAACAGATGGCTACAATACAAAAACAAGAACACATAATGGAGAGTGTTGAGAAAGAGAGAATAATAAAACTGTGAAATAGAGGTGGGTGTTCCTCCAACTCAAACAACCGTACCATTTATATAGATTTTACTTATTCTCCTTTCTTTTTTCTGCCCCATAATCATCTTGTCACTTTCATGTTAAATGCAGCTTTGTTCATGATCAATTAAATAGTACAGAGAAGTTTGTACCCAGATCTTCTCCATTATCTACAGCAGACCTGAATCAGATTAGTAGGCAAAGTGTTCTGGCACATTTAAAAAGCACAAGAGAAAGAGCGACCAAGTTAGTTTAATTTTTAAAACTATGATTTTAATATTCCGCTATTGCTTCTCATTACAGAGTTTAGTCCAGCATATATCAGTCAGTAAAACACTCTTTTGCTTAATTTCACACAAATCCTGCTCTAATGATTCAAAGCAGACAAAAGAAATTATTGACAGGGTTAATGTAAAGAAATCATCAAATGTTAGAACAATCGGCAAGAAAAGATTAATCAAATTATATAACTAGAAATGGTTAATAGCTTACAACTTACATAAGAAGGCACAGAGGCAAAGCAACAATGACAAACCAAACACCCCAGCAAATAATAACAACTTTAAAACTTGCTGAGAGTGAGGCTGAAACCAAATAATATTGTTCATCAAATGGGGTTTTCCATTTTCCATCACCTGTGGAATATCATCATCATGGAAAAAATATGTCTCATATCAATTTTTGTAATAAGGCATACTGTTTATATCTGGAAATGTGATTTAATGTTATTTCTCACATACAAAATATGATAGAAAAATACATTATAAAATGTTACAATGGTTATAAATAGGACTGTATATTTTCCAATGCAGGGAGCTGCTTGGGTTTGCAAAAAAGAAAAAAGACAATAATAAGCTTGAATGGCAAGTTGCAGTTCATTGGCATATACAATACACTAACACTCACTCACACAATCATCGGTAAACACACATGCTCTCACACACCGACATAGTCTATAGTAATACTGCATGGAAAGCAAACACTAAACCAAAAAACACAAATTAACAAACAACTCCAGTTCCTGGTCAAGCTGACAGGGTGAGAGATCCTCATAAAAACATATTTGCAGGATTTTTCCTTTAGCAATTTCCAGGTTAATAAAAAAAAAAAAAAAAGACATGCAACTGGATCACAACCTCAAACGTCTAAAAAGTATTGCATTTGCTCTGCATAAATACAACCAATATTATTAAAAAAAGGAGATGTATCTTCTCAAAATCCAGTTATGATAACCAAATAACAAAATGTAATCATAATTTGTTAATAAGCTTTTAGTTTCATTGTTCTTAAACACTGAAATGGTACTGGAAGACCAACTGAAGGAAATTTATTCAGTCATTTTAATAAAACTGAAACTCATTTGCATAGAAAGGTATGGAGAAATGTGATATGTCTGCATACAAACATGCTCCTCTAGTACACTTCAATTCTTCAAAAGGAATAAAATGAGTTCTGTACTAATTAACCCCAAACCTTTATAAATTTCAACCTGCTGAATTGAATAAATGCTCCTTGAGATATAAGCAGAGTGAAAAATATGGAATCTAAGTAATCGTTTCATATTGATGTGCTTCATTGCTGTATAACAGATGTAGTGACGGCTCTATAAACATACATTTTCAAAAACAAACAGATTGCGAGTGTAAAGGGCTCAAGAAGTACCCAATGTAGTGTGACAGGGTAAAACTCTTATTAATCATTATTTGTAAAGAAAAATTAGAAAATGCACATAAAAACATTAGTTTTTGAGTGTAACGCCTGTAACATTGCTCTGTACACCTCTTGTTTTCATGATCATCGATAAAGAGGAATTGAACAGAAGTACCTGATATGTTGGCATAAAACACACTGATGGACATTCATACTTGTTCGTAATTGATGATATTGTGTAAAATAAGGCACTTGTTTTGTTTTTTTATTTAAAAAAGACACCGTTTTGGTCTCTAAATATTTGTCATAAGGAAATAAACGTTGTTTGCTCATCACATTTTGACAATACTGCTTTTTAATACAAAAAAAGGATCACCTGTGAAAAATATATATAATCATTTCCTGTGCAGCACCCTCGTATCAAAAAGATATTAATTGATGTTCAGTGTTTGTACACTTCCTCGTGTGTCTGAATGCTTTTCGACAGCTCTCTGAAGAAGGCAAGCATGGCTTTTACATCCCTTTTTTGGACCTATAAGTCAGTTTTAAAGTAAACTGCTGGGTTTTTTCGTTTTAAACTCTTCGGGATGTTATGAGAACTGCAGTGCACAAACTTAGAGTTTTAAACATTATGGTCAATTATTCATTTTTAGAAACAAATAAAGATTTGTGTTTATTTAGTGTGTGCATGTGAAGGGCTAACATTAGCATTTTAGGTGTCACCCAGACAGCGTTATTGCTTTATGACACTTCAGTGCAGGCTGGGAAGCCCAGGTCACCTGACCAAGGAGGTCCTCAGTTTGAGAAGGGGAGTGATTCGGTTCTGCGGGTGGTGGCGTGGGGCCATCACGGCTTCTCGGCTGTGTTAAGCGAATTAAAGCTGCTTCTGGGTTCACCAGCAGGCTGCCAAAACATAGAAGCGAAGGACGAGAGCCAGAGAACTGGTCAGCAGGCAGGCAATGGTCAGGTCATCATTGGGTGAAGAGTTCAGAGGGTCATTGGTTAGTTGCCGGTGGCGGCTGGGTTGTTAGAGAAAAAAAAAATAAAAATGGACAGACAGAGGGGAAACGAAAAAAAAAAAAAAAGGACATAAAAAGGACACAAAAGAAAAAAGATAGAGAAGGAGATTAGTTTCAGCTAGTGACGGTTGGATGACAATATGACATTACTAATTACAGCTACTGTAAGAGAAAACTGCTTAACGTCTACATTAACACAGCAAAATCATGAAGGCCTCATGATTTAACTCCAGAACCCATCTCCCAGGTGAAAATGGTTAAAGAAGCAAAAAGGCAAATCAATTACAGAGTCATTACGAATTAAACTAACAGCACTTAATAGTTAGTAGCAGTCAACAGAGTTTGGGTGTTGACAGCAAAGATGTAAAAGGGCATCAATCCTGGATTAAGAGATGCAAACATTTAGAGGAAGGATCCTCTGACTGCTATTAAGCATTAGAGTGCTGCTTCAATACAAAGCCACAAAGCTGCTAGTGATAATGATATGGATTCATGAGTAGTTACAGAGATGTGACGAGAGAAGTAAAATCAGAGAGTGACAGGCTAATCAAAAGATTTCTAGACAGTACAAAAAGTTTGGTGGGTTTTTTAACTCAAATTTTATTGCCTTTAAAATCGGACTATTTACAAAAAAAAAAATAATAATAAAATAAAATAAAATACAGAATGATACTAAAGCACATTGGCTGAAATGTAGGGCTAAAACAACACTACAAACACAAGAAAACAATTATAAAGACAAGTCTATTTGTTTCGCAAGCTGATAAACTCTTAGCCTATAACTTATAAGACAGTGTATCAAGACTGTCACAGGTACAACATCCTAAAAAACAAAATGTACCCCTTGTGGAAAAATAACATGGCATTGTTCTCTAAGCTTACATGCTCATAAATTCCCTATTAATTTACAAATACAATAGAATTTCATAAATGTTCTTGCTTTATAGTTAAACATATTGCTTTCATAAACTCATCTTTAAAAGATCACACACGATAACTGTTTTTTTCCATACATTTGACAAAATTCAAAAAGAAGCTTACTGCAAAACAACAAACAAGAAACAAACAAACCAAAAATGGAATATTTCGTCAGTTCATCTGTTGTTCTTGTGCTAACAGGCAGGCACAGTGTGTGACCGTCCCGCTTTGATAAACAACCTAACATCTCATGAGGTTTTTTGCGTTTTGTTTTTTTCTCGTTTCACTTTGCTCTGTCTGAGTAGCGCAGACTAGGAGCTGGTGATTTAAAATCTTCAGTGCAAAATACTTGTGCCATATTTTTATGATGAGAAATTTCTTGAATGGGGAGTTTAAGGGATCATAAGCACTCCCAAACACCTTTACAATGCTCCGATTATGAAAAAATGGGCAGTGCATATGATGACTTACACTCTCAAACAAGTCCTAACCTTCATAACGGTCTAGCCTATCTTATGTGACACTGTCAAAGCCAGGTTCTAGAAATATTTCATTCAATGCCTTTCATTCATTTTCCCTGCTCAGGAATCTTTTACAAATTCTCAGAGATCTTTCTATAGCTTTGGGCAGTAAGCCAGACAAGATAGATTTGACTTTTTGTGCAATTTCACAATTGTTATGCATTAAACTGGTCAGTTGTATAGGTCTATTAAATTATGACATGTTAAAGTCTTATGGGAGTGAAATTCACTTATATTGATCAGTAGATTCTCACATTTACAGTTTTCCAGGAGTCATAGTTATTATATGTACAGTTTTGGCACATCCACATGTTTGTAATATGAGTTTAATTCAGTTTCATTACAGCGATCTTTAAAAGCTGGTGCTGTAATTCCCTTAGATCCAGTTTATTCCATTTAAGGCATTTGAAAGACTTTTATTATGAATATGCTCAGTGACCCGGGCCAGAAATGATTACTTTTAACCTAAACGACAATTATCAACTGATCTATACATTAAAACTGCAGTAAAAGGTATAAATAATATATGTAAAACGAGAACGCAGTATGAAAATGCATTACAAATCAGAATATGCAGAAATCAAAGTATCTTATGAGATACAGCTTATAACAAGCATGGAATAATATGCAGTATTGAATTTTCTCAATGATTAAGTATGATTAAGTATACATCTGTATCATAAATTGGGGAAAACTGGCATTATATTATAATTGCACCCATCTTCTAAACATTATTTAAGCTGGTCTGGCCAGGTTGAACTATGACAAATAAGATTATGTTTCATTATTTCATTCAATCTTAGATCAAAAACTACATCTTGTAAAGTTGTTTCATTATTCAGAAAAAAAAAAAAAAACCTCTTTGAAAGCTGCCAAAAACTGTTTCAATGGATCAGGACTGGAAAGTAGATTTAAATGGGACACTAATGTACTTAAGCGGCATAAAATTATCTGCAAATACACTAAAACTAATAAAGGATATCAAAGGAATGACATATGAAGAATAAACAGAAGCAAACAAACAGGTGAGCTCCATTACCCTTCATTGACTATGAGCCTGACGCCCATCACAACGTCATCAGTGTAAGGAGTGCAGTGGACAGTCAGTTTTGCTCCATGAAGGTTCTGTGAACCCAAAGTGGTTCTAACGCACTAGCTGTTGTTCATCCACTAAGCTTCAGGTCATGGTTGTCTCAATATACAATGCATGTAAGTGCTGAAGTAATCAGATCATACTAATAATCTGTTCCAAAACCTGGTGAGCTGCTTACAGAGGCAGTATTTTAAGGCACATTCCCAATGTGAAGGCTAACGTTAGCCTGTTTTACATACTATTCTTTCAGAATAGTATGAATCCTTCACGGAAAAGGCAATCCCAGAATGCATTGTTACGTATAGTTCAGTATACTTTATCCAGTATTTGTGTTCTATGTATCTTTATCCTCTATATATCTATATCAAAATATCACAGTTAGCTTAGCTACATGCTAACTGCAAACTTTACTGAAATCTAAGTAGTGTTCCAAATTGTACATTAACGATGTTTCATGGTGGTTGGGAAGCTTTCTCAGAAGGTAGCTCACTAGATTCTGGAACAAAGCTTAAATCTCAGAGTTTGGAATGTTGTCATAAGCCATAAGCCCTGGGTATACTTTGTTTTTTTTGTTTTTTTATGAATATGCTAACGTATGTGCACAGTGGAGCACACAGCCTTGCAAAGTATAGAGGCTATGCAATGACATCACTTTCCTGCCGGAACACGCTACCTCAGCTGGGCTGAGTAGTAAAAGAACCTGCTGCATGACTGGATTTAATAGGGAAAACGGCAAAAACGTGAGTAAAACAAACGATAACACTAAAAGCTTGGGTTTGAAAGTGTTGCTTATAACAAAGAAAGAAACCTAATCCATGGATATTGACATGCAGCCAGGAATCGTGTTTCCTGGCATTTATATGTGCCTGATTTCGACGCCAGGGAAATACATAAAGCAAATCTGCCTGTGAATGCTTTATATAACCACAATGTAGGTAGGTCTATATCGGAGTGATCGCTTATATCAATGTTATATATATATATATATATTGTCCGGCCCTAAAACGTGTATAGTTTTGTCAGTGTTTATTTAAAAACACCCAATTATGCAGAATATAAGATAGTAAATATTTAATTGATGAGTTGTCAACACGATACATAACAATACAATATACAGGGTATGATTTTACCCCAAAATCTAAGCCTAATCCACGTTTCTCTGCCTGGAGTCCAGTTGTTTCTGTGAATTGCAGCGATCCATTTGCTTCTTTTTTCTGTAGCTTGTGTCAAAGCTATTTGCACAGTCAATCGCAAAGCTCTTTCCCATTTTGGATGCGTTGCGTGTGTTTTTCGCGGCATTCACACTGAAAACCAATGCTGCCACTCAGTGGGCGTATCCCCAATCATAACGGTCGTGCATACCCTCTATACTTCACTTGACTCGTACACGTACATAGGCGTTCGACGCATCCGCAGTTTTGAGCAATTGCTCGCCACGAGTTACAACCGATGTAAATATATTTGTATCCTTTCATGCTAGAGTTGTACAATTGAGGGTACTTTCTAACTTCTTCACAAAATTTGTCATCTGTGTAGGCCTCCATTAGCTATGTTTCCATTCACCTATTTTTATGCGCATTTTGGGATATCGCATAAAAAACGCCAAGATGCGCATAAATTCTAAAAGTGCACATAAAAAAAAAAACTTATGCACTCAAATGAGTAGGATACATTTATGCGCATCAACTACGATGGAAACACTTAAATTCCTTGATGCGCATCAAAAAAAACGTGACTTTGCAATGTAACGGCTTAACTGGACCAACCAGCCGATCTCGATCTCGTTGCATGGCATCTGAAATGCTGTTGTGGTCATTCTGTAATGCCTGAGCAAAGTCTATCGTTAAAGTGGCTCTGTATAATTCCCTCCCAGAAGCGCCTCACAATTGCGTTCACAAACACCAGCATCTGAATGCAAGATAACAGGACAGTGTTTATTGCATTTCGCCTGCACGCAAATAATTTATTATATACGAAAATTATTATATACAGTGGCTTCTACTGCAGAAACTTTCACTTTTCTGATATTTGTATTTTTCTGATATTGATATTTAGCGCCAGTGTATCAGGAAATTACATTTTTGTTCTCTTTGACTCGCTGGATGGAAACAGTGCTTTATTCGCAAATGTTTTATGCGATATTCAAAATTTGCGCATAAGTTAAATACGCAACTTTGCATGGAAACATAGCTACTGTCACTGTAGCTTGCATGCGCTCTGGTCTGTTCTGTTTATGCCGTTTTTCTTTGACTACCTTGTGAATCGATGCCCACCAGGGCATGGTTGCCACCTTGTGGATAAACTAATTACTGCAAAAAAATGAAATACGCATGTGCAACCTGCGTGTACAAGGCATGATGACGAAATTCGCGTCGTCGAAAATTGCACTGTACGCTGACCATCATGTACGCGTAACAAAATGAAGTATACTTTGGGCTATAGGCTAAGGATGTTTTGACCTATTGTAAAAATTTCATTTTTTTTTGTTACAGTATTCTATTTTTTAACCTTTGCTTCAGTGACCCCAAGAACATGCTCAAAATATAATACAAGTAAGATGATAACACCTTCAGTTTCAATGCATTTCTAGGCTGGTAGGTTTAGTGAGTAAACAAACCCTGCACGGTATGACTGGCACGTACAATACCTGATAACAGCAACACTGAAATCTCAATTGATGCTTTTTGTTTGGCAGGTTAGAAGTTGCTAAAAAACAGTTCATCTCTTTGTATTGAGTGAGATGCAATGAAAAAGACAGTGTAATCAGCTTACTGAAGAAGAGAAAGTACACACACACACACACACTCACACACAGAGCACAGTTTGAACACTGGAGCTAAACTAACCTCGTTCTGCGGTCACTACCCTTTGGTAAGGATGGACGCGCATATCCTGCCTTCGTACTTTAGTAGTCACTGCACCTGCTCAGAGCGCAACATTGCCAACAAAACAAGAATTAACAGATTATTCATCAAAATACATTAAAACGACATTTCACACAAAATTGTTTCACAAACAAGGCTTGTAAATCCAAATTACAAGGCACAAGTGACCTTTTCTCCATTGTGAAATCACATCATATGTTGTTGCCCTTTCTCAATTTCCCAGTAAATCTGACGTATTTCCATTAAAACACAAATGGTTCTTTTTTTAACGCTCTGACTAATTTATACAATGACTATAGAGCCCTTGTATTCCTCTCAACACACAAGATGCTTCAGATAATATGAATTCACTACAGGCTACCATTTCATGGAGAAAGTTTTTCACAAGCATGTTATATTAGCAATAATACTGATCACTCTCTAAATATCTAAGATACAGTTGCAGGAAAAATAAGTGATACAAATATTACAAGCTAAACAAATATAGATTACTTTCAAACAGAGGAATGTAATAAGGCTTAATTATCAGTATTTATCTGAAAAATATCCATTTTTAATCTATGAATAAGTCAACAAAACAGTTAAGACCAGTGTAAACATGAGTAGTAATGATCTTTAGTCTTTTGTCTCTTATAAAAATCAGTTTCTTCGTTTGCTCTTTTGTTCCAAGGCAGCTGTAAAGCAAAGCATTTTTAACACTCGTATGGGCTGAAGACTGTAAAACCCCTGAGCATTACTAGCCTTTTGTCGGGAAAGCCATACCTACAAGGACAAGACAGAACGCTGGAGTTAGTCTACTGGAACTCTGAGCAAATGTGGACAAACTGTGTACTCCAAACAGGGTTGGGCGGTATATATACATACAAAAAATATAATATGAAATAAAACAAAATATATAATAAAATGTATCTTTTTAAAATATAAAATGTACATAAAATGTATATAAAATATTTATATTTTTTAATAAAATAAAAAGATATTATTATTATTATTATTAATATAAAATTCTGAATATAAACTGCTATAGACAGATGAACAGTATAGCAAAATCTCAACCTGTTGACAAATACTATACATTTTGGGTATATCATACCACCCAGTCATAACTCCAAACCATGTTACAGTGTTTAGTTCACCCAAAAATGAAAATTCTGTCATTAATTACTCACCCTCATGTCATTCCAAACCCCTAAGACCTTCGTTCATCTTCGGAACACAAATTAAGATATTTTTGATGAAATCCGAGAGCTCTCTGACCCCTCCATAGACAGCAATTAAATTACCACTGTCAAGGCCCAGAAACATACTAAAGACATCATTAAAATAGTCTATGTGGCTACAGGGGTTCAACCTTAATTTTATGAAGCAACGAAACTACTTCTTGTGCGCAAAAAAAAAAAAAAAAAAAGAACGACTTTATTCAACAATTTCTTCTCTTCCCTGTCATTCACCTACACTGTTTATATAGTAAACACAGTGCAGTGCTTCCGGGTTCTTTCGGGGTTCTATTTCACAATGCTGGTTCGTTATTGACCGGCTCTCGTGCTGTTCACGTGTACAGCGTCGGCCAATACAGAGTCAGCGTTCTGACAAAGAACCTGGAAGCGCTGCACTATGTTTACTACGTGATCAGCGTAGGAGACTGACATGGAAGAGAACAAATTGTTGAATAAATTTGTTATTTTTGTTTTGTTTTTGCGCACAAAAAGTATTCTCGTTGCTTCATAACATTAAGGTTGAACCACTGTAGTCACATGGACTATTTTAACAATGTCTTTAGTACCTTTCTGGGCACTGATAGTGGTAATTAAATGGTTGTCTATGGAGGGGTTAGAGAGCTCTCAGATTTCATGAAAAAGATCTTAATTTGTGTTCTGAAGATGAACAAATGTCCTATGGGTTTGGAACGACATAAGGGTGAGTAATTAATGACAGAATTTTCATTTTTGGGTGAACTAATCCTTTAATTGCCTAATCTGTACAAAATACCTTTAAAGACAAACAAATATTCAAATCTCTTACCTAAAACACCACTGGAGTCAATAGGATATTCAAGAATGGAGGTTGCAGGGGCTAGGGTGTAGGGGTAATCGTAGGGTGCATAGATGATGCCTGACTCGGGGGTCTGTGGTACGAGGGCATGGTGGGGTGTGCCCGTGGGCATGATGGCAGAGGTCTGGATCTGTCGGATGAGGGGCATGAGGGTGGGTGCGGTAGGTGCAGGGGTGCGCAGTGCCCCAGTGGGCATCACCGGGGAGGGGCCGGTGATAATGCGAGGAGCTTGTGCTGTGGCGGCCAGGGAGAAGGCTAAGGCTGCTAAACAGAACAAGATGCACAAAAGCAAATACACAAAGATATGAGGGGAAAAGAAATTGAGGGGGTAATCAATCTACCTCGTCTTACATTTCAAAAAGTAAACCAGCTGTCTATGAAAATATTTTCACACAAAAAGATTGCGTCCATAGTGCTGGTATGGAAACAAAAAATTAGGGATGGGCAACTTTGGTCCTGGAGGGCCACTGTCCTGCAGAGTTTAGCTCCAACCCTGATTAAAAACTCACCTGACTGATTTCTAAAGCCCGGGACACACCAAGCCGACATCAAAGAACTAGCGTCGACGAAAGCCGACTGTGTTGTCGCCTCTTGTTGGCTGCATCTCGGCCAAAAAGCTGCGCTTGAACACACCAAAAGGACAAAAGGCGACTGTCAACTAGCATGTTGTTCAGGTGTGTTGTTTAGGGTCGGAGCTAAACTCTGCAGGACAGTGGCCATCCAGGACCAAAGCTGCCAATCCTAGGTTTAGGTCATTATAATAATAATAATAATAATAATAATTATAATAAGTCATTATTCAAACTTTTTTTTTTTTTTTTTTTTTTTTTTTTTTTTCACAAAACCCCAAAATAGACAGCTTATCTCAAACTGAAATTATCTACAAAAAGACTGAGTGTAAGACATACGACAAGTGGCTCAGGTTCGCAGAAAGGATCGGTTTATAACAAACCCCTAACCAGAATATTTGATCAATATAGTGCTCCAATATCTTGCAAGCACTGTAAACATAAAGCTAAAGAGCCCAAAAGAGGCAAATTGTAAATGTAAACAAGTAAAACTTTGAAAAGAAACAAATTTAATATTTGAGGGGAAGGGAATCTGGACAGATAAACAAGTCGATGTTTGATGATGTCATTCTTACGTGACTTGACATTGGCGTCTCTGTATGTGCCGTTGAGTATGGCCAGCTCCATCAGCTGCATTTTTTTCAAGCTGTCTTCACCTTCAGCCTGCACATACACAGGGAAAAAAAGGAATAATTTAACATCGTTTATCTTACTTAAAAAGATGGATCCTACATGACTACAATTCTACTCTACTAGAATGTTTGAGAAGTACACAGTGCAGTGGCTTGGTCAAGCTAACGTTTCACACTTGCTAACAGCTAGTGGATGATTTACTCTGCCACTGTTAAAACAATCCAGCCCTAAAAGAGCAGGAGGTTAAAAAAACAGATAGCATTACTCTCAGCAGCGAATGCTGTGATCAACGTCTCTCTGCATTCCCGTTTTCCGTCGACTCATCCTACAAGCTGTTTCCCCTTCTCCACAGTTCACTTCCACTGAAGTGGACACTTCTGTCAAATAATGAAGTAGTCTGTATAAACCAGTGGTTCTTAACCAGGGCCCTTCAGCAAACTTCAAAAAGGTTTGTCTAAGGGGGCCACAAGATGACATATATATAAATATATATATAAATCCTTAATCTTAATCCAGTAATATCATGAACACCTGTAAAAGTCATGAGGCCTTCAAATATTGTGGGCAATGGCAGGCCTTTGGAGTCTAAAAAAGTTGAGAAACTCTGATCTACAACACATGTATTCTACATAATCATTTATAAGTGCATGTGACATAAAACAGCCATAAATGCACTGATCTATCGAAAACAACAGTATAAAAATTCAAGCCTAAATAAGAGAAAAGATCAGCAACTAAGTTTGGATTTCCGTCAAGCTCCCAGACAGTAAAGTCTCAGTTCAGAGCAGGTCAGGGAGGGGCATGGCAGACAGTCCACAGAATAATATGAACTATGTCAGCAAGCAGAGAAGCGAAAGAAAAGCGGGGCTTTTCAAAGTGGGATCAGTGTGAGTATGTATGTGTGTGTGTACAACACTCTTCTCTCTGCTTGCTTTGCTGAGATCTGCCAGCCAAATGACCTAAGCTAGTGAATATCAACCACTAGTCAGACTGCATGTTAGTGAAAATACTGTACATTTACAATAATTTTAAACTTTTGATGAAGGAAATGCTAAATTCAACAACAATTGCATAAAAATCTGAATTATTCTAATGAAATTCACTTCTCTTCCATTTGCTCTTAGTAGAAAATGGTGGAAGAGCACAAGTCAAGCTCAAACCTGTTTAAAAAAAAAAAAAAGACATTTAAAAACTGTATGTACTATAAATCAGTGGTTCTCAAATTATTTGGTCAACCGCAACCCATATTTTTAGGAATTTGAACCAAGCAGATTTATTTCTCAAAAATGGTTACTGTCCCACTTTACTTAACATACACATAAATTGTAAGAATATCACTAACATAGTTAAACTTTATATCCTCCATTTATACTATAGTTTTTCATAATACAATAAAGTTAGTAAGTTGATACGAGCCACCGCAGTCATCAAAAATATAGAAAACAGCTCAAAGAAAAATAGTGGTATTTTGTGTTAGGTTACGGAAACTACAGTAACCATGGTAAATACATGATACTAACATGAACTGTTAATAAAAATATATGGACACCGTTCCTGATGAATAGAATGAGCATCATACCTCCGTGCAAATCCTTCCCAGCTAACACACAATACCAGTTGCGTAATTTATTGGTACTTTTTGGTAATTTCATGACTTACTTATTGACAACATAACTACAACGTTGCATGCTTGTAATTTCATATGCTTTTAATGTATGGTGAAGTGATACACAGCTTGTGCCTCCGCATTTGCTCACGAGATTGAAGAGAGCGCGCCGTGAGCACAGTATGACATCTGACAGAACAGGAATGTTTGATTTTCTGAGATGAGACTATTTCAAAACAAGTTACGAAAATAACGTTAGAATAATGACATTGGCACACTTTACTTAAACTTCGTCTGACAGAAGAGTCAACAGCTTTCACCTATGACTTTCAAAATAAACGTATTGTGTCAGAAAACATTTAGAGTTGAGAAACACTGCTATAAATTATGGCCTTTTCAGACACTGGCATTACAAGATGAATGGTTTAGATTTAATAAAATATATAATGGATGCCAAAGCTTTAGTTTAGTCACCTTTCAATTCAGGAAAGAAACGAATGGGACGAATTTGCTTAGAGAGTGATTTGTTGCTATGGGGATTCTTTTATATCTTGATATATAATTGCAGAGACGCATCATTCATTCTCCCAAGTGAAACAGAAAGACTACAGATTCTAGTCTCTGAGGGAAAATATGTCTCCCATATGTTTTGGGCCTTGAGCTGAAAAACAAACGCTACAAGACCCCCTTTTTTTTTTTTCTTTTACACTGGCAGTGAAACGTTCAACAACTTTTTTTAAAAATATGAAAATGGTGAAAAAAAGTGTCATTGGCATAAGAACTTGCCTAAAACAGATCAAACTGAATTCAAAATAAATATCAAAACATCACCTTTGGACATCATCTTATTACAAAAAGTAACTTCTACAAATTTCTCACAGCTTTGAAAATCTCAACACTCTTCCCCGGATGGTTTGATGAAGACAAACACAAACGCAGTGGGTTTACCTTTAAGACGGGAGCTTCCTGGAGTAAACAGTGCTAAACTTTATAAAGAGCTTATTCCCCATTCAGGATTCCTTTGCAGAGAAAGGGCACAACTGTCAATCAAGGATCAGTGCATCCCCAAGAGGGTTACCATGGTAGCACCACAGGGAGTCCAGAAGCCCTCTCTCTTTGACAGAAGAGAAGGGATTACACTCCACAATTACATGAAATTCCTGAATTCCATTCTCAACTAATTCTATTCTGCTTTCTACATTAAATAGCTGCTGTTCACGACAAGAAATACTACAGACTCAAGGATTTTTTAAAGTTAACACAAAACGGCATTTGCAACAATATTATCTAAATACTATTACAGTATTTATTAATATTTTGAATTAGCCTTTTTGGTTTTCATTTTAATTGACATTTTAGCAAATAAAGGTATTTTTATTTCAGTTTTAGTTATTTTAGTTAAGTTAGTTGTCAAAGCAACATTTCTGATTTTCATTTAAGTTTTGGTTTTGCATCTAATATTTATATTTCATTTAAGCTTTATTTAAATTAACAAAATATTTTTAACAATAACAACACACAACTAATATATCTAATGTCACATTTTTTAATGAAATGGAACAATAAATGAGAAAAAAACTGCAACCCATTTTGCAGGTATTAAACAAGAATAATATTTTATCAGTAATTGACCGGATTATGTCTCTACTTGATGGATCAATAAACTAAGAAAAATGTTAAAGCTGCAGTCTGTAAGTTTTGCCTCTTTGTCACCATCTCTGTTTGAAACCTGCAATTGCAGTTATTTGCGGAAATATCATCTTTACGTGGGTTTGTGCAACGGTACGGCTCCTGAATCTAGTGTTTGCTGTCAATCACCACATCAGTGTGGATACTGTACTTCGGAATCACAGATTCTGCGTCTTGGAAGTATGACCAAAATAAGAATTTTCACTGGAAAATGTCATCTGAACAAGTAAGTAACATTTTCTGACCAACTGAGAAAAAAGCATTAGCCTACAATAAATCACACTGCCAATGGTGATTAAATCTAACGATCGCTTAGCTCATATCACATCAAACCGTGCAAATTATTATTATTGTTACACTTCTGTTCTCAAATTGTTAATGTTACCAACATCAGCATTGCATGACTATATGTATTTAGTGTGTAATAGCGTTACCTGTAGATTTCAATTTCTGTAGCCACTCCGCAATCCGAAGTCTCTTGATTTTGACTATGGGTGAATCTCCAGTTGTCACTGATGATTTGACATTTGGACCTTTCTGGATTATAATCCACCATCAAAATGATCAATTTAATTACTGCATCTGCTGTGAGAAAAGGCTATAAATGATCCGCCATCCTCACATGTGATTTAGCCTACTAGCTGGGACTCATTCTTTATGTAAACAGATGTGATGCAGGGGTTAAAGCGAAAAAAAAAAATCCTGAGCCTGAACTGGGGGGAGGGGGGAGTCACATATGACAAAATTATTTGAAAATGATTTTCCTTCAAACTAACTACATATCTGCAAACTCAAAAGAGGTTAAAAAGGCGACGTGTACAAACTAAATTGTTGTGGGGAATCTAGGGGCATCCTCCCCCATGAGAAAATTGTGATTTTAACATTTAAACAACCCGTTTTGGTGCACTCTGACAAGATAATAAATGGAAAAAACAACATTTGATTCAAGTAAAAAAAAAAAAAAAAAAAAAAGATTGACACTAGGGCTGGGCATTGACACAAATTTCACAATCGGATACGATTTCGATTCAGGAGCTTGTGATTTGATTTTGATTTGATTACCTTCGATTCAATATTGATTAATTTGGGGCCTATAAAGTACATGGCAAATTTCCTCAAAGAAAAAAAATCTCTCAACTAATGCTGTAAACTATACAGGAGCAACAGTTGGTACATCATTATATTATTAAGGTTAAAATTAATCGATTTGTAAGCTAATGGCTTTTCTGGGATAAACAGGATGGTGAATGTGACATTTTTTACAATGTTTTATTAATGTATTTGAGCGATTACACGAGACACGATACAGATTTCGTCAAGTTGTACTGTATCTTTCAACATACAGAATACAGAGTTTCATTCATGTTTATTTCATGTTGTAACCAACTAGTAAAGAGGAAGAGATGACCGGTTTGTGCAATCTGCTTGAACTGATGGTGCTGTCAAGCGCCACAGAATGCCAGGAAAGATTGCGACAGAGACGTGATGTCTCACTCCAGTCTATAGGAAAGTAGCCCATTTTCGATTCTTGTGAGGTTTATTGTCTGTTGCAGGACAGTAGATGTGATTTTGCGGGACAAGGCGGGACACGCATGAGACAGATACATTTACAATGATTACGCTATGTAAATATTGATTTACATTTGCTGGCAAACTAGGCATATGCATCGATTAATGTTTCTGCCGGTGGGTGCCCACACTATAATGTTGCACTTATGGGAACATTAAATCCTGGAGAGAAGACAATTCTAGATTCACGGCTGCACACGCAGAAGGACAAAGTTTGAGCACGCACATGTGATATCTGAGTGAGAGTGCGTGCGTCCAGTTTTGTGCGAGAAGGGAATTCGCCTGTGGGTGGAGAGATTCCTGAATACTTTTGATGTGCTCTCGTGTAACAATAATGCGCTCTCGACATTTTTCATTATAACAACACCATAAAACCCATATTAAATGAACTGTTAACGTGAGAAGGAAGTCGTGTCTGAAAGTTGCAATCAATTGGTGGTGAATATCTCGTGTTTTTCCGTACGTGCTCAACGATTTCCATGGGTGGCGCTTGAGTATCCACGGGATTGCTGCATGTTCGTTGGAAATATTTAACATCAGGATGGTTGATTACATGCTTTAAATCATCAATCTGGGCAGCTTTGAGCACCTCAAGAGGTTCTTATCCAGTATGTGAGATGAAATCCTTGCTGGTTGATGATAGCTACATTTAGCTATTCCTTTGCGCTGTCCACTCAGTTGTTATCAGCGGGAAAACCTTTGATTGCGTTGGTTGGTTATTTTCACAGCTAGAATATGACAGCTGCACAAATAGATTTTTAAATGCCAGTCACAGTTTTTCTTATTGTATTTTAATTTCAGTGATGAAAAAAAAATTACAGACATAAAGGAAATGCGGGACACTTAAGTCTTGCAGGACGCGGGACAAAGAAAGATTGCGACAGCTCGTCCATGGTCTCGCTCCAGTGTATGGGAAAGTAATCAGTCACTCCTCGTGTTTGATGAATAACCGGTGAGCTGGTAGACAGCACAAAATTACATAAATCTCTAAAATTACTACGCAATAGGCTAATGTGTGTGTGAAGTGAATGAGTGTAAACTGAGCACAGCACAAATCAAATAGCCGCGCTGTTTGTCTCTCAGAAATCAGAGCTTTGTCAAAAGTAGGCTAATACATCAATAATATACTGCATCATAAACATTTTCTACTATTTGATATGTATTTAAATGTTGTAAACCTTGCGAGATATGATAGAAGAAATGATACACAAATGGGTGAAACTCAAAACTATGAAATGATCAGCGTGTTCGTAAAAATCAAGTAGCCGCATTTCACTTGCGTCTCTCATAAATCAGCTTTGTCAAAAGTAGGCTGCTATCAACTAAAACACTACATCATACATACTTTATTATTCGATGTCTATTTAAATGTTTAAAACATTGTACGATATGATAAATTAATGAGTGCAAACTGTATGAATGAAATGAAGCACGATAGCAAGTCAAATTTAGGACTATATTTTTTCCCGCAGCCAAATGCTGCACGCTGGAGATCCGGCACAGTGCTGGAAAACTTTAAGCCCTTTGTGATGTAATGACGCAAAGAGGAATGGCTGCATCATGAATTTCCAGCGGAAACTCACCAATACCATTCAGATTAAAAAAAACATTACTACAAGCTTACCAATGTGAATCGGGATGAGGTAAGGAGATAGTTTTGTACACTGGCTGGTTATGTACTTGCTCAAAAATTGATAATTTTTAACCAAAAAAAAAAAAAGTTACGGACTGCAGCTTTAACAAGGCATGGTGATATTAGAATATATCCAATTCTGATTTTAATCCTCTTTTAACTTTAATATTACCTTTTAGTTTAAAATCCTAAAAACCTTTTAAAAAAGTAAATTGTTCTTCTTGACATTTCAATATATCCAGCTTAGATTATATAACTGATGCAAGAATATTGCTATATTTGTATGTCTGACCTCAAAGCTATATTATAAATGAAAAAAAAAAAAAAAAAAATGCTGTGAAAAAAAAAACTACAGAAAAAGAACATTTCTCTCAAATCTCACTAGGCTTCTAATGGCACTTCCTCCTAACCTGCTGTCACTTCCTTTAGACCCAAAGGTTAATTGGCATTCAGCTCCGCGTCCCAGAGCAATGCTGAGACTTCCGCTGGTCCCCTGTGGGGATCTTTTGAGTCTTGACCCTTCAGTCCTGAGCTCCTCATTAATTTATAAGCAAAGGTAATTAAGCCTATTAAAAACTGCCCACGGTGCTCACCTTTGCACATCTGGAGTCATGTGTGCTCATTGGCTTAAAACTTATTCTCATGGAGAAAAGCAACTCCTCTGTTCCTGCTCCCTGCTCACATCTACCTTTCTGAGGATGCAGAGCAACTAGCGGGGAAACCGAAGACCTGCTGAGCGCAGCTCTTTCGATTAAGCGTGTTCTCCTTAGAGTAAATACATTTATCAGTGCCCAAGCAGTATTTCCACGAGTCTTGTTTGTTGAGGCAAATCAATGTGATTTTGCCACTCTACACATTTTTTTAAACCCCTCTCAATAAATACACACAAGGTCAGGAGATCAAAGGGGCAAATCACTCACCGCAGGGACAAGCAGTTTCTTGACCTCCTCGACGGCTCTCTTGAGTTTGATCTCAGCGCGGTTCTGAGAGTCTTCCACAGTGATGAGGACATGCAGGTCTTCGTTCAGGTGTTCCCAGTTGGGCTTTCCTCTGTTTTGCTCTTCCTATTCAGAAGTAAACAGAAGAACTGTTTGAGAACCAGGGCTGTGTACACTATTCAGAACTGAATTAAGAATTCCAAATCAATTCCTGAATTGACAGGACAGACAGACCTTTAAAAGTCATGAATTGAGAGGGAGACAATTCTTTAAGACAGACAGACAGACAGATAGATAGACAGATGTTTCAAACTCATGACATACAAATAGATAGATAGATAGACAGACAGACAGATAGACGTTACAAACTCATGAATTGAGAGGGAGACAATTCTTTAAGACAGACAGACAGAGACAGACAGACGGACAGACGTTTCAAACTCATGAATTGAGAGGGAGACAATTCTTTAAGACAGGCAGACAGAGAGAGACAGAGATAGATAGATAGATCCTTGCAAGGGAGGATTTTAAAATAACAAAAAGGCTAAAAATAAAGATATGGACAGTCAGAGAAGAGAAAGGAAATGACAGTCAGAAAGGGATGCGGTGGGATTGGCAAATGATTTGGGTCGCCCGCATAAGCGCCACTGGAAGACGTGTCGAAGCATGTGCACAACCGGCCAGGCCACATTTCCAACAAGACTTTTTTCAAAAGTATTTTCCAGGGGCATTTGTAAGACTTTGGATCAATTGCCTATGAGCGTACAGACCGTTTCCTGTGACTATGCGGCGCCCCAGTTTCCATGGAAACTTTTCCAGACTCTTATTTCAACTGTGCAGCTACACATGGACATAACCTAAAACATCAACAGACACTTAGCAACATTTAGCTTGGAGACAAGGGACTGTCGGTTTATCTCAGGGTTCAGACCGCCAAAAGCAGTGACAATCCTGTTGCCATAGAAACAGGGCGTTCGGTCCCAAGCATTGAGCCTTATTGAATGCATTGTCTCCAGCTGGGTTTTTCATCACAGCGGGGTTTATGTTTACGACACAGAGCTCAGGCCTACAGAACAATCAATTACTGTGAACTCACTCGCCGCCTTCTGAGGTTCCCACTTCAAGCAATCACAGACATCGCCTTGGCCTCAAGGGTAAAGTTTGAATGAGAAAAACAAAGACATAGACGGCCCAGCCTCATCCTTGACCGGGGACGCCAGTCTCAGATCACAGTTGGTGGCGTTGTATTTGCTAATAAGTGGCTGCCACCTCCTTAAAATATACAGTAATTAGATGATCAAATATGTGCATCCGTTAAGGCTGCAGTCTTACGCACAGCTGGTTATGTGCTAATAATAACTGTGATTTTGACTCTGAAAAACTCTGAGCAGCAGCACAATGCATAGAGATCTTCTTTTGGCCTACTTTTGGTGGGTAGGCAGTTTTGTGCACAACACAGCAAAGTGTGAAAAAGTTAATAACAGCTATAGATCAACAGTGAACGTAAAAGGCCAATCCAACACAAGCTATAAATTACAGAAAATTCACATCAAGAGGATTTTGGCAAGCTTTCTTTGAAGGATGGTGCACCTAATGGTGTATTTGGTTTATTTTCGATCTCTTTTGTACACACACTTCCCACAATCTTAGAATCTTTATTTTCCTTTTGCATGATTCGAATTACAGCATACAGCCTAAACAGGCTATTCCATCATGTCATGTGATATTACAAACGTAAGAGTTTGCTATCGGAATAATTGACACAAAAAATAATTGTGTCATCATTTACTCACCCTCATGGGTTTCGAAATCAGTATGACTTTCTTTCTTCTGTGGAATATGAAAGTTGTTAATCTGAGAATATCCAAGTTGCCTTTTTCCATAAAAAGAAACAACAAGATGTTCCTCACAATGGCTTGAAACATAGCACTATTTAAAGGGCTAGTTCCACCAAAAATGCAAATTCCATCATTAATTACTCACCCTCATGTCGTTCCAAACCCGTAAGACCTTCGTTGAACTTTGGAACACAAATTAAGATATTTTTTATGAAATCCAAGAGCTCTCTGACCCCTCCGTAGACAGCAATTTAATTACCACTGCCAGGCCCAGAAACGTACCAAAGACATTGTTAAAGCACAGTGCAGCGCTTCCGTGTTCTACGTCAGAACGGTGACTCATTATTGGCGGGCTCCTGCATCAGAATTACAAGCATGCGTCGTGCTGCTCACGTGTACAGCGTCGGCCAATACGGAGCCGGCGGAGCCGACGGAGCCGGCGTTTGGACGTTAACACGGAAGTGCTGCACTGTGCTTACTGCGTCAACTGCGTAGGAGACTGAATAAAGTTATTTTTGTTTTGTTTTTGTGCACAAAGTATTCTCATCGCTTCATATCATTAAGGTTGAACCACTGTAGTCACATGGACTATTTTAACAATGTCTTTAGTACCTTTCTGGGCACTGATAGTGGTAATTAAATTGCTGTCTATGGAGGAGTCAGATAGTTCTCAGATTTCATCAAAAATATCTTCATTTGTGTCCCTAAGATGAACAAATGTCCTATGGGTTTGGAACGACATGAGGGTGAGTAATTAATGACAGAATTTTCATTTTTTGGGTGAACTAACCCTTTAAGTTACTTTATTGTGCTTTTTTTCCTCATTTTGGAGCCTGACAGTGCCTGGTCCCCATCCACTTTCACTGAAGAAGAAAAGAACAACTTGTACATTCTGCTAAGCTTATCCTTTTGTGCTCCACAGAAAAAAAGTCAGTCATACAGGTGTTGGAATGACATGAAGGTGAGTAAATAAACAATAGAATTTTAATGTTTGGATAAATTCACACTTTAATTATGAACACCTTTTTACAGCCAAAAAACCTAACCCTTTTATGAGTTTATTCCAGGAAATGTGAAGAGAACAGATGCAGATGGCATCTCCATTTGACGCCTGACTTGTTTGCCCCTGGCTGTGACTTTTCTTATTTTTCTCTCTTCCTTGATTGCCATAATTTTTCACGAGATTTATGCACAAGTTTTGCTCTGCTGTCAAGAGTAGCTTCAGAGTTACAGAAAATAAGTTTGCAGAACACTACAGGGCTTGATGGTTTCACAATCTAGCATTCATTTTAACACAATATTCAAAAACCCTTTTCACAGATTTAATTTTGACATGCTATTATGACAGCAGCCTTTTGTACAACCCTAGGGGCTGCTGTCAGAAAACAATTATGTCAAACTTTAAGAAACAGCTGAGGTTTAAACTTTCAGTTTCAATTGTTTTTTCTGCACTTCCTAGATTTGCAACACCTAGTCTGGCTAAGAATGCTGAGCCACCAGTCTGTTTTTCTGTCTTGACCTACAGTATAAAACAGCCTTTATAAGCATCTCTGGTGTGATAGACATAAATTGTGCAATACAGTGAGTGAATGGCACTTTGCCTAAGGCATCTCAGCTCATTGTGTTCCATTAATTCTCCATCAGTCTGAATCTCATCAATGCCTCTAACCTAATATTTTACAGTGTACGATCAATGTTTTATGTGCATGTCTGTGTAGGCACTAGGAGTTGCACTGTGAGGAATACACCCAGATGGTGTATCCACAAAAGTCTCAAACTGGTAAAACAAGTGATTTCTATTATGTAAAAAGGAGACATTTGTTGATCCGTCTGTGGATCACTACTACGGAATTGGTGTGTGGGAGTGGAAAACAGGCCTGAACGGTACTTACTAGTGTTACTAGTTACCACATTGAAATCAAACAGGATGACATCAAACACATTTGAAAAGCACCAATGCTATTACAGCATAACAGCCATTATTTGTTCTTTTCTTGATTTTGCTGGTTTTAAAGTACTGGATATTTGCAACATGCCCAAACTTACTGTTACCTAAAAACTTGGACTAAATGGTGTAGGAGGAAACATTGCAAGGAAGTGAAACAGTATTCTTTGAGCTTGAAAAACAGAGCATTCTCCTTTCTCTAATAGCACTCATTTTCATTTTAATGCGAGTCATTTTTCCTCTGTGTCAGGCAGCCTTGGAGGCAGGCAGATCGTCTGCCTTAGTTCTACAGTTGGGAAGGCCATGCAGACTCCGTCAGGAATTCCATTAAAATGGAATTGCCTGGATTTTGTCTCCTTCCATTTGGCATCTATTAGTTATGCGCTGTCGCAAAGATAGTATATGGTCTTCATCACTATAAAACATGCAGTAAAAACACAGCTCACAAGCTCTTCCATCATCAAAGAAAGAAAGAAAGAAAGAAAGAAAGAGTAAAAAAGGGGAAAAGACATTTAAATAATAAAACATTAAGGAAATAAAAAGGGAAAAACAGTAAAAAGAAACGAGAGGAAATTTTTTTTAAATTAAAATACAAAAGAAAAAAGGTAAAAAAAAATCTCACCTTCTTCTTGTCTCTCATGGATCCTTTGCCTCGCACCATGATCTTACAGCCCGTCTCTGCCTCCAGTTGTTTGGCTGTCAGGCCCCGGGGCCCCAGGATTCTTCCCACAAAATTGAACTGTGAAGAGACATCAAAAGGTAGAGAAAACAAGAGAGTTCTTTCAGTGGAAAACATCTGCATTTTACACATCTGCTGAAAATCTGAAACGGATCTGAAATCATTTGTTTTGCAATCTCAACGTGACTGAATTATGAGCGTTTCTATTACTTTGCACACACAATCATTTCATATGTGCATAGTTCAGATATTTTAATCATTATATAACTATTTAACTAAAAAAAAGTTTTAAAAAAAAAAAGACCTTTAAAAACAGAAAGCGTAGAAAGACAGAGGCAGCCACAGTCACATCCTCAAGGTTACAAAACACAGACCATCATCCCCTCAGCTAATGGTTCTCCCATATGGAAGCTTTGGCAGAGCTTGACGTAAACTGCAGCATGGTAACATAATTGTATAATTCAATCAAAGGGACTCTGTAAACCCTGGCAGAATGTGCGGAATGTTTAATCCCCTTTTATTGAAAGGGGAACATCTAGAGACCAAATGCGGTTTTGGAATGTACCATTTGCCACGGGGAAGCCTTAACCGTACGCTCCACCCTATTCCTGCACTGACACAAGTCACATGGAACAAATTTAACCTAACAAAGGAGGTCAAAGAGTCATATAAACACAAATACCTACCATATTTAGCAGCCAATATGATTTGGAATAGGTACAGGATGTACATGAAAGTGCTTGCTCGTTTTTTAGTCCAAAGCAAATTCATGTTCCGATTGATTATTTACATGATTTCTGCTTTAAAAGTCATACAAAACAAAACTGACATTTGGCACCATGAACAAGCAACAATACTTTGTATTCTTACATCGACATACTATTTTTTGAAAATAGTTGATTTTAAAGGGTTAGTTCACCCAGAAGTGAAAGTTCTGTCGTTAATTACTCACCCTCATGTCGTTCCAAACCGTTCATGTTCGCAAAACAAATTAAGATATTTTTGATGAAATCTGAGAGCTTTGAACAGTGGTTCAACCTTAATGTTATGAAGCGACGAAAATACTTGAACCACTGTAGTCACATGGACTATTTTAACGATGTCTTTACTACCTTTTCTGGGCCTTGAAATTGGTTATGACATTGGTGTGTATAGGGAGGTCAGAAAGCTCTCAGATTTCATCAAAATTATCTTAATTTATATTCCGAATATTTGAAACGACATGAGGGTGAGTAATTAATGACAGAAATGTCATTTTTGGGTGAACTAACTCTTTAAGTTCCTTTCAGTTCAGATGTAACAAAAGTAAGATATCCGAGTGTTTACTTTGTAATAATATCACCCATCAATCAAATACTGTAAACTTTATAAATGATGTTTTGTGGCGTCTGTTAGGGAAACCACCAGTCAAGCAAACTGAGTGATTAGTAAAGCTGTGATTCGACCCATGGCGTGATTTATTGCGCTGCCCCTTTAACAGTCGCAAGGCCAGAACACTGCACTTTTTGGCATTTGTGGGCCAGTGGCAGCGCCGCTCTTTCAGCATTTAACCTTATCTGTCACAAGGGTTGAGTGATAAGCCAGGCAGCTGCATCTCTCTCAGGGTCACAATGCATTCTCTTCCTTTTAAAGCTCTTCTTGGGCCGTTCACAGCTGCTGGGGGTCGTTGGCTCTCTGTGCTGTATATTTAGAGATGAGCTCATCAAACTACTGTGTAGATGGCACTGTCTGTCTGTCTGTGTCCTTGTGTTATTGTCGTTAAGAGTTTTTAGGCAATGTTTGTGCAACTGTTGACTTGGTGAACTTAGTTTTTTGTCAGTTGAGATGTTTCTGGCTACCTTCCTGTCATTCTGATTGGTAAGCCATGTAACATCCTAACCTTTCAGGGGTGGATCGGACCGCAAGCAGATCAGACACAGTTTCTCATTCTTCTTAAAGGGACAGCAGCAAAAAAATAAATAAATATATTTAAAATGAAAATAAAATAATTTCTAAGGGTCAGAGAGAGGAGAGAGATACTTTTTTTTTTTTTTTCAGCACAAAAATACACCTTACTAACCTTATAAGTGGACATTAGGGAAATATTAAGAAAAGAAAAAAGTACAAGTGTTCAAAAGATTGGGTTTTTTAATGCTTTTGAAAGAAGGCGGTATTTATTCAATCAAAAATACAGTAAAACAGTAATATTGTGAAATATTATAAAATAGGTGTGATTGCAAAGCTGAATTTTCAACATCATTACATCACATGATCCTTCAGAAATCATCCTAATATGCTGATTTGGTGCTCAAGAAACTTTTCTTATTATCATCAATGTTGAAAACAGTTTTATTAATATTTTTTTTTTATATATTTTTGTGGAAATATTGATGCAAAAGTATTAATTTCTTAAAAAAAAAAAAAAAAAAAAAAAATCTTACTGACCCCAAATATTTGAATGCATTTAAAGGGATAGTTCAGTAGTTTTTTTAGATGAACATAAAAGATTTAGACAAAAAACAAAATTATTTTCATTATATGGACTATGGAGATTATATGGAGATTTTTGTTTTATTTCATTGGTGTTCATCTAAAGAAAGTCAAATACATCTGGGAGTAACTGTTGAAAAAAAATTCATTTTTGAGTGAACTATTACTTTAAGAAAACAAAGAAAGTCACAAAAGTAAACAACAGTGTCTTTTTTGTGATTTTTAACAACTTCAATAACTTCATCTAAAGTGTGAGGCTCTCAATGAACAATGAAGCACTGGAAAAACCTCATTACCAGTCGACAGCTAGAGTGAAAAGAGTGGGAAGAGGATGACAGACTGAGGCGACGGCCTCAGAATTACTCTGAACGGTCTTTACATAGAGACAGTGAGAGCATGCAGAATAGAAAACTAATCATCATTCCCCACCCCTCCCATCTCCTCATCAAAGTCCACATTTGTTTTCACACAGACTATTCAGGCAGGGATAATGTTCTAGATCATTCTCTCCAAAAGGCTACGGAGGACAGAAAGGCCAGCGACCTGCATGTCTCTCACCCGCACTTGGCACCGATTGTGGGATGGTGGTAACCCTGACAGGTTCCCGCGGGATTATCGGAATTCTGGTTCTATTACAGGGGAGCAAAGTCACTCTCAAAACAAGCCTGATGATTGATGGCTGCAAATAAGATAAGATTTGTTGTGCCCCCAACTGATCTTTAAAAGAGAATGGCCAACAAAGTGTAAAGAGGAATAAAAGGTGGAGGCAAAGCAATAAAAACTAATGGGGAAAAACAGTATCTTACATTTGCTAATCATGAACATTTGTTTTAAATCTTGCAAACTTAAACATTAGATTTTCTGTGAACACTGAAAATTTAATTGAATATAGTAGATTAAACGTAACTCTAGCTGGTTGACACAGTTATGTTGAAATAGCATTCTTTAGTTTTATTTCAGCAACATATTTTTGTAAATTTACTTAAAAATATTTCACCAAAGAATAAAATTTTCCTTATTTTGAAGTGGGGCTAGTGAAAATGTTGGCAAGGCAATTAAACATCTAAATAGGCCCAAAAAATCCCTACTGCTGAGCCTGGATAATTACAAAAATTGGGCAAAATTGCACATGAACAAGACCTATTGGTGCTGGTGGTGTGCTGCTCCAAATGGCTTTGTTGCTTTATGAATTTTGTGACCTCAATAAATCAGTCAACAATGGGAAATTCTAAGCAGGTTGTCAAAATGTATCACATTTTAACACACTAGACCCCAGACATCAAATTAGAAGTTCCTGTGTGTTGTCATCCATCAGGCTAATCTATTCAAAAGCTTTTCTTTCTTCAAAACATGTTTACTTGACGCAAGAACAACATCAGAATGAGATGTATTGCATTTTAGGAGTTCAAATCTCACATACTTTTCAAACAAGTTAATTTCGCACACTTGTTCAAGTGCTGTCAGTAGTTGGTTGGGTTTCACCCTGATATATAGAGGACAATGCACAGAAGTTAATTATAACTAAACGAGAGATAAGAGAGAAGCCCCAGTTACGAATCTCTCATTCAAACTCGATTAACCCTGACCCTACTATCACTCTTATCAGCTCTTTAAAATGGTAGAAACACTCCTCCGTCTTCTTAACATCTCCTTAAACTCAGTCTCAACCCTAAACCCAGTCAAGATCAAACGAGCCAGATAATCGCCCATTGAAAACGTACATCCCAACACTTTGTTCAGTTCACATACAAATGTTTCAGATTGGGCTCCTCACGTAATCCACTCTCAGGCCTGATGACTGTTTCTGCATAAATTATGTTTTCCGAAAACAGTGTGAAAGCTTCCCTTGCATACAAGATTCTACAGTCACGATGCATTCAAATAAGAAGCACAGGCTGTGAGTAAAACAATGCCTAGGCTTGCAGTATTAAGCAATATTTACCATGCTAATTATTATTTTTGGATTATTGCTGTCCTGGTAGAGACAAGTTAATTGGATCAATCTGCTGCAGGCTTCTCATGCTCCCCTGAGTCGACATCTAAGGTAAGACAACCAAAGTGCAAAAAAAAAAAAAAAAAAACTACCTGTGATAATGGACTTGATATAAATGTGTTTTCATGGACAATCTACCAATTTTCTGTCATTTGAGTAATCTACAAAAACATGTGTTTAATACTAATACATGTCTCTCTTTATTTACATGCACTGGTCACTGTCAAGGTGCATTTTAAGCCCTCATAAACATATTTCAGGAGGTACAAATTGCAGTTTCTGTACATTACTTTTCCAGAAATACCATGAAGTGGCAATGATCTTATCAATATAATAATCTTCTGTAAAGCAGCTTTATTGACCTTAATGTTGTGTGCATACATGACTGAATGCATTTTAATCTATAAATCATCTGCTTTGCCTGCATAAACATGCCCACGCTGATGGAGATTCAACAGAAAACTACTACCCAACAGTCTACAAGTTAGAGGAAGTCAAAGAAGGACTTTGGGCAGCATTTGGGACAGGGCCAAACATTATTTTGGCAATTCCAGGAGCCATTAGTGTCACAGAAATGGCTTTCTACTGGTTACTTGCTGCCTTTATTACAAACTATTGTCATAAATGTGTTGAATCTGTAAAAAAAAAAAACCTTTAGGGGTACAACAGATTGTTACTGTGCAGTAGCTTTAATGAGACATATTTGTATCTTATCTATCCCTAAAGACTGCCTATTAGTATATTAGGTGTGCATACTAGTACCTTAACTGTACCTATTAGTACCTTATGCCAGGTTCAGACTACACAATATTTTTGTCGGTTACAATAGTCACTGTGTCAGATTATGCAATTTTGACTCTTAAAGTACTTTAGGTATTTTTACTTACTACTATTAGACCTACCTGGAAAAATAAAATAGCATTGTTTTATTTGTATTTTTACCGTGGTATCGAGTATTGTGCACTTTTGGTGGTATCAGTACAGACTACTAGATTTTTGGTATAGTGACATCCCTATTTGTTACAAAAAAAATGTAAGTATTACAAAGTAAATAAAAGTATTTAGTATATGTTTTAATAAAGTTAAAATGTTTTTAAAAGCTATAAAAGGCTAAACTATTCCATGTTTGACTAAATTATTAAAAGAGTTTCCTTTCTATTGTCTATCCAGTCAAGGTTTATAGAGATTTTAAGACGTTATTAGTAAGTTACTTATTGAGTAATTAAATTACTCATTAGTACTCATTTTAATTAGTAATTAGAAAAGTATTTTAAATACAACATTGATGATGTAATTAGTAATTAATTATTTTTTTGAAGTAACTTACCCAACACTGATAAAAGCCTAAATTAAATCGGTTGATCATATAAAGTGATCCTGTCTCTTCAGAAAATTTGGACTAACCCACTCAATTCATATGGATTAGTTTTACGATCTCTTTATAAACTGTCTGATGCATCAAAGTGGTAGTCGCATAGCTGTCTATGGACGGACAGAAAGCTCTCAGATTTCATCAAAAAGATCTTCATTTGCGTTCCAAAGATGAATGAAAGTCTTAAGGGTTTGGAACGACATGAGGTAAATGAGTAAATGATGACAAAAAAAATTGTTTTTGGGTGAACTAACCCTTTAAGGTACTAATATGTACTCTTTATGGTAAGATGGCATACAAAAAGGTGTACTTTTAAAGGTGCCTCACTAACAAGCTAATTTTTTTACTTTTTCTGACAGTGTAGTTACTAACCAAACATTTCTAAAAACTTAAATCAAGTTACAATAGCAGTGAAGTAATACTTACATCTGGGAATTCTTTGACAGGCACATAGAGTTTCTCTTGGAGTTGTGCAATGGGCCCCACAGCATCCGGGAGCTCGGAAGTCCTTTTATCTGTGCTGCCGTTCAGAGTGTCATTGTACATGTCTTTCCGTACCCGTCCAATTTCTGTCAAACAGACACATTAAAAACTCAATTATATAGAGGCTTAATCCATAAAAGTTGCCTCATCTATCTTTAAAAAAACAAAGAAAAGTATTTTCTGTTAAAAATGAAATGCAGAAGTCTTGATGAGTTCATGCAACTATTTAATATAAAAACAACTCCTAAAGGGCATGAGCCCAGCCAGCCATGGAGGAGCTAGCGCACCATGATGTGCATTCACAAAGAGTGAATCAGACACCAGGCTTTTGAATGCTCGCTGGTCCAAACCGAGGAATTCCAAAGAGACCAGCTTAAAAACACTGAAGCAATAATTATTATTTAACAAAAGCTCTTTGGAGGATATTGGGAATAAGCAGCAGTATATTAGAATGGATTTTCACCGATGTACAATATGGTTTAAAATGACAACATCAAAGCATGGCCCAGGCCTGCAGATTAAAATGACCTAAATATAACCCTGATCTGAGCTAGCTGTAGCTTGTTGGACTCCCATAGGATCCTCCCAGAGTAAAGCAAAGAACCTCAACAAGATCTCATAAGCAATAACTCAACAGTACTCAGCAGGATGTGGTCCTCTGAACTCCACCGACACATTTACACTCAATTACATGCAACACATGTTCTTGGCACGGGTCCATCGAACCATGTGTTCAATTCCTACCATGAAACAAAGCGTTTTCTGATTTACAATGTTTTAAATGAATCCAGACTGCGCGGTCACATTAGGACTGGTTTCATCTGTTTATATACTATCATTCAGAATAAAGCTGATGAAATAAACCCTCTGCGTGATACCAGCCATACGAGATTCCACAATAAAGCACAAATCCAAACATCGGCTCAAACTGCTCAAAGCCGATTAATTTACACATTCTGGGACTTGCACATGAAATTGGTATAATTAAGTCACTTTACATTGAGTGTTGAAAGGGGATTAAACAGTCAGTCAGAAGTTTATATTGGGTTTTGTGCGACTCTGTGGCTTAACATTCCAACGGTCTCGACATTTTGGACTAAGTATGACTTATCCCATGAGTCACAAGGGCTGGGCGATAAATACAATATTCACAATGACTCTGCTGACAATAATAAAAAGCAACATTGTGGATATTGCAATTTTAATGTTTTTTATTTTCCCATTAAGTTAAAGTGAGTTCACACAAAAATAAAAATTCTGCCATTATTTACTCTCCCTTATAAGACTTCCATTCATCGCTGGAACAAAAATGACGCATACACAGTGCTCAATGTATAAGCGCTGATCAAAGTTTATATATGAATAAAAGCCTAAATTAAATCAGTTTATCATATAAAGTGATCGTGTCTCTCCAGAAGACTTGTATTAAAAAGCTCAATTCATATGGATATGGATGTACGTTTTGATGCATTAAAGGGGTCCTTGATTATGATTTCACTTTTTTTTTTTTTACTTTAGTTAGTGTGTAATGTTGCTGTTTGAGCATAAACAAGATCTGCAAAGTTATGACGCTCAAAGTTCAATGCAAAGAGAGATATTTTCTTTTACAGAGTTGTTGTAGTAGAGTGTTGTTACCATGCTGTCATTTTACACCAGACTGCTTCACAAACGAGGGTCAAACCAATGCTGGATTAACATGAGAGTACACGCTAGTCGTTGAGTTGAATCAACTCCACAGCAACTATATAAATTTATCCACTAACCATTCAGTCCAGTTGCATTCTAAAAGTTGTAACTTCTTCCTGAGTCTCACCATCAGTGTCCGACTCTAGTTTGAACAATGTAAGGCTGAACACTGTTTCTGACAATCGTCATTTTGGCTGCTTGAGATTCTCCAGCTTTGTTGTTGCAGAGCAACGGAAGCACAAGCTGTTAAAGCTCTGCCCTCTTCTGGAAAGGGGGCCGGGAGCAGCAGCTCATTTGCATTAAAGGAACACAAACACGGTATGTTTTTTTATATTGAAATCAATATTCTTTGTGTTCAATTAGTAGGCTAAATATCAAAGTGAAAACACTAAACATTTTGGATCTACATGGAAACAATTACAATTTGGTTGGAATGGTAATGGTAAAAACAACAAGATAAACAAATAGAAATGCAAGAACAAATGCAAATTAAAAAAAAAAAAACAATAAAATAAATACTACTATCTGTTTTAACCATATATATTTTCTCTGCAGAACAGCTGAGGTGACATAAGACATATAATTTTCCACCCCCAGTTTGACTGTTATTAGCACAAGCTTCAAGTGCACTAAAAACAAACATTACAGGTGACTGGTCAACACTGAAAAACACTACATACACAGACAGTGAGATAGTCCTTCCTACTGCTGCTGCAGACCATCATTTACATGCGTGTGACAGACAGACAGACAGAGAGACAGAGAGAGAGAGAGAGAGAGAGAGAGCACAAGACGACTCTGATTACAGTTTGTGTTTGTTTACTGTCATCTGAGTCTAGCTGTCCAATACTACAGTATGATACACTTGGTCTGGTATGGCTGCGAGCAAGCAACCACTACATCACTGAGACATAAATATCACCTCTATAATGCCAGCAGATCCTGCACTCTAAACACCCAGCGCTACAGATAACCTATTCAGTTGCTGTTATTTACTAATGACACACTGTCATGCGTCTGGTTTAAATTACTTCTTCTGACACCTTTAGTATTGCTCACGCTTTCAGTGTCAGCCATGGAAAGTTTGCACCTATATCATAATTTCAAACAGGCAAATTTAGATGCAGTTTTTAGACTTTCTGAAACTTTTGACTTTATAAAACAAAGAATTGGAAATCAGAGATATGTGCTGGAAGGAAAACAAGTGTGATTTAATGTGAGATGTCAGACACATTCCTTGGTCGTTTAGTGAACAAAAGTGTTGTTGCCTGTGAGAGCTGGCGGTCTCCAGACCATGCTGAACGCTGGATAAAGACAAAGCAGTTACTCAACCAAACACTGCTTCATAGTGTGTGTCATTACATAAGGTTTGAAAAGATGTGTGCACATACACACACAAATTCATACAAACAACAGAAGCAGAGATAACAAGAAAAACAACTACACATAGTATGAACGAATCATTTTCATCGAAGGTTGTCTATTCAAATACTTAACAGAAATACTTGTACTTACAAGTACTTGCTTTATCTGAATAAAAATGACGTGTCTAGTTTCCAGCATAGCACAACTGTTTTAACATTGATAATAGTAAGAAATGTTTCTTGAGCAGCAAATCAGCATATTAGAATGATTTCTGAAGGGTCATGTGACACTGAAGCCTGGTGTAATGATAGCTTTGCAATCACAGGAATAAATTAAAATATAGTATTAAAATTAGGGCTACACGACATTGAAAAAAAACAAAAAAAAAACAATATGCCATAACTCATTAAATGATGTGATATTTTATATGCAATATGATTATATTTTAAGTTATATAAAAAATTATAATGGACATGTTTCATATTCTTTTTGTGAGAAGGAAGCATCCCTACAACTTCTGAAATTAAACAGCAGTGTTTTACTGTAGCATTACATAGAAAGTAAGTGTCATTTTAATTTTTAGAGGTTCGGGTAGGCATACATTAGGTTTATTTAACAACAGAAGCTGAATAATCAAATGTAAAAATAAACTTCACTGTATAAATTAAATATACAATGATTCTTATTAAAGCTACAAAAGTTATTCCATCAAGAGCAATGAGTGATTTTTTCTTTGTTTTTTTATTGTTTGATTAACATTCAGTACAGAGATGGAGGTTAATTAGGCTGCTGTCACTTTAAG
Organism: Elopichthys bambusa; assembly: GCA_037101425.1. NCBI lineage: Eukaryota > Metazoa > Chordata > Actinopteri > Cypriniformes > Xenocyprididae > Elopichthys > Elopichthys bambusa. The sequence goes on from CM074449.1 coordinate 7,844,814, forward strand.
AGTTGCAAGGATCCAATATATTGTTACATGCACACTTTCTCAACTGTTTACTCCACTTCAGACATAACTGCCTGTTTAGATAAATACTCACCAAGATTTTGATATCATTTTGTTTATTTGGCCATATAAGCTGTGGAAGAGAACTGAAATATGGATCACACGCTGTCTGAGAGGTGGCTTTCTGTGTGCCTGAGTATTTCACTTATTATCAAGTCTATTCTCTACTGTTTGCATCTACCTAACACTTACCTAAAATCATTCAGTTATCATAAGCCATTGCGATATGCATATCATATGTACATTTGCAATATTTTGATCATTTCGATGTATCGTGCAGCCCTAATTAAAGTAGAAAAAAAAATTAATATTATTTCACAATATTGCTGGTTTATTGGCTACTTATGCATCATGCCCATTCCTAATAAACACAACAAATATATTTTCGTATTTCTGCAATGACTAATTATATGTTCCCACTTATTTATGAGTTTTGGATCAAATAATTTTATTTAATTATTAATATTTTATGTAGCACTCCACAGTAAAGTGCACGTCAGGCACCAGAGAGTTTTAAGACTTTGGAACAGAAACAGATTATTTCAGTCCCTAACACACAGACAGTGGAGTTGACCATCTGTGGCAGTGTGGGAGAGATGAGAGACGCTGAGATGAACAGAGGAAATGTGATAAAGAAAGGTAAAAAAAATAAATAAATAAAAGCTAGAAAAGGTTGCAAGAGGGATGAAAGAGTAGACCGCAAACCGTGAAACCATCTGGATAATCGTTGACTGCCAGGAAACTGTCCGATGACTCTTTCGTTTTCACACAGAGAGCAGACACTACAGTTACTGCAATTGTCAGGCTGTTAGTGACAGTGTAAAAACAAATGTGTACATCAAAGAACAATATTTCCCTTTGCTCTGACAATATATCTTCAAACTGAAAGCTGTTTTCAGCTTCAGACCAAATACTTGTGGTGAAAGCAGATATATTTCAATTGCACTGAAATACAGCAACAGTCATTTTAACCAATAACTTATGACTTCAATGCATCATCCATAAAAGATCCTAAATAACAGCACCTTGAGTGCTTGCTGTGTTGACATCTCTTCCTTGCATAAAAAATATAACTTGTATGACTAGGGTTGGGTATCTTTTGAATTTTAGAGATTTAGATTTTGCTTATCGATTCAGATTCTTATCAACTCCCAGTTTTGATTCCAGTAAGTTAAAAACACTTAGTCAAACATTTATATCAAAAATATTTATTCTGTGTCTTTTGGCAAAACATTTTGGTGCAGCTGATTTGAATGAACAAAAATCAGCAGTCTAAACAACACTAACATTTTCCTATGGTTTTAACAAAAATACCACAGCAAAAACAACTAGACTGACTAATAATACAGTAATAAAATAAGAACAAACTAATTAACAATAGCACAAATACAACTGAACAAATTTCAGGTACAGAAATTGTAATCAAAAAAAAGTTTTTGTTTAATAAATAAAATACTGATTAATCCTTATTAAAAGTTAAAAAGTTAATCAATCTATAGCAGTGAGTGATTTTTCTCTTTTCTTTTGTTGTTTAATTAGCATTATTAATTACACAGACAGCAGCAGGTTTATTAGGCTGCTGTCACTTTAAGACCTAATGCACAGATCCAATATATACTGTTAGACATGCGTTTACTTTTTCAACTGTTTATGTTTACGCAAGACAAAATCAACTGTTTGAGGATATTTTGACAATTTTGTACGTTCAAGTGCAAGAAGACGTGTATGAGAACTCAATTCAGTATCACGCACTATATGAGATGTGGCTGTTTGTGCATGTGTGAGCAAAGAAAATGGCATGCACATGCAGAATTGAGTTCTCTTTCGTGTCACAATCACAAAATGTGCACAGGAATCGATAAGCGAAAACTAAATTTTAATTTTATTGCAAGTATCCAATTCCTGACCTTAAGTATTCTGAATTCTGGAATCGATTTTCGATTCCCAACCCTAGCTATGACAAACAGATACAAATTTAAGTCATTTTTCACTGAAAATCATGCCTTCTGCCATAGCTCTTAAATGAAACATAACACTAAGTTTGATGTCAATGATGTCTGGTCATGTTATGTGCCACAAGAACTAATGAGCTCTGACATCTAACCTGACAGAAAGCTCAGAAAGGTGCCATATTTCACTCAAATGCTACAGCGGAGTGCAGGATTTTCTGAGAATATAGACTATACATTTGATTTGTTCATCAAAACATAAATATAGACTGAATTTTAATGATTAGTGACAATTACGATTCTTTAAATGCTTCTTTTGACTACAAGAAAAAGAGTATACAGATTTGGAAGGACATGAGGCCGAGTACACATACATGACAATTTTCAATCAAGGTCATCTTGATTCCCCTAGCAATCAGGAAATTTGAATGCGCAGCTTGCGCTTATCACTCTGTTTGTGATGGTCAGCAGTAATGTGCTGTTGTGATTGGATGATTGCTGATTAAGATTAGGCTGAGAGAGACAGAGGGATTGTCTGGTGGTGTCAAGACGACTGCAGGGCAAACTGGCAGTTAAGGGTGAGATAAGTATTGAGTATTTACAGATGCAAGCAAAGCTGCCTGGAAAGAGCAGGAGACTGATGAGATCACTGACGCGCTTGATAATCAACATTTATCTTATCAAAGAAAACAGCCAAAGGGAGACAAAGAAAAACAGACACACACAAACAACTGAAAAGCACCTTCACAAATACAAAAGACATGAGGATTGACACTGAAGCTAAGATTTGATCTGAAAACGACATTATGACTGTCACTTTTTAGCTCCAGGCATGTCTGCCACTGCCAAACAAAGCAGTTTCATTCAGAAAGCCCATTGCGAAAAATTGTATGATGGTCAGGGATATTTAGTCAGATTTATACATCATTAAAAAAAAAATTCCCAATATTGTTTGAGATTCACCCCTAAACTCAATTGTGGGAATCCCCAGCAAGTCAGATGTGTTACATTCCTTTGTGGACAAGCATTTATTCCCTGGGAAAGTAATCAATTGAGGCCAATTCTGAATGATATCCCATAGAAAAACATTTGTTTTTGTAATCAAAATGCCAGAACTTGTGCTGACCTCTGAAACGACTTCACTTTTACAGCAGACATCACTAAGCCCACTTATTTTTAAACCACCTGTTAAAGGGTGACCGCTTTATATGATCCAATAAATTCCTGATGGATAAAATCATGTCCTGGAAAGTATAAATATAATAAAATATAAACTACCATTCAAAAGTTTGAGGTCTGTAAGTTTTTTTTAATGTTTTTGGAAAAAAAAGTCTCCAGACAATGCTGCCAAAGAAGCATGATCTACAAAACCAGTAAAATGCTCTATACCTTTCACAGATCTGAGATAAACATTAAATGCATACAAATAAATGGCAATCAGAATGGGATCAGTGCTCAAACAACAAATTATGTGAAAATAAATCTTGATATTGGGACAAAACATATATTCCCTTTTAAAAATCACTGGGATCCAATCATTTCCACACATGATGTCGGATAGGACACTCAGGACTCACATAACTTTACTATCAGGAGAAAATTCCCCAAAGTGTTCATCTTGTCAGAATCCACTGTCCATTAAACATTTTACTGGACTGTAATATTTCTACCTCTTTGAGGAACTTTTTTTTTTATTCTGTTGATACTTTTGAAAAGATTTTTAACCGAGTAAATTAAAATTTCGTCTTAAGAATTAAAAATTAATCTTATTTTGTTTTATTTTTATGTTAAATATATTTTTGTAACAATGTAAAAATAAAAAAATAAGTTATTTTGATAAATTTAATGAATCCTTGCTGAATAGAAGTATTTAAAAATATCTAACTGACCCCAAACTTTTAAAACAGTAGTGTAAATGTAATGATAAAATATTGATTTATTGATAAAATATTTTCCAATTGCACAAACTGGTGTGACCTGATGGAGCTTTTCACTGAACAGTGATTTAAGCCCGTTTCATTCAACTGTTCCCTACAGAAAAGTCTTTCAAAAGGATTCCTTTAGTGCATGTTAATTTTGCAACATCTGTCCTGACAGCACTTTCCAAGAACTTGGGCGAAGCTGTCTAGTCGGCGTGCCCTCAAACCATACCCTGATCCCCTGAGACTTTCTGCATCTCGCTCTGTCTGTGTCACGGGATCTAGCTAAGGAGGTAATAGCTTAATGCAGTCAAAATCAAAGACCATGGATGTCACATGTATTCGGAGACGAAAAGGTCATATAACTACACTCACTCCCACGCATTCATACTGAAAGACATTTCAAGGGAGCATATATGGAACAGTTATGAACTTGTTAAATAATAGATACATGGACACAATTATATGTGACAAAATGTTTCCTGGAACACACATTAATACCTTATACTCTCTCTCACACACACATACACTTGATCTCTTTCTGAGGAACATTCAGCACCTCTAACAGTCATGAAGTGATGACAGATTCATGAAGAATCATGTGATCTTTGCTCTACTCAACTGTGTGTGTGCCCTTGTCACGGTCATATGAAGCATATAGGTCAGAGTAGTGTCTCTTCATTGCTCACGTGCCAGTCTATGTTTGGACGGGGTGACCAGAGCACCACGCTTTACAGTTTAACTGATAAGACCATAACGCGAGGACAATCAGAGGTCAAGAGGCACCAGTGCGAATTCAAACTTTCCTAACACATTTGCTTGCAACTTTCTCCCCTCTAGGAAATACATGGCACTATAGAGACATTTAGAAAATGACCAAAATACAAATTTTAAGTGACAGACTTAAATACAAACATAATAAGATACCCCACCATTTTAATTTTAGTTTATTTTTATACATTGTATACTTAAGTTAATTTTATACATTATGTCTATTTAATTTAAGTTTATTTAACATGCAATGATACAATAAAAAAAAAAAATTAATTTATGGGATCCATGTGGTTTGTTTTTTATACATTTTGCCTATTTAAATTTCAAGGTTTGTTTAACTTTTATTAATAGAAAATAACAAAAAGTAAACTGAAACTGGGGGTTTTAAACTGCATTTAGAGAACTTGGGGGAGGGGGGGGCTGTTATAAAACCTCTAATAAAAAATATATATTTATTTGATCTCCTGAGGTTGGAGATTTTCTGAAGGATAAGAACTTTGTTTTGCTGACCATTTATTGAAAACTAGTGAAAACACTTTTGGCCCCATTTTGTACCCCATTTATTGAAAGTGCCTCCAAAAATAACATTTCAGCAATGTTGTTGATGCAAGCCCAATATTATGTATCCTATGCAATAATAAGAGGCAACAGAACAGTTACAGTAAAAAGAACAAAAAAGCACATTTTGCAACAACATCTTTGAATCACTAGTAGGTCCCCCTGGGGCTGTGAAGTCCCTTTTTATATCTAAATCAGATAAAGAAAAGCCAGTGTTTTCAAAAAAGAGGTTCAACACTGCTTCTGGATCCTCTCCCAGATATTGTTTCTTCTATGATGGCTTAATTACTCAAATAATTCAATTAGCTGCATAACAGCAGAATATATGTTCCTCAGAGGGAACACAAAAGAAGTGAGAAGAAAAAAAAAGAGCAGCACTTGGAAAACCAACATTGGAGATTTACAATACCCAGAAGCAATAACACACTACAGTGCAGACTATCAAATAATATGTGTAATGACTTGTGTTAATTTACAACACAAACACAATTCACACTAAGAACAATTGCTAAACAGTACATTTAAAGGATTAGTTCACATCTGAATGAAAATTTACGTATAATTTACTCACCCCCATGTCATCCAAGTGATTCATGTCTGTCTTCTGTCGAAAAGAAATTAAGGTTTTTGAGGAAAACATTTCAGGATTCTTCTACATATAGCGGACATCAGTGGGGTTTACTGGGCTGAAGGTCCAAATTGCAGTTTCAGTGCAGCTTCAAAGGACTCTACATGACCCCAGATGATGAATAAGGATCTTATCTAGCAAAACAATGTCATTTTCTTTTTAACCACAAATGCTCGTCTTGCACTAGTTCTGCAATCCGCACGCATGCAAGATGAGCATTTGTGGTTAAAAAGTATATACTTTTTTTTTTTTTTTAGAAAATGGCCAATCATTTCATTAGATAAGACCCTTATTACTCGTCTGGGATCACGTAGAGCCCTTTGAAGCTGAACTGAAACTGCAATTTGGACCTTCAACCCAGTGAACCCCACTGAAGTCCACTATATGGAAAAGAATCCTGAAATGTTTTCTTCAAAAAACGTAATATATTTTCAACTGAAGAAAGAAAGACATGAACATCTTGGATGACACAGGGGTGAGTAAATTATCAGGAAATTTTAATTCATAAGTGAACTAATCCTTTAAATAATGCAGAGATGAACCTATAAGAGCAACTAGAAACTGTCATGTTGACTTGAATTTTAGGTTAAAAAAATGAACACATTTGAAAACTGAGTTCTCTGGCATCATAAAACACAGTAAGTGTGTGAAAAGCAAAATTCCAAGCTTATTATACAGTAACCGCTTTAAAATAACCTGACAAAACTGGGATCCTCATACAAGGAAAATACATGAGACAAAGCTATACAAAATGCGGTTTGTGATTTGGAAACCCTCTGCGATAGTGGGAAGAAAGGTAGATCAAAGAAAGCTAAGCTTTGTAATTCCACCTATTTTTCTAACAATCAACATTTCAAGAGCTACAACCCTTTTGCAATTTGCTCGACGATCAGACAAGACTAAATTAGCTCTAAACAGAGGAACTGAAAACCCTAAAGTTTTGTTAGTTTATTTATGACACGTACTTCAACATGCCACAAGCTATGGGTGAGCTATGATGAATCTAGAGGGATTTTGTGTAACAACAAAGCAGACAGACTGAATTCACTCTAATATGGATTGCAAGATACAGTAATATAAATCTAACAGATCACCCTTCTCACCATGAAAGTATTGCAGTGAAAACCTTTATATTATTACACTGGATTATCAGCAATAAACTGAGAATGAAATAAGCCAGGGCCATGGGCTGTATGATTAGAATGAGAAGGAGAAAGAGAGAAGTGATTCTATTATCACATCCTCAGCTTCCCCTGCATTCTCAGAGGAAAACTGCTGGCTACATGCATTCTGCAGCGTGTTAGAAGTGCGTCAACTCTAAGCAAACTCAAGCTTTTCACTTTAAGTACAAAACTAGTTTTACAAAACCATTCAGGTCTGGAGAGCCTAGACAGATGACGTGCCATTGTAGTATATATGTTAAAAAATAGCCCTAAAAATACCTCTAAATTCACAAAACAAACAAGTAGGCTAGCCTCGATTACAGCCAGCAGTTCCACAAATCTGAGTATCATCCAACTGCGCCATGGCCTGTAATGATATTTTGTGATTGGATGCATCTATGCTGATTTAATAAGTTTGCAGCAAAATATCTCAGTGTGTTTGAATCTGATTAGAGACATTTCCAGGTCATGTAATTGATTCATTTGAGCAAACTATAAAACAACTTTTTCCAGCTATGGTAGTTTAGGGAAGAAATTATACTGTCTAAAATGTTTCTGAAGCCAGTTAAACATCAATGCATTGTTATCATCATTGTTACAGGCTGAAAGAATGAACAAACTTCTGTAGTGCAAATGTGTTCTTTCGTTCATGAATGAATCCGTTTTTTTTGTTTTTTTTAATAAATCTTGTCTGTGAACGAATTGTTGATATTTGCTTCAATGCAAACATATATCTTTCGTTCATCAAAGCCTTTTCCCTGGCTTCAAATACTGACTAAACCACAAGCCAATAGCTTTAAAGTAAGCGCTGTGAAGAATAATTTCATTAGTTGGACAAATTGAAAGAACACGTCTCCTTCGCTGAACAAGTTGTTGTTTTGAGGCGGCACAGAGTTAATGTTGTTCACAATAAAGAGAAAGATTATGTGTAGAAATGACTTTTTTGACTCTCTAATATAGCATGACTAGCTTTTTGCAACATAAGTGATAAATCTGCTATTTGTGTTCTATAGGAAAACATGTATGACGCATAAACACTAATGTCCATAGTCTCACAGATTAGAAAGAGCACAGAAATTGTAATAAAGTGACTTGTTTCGGCCCTGAAAGACTCGATGTTTTCAGCGAATCATAGAGTGAATGATTCAAAGACTCACTCATATTTATACGCACAAACCGACTCCCACTTGTCGCCACCCACTGCCGTAAGAAAGTAGCGTTACTTGCTAAATTAATCGAATAAAAAAAAAAACTCGAATCACTGGGATGAATAAAAATAATATATCAAAAGATAATTTTTACAACAAACTGAGGAGCTTGTTTACAACAAGATACAAGTTTAGGATACATCTGGGAGTATCCGCAGTTCTTCCAAACACATTAATTCGTTCTTTTGATAAAATATATACTAGAACTCTCACCTTCATCTAACAGTCGCTCGAGATGGTTGAAAATGCCACAGAAGTTTGGCAGGCTGCTCATCAATTTCTTGTCGTTCATGAGCTGCATCAGATAATCAGGAGTCGGCTTAGGCTTCTCCTTCGTTTCCATTTCCCCAACCATGTTTAAAATGTTGGCCAAAAACCTAAAAAAAAAAATGCGTCAAGCTTTGGGAAAACACGACAGCCCCCTACAAAAACGCAAACGGAGGGGTTTGATGTTTTCCGTTTTATTCCAAACTTCTGACTCGATGTTGCTACTTTTCAAACACAGAGTTGCAACTTTGTATCACCCTCAATCATCAGTTTAAAAAAACTGATGACGCAATTAACGAAACGAATCTGCGCGAAAGTTCTTATTTGCTTGTAGAATGTTTGCAGTCAAATAACTCCAAAAACTCCCGCATGCCCGCTGAGATTTGTGCGTCTCTCCTCTTCTACAGAGTATGTTTTATCGCCACCAAACCTTTCTTTATCCAGGCTGTTGAAAACAGCTTCTCCCCAGGACTTTTTCACCGACCGTCGAAGTGTTTCAGAGCACTTGAATAACGGGTTTAAAGCAGGGGCAATGTTCACTTGTAGGCTCTATCTCTCGCGCTGTAGAAACTCCTTTAGTCGCGCCTGATGTTTCTGTGCTCAGTGCAGTTCTCTCCCAAAGCTGCTGTCACATGATCATGATCAACCCTACACTGCTCAACATTGCCATCGTGCGAAGTCGCTAATGGGAGGAGAAACCTGCACAGTCTGCCTCTCTCCTTCTCTCACGCAGATGCAGACAAACTTGTACACATACGTGATGAGGAGCTCCCATTCACAACGTTTTTCTTAAATTAAAGTCATTGTGCATTCTACAGACTCATTGTAGGCTATATGGGGAGCCAGCCAGCTATAGCCTAACTATAGTTGTTAAACATTTTAAATTAAACATTCCCATTAAAAATAGCCTACAGTTTGAGACAATATGCTGCAATAGTGAGAATATGCAAATATGTAATTGGACATTCAATTCGCAATCCTTATCTAGCTAACAAGGAACATTCTCAGAAATGTGGCTAATGTTCTGGCAATGTTCTCTCAAAGTTATGAACAAACGTTCTTCTAGTAAAGTTTGGACATTTATTCAAATTTGTCTGGTTCTCAAAACGTTAGCACAAAAAAAAAAACAAACATTATTTCTAAATTTTTCTGAAACATTTTAGTTGGATAGTAGGGCTGCACAATTTATCGCGATTAAACCGCACGCGATTTAGCAAAGGCTGCGAATATTTTATGCACAGCTTGTCAAAGCTGTATGGCTCTGTGATCAGTAGTAAATGCTTCTCCATCTGAAAGCCAGAGGGCACTTTTGCGCAGAAACTCCAAATATCCCCTGCTGCAGAAGAAGATAACACGCATCATATCGCTGTAGCTGCATAAACAGAAGAATGAAACGCTTTGATTGATTAACACACAACTGCCTTATTCTGTGTAAGAAGCCACATCATCTCGTAGAAGGATGCTCAACTGTCGTTATGAAGTGAGTTTGTAATAAAAACATGTTATTAAATATTGTCTTTTGTTGGACAAGATATTAATAAATGCTTCTCATGTCTGGAATGATGTTTGACACGTGTTGCTTTTCAAATGTACATTATAAGTGACTCAAACTCGCAATGCTTTCAGATGGATTAGCATACTTCATTGACAAGCTGCGCATTAAAAAATAATCGGTTTCATAATCGCACTAAGAATCGCGTTTAAGCGCTAATTGCGTTTAAGTTCAATGTTATTTTTCATATCGTGCAATAAATCGTGCAGCCTTAATATTCATCTAACTTTTTTTAAAGGTGCAGTGTGTAAATTTTAGAAGCATCTAGTGGTGAGGTTGCGAACTGCAACTAACGGCGCACACCCCTCGCACCCCTCCCTTTCGGAGAAGCTACGGTGGCCGTCTGGCTGACATGTCATCATCTGAGAGAGCAGAGAGTAGCCTGTGTGAAGCAATGAGGTTTCTTCTTACTTCTAACAAAGAACAGTTTCTGCTTCTAATAAATCAGAAGACTATTACTACTACTACTTTGTGCATATTCAACATAGTGACGATGCAAGCTGCCTCTAAAAACATAGTGACTAAACGCGCTCTGTAGAGTGTTTGTCCATTTAGGGCTGCTGTAGAAACATGCTGGTGCATAATGGCGACTTGAAATGGAGGGGGGACCCGCTGTGTATGAGATAGAAATGGCTCATTCTAAGGTAATAAAAACATAACGGTTCATTATGTAAGGTCTTTATGTATCACTAAAAACAAATGTATATTATATTGTATTTCTGTCAATAGAACCTCCTAAATTTTATACATTGCACCTTTGAATGTTACTACTTACTAGTTTCAGAAAAACATTCAGATAACTGATAATGTTTGCAAAATGATATATGATGATGTTTTGAATGTTCAGAAAACATTAAGAAAAAAAAACGTTTTTATAAGTAAAAATGTTAACAAATGTTCTTAGACCATGTTTGTTAGCTGGGTAGTTACTGAGATATAGGCTACTTCCTTGTGTGACAACTAACCCCGGTGCACTTTCTAACCCTAAACCTTACTATACTTACATTTTCAGACATTCTACCCTCATAAAACAAATACACACACTCAATACCTCAAAAGCAAGGAAAAAATGGGTATTTTTCTGCATTCCAATGCATTACTAAATATTTAAGCATGGACTGTCTCATAGATAAGATTATCTTGGAGGAAGCATGGTGGATATCATGGTCTTTAAAATACAGTTTGACTAGGCCTGCGTCTGTACTTTCCTGTTACTTCAATGAATTTTAAATGTTCAAACGCCACATTTTAAGAAGGTTTTATTTCTGAGTGTGTGAAACATCCCAGCCAAGTCTTGAGAAACAGGAGAGAGGGGAATGAAAGGGTTTGGGGGAACAGGAAAAGTTTTCATCAATTTGTGCAGCCCTCCTCCTTCCTCTGTGAAGTGGGCAGCATTCTTATGCAGATGGACACAGACTTTAGCTATTGCTCTCACAGCAGCAAAAGGCCAGAGTGAGAGGCCCTCCTACAGGGAACAGTTTGATGATGGAATGCTGACCTGGGATCAGATTTGTGTCATGTAACATTTTAAGCAACTAGATCCAGATCCAAAGAGGAGAAAAAGACCTGCAATCACATATGGTTCTGCCTCCATATCTTAGTGTCCCTGCTTTGTGATTGTTCACTAAGTGAGTGTGAAGGGCAGCATGGGTTAGCATGCTAAACTATGCACACACTGTAAATAATTTAAAAAACAAATCTTAATCAGCACATTTTTCCTTGTAAAAATACCCAAAAATATACAGTAAAGATCATTTTACTTGAGACAAAATATAAAGAGAATACATAATAAAATATTTTCTATTATATTAGAATATATTTTCTATTATATATATATATATATATATATTTTTTTTTTTTTTTTTTTTTTTTTTTCTCTCTCTCTCTCTCTATACAAAAATACAGGTTAAGGAGACACTTTTTTTGTGGTGCAGAGAAGATGCTTTCTCATTTTAAAAGATAAATCATTTTAACAGACAGGATTTTTTGAGGATCACATAGTTTGGAGCTAAAACACTTACCTAGCAAAACACTGTAAAGTCACAGTGTATATAAGTATATAACAGATATTTCAGTTGTTAGAACATTCCTCCGGGATGCTATGTGACCCTTTATACCTTTATTTTTCACTATGGGGAGTCAGATGGGTGATAATTCGCCAGGCCGTGGAGATGAAAGTGAGGATGGTATTAGCCTGGGCATCAAGGGATTGGAATGCAGGCTATTTAGCATGGGAGTCAGACAATCCCCAGGGCCTCCCATCACCACAGCACAACGGCTAAATAAATAGAGAAGTAATTAACAGACTAGTGAGAGAACAGGCCATTTCATTACTGCACCTTCTTCTGATAGAGAGAGAGAGAAAACAGTGAGATGTATTGACAAAAGATCATGTGCAAATCTCAGAGAAAAAACACACAATAGTCATTTGATTGACACCTCGATAAGATTATTATAGGCTTTGAGCAAAACAAAGAAAAAGTATTTAATTTTCTTTGTGGAAAGTTAAAAAACTACACAGATTTGTTATGCTGATGTACACACTTTTTTTAGCGCATATCCTCTTTCAACAGAGGCTTATTGAAGCATTCATTTAGTGATGCTGCAACCACTAAATACAACTGAAATGTGCAATTTTATCTCTAAACAAACGTGCAAAAAACATAAGTTTTCACTTTCCTCATCTGCCACTGGTCGTACAAACAGATAGCGTCTGTTGTGGACAATGTATAATAGTACTACAGTATATAGTGTTAACGTATAAAATTACAAACATTATTAGTGAAACAGCTTCTTGAATGAGAAAAATGTAGGGCGTGATTTGATGAGATGTCAATTTCAAGGGGGAGGGAAAGATTTGAGATTACGAGGGCACATTAATTTTAAATGAAATAATAATGTGCGTGGATAAATAATTTATAATTAACTGCGATATTGCATAAAATAATTGTCAAGTTTGATTTCATGGTTTTTCAGCTTAAAGGGGTCATGGCATGAAAAATCAAATTTGCCTTGATCTTTTGACATATCAGAAGTCTTTGTACCATTAAAACATCCTGCAAGTTTCATGGCTTAAAACGTCCTCCTCATTATAAGCAATACATGTATTTAATCAAGCTTCAAAAACTGCTTATTTTGATACTGGGTGACATGTGACGTCACACGGGCAAATACATTTGCATATGACTACCTCCAGAGCAAGACACTGACGAATAGTTATACATCATTGCACCATAGGCCCCGCCCACTGGCGTTCAGTCACTTAAAGGGTTAGTTCACCCAAAAATTAAAATTCATTACTCAAGCCATCCTAGGTGTATATGACTATCTTCTTTCAGACGAACACAATCGGAGATATATCCTGGCTCTTCCAAGCTTTATAATGCCAGTGAAGGGGGGAGGGGGGGGGGGGGTGATTTTGAAGCCAAAAAAAGTGCATCCATCCATCGTAAAAGTACTCCATATGGCTCCACGGGGGTTAATAAAGGCTTTCTGAAGTGAAGACATGAGTTTTTGTAAAAAAAAAAAATTAAAATCCATATTTAAAACTTTATTAACTATAATAACTAGCTTCCAGAAGATGGCTGTACAAATCGAATTGTGGCGAAAGATTAACCCCTGCCCCGATGCAATGACGAACACAGAACTGCAGAGGATAGAGCAAAACAAAACGAATCAGTCACGAATTAAAAGTTTAAAATGAGAAACTTAAAAGAGAAATGTTGGAGGATTTCAATATAAGAGAAGAGGAGCTTGAGTTTGTTGCACAGACCTATTTGTTTAAATCACGAGATGCTTCTAAGCTTAAGCTATTCCTACATACGTCATACATCGCATCACAGGTTACTCTTGTGGCGCAAGTTGGTTGTATGGTTGTTAAACAGACACAGGGAACTTCTGCATCAGTTTTGCTTTCATGTGTAGACAGGCTAGCAACTACTTGCGACATGGCAATGAGAGTGTGTGTCCCAGTTGTGTGATTATGTTAAACAGTGTTTGTTCACAGTTTGTTTGTGAATGGCTGTATATATTTGCATGTGTTTGGGTATGAATATGCTCATCTAACAATCATTTCTATGTACATAAGCATCTAGTGTGTGTATGTGTGTGTACCCACTTTAAGAATGCTGTATGTCTGGGAATGTATGATGGGTATGACATGGTGAATGATGCATGAATGTTTTGCCACTGGGCCTTTGTGTATTAACAAAGTTGGTTTGTAGCCTGTCTGTACTCTGCAATCCAGTGCGTGTATGTATTAGTGGAAAACAGAGAATGAACATGCTTTGTCTATGATGTTATGATGAATGCCGGGGACTACTAAGTGTCTTTCCCACGTCATAGCACACATACCAAAGCCAAGAAGGAGTTAAACAGGCAAGTGCATCTGCCTTTGCCCTGTGCATGCATACTGTTCTGTCAACAAGCCAAACAAGTTTTACATTCAGCATGGGGCCTGGGTCAGTTGAAAGGTCAAAGTTCCCCCCATGCTTAGGCATCATGTCTTCTGACATTCCACTGTAGTCTGTTGACACAAGTGGTGCAAAGTGTCCATGTAAAGCAAGGAATATGATACACAGACATATGGTTCAAGGCATTAAGATAACTTATCATTCGCTGTGTTGTATTTATTATATTTTTTATTTTTTTTAAAACATATTAAGTTAATTATGTAACAATGTAAGTATTTACTGTCACTTTTGATCAATTTAATGCATTCATGCTAAATAAAAGTCTTAACTTAAAAAAATGAACAGTAGTGTATTTACATAAATTGTACATAATTATATATTTAAAAATAATGACTATAAGCTCCTATTTAGGTAACTTAGTTGCACTGGCAAGAAAGTGATGTGTGTAAATGTGTGTAAATTTACAGTGTATGTGACAAGAATTCTGTGAGCTACTGCCCACATAAATAACACTGACGTTTTATCTTTTTATCCTTATTTAGACCATCAGTCTCATTTCAGGACTCAAGCACATGCAGTCAGAATGCAGTGTCTCTTAAATGTGTATTGACATGATTTCTTTTCTTTTCAAATCATCAAAATCATTTCTGCATCACTGCAATTGATATGTGGCCAGGCATTTCAGCAGATATTCTTAAGACCACCTTAGCTGTAGATTCAGCTGCCTATCACCTGTCACACACCTGTCAGCTGGTGGTCCTAACTGTTGGGAGACCATAGTGAGTCAGTTTGTTGCTCTGTTTGAAGAATAATTTAGTCAGCTTGAGAAGAACACCACTTTTTCCCTTTCCAAAATAAAAAAAAGACCTCTAAACTGGGGTTCACACCTGTGGCTCCCTTAAATTGAGAGGATGAATTATTTTCTCAACCACATCTGCTAGAACATTCTGAATTTGAAGTACACCAAAGGAAATTTTGTTTGCACTCCCTTTTGAACTATCTTTCAAAAAGCATCGGTGCTCATGTATGTATGTATGATCATGTTCAGTTCATGTTTCAATGCTGTTGAAAGTGGATCGGACCAAGCACCAAAACACCCTAGTAGCCAATCAGTAAGGGGAGTATACACTCATGAGGGGGGAGGTGTCTGTGTTGCATAGCGTGTTTTTTAATGTGGGGGCGGAGCTATCAAGATAGGGGTGTGATGCTTTTGAGTAGGGGCGTGTTTGTTTTGGTGACTTCAAATATCAACAGCGTTTGTCAGAAATCGCTTACTGCACCTTTAAGGGAAAATCTGTGGAATTAGGTGGAATGAAATAAAAAATGATCAAATTAAGGCCTCGTTTGCACTAGTGCGTTTTCGTTTTAAAACATAAGTCTTGCTACGGTTATGCCTGTTGTTTACACTATGCCAGCGTTTTTGAACCTCGAAAACGGCGACTTTCGAGAATTCTGCAGACCCCGTTTCAGTTTGAAAACGCTATGGTTGCGTTTCAGTATAAACAGACCAAAACGGAGACTTTTGAAAACGATGGCATGGCTGACCACGTTCGCTCTGCGTATCCTTGACGATCGTGTAAACAATAACATGGAGACTGAACTGCAATCTTTGCTGGCTTTGTTGTAATATTTAGCAGCCATTGTGCAGTTAAACTCTGCATTTTTTTTATATACTGCAGCTGCCTACATGTGCAAGAGGCAACGGTTTACACTTGTATATGCCCATTGTGCTTGAACAGTCATGTGACATGCGTTTGCGGCTGTGTAGTATAGACGGAGATCGTTTCTGAAACGTTGTGGAAACGGCAGTGTAGACGAGGATCGTTTTCATTTTAAAACGCCATTTTAAAACAAAAACGCAGAAATATAAACGGACCAAAACGGAGACTTTTGAAAACGATGGCGTGGCGGCCCACATTCGCTCTGCGTATTCATGGAGACTGAACTGCAATCTTTGCTGGCTTTGTTGTGATTTTTAGCAGCCATTGTGCAGTTAAACTCCATTTTTTTTTAAATACTGCAGCTACCTACATGCGCAAGAGACAACTTTTTACACTTGTATGTGCATGCGCAGTGTGCTTGAACAGTCATGTGACATGCGTTTGCGGCCGTGTAGTATAGACGGAGATCGTTTCTGAAATGCTGTGGAAACGCCAGTGCAGACAAGGACCATTTTCATTTTAAAAAGCTGTTTTAAAACAAAAACGCACTAGTGTAAACGAGGCCTAACAGTGTTTGACTTTTATTGCAGCTGAAATCATAATAGAAACAGCTATAGATTATTTTATACGATTACTTTTTATAATATTTAGTTTTATCATTAAATTGCAAGGGCTGAGGGAAAGAATTTTCTGAATATTGGGAATTCTATGAACATTTTAGAAGCTTTCTGTGGCACAGATGTGTTCATTTTATGATACATCATGTAACCTGTTTATTTTTGTTTTCCTGATGCACAAATTACAAATCTATTATCTTCAGATACCGAGAATGCATCAGTGTTTTATTGACACTGAACAATGCATTGCCACCATGTTCTTTTCTCTCCCTGGTTTATCCACAACAGCTATTTTAGCTCCATTCCTCCCCCTCATCACCCCTTTTCATTCTCCCTCCGTTTCTTTCTGCACAAAATCATTGGTATTCACTAATAAAGACCTCGGAGACATAATGCAGGAGACATAGCCCCGTTACAGAAATAGATTTATTGCTAATCCATTATGCATAGTGGGTAATGTAACATATCTGATGCACAGGCGCACAGCGGGAAGAAAAAGAGGGTTTAAGTGCATTGAACATTAGACTGGAAAACTGGAGAGCAGAGAAACCCACAGGCATCACAACATGCCACCCTGCAAGTAGATGGGCAGTCCTGGCCTCTAACCACACTTCCATTGCTGCCATTTTCTTCTTCTTTTCCTCTCAATAAAAAGGGAAAGTTCGCTCAAGGCAAAGAGATGCCCTGAGGTGACTCTCAAACCCACATGTAGCCACTAAATGCTAATAGACACGGAATGATGCCAGGCAGTATGGAAATAGACGTACTGGTGTGAGGCTGTGGGGATGATG
Organism: Elopichthys bambusa; assembly: GCA_037101425.1. NCBI lineage: Eukaryota > Metazoa > Chordata > Actinopteri > Cypriniformes > Xenocyprididae > Elopichthys > Elopichthys bambusa. The sequence continues at coordinate 7,862,370 of CM074449.1, forward strand.
CGATTCAGTTAAAAAAATGCCCACATCATTTCACATTTGTGTCTTTCTTTTTTTCTTTATTTAAAAAGGGGCAATGTACATTAATCAAAATTCAAATACATGCAAATGTACTCAAGTTAGCCAAAGGGCTAATTTTCATCAACAGTCCCTTTGCGAAATGAAAGGAAACAGCCCTTAAAAAATACAATAGAGATAAAAAAGCATATACAGCTCAGTTAAATACAATTAAGTAGCACATATACAATATGCTTAAGATAATAAAATCATAATATGATTCTGAGCTCAACTTAAGCTTTACGTAAGCAATAAGGTACGAGAGGCTGTGCTGTATTGTGATTAAGTCACAGCTGAAGGGCGTTGTTAGGCACGATGCAAAGCGGAGTTTATTAAAGCCAAAAATATGCATAAATGCAACTTTCATGAAGTAAACTTTCACTAAAAGGAAAAAATCCCTGACCGTGAACAGCAACAGAAGTTACATTATTACGCCACTAGATGGCGGCAAAGACTGTCTTTATGAGTGTGTCAGTCAGTAGCTAAGATTTTTACATTATAAAGACTGAATTGTTGTGAACAACACCCAACTGACAAATGCTCTGACTAGCGCTGTCAGTCACGGGAAACCCCCTTAACTGTTAAAAGGACAGGATAATACATCAGACATTTAAACAGATTTTTTATTATGAACATAGGATTGACCTGAAGGAAAATGCTAAACCTGAATGCAGGTAATAAACTCGCTCATTCGATCTCTTTCTCACAATACTCTTCTACATAATACAGTACGTTTCAATGAACAATATCAATTCAGAACATACAGTTTACATTGCTAAGGTGGTTGCTAAGGGTGTTGTGCAGTGATAAACAGAACCGTTGGGTGAAGCGGTCATAGCCGTGTTTTATCGTGAATAAAACACAGCTATTGACCAATCAGAATCAAGGACAGGAACTAACCGTTTTATAAATGGATATGAAAAAGCCCCAAGAAACACTCAAGAAAACATGACAAGATGTTCTTAGGTTATTCAACAGATATTTCCAGGCTCTCTGGAAACTCTATTTTGGTTGGTCAGTTGCACCATTCAGCAGTCAGATATTTCCTAACATTCGCCGCTGTCCATAGCAACGCTGTATATCAGTCTGCTCAACTGGGAACCGAAACTGGTACTACTTTCATGTCTTGTGTAACACATCACTCTTAGAAATGCAACTAGTGCTATCTTGCATCTGAGTTATCAATTGTAGTGAAACTGACCTAGGAACACTTCCATATAATACTGTAATATTGCCCTTGTTCGTCTTGTTACTTGGCGTTTTTGTTACTTGTTTGGTAATTGGCTCTGTGTTCGGATCCTGATGACCCTATTGGGGTTATTTTGTGATAGTCACTGGCTAAAGGCCCAATTACACCAAGAACGATAACTATAAATAAATCTATAATGACATTAACATCCACACCAACAATAACAATAATGTTCTGTTTATAAGTACACTGCAGTTCTGTATTCTGCTGCTTTAAATGCTCAAGCTCTTTAAAGCATGATGGATTCTTATTGGCTGTCAATGTTTTTACTATTCATCAGATGGAAAAAATCATTTTGAAAGTAAATCCAACAATCATCTGTGCAGTTATCGTTATAGTTGTGGTGTGGACTCTGCTATTCTTTATCTTTATCATTGTGGTTAGGTTATCACCCATGGTGTGAAGTTTTTTTTTTTTTCTGCTTAGGTTTTAGTCAGTATGAAGGGAAATGGTAAACATAATAAAAATGCCATTTAGATGCTTTTAGAAAATTGAACCTCAATGACTCATATCACATTGACTGCAGTGGTTCATTTATATGAACTTTACAAGAGGGGACATCCACTAAATTGTTGCCAGCATCATAACAATTACGGTTGATTTATGGGCAACAGAGGAAGATCAATATGTGCTATAGTTGACACCTTGGGCACTGGGCCGGTTGAGTGCTATAGATAGGTCTTTGTAAAGCCCTTCACATCACCACCTTACCTCCGCTGCATGTCGCACATGCCCCAAGGTCCTGGCGCCCTTGTCACAAATCCAAATTAGAGACAGATGGCTGTTAATGGGGGGTGTGACAGCCATGGCTGACCAAGATGTGTGTCAGAGACAGGCATGATTACAGGAATCTATGCCTTGTTTTTCCACTGGTTGATCCAAGTAGATATAACACTGATTCAGGGACAGATAGAGTCATCCATAACTCTCTTTGGACAGAGAAAGTCCAGAGAGCACGTCTGTGGTATCAAGATAATCGCATCTCTGTCTTTCACATTGATGACAGATACATTAAGGATCACTAGACTCGCATGTCCACTCCATGATCAATGGATGTGATTAGATAGATATCTATTCCTGAGTTTGGTGTAGTTCCAAAATGCCAATCAGTGAGGGTTTGAAGGATAGAAAGTCTGTGGTCTGTTGTTTTTAGAGAAGTGACTTCATTAATCGAGCTAGCAGTCTAAGTGATGACATCACCACAGCTGCCTACGGATTGATCTGTCATTTCTAATCATCCATCACACTATACGAGATGAGCAACATCTGAAAATAGTATGACTGCCTCAGAAAACACTGATGAAATATTTTGAAAGACTGATGATTTAGAATACAAGACCTAAAAGGGGTCTTAAAGGGATAGTTCACCCAAAACTGAAAACTCTGTCATCATTTACTCACTCTAATGTTTTTCCAAACCTGTATCAATCCCGTTAATGAAGGTATACACTCCATATATCCAGACCTTCTACTCTAGAAGTCTGTGATTTTAATAAATAAAAGCTTGCTTAATCTAAAACCACACTAACAGTTGCCGTGAGGCAGATTAATTGAATGTGATGTTTACCCACAAAGACTGATAAGATCGTGTCAAAAGTTTGGCAACATCCTAAGCTAAAATTCTGCAACAGTAGATATGCTAAAAGAGATGCACGTTATTTGGTTGTGTGTCTTTTGAGCTCAGAGGGACTTTGAGCGACAAATGTGCTAGAGTGAAATTTCTCAGTGTGAAGCAACTGACTCTGAAGAGTCATATAAACAGGGTTGGAGGGTTTGAAACGGATTCAGTTTAGACGGTTTCCTCCAGCGACCTACATTAAAAGCAAGAAAGAAAATAAAAGCCACATTTTATAGCTTTATTTAAAACAGTTGTCATCTCTGTTGGCTTGCATAGTAATTTATACCACAAAAATGAACTGGTTTGTTTTTGCCACATAAAACATTGGGGAATCATGTGGGACATGATCATAATGTAAAAACAACATATCCAGCTTCTTTAAGATCATAAATTATTTTATTGTATGGTTTCAGCAATTACTGAACTCATACTCTCTAATTCGGTACTAGTAGTGTGTGGTAAAATGTATTCTCTATAGCCCCAAAAAAGTAAATGTGTCATCTAAGGATCACATAGCTTTCACTCTATAGAAGGAAGTGTGCTCTGTTTATCTTCACACACCTGGAATTGTCTTCAAAGTTTCCCAGTTTAGGAACAAAAGAAACTGGATTAAGAGCCTGTGCTCAAAGTATTCTTGGCAAATGGTCTGTTCTCTCTCTCAGGAATGGGGTGTTGCACATTACACACACATATTGAAGGAAATATCTCTAGGTTCCACTACGTCATGGCCATCTGCCGAAATCAGATTCTCTCCTCTCTGATATCACTCAGTTTACATTTACTGTCAGCGCACACAACAACAGAGTATGAAGACCAGCCCAAGGCATAACACTGTCAGTTTCACCACATAATAAAATGCTGGGTGGGGAAGTATTATATATGTTTATGATTGATTCAACCATACTTTGTAATGAAAAACACATGATACTGCAAAATCAAGAGTAGACAGACAGTAAAAATCAATCATAAATAGTAAATTATAAATAGCGAAACATAAATAGTGACTCGTAAATAGTGTCTCGGGATATTTAAGTGCAGACATCTGATCTACTGATATTACATTTGGACCAGACACTAAAAGAGGAAGTGCTCACAGAAGTGGAAGGAAATTGAAGGACTGGGAACTGTGTGTAGATAATGAATAAGACATGATGGAACTCATCTGAATTTGCTTTACTTCTGAGAGCAAGTTTTACTGAAAGATTTAACACTGCTCTCCGCGTCTGTGACACTCGTCCCTGAGGTCATTAATGTCCGATTCGCTTTGACTAAAAGAGTTCTTGAAGAGCTATACGTGTGGTTTTAATAGGAATTATTATCCACAGAGTTGCTGGCATTTGTTTTGAAGATACACTGGTCAGGTGTCCATGCACAGCTCCTTGAATGGAAACACAAAAAATAAACAAACGGACAATAGAGGAAACAAAAAACTTGAGATTTTGATTGTTGTATAATACCATTGAAAAATTTCCGGTCAGTAAGATACTTCTGTTTAATAATTGGCCAATAATGACAGTAAAGGCTTACTGTATACATTGTTACAAAATTTTCATTTCAAATGCTGTTCTTTTGAATCATCGAAGAATGCTGAAAATAACTGTATCACAGTTTCCACACAAATATAAAGCAAAACAGCAGTATTCAACATTGATAATAAGAAATGCAGAATAAAATGACTGATTTCTGAAGGATCATGTGACACTGAAGACTGGAGTAATAATGCTGAAATTCAGCTTTGCCATCACAGCAATAAATTTAACATTTTTAAAAAAAAAATAGTATAAAAATAATATAAAATAGAATAATAACATTTCATATTACAGTTTTACTGTATTTTTGATCAAATAAATGCAGCCTTTTTTGATCATAAGAGACATAAAAAAAACTAAAACATTTGAAATGTAGTGTGAAAATTGAGCACTAACACCTAATGAGTAACCATTATAATATAATATAATACAATACAGTAATTGCTATTTGTCAGTTTAGATACCTGTAACAAGCCTTTTCCAAAGTCATCTACAATACTTTGCCAACCGGACAAATCCATTAAAAAAATAAAAATCTGACAAAAACCTTAAATTTTGCAGTTGTGTTCCACATACTTGCATAACAGTTTGTTTTGAATGAGTTATGGCTGATCTGACCAGAGACACTACCGGTTTTACTCTTTAAAAACACCACTTAGAAATTTAAATTTTATGTGTTTGACAAGCTTATAGGTATAAGAAAAAAACAAGACTTTTACCACTCAGGTGAAGGACACAGTTTATGATGGGGGTTAAAAAAAATCAAGTTCAAGTAGTCAAAAACATCCAAACTGCCGACGCAAGGTTAAACAAAGAATTGCATTTTCATTTCATCAGATGTAATGCCCAACCTTTAGAAAGACATGAGTCATAGAACTCAAAATCTTCCAAAGAGCAAATGTCACAGCCCACTGTAATTCAGACTTGGCTCATTTATGCTACACAGTGTTCTGTCAGTCTGTTATACCGAGAACCTCTCGTTCCTGAGCTTGTTACTGGATACTGCAAATGCTCACACAGGTCACGCAAGCATACTTCCTTTATTATGAAGTTCCTGTTTATCTAAAATATTCAAACTGTGACCATAAAATTGTGATCTGAACCGTTAAACGCCAACAACTGTTGCATGATTAGTATTTTTGTCATTTTCAAAGAGATTCCTTTCGAGCACATTGTGTTCAGCTGGAACATGCCCAATTTTGTAAGCAACCTCTGTGCTAGAACATAAAAAGACACTGGAAAAAGGTTAAATGGGGCATGATTTAATAAGCCGGTTCATTTTTAATTCCAGCTTTCTTTTTATGGTAATCCAGTGCATGCCGAAGCAGTTTAGGATTCTTCGGTATTGACATGCTAATGCTGCGCTAACATATATGTGCCCATGTTTTTACATGAGTGTGTCCGTGAACTGTTCTGCCTTTGTCCAGTCTAACTCAATGTGTCTCATTGAGTCCAAATGTGTACTTCTATTGTGGCCTCTAAGACAAATATGTAGCATCGTGAATGCTCGTCCAGGCCGCCCTCCACCCCCAGTCCAGGCAAACCAACACATAGCTCTGGTTCACAAACAATCAAGTGTCCATTGACCAGCCAAAGACAACAGTGGTCTTATGTGCTCGATGGGCGTTTGGACGTACAAGGAGGGTTAGTGTGGCGACATGGTTTGTCATCGCCAGCTGGTATGGTGGGCATGTGAGGGCGAAGACGACCTATTGTTCTCGTACAACTAGAACAATTGCACGTTTCAGAGGGCCACACTGTCTTTGAGGGACAACGCACCCCCCTGATTGCAATGAGGGGTCGACTGCATGTGATGCCAGGAGTACTGACCACAATGCATTTTGCTTTATGTTGGTTATTTTTTTGGCATTTGCATCTAACTATATATTTATATTGTATATATTATAACCATTAAATATTTATACTTAATGTCTTTAATAAATCCATCAATTTATTTGTATTTGGTATTACTTTACATAAACTTTGTACTTATATTCAGCAATGAAGCATTAAATTGATCAAAAGTTACAGTAAAGACATTTATGATGTTTTCTATTTCAAATGAATGCTGTTCTTTTGAACTTCCTACCTATTCATCAAAGAATCCTGAACAAATGTATTAGTTTCAGCACGTGTTTTTAACATTGATAATAATAAGAAATGTCTCTTGAGAACCAAATCAGCATATTTGAATGATTTCTGAAGGATCATGTGACACTGACTGGAGTAATTCAGCTGTGTCATCAAAGGAATAATTAAAATATTTGAATACATATACAATTAAAAAATCCATATTTTTTTCAATTGTAATAATATTTCACAATATTACTATTTTGTACTGTATTTTTAATCACCTAAATAAATATTTAAAGAGGTTTGAGTGGAAGATAACACATACCATTTTGAAATACAAGAAAATAGGAAGAGTTTTAAAAGTATTCCACTTTATAAAGCATTACATGTCACAGTCCTTCCCCAACAGCATGAGCATCAATACCGAAAAGGCCCATTCGGATCAATTTCCTATTAATGCTATATACTCTCCAGCTCAAGGCCTTTTATTTTTATTGTCTTCAAAATACGCACACTTTTATTCCCCTTCTGCATCAGCTCTCAAAACTCTTAAATGATCAAAAGGAAACTTGAGAAAATTGATTTTCAGATAATGTTGTGTTGTTGCTGCTTGAGATTGTCCTTCATAGACGAGTGCGATGGAGTCTGTCATTGAGCTCTGTACAGTAACACACACACACACAAACATATATACACACACACATTCACTCAGTTAAATCAGCCTTTACCAAAGAGATATTTTACAATAATGGAGAATATGTTCCTCTATATTTTATTGACAGTTACATTTTCCTCTTATTGAATTTCACATCACTCCACACGCTGTCTTAAAACAGTGGTACTTTGCTATAAAGTTTCCAGATTTTTTTTTCTTTTTTGCTCCTTGTTTGTTCTAACTGGATTTTTAAAAAAATTCTATCTCAAGGAATGGTTTGAGTGAATGTTTTTTTTATAACGCATTAAATTAGCACTTCATAAAAATGTCAGAATTGTGAATTAGATTGGAACTCTAAATACTAAAGTTATTTGTCCTTGCCCATTTACCATTCAATTACTGTTCAATAAAGCAAATAAAACAAATAAATGCTACCACTGTGTTACTGGCGACTGGCAGACTGAGCCAGTCGCTTTGGTCAATGACCATTTTAATCACATTTTAGATTTTCTATAGAAAACCTACACATATAAAATGGTGGCGCGCAGGAGTGCAGCAGCTTCTCAAGCTCTCGGTCTGTGTTTTGCTTTAATATTCACACTCCATGTAACTCCATAAACATATTGAAGTGATTTTACTATGACTACAGAGGGTCACTGCGAAGTAACACATATTTTGTTGATCCTGGAATAACATTCCTGTCTGAAAATGTAGTCCTAGCCCTACCCCTAACCTAACCCCACCCATATGTTATCTCTAAAATCTGAGGGAAATGATTGGTGAATAACACAGATGTAGAAGCACCTAACGTTAACCCTGGTTGAAAGCCTAAACTTGATATAAACTGTAAACTTGTCTATCAAATCTGATTGGCTGATTGAACATTACGTTCACCGACTAGGGAGAGCAGCAAGCGCATTAAGTTTTCATGGCAACCAGATACATCGCTCGCGGATTATTTGTAAGTCTATTTTGCCGCGCTAAACTTAGCAATAAACAAGTTGAAAATGCACTATAAACACGATATTTTAAAGTAGGCTTTTATTAAGCAAACAAATGAATGAAAAATTACTCACCCTCTGCTTTAAAACAGACATCTGCTGCGCTGTTATCCACCAAAATACAAATTCGTCACGTGACAGCTTTTTACGCAAATGAGATCGGCGAGATGTTAGTAAATTTGATTTATTAATTTTTATTTAAAAAAATGTATTTACAAAATAAAAGTTGTACAAAATGTATTAAAATACATACATTATATGCAGAAGTCCCCGCCTCCTAAATAAATAACTAAAATATTTAGCCATCCTAAAGACTCTAAAGTCATGCAGGTGCCATTGTGGATCACAAAACCGTTTTGAATTAAGGAGTCTTCCTTCTATGTCATTCCCATGAAATCTCGTCTTTTACCCTTTTTCTCCCACTCCTCCTTCTCACCTTAATCCATTTAACACAAATAGAAATAGTTTACTTGGCAATCTAATATGTGATATGTGTGGAGGAGTCGGACATATAGCTTGTCATTGTGAATGATTGATTAATGGTGCTATGAGAATGAGTCAATCACAGATGTGTGTAGCCTACACTAAACTCTTCTTTCTATTGTGATGCAGAAACAGTTTACAAATCCCAAAAGTATGCTAACATAAATGAGTGTCTTGTCAAGCTTTCAAGTCAAGTCACCTTTATTTATATAGCGCTTTTAACAATACAGATTGTGTCAAAGCAGCTTAACTGCTGGTATATAATTTTGGCTGCACAGCAGCTCTTAAAGAAAATGGTGTCATTATCCATCTTAAGTAAATTCAGTATTGATTCATTCCGATGTAAGAATCAATAGTTATTAATTTAGTTAATTTATCTATATCTGCACTGGAGTAAACAGTGATGTCATCATCCAGCTCAGTTCAGTTCGTATACAATGGTCTCAATGCAGGCAGATCAAAACACTGTTGAATATCAAATGTTAAGTGTCCCCAACTAAGCAGGGGGGGGGGGGTAGTGCTCTGGCCAACAGCGAACAGTGCTTTATGATAGCTGCCTGAATCATAATAAGTCCGATGGGATTGCAACAGTCAAAGTATTTATTCCAGTTCCATCCAGTTGAGGATCTTATTCATCATGCCGGTATGGACGGTTTGTTGAGGAACTGTGCCACTGGCTGTCGTGTCGATGAGGCCTTCACTGTGGATGATCTAGTTGACTCAATCTCTGCTGACACTTCAGGGCTTTGTGTGGTCGTGTCAAGGCGCAGGTCCTCGATCTCACCTGTATACGGCCCGGATCCGGATGACTACAGTAAACCTCGGGATCAACAGAGAGACTAATATTAGCGTAGATGCCATTCTTCTTCTTCTGATGTAACGAGTACATCTGGTGTTATAGGAAGTGTTCTCGGTTCCGGCTTACCTAATTTATGCAGCCTAACAATCCTTTAACGGATTTGAGAATATAAATTGATAATGTGTTATGTGTATGCCAAGTTAAAGAGATGCGTTTTTAGTCTAGATTTAAACTGACAGAGTGTGTCTGCTTCCCGAACAATGCTAGGAAGATTGTTCCAGAGTTTAGGTGCCAAATAGGAGAAGGAGCTACTGCCTGCGGTTGATTTTGATATTCTAGGTATTATCAACTGGCCTGAATTCTGAAATTGCAATAGACGTGAAGGACTATAATGCTTTAAGAGCTTTCACTCAGGTAATGTGGTTCTTCTGGCACTAACATCAGATTTGGGATTGAAGGCGAATTCCACTCTAATGTTTCTTTATCTCTTGCTCTATCTGGATAGACTGATGACAGACTGAACAATATTTGTTTTTCTCTGCATGTCAGTTCTTTCTCTCATGCCCTGGTGAAATATAAAGACTGCCATGAAAGATTTAAATAAGGCTTTTTAAAGGAGACCTAAAATGCCCCTTTTACAAGATGTAATATAAGTCTCTGGTGTCCCCAGAATGTGTCTGTGAAGTTTCAGCTCAAAATACTTTGCAAAATTTGCCCCTATTTGTGTGTGAGCAAAAACACGCCGTTTTTGTGTGTGTCCCTTTAAATGTAAATGAGCTGCTGCTCCCGGCCTGCTTTCCAGAAGAGGGGGCGAAACTTTAACAGCTCATGCTTGGGTTGCTCAACAACAACAAAGCTGGAGAATCTCACGCAGCCAAAATGACGATTGTCAGTAACGGTGTTCAGCCTTACATTGTTCAAACACTGATAGAGACTCAGGTAGAAGTTACAACTTATAGAATGCAACTGGACATTTCTGAATGGTTAGTGGATAAATTTATATAGTTGCTGTGGAGTTGATTCAACTCATCAACTAGCATGTACAGTTGACACTCATTTGTGAAGCAGTCCGGCGTAAAATTACGACATGGCAACAACACACTTCTATAACAACTCTTCCTCTTCTCTAAAGCAGCCCAACATGGCCTCACCCCCTTTGTTGCGTGTTCCTGAGGGCAGGGTTTATGTAAATTTTAGGATCAGTGATGTCACTAACTCAGGAAGAAGCTTGTAGTCCCTACCAGCCATTTGTTGTAGTCCTTAAACAGAGAATTCTTTAAAAGAAAATATCTCCCTTTGCATTGAACTTTGAGCGTCGCAACTTTGCAGACATTGTTTATGCTCTAACAGCAACATTACACACTAACTAAAGTTAAAAAGTGAAATCATAATCAACCACCCCTTTAAAGGAATATCCTGAATTAAATGCAAATCAGCATTAGCGACATGCTACAATTACCACAGAAAATATAAAAATATATTATAATAAATGCATGAATAAGTGAATGAGTGACTAAAAAATTTGTATTTATGTAAGTACCTATTTATTTATGCATTAATTCATGCACATACATACTGTACATACATAAAGAAAGAAAGACATACATAAATACATAAAAGGGTGCATGACACCCTTGTAAACTAAGGGATGCGTCAAACTTTTTGTCTGTAGTCACAGATGCTACACTTCCCTTGAAGCTGAAATATTCTTTAAGGGAAAGACTTTGAATCGAACCAGACAGATGTGATGAGATGGGCTTTTGGAAGCAAAAGTGAAGGGCTCCGTCAACTTACCTTGAATATAGATTACCATTATCAAAACCTAATTATACCTTTAAGCTCTGCTGCCAACTGCCTCTGCAAAGCTGTGCAGAGAACAAAAAGACCCAACATCAACTCACAATGAAGGCTTACTTCAGCATAACTTGACACGCTAATGGCTCTAAGGCTGAATAAAAACAACCCAAGCTTATATGAGCCTTTCACCTTCACTGAAGGGCGGTCAGACAGAGACAGGAAAGTTTTTTTTAAATAATTGAGGGAAAAAAAGTGGGTAAAGTCGCCTATGTTTTAAACTATAAATGCCACCATGGCCTCCTGACAGACCCCCACTCATCAGAGCTCAGCTGGCGGCCATGTTGTAAATCACATAATTAAGTCTTTCCCCTCAGAATTTTACCATATTTGCTGTTTAATCCTGATCTCAGAGCAGTATAATAAAAGACAAAACACTCTATCCTCTCGTTCTTCAGTTCAATGAATCCCTTTCTCGGTCCCCAGCGTGTTTTTGTCATTCGCAGTCTCCTTGCAGGCATTTGTCTCCGGGTCACGTAGAATGAGACCAACCCTGGACTCAGGCCAAGCACAGAGCGCAGAGGGGTGAAAGAAACGTCCAGGGTCATGACTGTGTAAGTATTTGATCATCATGAGATTATTTGGCTTTTTTTTTTCATTGGTGTATGTGATAGAAATGTTTGTTGCGAAATGATTGGGGTTGCATACAAAGATCACATGGGTGTAACTTGTTCTGACAGAATAGAGTCCCTGTCAATATGTCAGTAAATGCTGCCCCCATGAGGAAGATTATATTAATGTCTCATGCTTTTCTCATAATTTAAAGGCATTTAAAGGTGCTCTGCTTTAAAAAGAAAGTCACTTACACTCACATGAGATGAATACTCTAGTATTATTTTACATCATACGGGTCACCTCGTGGGGACAAACATCTTGAGATCACATGACGAGTCTGAAATCAGGGTATTTTAAAGAACAAAACGTTACTCAAAAGCAAGTTTTCCCTTTGAAACAGCTGTTCTCAAATTAAGCCTGTTGCATCTGCAACTGTGAACACAGTTTTATATTCATATATAACCACATTGGAATTTATAAGAATATTGGAATTGGGAGACTGGGGCTAGTTGTCTCCTGCTACAGTAAAATGTATAAACAAAAATGAAAATTCTGTCATCATTTACTCACCCTCAAATAGTTCCAAACCTGTAATAATTTCTTTGTTCTGCTGAACACAAAGGAAGATATTTGGAAAAATGTCAGTAACCAAACAGATCTACTATTGGCTACCATAGTATTTATTTTTCCTACTATGGTAGTAAATTGGGGGCGAGATCTGTTTGGTTACTGACATTCTTCCAAATATCTTTCTTTGTGTCCACTGTCCAGCAGAACAAAGAAATTTATACAGGTTTGGAACTACTTGAGGGTGAGTAAATGATGACAGAATTTACATTTTTGGGTGAACTATCCCTTTAAGACATAATCCTACAACGTACCTGAGACAGCTAGCCCGACTCCCCTATTTATGAAGTCCAGGTCAAATATTTTAGACCAAATATTTAAAAAAAAATTTTTAAGGCATAACTAGAAAGATGTGTATTTTAATGCTTGTTTTGTCTTATTTTAAATCATTTTAATCTTGAGGCCCCCTGGTTGATAACCATTGGTTTACAGTGATGTCTGAATTGAACTGAAGAATGCTTTGTGTAAGTAGCTATACTTATAAACTGATTGACATAAGTGCACTCTAAACAATTTGGATAAACATTTCATTCATTATTATATTTTGCTAAATGGATGGGTGGATTATAGTCTTTTATGTGCATAAAAAGAATACTCCCTGTCTGAAAAGTTACAAGTAGATGTACACACACTTTACACTCACTCACACGGATCAATGCATCATTCAAACAGACAGAGATCACGATCCCATTTTGTTGAATGTGTGGGCTGTCTTCAGCCATCAGACGTCTCTCAGACACATTACTGATGATGAGGCTGTGGAGGGCTAAAGACACAAAGCGCAATCAATGTGAGTGCTCTGTCTTATTAACTGTCAGAGTGAGTCATTTTATGAACATGAGCGTGAGAAAGAGAGTAAGAAACACTCAGGAAATTTGTCTTTCAACAATAGTTTGCCCAAAATTATAGGCCTAATTCTGTCATCATTTAGGCTAGCTACTCACTTTCTTTGTTGTTCCTAGTCCATATGCCGTTTTTTCCCTCATGGAATACAAAAGTAGACACTTTAAAGAATTGCAGTTTATGAAGCATGTCAAGATCCAAAAAGGAGCCCAAAACCCATAATGTTCATAAAATCTATTGTATAGTTTCATAAGGTTCAGAATATGGTCGCTTAGGCCTAGTCCACACATAAGCCTACATGGGTATTTTTATAAACTGAGTTTTTCCTTTGTTGAAAAAAATCGTATCCACATGAAAACGCAAAAACACGCTATGAAGTGCTGTCAAGAGCATGCCAAACCAACAGGTTGTGATATGAACATAACCGTAAAGCCATGCTGGTCAATCAGATGCCTGGAAAAAAGGTTATTGCCGGTTCTGGTTCCGACCTCACAAGCCAAAATCTCCAGTTTCACCGTCTACACGACAACACTGTAACTGGAGTTTCTAAAAATCTTAACCCTGGCAGGAGTTTTCTAAAATGTTCGCTTTCAGTGATACTGCATTTGTGTGGACGAATGGCTAAACTGCATAGAAAAAGCTGCGGATTTGAAAATACCCGTTTTCGTTTGGACAAGGCAGATTTGTAAATAAGCAAATTTTAATGAAATATAAGACTTTTGTGCTTTTTAACGAATCAATTCAATGCTTCATTCATAACTAAAAACAACCACACACACAAAACATAAAAGATGCTCATTTGTTGCCACCTACTGGCATAATATGTAATATGAAGAAACTGAATGAATCATTTTATTGAACTGATACGAAAACCTAGTTACTGGGATGAATCAAAATAATGGTCATACTTGTCTAACAGTTTAACAACAACAACAAAAATGTCTTTATAATGACAGAATTTTAATTTTTAGGGGATAAACTCTTACTTGAAAGCAGATAATAAAGAAAACCATGCAGAGAAGTTGAAGGAGTTGAAGTGGGTGAACATGGGCAGTGTAATGAGTGTGAGAGAGTGTATATGATAGTGTGTAGGAGGAGCTCAACTTTGCCTGAAGATGCTGGCAAAAGATGGATCGAGAGATGAGGCAATTTTCCAGCTGAGAGGAACAGTGAAAGGAGGTAAAATCCCCTGAGAGAGAACAGACAATCTATCACAACAGAGTGAAGCAGGTTTTGTAGTGTTTGTAGACACTTAATTCAGTCTGAGAAACAAACGAAACTTAGAGAGAACGGCATCATCACATTGACAATAATAGATTATTGAAAACCTCTGCAATACAATAAAGCAAACCAACAGATGGCAGTGTTTCAGATTAACTTGATAGTTTAGGTTTAATGATGTGTTTATGCTGGTTGGCCTAATTCTGTCACAGACCCCTACTGTTCAAGCCTGAGAAAGAGGATTTAAACACAGGTCAATGCACAAATCCTTTGAGTTTATGTGAGATTTCTGGGCCACTAGGGTCATTATATGAAATTGCATAAATAAATGGTAACACTTTAGTTTAGGGTCCAGTTCTCACTATTTGCTTATTATCATGCATATTACCAGGATATTGGTTGTTTATTAGTGCTTAAACGCACATATTAATGTGCATATTCTACATCCCTCAATCCTACCCAATACCTAAACTTAACAACTACCTTACTAACTATTAAGTAATTATGAGTTTGAGGAAAAATTAGTTAATAGTTAGTTAACAGTGAGAACTGGACACTAATCTTAAGTGTGACCAAATAAATAAATAAATGATGCTCATTATTGTGTTTTAGATAAATAAATACATGTTTATGTTATGGCTTTTTTGAGGTTTAAGATGGGATAGGAGAAAATATTATAATATTCAAAAAACCTTTAAGAATCATGTTTGATTAAATGAGTCAAAACACCAGTTGCAATTTCTGTTGATCTGATAAAGGAACATAATTATACAAATTAACAAATGATCATTAACACATTATTTGCTCTACATAATCAACTAAGAAAAAAAAAAAAATGAAAAAAAAAAAGATCTGTTATATAGGTTTATCTGACATGTACAGACTGACACATTGTTCACATTGTTTCTATGTTCCACTGTATTTGTTGTGACTGTATATAATGACTCCTGTAAATTGTTAAATCCCCATCTGTGTGGTGTGATCTTTCTGTGTTGAGCAGAATCCAATTGAACAAATTTGAAGTTAGATTCAATTCTCAACAAACTTTCAAAATAGTGCTCTACCTCACCCGAAATTTGTCCCCAGTTTGACATGTCGTAATTACAGCTATAAGATCACTTTCTCTTACTATAAAGCTAATCGGGGATCAGCATGATTTCCCACCACTACCAAATATACTATGAGGGAAAATAAAATGGAAAGAGAAGTGCACAGCTGGGTTTGACACATTCTCTACCTGCTCAAGGACATTCTGTATCCTACAATGCTTGATACTCTTCACCGGATATGCAGCAGGAGTCTAGGTCACCTGCCAAGAAGTTAAGCTGAGCACACTCAAAAGCAGCTTACTGCCTTTATCAGATCATCTGTGTTTATGTGCTTGTTGACAAACCAAAATACCCAAAGAAATTTACTTCCCTTTATGTCCTTATCATTTTTCATAGTATTCCAGGATAATATGCTGCTTCTTTCCTAAAAGCATAACAGAATTGTTAGTGTTGTTAACATCAATTTTCAAGTTAAAGTAGCTGTTATGTGGCTTATCTATGTTTACATATCATGTTATTGAGCACTGTGAGGTACTTAATGTACATCACTTTTTAAATACAGATCATACAATGAAACTCATCAGACATACTATTCAGATTCACTACCATGTGCCATGCACGACAAACACCATGTGAACGCAATAATCACATAATTCTCTGCTGATCTTATTGGATGAGGTAAACCTCCCGCAGAGCTCCCAGAATGCCCTGCTCTCTGATCTCAACAAATGACTGGACAACAGAAACCTGCATGTTTTTACAATTAAACAAGTTTTATTCACAATAATAATCACTACACACCAAACACTGTCTTAAAGTCAGCTTTTCTTACAAGTAATTAAATTGTATTTTTACAAAAGGAAAAATATATTTTGTAATAATTCTACACTATTTACATAGACACATAATTTGAATTAAAATAAAATAATTACAAAAAATTACAGGTTTGAGCATAGAGTTTCAGTCTCTGGCCTGGGACGTTTCGTGGAGTAATTGTGCGGATGTAAAAGCACAGGAGCTCCCAGCAGTGGGAATGCAGAAGTCACAGGTCAGGGTTTAGCTGCCAGTCTTAAGCTGTCTCCTTAACTCCAGGGGCCTTCTCAAGCGTCCCTTCACCCTGTACCTGGTTATCCCTCTGTACCATAACACACATTGGGGCCTCAAATGTTAATAGTCTCCTAAACCTGCAAAATCAGCCTCTCTTTTCAGTGCTGATGAAATCATGTGTGTTATCTGATGCTGAACGTGTACACAAAGCAGAGGCATAGAGTACTCATCATCAGGAAGGTCACAAAAATATATTTTGAAAAAATTTGTATACCCCTTTCCCAAATCACAACTCTGGTACTTTTTAATTTTTATAAAGCATTACTTTAAAATAAAACAAATAAAAACAACTAACTTCTTGTCTCTCCATCCGTCAAGTATGTACATTCTCACCTGTACACATTTCATACCTAAATCCACAAGGGTGAAAACACACCTGTCTATCTTCTCATAGAATTTAAAAGGTAAAAAGTGTTTTTGTTGCATTTGCCATACCTGTCTCATGACAAATTGTGTTGTTTATTCCTAATAAATAAAAGTACTGACTGTACTGAGGCTAGTTTCCATATTTTTACCTTTCACACTATGCCACATCTCTGACTAGCCATTCTTAGGTTGAATATCAACTCAAATATGAAATAAATAAAACAAAATATGACTATAAAAATGACTATAAAAATGTTTAGATTTTATGTAGCAAAGTAAAAAGTCAAAGGGGAAAGCGATGCTGGTAAAATTCAAATTTGATAGATTTTTATTATATTCAAAGCCCCTCTTTTTAAGCCAATCATATGTGTGTTTTATGGTAATTTCACCATAATATGGGTTTCTAATATACCAAATTATATAAAGGAATATAACTGACTGACAAAGGTTTGTATTTTTATACTTTCTTCACCAGTTCTTCATTAATTGGCTTTGTCTACACTTTGTGTAGTGTGGGTGCTATAGTTACAGTTTTAGGCTGTGTCCCACAGCTCTCTACCTCAGGTAGGTGTGGCCCAAGTTTGGTGGGCGGGGTTCGCTCAGCTAGCAGTGGCAGCAGCCTCTTCATTTGCCCCCTCGTCCACTTGATTTCCTTTGCCCATGGCCTTCATCTTAGCCATGATATCAGTGAAGGTCTCTTTGACAGTTTTCTCCAGGATCCAGCCCTCGCTTTCACTCTCTGGGTCTTCTGGGTTGACCAGCGTGGACAGAGAGGTGTTTACGTATTGAAGTCCAATCATTACTGCAGACTAAAGCAAAGCATGAAAGATACGAGTTAGATAGCGGCACAGAGTGATATGTTTATTCACATTCAACATATGTCAGAGCTACGTTTCACACATAGATAGATTTTTTTGCAATTTTTAATTCCTTTTATTTAGTTGTTTTACTTTTATATACAGTATTACGGTAACACTTTACAATAAGGATTCATTTATTAACATTAGTTAACTACATTAGTTAACATGAATTATGATGAACAATACTTCTACAGCATTTATTAATCTTAGTTCATGTTAATGTCAACATTTACTAATACATTATTAAAATCAAAAGCTCTATTTGTTAACATTAGTTAATGCACTGTGAACTAACATGAACAAACAATGAGCAATTATATTTTTATCGACTAATGTTAACAAAGATGAATAAATACTGTAACAAATGTATTGCTCATTATTAGTTAATGTTAGTTAATACAATAATTAATAAATGAGACCTTATTGTAAAGTGTTACTAATATTTCTATTAATCTCAGATTCTCATTCTGTAATTTTACTGTGACAACAATAATATATGTACAGTATGTGTGTGTGTGTGTGTGTTCTTGTATACATGGTTTATGAGGACACAAATGTGGTATGGACATGGGTATTACACTTCCTGTGTCCTCGTAAACCAAATGGCTTAAAAAAACATAATAACTGTGTTTTTTTGAAATTCAAATAATGCAGACAGTTTTCTGTGATGGGTAGGTTTAGGAGTAGGGGTAATGTAGGGGGATAGAATGTATAGTTTGTACAGTATAAAAACCATTACGTCTATGGAGAGTCCCCGTAAACCATATATACAAGTATGTGTGTGTACATAAAATCAATGGATGGAATGTTCTACATCTTTAATTGGTGATTTGAAATCACCTTTTCCAAGAAAGCAAGATTTAGCTCCGCCCCACAGATTAGAACATTTGATCCCTGTGAATCTTCAGTGTCATCACACCATCTCACACTAATCTCCACCAACCCCTAGTTCAAGGTCTTGTTGTTGCTAAAGACTGCTGTAGGCCTGACAGATTTTGTTTAAATCAATGTTTTTAGATTTCCATAAGTTTCCATTTTATGTGCAAACATTACAAACTTTTTTTATTATTATTTTGTAAACTAAAATTTGCTTCATGTATCATCTAAATTATTATTATTTATTTATTAAGGAAATATTAAGTCAAATAAAGTATTATTAATATTATTTACACAATATTTTTAAAAGTTAGATCAAGTAAAAACAGCTCCTTATGGTAAAGGCTGAGGTCATGTATTTTATTTTATTTATCCCAGCAGGTCAATTAATATTTCAGTACTACTACAAGGTAGTCAGAAGATTTATCACATATAATAATACCCATATCAGTTAGATGTTTTCCCTGATCATGCCATGAGATGATTGATTGAGTCGGGAATGAGGCTCCTGTCAGTGAACATGCTATGACGTATTACAAAGATTAGCTATTACTCCTCTTAACTAACCATAACTTTTGCACCTTTTAGAATTGTCTCATAAAAATGACAAGGTCCTCAAATCTGTAGCCAAAACAATGTGTAGTTAAAAATTACCTTATTAGGGGGCAGACAACAAAAACACCTTGTATTGGCTGTTTACACGATTAGGTATCTGTACTGGACAAAACGTTCCTTAAATACTGATCAAAGATCAGTTTGACCTTTACACCACAATCCATTAAGATAAGAGGTACGTAATGTAAGTGATTAAGGTCTGATCCTGGATCAGCACATTAAGATATTCCAAAGCTAAACTCTTACTTGCAAGAGGGTGACCACCAACACAAGTATCCCAATAGTGTTCATCATTCCACCATAGTAGGCTATAAGAGCGTCTCGGCAGCCACGTTTCCAGATGTTCAGCTCTTCAGTGTAGTGGTCGTAACTGTAGTGAGCCGAGTTGTTGGTTATTTGCTGTTGGATGCAGGGCCGTGGCGAGCTAGGGTTGCAACAGCTGAAGGGAACGCCATCCATTAGGTATTTTCCATCCACATTGCTGCTGATTCGACTAAAGACACAAAAAAAGTTTTGCAAATGCACTTCAGTTAATCATTTTGGTATGATTTATATTAGATTTCAGAATAGGACTCAGATGTACATTAAAATTGTCAAAATCAGTATACCATTGTGAAATTTTCACTTTATTTACAGTTTCAACACAAAATTCGTTACACATTCGTGTCTTAGAATGCAAAAATGCTGACATTCTTTTTTCTATGATTAAAAACTGTGAATGCTTACAAAAATAAGCAACGTCCAAAAAAATTATACATCATAACTTCATTATTATTGCTAATTTATTTAAACGAATTAATTTATAAATGAATATAAATCATTTAAATCACTTTGAAAAACTTTTGATTGACTTTATAGGTTAGATGTTAAACACCAAAAACCTCTGTGATGAAAATATTAAACACTCTGATATTAAGACTAGTAATTTCAATGTCTATTCCAAGCCAATCTACCAGGTATTGAACTGATTGAAAGGGACAGTAAGCTGTGAGGGCAAGAAAATGTGATCCAAGAAGATTAGTGACTAAATCTAAACTGGTTAACATACCTGATACCACTTACACTGCAAATTGACCCCTGCAAATCATGCAGTACCTAGCCTCACTTTAAACTTGCTAAATAATTCCATAAACTGTGTATTCCATAAACTTTTCTCTGCTCGTTATCTAAACTACATCTGAACAAAATGAATTAAAAAGAAGGAAAGAATGTTTACATTTAACCATTAAGCTCTAAAGAGACACTTACTCTTTGACTTCTTTGGAGCTGAAGTCCAGGTAACGGTTGCTCACCCACTGGATCTCGAACCAATCTTTGTAGTTGTTGTTGCCACAGCAACGGAACTCTATCTGCATGAGATCCAGAGTTCTCTTCATGTAGCAGCGACCAGGTGTATCGGTGTCCTTGTAAAACTTCATTCCATTTTTCAGGCCCTCAGCAAGCGTATACTCTAGAGGAATGCGCATGGCAAAACACAGAGCCGCCGTGATGATGAGGAGGAAGTTGAAGAGCAAACAACAAATGAGAAAGGGCTTCAAAATGGACTTCCATTTTGCAAACTTGGTGGAGTCGAGCGAATCATAGCAGATTTTGCCTCCAAAGGCATTGAGACCACATGCTAAAAGACCTACACCAATTAGAATGTTGGGTACAAAATGACTCTCATTGTTGTCCATAAGTTCACTTCTCTTGCGAAGTTCAATTTTAAAGAAAAGGCCCATGCTGAAGACCAAAACACCAGCCATAACAGAAAACCAGTACATGAGCCATAGCATCTGGGCCAGCTTCACCCGCTTCTTAAGGTCAAACTTTACCTTCATGAGAGCCATGTTGAACAACTAGTTAAAGTCCAAAGAAAGAAAAAAAAAAACAGTCTTTTAGCTGTGCAATGTACTTTACAGAAGCTGAACGTTGGAAGTACGTTCAAGGCGCAATGTGTAATCCATTCCAGTAGAGCGAGAACTTGATGGCTATTTTCATGATGATCTTCGCACCCATAATAGACAAAATCCAACTCAGGTTCTTTTAAAGGTAAACGCCAGTGTAATACATTATCTTCACAATCTTAAAAATGGATTTTTATCTACAATACTTAAAAACAGCAGTGTGCCCAGGTACTCACACAAATAGTGGTGTCCCTCTATCTGCAAAGGGAAGACAAAAGCCAAGGATCCAAATGATTAAACACAAAGTTACCGTACGTCATCCTAAACCCAGCTAATCACCCTCATCCCATTTACAGAAATCCCTGGCCAGCAGATGAGCCTATCTATAAGCTGCTGCCGTGGCCTTTGATTGGCTTGATTGGTCACATGGTATGACTGGCATAACTAAAGAGACACCAAAAACCATGAAGGCAAAGACTTAAGACCACTACACTTCCACTTCAGTTCTTTGAGTTCATGACAAACATGCCACTGTTTGAGAGGATCTCTAAATTTCTCAAAGTTAAAATATTCATGGAACTAATTATAATGAAAACACTGACACTTTACAGTAAGGTCCCATTTGTTAACATTATTTTAAACTACAATGAGCAATATAATTGCACAGCATTTACTAATTTTTGTTAGTTAATAAAAGCAATTGTTCATGTTAGTTCATAAACTAATGTTAACAGATACAACTTTCGATTTTAAAAAGAAGCATAGTTCATTGTTAGTTCATGTTAACTAATGTAGTTGAAGGAATAGTTCACTCAAAAGCGACAACTGTCCCATAATTTACTCACCCTCAAGCCATCCTAGGTGTATATGACTGTCTTCTTTCAGCCAAACCCAATCGTGGTTATATTAAATAATATCCTGGCTCTTCCCAGCTTTGTAATGGCATTGAATAGTGCCCGAGTTTTAGAAGCTCCAAAAAGCGCATCCATCCATCATCAAAGTAATCCATAAATGCCTTCTGAAGCAAAGCGATGGGTTTTTATAAGAAAAATATCCATATTTAAAACTTTTTAAACTATATTCACTGGCTTCTGGCAGTGGCCTTACACGAGTTCATGAGAGTTGAGTTCTGGCAGAGGGGTGACCTCTGACCTGACGTATGACTTAGGTGTAGCATACACTAAGGTGAGAATTGACAAATGCGGAAGCGCAGAGGATAGAGCAAAACAAAACGGCGGTCATGAATTAGAATTCTAAAATGAGAAGTTTTAAAGAAAAATGCCAAACCAGTCAAACATCGGGTCAGAGGTCACACTTCCGCTGGAACACACAACTCTCCTGTGAACGCGCACTATTACATGATTACAGTTTATAAAGTATTAAATATGGATATTTTCTTACAAAAACCCATCGCTTTGCTTCAGAAGGCATTTATTAACCCACTGGAGTCATATGGATTACTTTTATGATGAATGGATGCCCTTTTGGAGCTTCAAAAACTATTCAATGCCATTGCAAAACAGGGAAGAGTCAGGATATTATTTAATACAACTCCAGTTGTGTTTGGCTGAAAGAACAAAGTCATATACACCTAGGATGGCTTGAGGGTAAGTAAATCATGGAATTATTTTTTATTTTTGGGTGAACTGCTCCTTTAAGTAATGTTTACAAATGAAACCTCATTGTAAATTTTTAAAACAGTCAAAAAATTACTAATCTACACAACTAATGCATATTTAGATAATAACTGTATTTGTATCAAGGACTATAGCCTATATATCTGAATATAACAGGCCATTTGCATAACTACAATTATGTTTAAGTATTATCATTTTAAAATGTAGTAGTCAACATTTGAAGTGGATTAAAAAGTGAATCAAGTTGTCTGAATCAAGCTGTTTCAGGACAACTTTGATGAAAGGTTTTGATGCACTTCAAATGTTGACTACTGTATTAAATGAAATCCTACATATGTATATTGTTTTGCACATAATACATTTTTTTCCCTGTTAAAAGACAGAAAACGATTTAACAAATATTTTTTCAAATAAATGACATCATCTATGAATAAATGTCTGAGAGTAACAGAATTAAATGGGATAGTTCACCAAAAAATGAAAATTCTGTCAAGCCTCATGTCATTCCAAAACATGTATAACTTTCTTTCTTCTGCAGAATACAAAAGGGGATATTTCAAAGAATGTTGGTAATCAAACAGTTTTGGTGACTTCTATTGTATGGAGAGAGAGAGAAAAAAAAACACAGAGACATTTATCAAAATATCTTCTTTATGTTCCACAGAAGAAAGCAGATCTAAAGTTTTGGAACGACACGAGCGCTTTTGTGTGAACTGTACCTTTAACAACGATTTTATTCAATGATAACTACAATATAGTTAAATGCATACCAAGTCTTGATGAGCAAGTAACTACAAATAAACAGAGGTGATAAGATTAAGGTGGTCTTTATTATTTTCTTGCAGCATTTTTCTAATACAGCAGCATTCAATTAATTAATGAGCTTTGTAAGTGCGGAACTTGGGAACATTCAATGTTTATGGCATCTCTATATTAGCATATTTACTGAGCACACAATAATGTAATCACATCATTGTTTTAAGATGCAGGTCCCACAGAATCCCAACTACATATTCTCTCAGTCTCAGGAATGACAGTCCAGTTTGGTGAAGGTGTTCCAGCAGCAAGCCAGTTGAAATCATCCACATCTGTCCAATTATTCCTGTCTGGATCAAGTCTGGCTACTTTGTAATGATCTTGAATACCTGGATAAGTCCACGTGAATGGGGCAAACCTGACCCCATGACAATCCTCTATTATTGCACGGCTGGTCACATGGACATATATCTGAGTGGCAGTGGTGTTATGGGTGCGCAGCTGCTGACAGGACAACACTAAAGTGCTGTCAGTGCACTGGTCTACAAAAACAGAGCTGGACACTGGCCCGCAGAGGATCTCGCAGCTGCGGACATTCTTAATGTGCAAGGTGCTCGGACAGCCATAAAGTCTCACTTTACAGTTTGTCAGGTGAGATAACAGAACATCTCGTTGCTGGATCTCCTCAGCTTGCTTGATCAGGACTTGATTTTCAGCATTAGAGAATCCACACTGATATACAGAGACTGCAGCATCCACTACCACAGTACCACCAACATCAGATGCAGACTTATCTGTTGGTTGTTGACTCGGTTCAGGCTGCTTACTTGCTCCGGTATTCCTAGATCTAAAAGCGAATTTCTTTTTAGGCAACACCGCCTCCCTCTTCTCAGCAAGAGAGCTCTGGAGTTTCTGCATGGATGCCTGTGCCTGTCTTATTTCATACTGGGTTAGAAACATAATGCTGTCATTGAGAAACTTCTGTAGTTGTTGAATTTTCACAGTGACCTCCTCCAGTGTTTTTGCAGCTATGTCGCGGTCACTGTAGTTAGAGCTGGAGAGCATCTCCTCGACTGCAGTCTTCTCAGCATTAAAGGTGGACGTGAAGAAATCGCTCTTTTCTTCCTTCACGGCCTGCTTCTCCTTGACATTTCTCCTGCGTTCTGCCTCTTCCAGCCTCGCTTGATCTCTTCGTAACACGCTTTCGGGAACACTGACAGCTGTATTTGTTTCTCCGTCATCATTCGCCACATTAACTTCCACTCCTAGTGCCGCCATGTTGCTTCTCAAAAAAGGTGTGGTAAACACACGTTGATCATGTGACAACACGTCTAAGCGTGCTGGTCAATGATTGGACAAAGAATCAGTACATTTAGTAACGCGGCTTTCTATTGGCGCATTAAATGCTCACGTTCATGAAACTGTTTTCCCATCATTTAGATACTGGAAGAAAATTATTATTACTTTGTTTAGACCGCATAGACATTTAGACCCTTTTCTTCTCTCGTATTTGTATTTGATTCATTTTTTAATTCAACTTATTTATGTGAGATTTATTTTTCACAACATTAAATGTTTAATAAATAAAACAAGCGTTGATTTATTTATTTTAGAATTGCAAAATTATCGCATGACTGTAGAGAAAACAAACAATGGTTAGTTTTTTTAGTTGCACAATTTGCCAACTGTTTTATTATTATTGTTATTTCTCTTTTGATATACCTTACAAATTATATTGATTTAATTTTCTACATGATGTGTGTATTGTATGGGCATAAAAATAAAATCAGCAAATTTGAATTTCAGTTTGTATTCGTTTAATTTCCTTTTAATTAAGTTTACTTTATTACTGTTAGTTTTGTTGTCATTTTATCAGTGTTTTCTAGTTTCGTAACTTTCATATTACTTTACATATTTAAAATTATTTAAATAATTTATTATTTTTTTTTAGTTCGTTTCAAAGTGATGAAAATGTATTGTTTGTCAATAAAAGTAAATTAATTTCTTTCAGTTTTCATAAATGATAACATTGACATGCTCGATGTGGCAACAATCTCATAATCATATGCAACTTATAAAAATAAACCAATCAAAAAGATCCAATGATACATATTGTTTATTATAGTTTGTGGGTGATGTGCGATCTCAGGGCACAAAGGTGTGGTCGATGAGGGCCCCGCCCCCTGTCACAAAAACAATTATTATTCAGTTATTCATATCAGGCATTTGAAGTGATTAATCAAAACAGCAGCTTTAACTTATATTTTTGAAGAAGCCACAGAAGAAGCCTTAATAGTAGTAAACAAACAGAATAAGAAAACCCCTCTTCTTTTAAGTAAAGAGCCCTTGGTGTCTAGTGCACTATGTAGTGATGCTGCCTTCTGCTGGAGCCGCACTGCTCCACCGGCCCGTGCAGAGATGGCGAGGAAACCCCGTGGACACGGCACTGCTTTTTCATGACGGTGAGTTTCCCCTTTGAGTGTATTATAATTTTGTGATAAAAATTTCAAGGAAAAAACACACACAACCTCCTTCCTCCCCTTCCTTCGGGGAGGGAAGAGCAAGCGTGGAGAGAGAAAAATCTATCTGAGACTGAGCAGCAAGGACAGTGAGGGAAAAATATATGAGTGGGAGAGGGAGAAAGAAGAAGAAGGAGGAGGAGGAGGAGGAGGAGGGGGAGCAAATTAAAAGTTGCCAAATGGAGATATTGGGTTTCAAGAGGAGTGAGACAGGAGTAAGGGTTTGCCTCTTTTTCAAGTCGTCTTTATGTGATGCAAATTCAAATAAATATTTATGCTTCGCCAACGATTTGTTCTCCGTTCGGTTTTTCCTCGACGAATTCAGCCGTTTCTTAATAGGTGTGGGGAACGTCCACGACGTCAAGAAGGCCATCAACAACTCGGAGCACGTAGAATGCATAAGACTCGCTTGATGATCCGCTTTTACCCCCTTCACCAAACCTAAGATATCCGTGACAGTATTAAACGAGCCGTCCGATACCGAATACGCGTTTCCTTTTGCCGCCCGTCCTGCTGCGCTCCTCGGCTGTCAAAGATGCGCAAATACGCCTTTTAGAAAGGCATTTTCGAGACGTGCGATAAAACGAGCCTCTCAAGCCTCGGTCTATTTATGGACAAAGTCCCTGTGTGTTTCTAGCTGTTACTTTCAGCGAGATTAAGGCGGGTTTTGTGCGTCCTGCCCTTGCGCCATGGAGAGCCTTTTTAGTCCACCCAGCCACCCTTGTTTGACAAGTGAATCAGTAAAATGCGTCGCCTTGCTTCAACAGGGTTTTACTCTGTATTTTGAGGGGTTGCTGTTTTTCTACGTGTCTCTTTTCCGCCCCTTTGACTTATCAGGCAAAGAGGATAGATAGTTTTTTTTTTTTCTGGTAGAGAGGAAGAAAAAATAATTCATCTCCTCCCTCATTTGGCTTGCTAAGTTGACTACAGCCTTAACGAATATAAGTGTTTATATCTCACATCTCTAGTACATAATTTAGTTTAGTCTTTTACATGCAAATTCAGGTTTTTATAAGTATATATTGAAGTTGTTTATCAAGGACATGTAAAAAGGCCGGATTAACCTGTCATACTTTTTTGTCATACTACACGGATATTGCTAAATGCTTAGACTTGCTAGTTAGAAAATGTTAAGTTTTAATTATAAATAGCATATATAAATCTTAATATTGAGAAGTTATTATTGACTAATCTTATAATTCATTCGTATCTATGTATAGCATAACATTTAGACTGTCAGATCAGTGTCTTTCTTTTACTGTTCTTGTGTGTATGCTGTTTAATCATGAATTAAATTCGCAATTTTGGATTTCTGCAAGTTTAAACTGTTTTTTACAACCCACGCCGTCGTTTGTTTTGAAACAAGGGCAAAAATACATATCCATCAAATGGGAAAAACAGACAACGCATTTCGTTCCCTCAACTAA
This sequence comes from Elopichthys bambusa, assembly GCA_037101425.1. Classification (NCBI taxonomy): domain Eukaryota; kingdom Metazoa; phylum Chordata; class Actinopteri; order Cypriniformes; family Xenocyprididae; genus Elopichthys; species Elopichthys bambusa. The sequence continues at coordinate 7,890,029 of CM074449.1, forward strand.
TATGTGTTTGAAAACATTAACAGAAGCTTGTGAAGTGCGAGTGAACAATCAAACTGGCCAAACATGTTTCACCCATCCCCCACGGTTCTTCCTTTGTCACATTTTCACACATGAATTTTCAAGTTGCTCACACTTCTATGGCAGCTTTACAAACATATGATATGAATTTACAGTCGAGTAGCATTTTAACACTCCACAACTACTCAGCGTCATAACGCCCTTTTGTCTGTCGACTGTAGCGAGCAGTGGCGCAGTTTCAACCAGCAGCCGCCATTTTAAAATCTCTAGGCTGCGCATGTATCTGCAGCACAGGGTACAGCCATTCTTTATCACACAAATGACTTATGCATTTTTAAACATAAACATCATATTCGTGTTTAAAAACTAAAATGAATATTAGACTATTTTACTTTTTCAAATGTGTTTTTAAACACTAAAAACAAGTTTCCTAGCCGATTAGGATGAAATTGTATTTGGGGCTTAGTCAAACATTTTCTTACTACACAAGAATATCAGCTATATAGTTATTTTTATGTATTTATTCTCCACTGGAAAAAAAAGAATATACCAGAGGCGGTCACACCATAAACACTAGATCTAAATTTCTGATTCTTAATTAATTTCTGTTTGTCACAAATTTGTGTATTTGCATTGCTAACCTAGAGCCGTGTCAAAAACTTGGCATACAGGCCTCTAACTGCAGAGAACAGTTCTTTGGCCTATTAATGTCAAATATTTGTAGGTATTTAATATTATACCTGAAGTCTTATATTACACCTGTCCTGAGTTTTTATCATCTGGTGCGCCTCGCGTGGTGGTCAATATTTTTTTCTTCTTTTATTTCAATGAAATTAATTTACTATATTTTAGCTTGATAATGTTTTTTTGTTTAATATTTTGTATTTTTAGTGGATTCTATTGTAATAAATTATATTTATGCAGTAGTTATTATCCATTTATTACCTGTTAACCACTTTTTGAGCATAGACCTGAAAATGAAATTTCCAACTTAAACTGTCATAAATCTTAAATGCTTTGAAGCATGGTTTGGTCTTTTTTTGAAGAAGACATATGATTATTGCTGAAGTGAAAAAATTATAGAAGTTTTAAGTATATTGTTATAAAAAAAAAGCACAAAAATACTATTTTCAAATTGTATATGAAATCTATATTTTCCAAAACATTTTTAACTTTAAAACTGTGAGAAAACCAAAGCCATAAATCTAAACACGTTGTGTTCCAAATTTGAGGTTGATATCTGAATAAATGAGCTTTCAGTAAGATTTTGTTTGGGTGCAGTACCAAACACTTCCACTAGATTTGTTTCCCATTCGTTTCCAATGCGGCCATTTTTGATAAAAAAAATAGTTTTTTGTGTTCACTTAGCAAGTGCCAAAACCTTGACCGAGTGTTGTACCATTCTGATGAAGTTCAAAATTCTAAAAAACCAAAACAAAATTTTTCTTTCAAAAATGACCAAAAAGCACCAAACTGTTAACAAACTGTGGACCCTGACATATTACAATGGTTTGTTTTTCGTAGAACACTATGCACACTACATTTATTAGATCCCTTTAGGTGTATTCAGAAACAAATTTATATACAAAGTATGTCTCAGTGTAGCCAAACGGCAGGGAATTTGTGTCCATTGTAAAATCTAAAAATCTGTAATTACTGTGTCGCAGGTGTCATGGATGATGAAGACGACCGCCGTCTTCTGGATTTTTTAGGGTAATCTGCTTTATAATTTGATGGTTATGGTTTAAAGAGCTACAAACATAGTTTAAAAATAAACTTTCCCCTTTAAACATAACAAACAAGCTTTAATGAACTGTTTTATTTTAACAGAGATGTGCAAGCATTGAATGAGTATCTTCATGGTTCAAACAGTAAATCTGTAAGTATGCTTACACTATGACATTTGTGTTTTATATTGAAAGGTTACTGACAATTTTTTTTTGACATTCAAACAGATTGGAGAAGACGATGTGACAAATGCAGCATTTGGGTCAGCCAGCTCATTCTTCACCAGTGACACTGTGAGTATAGTTAAAGTCCCTATCAGTTAACATGGCGGACATATTTGCAGCACGTCCAGGCAGCTATTTTTGGCATATATACTTAAATTGGGAAATACTGAAATCTCAAAAACTGCTTGCCAAACTCACATTTAAATAACATTTCAAATCAGCAACTAAATCTGACATGAGATGTCCCATAAATGTTGTTTTTTATGCTCAAATATCTTTAAAAAGTGCATATTTCAGGTTGTGAGCTTATAATGACAGCTGCAGTGACGTGATGACTTTACCAATTTGCGATTGGCTCTTTTATTTAGAAGGCTGGATTGTTTTTTTGCCATATCGCATGTTGCACTTTCTCCCATTCATAATAATATGAGTGAACTGTCTTGGTATACATACATTCTGGTAAAGTTTGCAATCAATGGGCATAACTAGAATGGGATTTAGTAAGAGAATCTAGGCAACAACTTTTTTGGTTTTCTACTCAGAGTGGCTCCAATGAAGAACTCAAAGATGGCCACAATCATTTGGGAGAGTTTGGGGAGGCTGGTGGAGCTGAGCTTCAGCTCTCAAGCAGTCTTCCGTTCATCGAGGATGAGCTCGATGGTGAAACCTCACCAGGTGGGGTCGATCTCAGTGGCGAGGACCAACCATTTGACATCCTCCAGAAGTCATTGCTGGAAGCAGATATCACAGAGCAGACATTGGCTCAAGAAGCTCTTTTGGACTCCCAGCCATCTCTCATTCCTTCAGCTACCGCCTTCCCTCAGCAGCTGGTCTCTGGAGGGTTTGGAGGTGTCGCGGGTCCTGGTGTGGTGGCACCATTGGCACAACCTCAGGCTTTTATCCAGCAGGTTCCCCAGCTACCCTTGCCAAATGGCCCAGCTGGACACATCCAGGTAGTGGGATCCTTCAATGGCAGTGCCTCCTCTATGATGACTATCAACAGTTTGGAACAGCCTCAGATACTGTTGAGGCAGAGCGGAAATGTTGTGACAAACAACAGCGGGCAGGGTACCATGTTCACCCCCTCCGCAGCTGGTCAGGTGTCGATGTCTTTCAATAAAGGAACAATACCACTTCAGAATATTATCATCCAGAGAGGCCCTACGCAACAGGCATTGATTAGACCGATTCAGCCTAAACCCTTACAGACAGGGGGACAAACTGTATACAACATCAGCAACATCGGGCTTCAACCTAGCACCACCGCTGCAAATTTAGTCAGTAGCCCCTACACAGCCTCTGGCTCTCCTCAGTCTGCTCAACAGGTGAAAGTGGTCAATCCAGCCAGCAGCATTGTAATGCATTCACCGCTGGGGCAACAAGTGCAACCACAGTCCCAGTCCAATCTGCCTCAGGGGCAGTTTTTGCTACCCAGTTCTATTTCCCTAACCCCTGGTACGACTGTTCACAGCTTCCAGGCTGTGAATGGACAGGTGTTACAAACAAACACTCAAATGGGCGACCCAGCGTCAATGTGCACTACCACCTACTCCATCCTCACCAATCAGAACACAACAGTACAGCTTATCGCTGGGCAGAACTTTTCAGCTGGAGGGCAGCTAATAGTCAATCAAGGTTTGGTCAGTGGAGGTCAAATAGGCCAAGCTTCACCCACACCTGTTGTGCAGGTGTCTCAAAGGCCTGGTGCCATGGCCAAAGTTTGGAATGCCAGCGCGTCGCCTAGCCCAACCCCTGTACAGACTTCCCAGACTTCAAGCCACCTCACCATGGTCAGTTCTGGTGTTCAGGGCCCACAGGTTTGTCAGCAGTTATCTGTGAGCCCAGGACAGCACCTCCTTATGCCCGTGGGCCAGAATGCTCCAGCTACTTCTGGCGTTCCGGAGTTTCAAGTCTCTCTAAACCAGGTAAAACATATTTGGATTAATCTAATTTTTTGCCTCTTCAAAGTGGTATTGTTTCATTACATTTGATTGTTTCTTCTATTTCATAGGACACAGCAACACAAAGAGGGCAAACACAATTAATTAATCTCCTTGGTACCAAAGGTAAGACTACTTTGAAATTGACTACTCTGTATTTTTACAATTTTTACAATTTAAAATAAATATTTTCTATTTTAATATATTTCAAATGTAATTTGTTTTTGACATGGCATCATTCTAATATGTTGATTTGGTGCTCAAGAAACATTTGTATTATTATCAGTGTTGAAAACAGCTTAATATTTTTGTGGAAATCGTGATACATTTTTTTCAGGATCCCTTGATGAATAGAAAGTTTATTTGAAATAGAAATCTTTTGTAACATTATAAATGTCTTAATTGTCAGTTTTGATCAGAGTATTAATTTCTTTAAAAAAACAAACAAATATACTTACCCCAAAAATTTGAACAGTGGTGTATATATTATTGCGTGTTTTTTTGCAGCTGAATTTCCTCTCTTGGATCTATAAAACAATTTGTTCTTTATTCTATTAAATCTTAGCTGTGAAAACGCTCACTCCTGTCAGTCAGGAATTGCCTCTCACACCGAAGCGACCTGCAACTCAGCAACTTACTAGAGGAGGAATGTGAGTGCTCAAACTGTACTCTACACCTGTTACAGATGAAATGTGTTATTTATGCGTCAAACGAATAGAATTGCAGAAATAATGATTGTAACACTGGGCCTTATTTTACAGGGTCCTACAGCAGTTAAGACAGGATCACAGTAGAGTCATGTCTTCAGAGCGGACACCCTTCACTTCATTAAATGATGGCATTGAAAGATTACTGCCCTATCATGTTTTCCAAGGCTCACCACCACGAGATGAAGATTTCGCCAAAAGTGTGTTTTCAACTTTTCCTCTACATAATTAATATTTATCTGTAGATAAAAATGCCATAGGTTCTGATGATCATTTTTGACTTAACAGTTGATGAGGAGTTTGAAGCAGTTGCCACACAAGTGCTAAACAGAACGCAGGCCATGGTGAACAAATACAGGCGCCTACTCATGGTGGAAGCAGAGGTAGGTTCAGAACACGCTTTTAACTTTAATGCACAAAAGACCACATAAAGTTATTTGTAGGTAATTAAAGGATTAGTTCACTTTCAAATGAAAATTAGTCCAAGCTTTACTCATCCTCAAGCCATCCTAGGTGTATATGACTTTCTTCTTTCTGATGAACACAATCAGAGATATTTTGATAAATATCCTGACGCATCCGAGCTTTATAATGGCGGTGAACTGGGGTCACAAGTATGAGCTGAAGATAGTGGTTCCATCCATTTTCATCCATCATAAACGTGTACTCGTCACGGCTCCAGGGGGGTTAATAAAGGCCTTTGTGTAAAAAAAAATCCATATTTAACAAGTTATGAAGTATAATATTGAGCTTCTGCAAGACCGCCTTCTGTATTCAAAGTACGAAGAAAGTGTAAAACTCTTGCAGTTCACAAAGCTTACTCTACGTCCTATGCCTTCCGTATTCAACTTACAGAAAAAGTGTAACTGACACGACACCATTTTAGACTTTCTTTGTACGTTGAATACGTAAGGCGGTCTGGCAGAAGCTAGATATTTTACTTTATAACTTGTTAAAAATTGATTTTTTTTTTTTTACAAACACAAACGCATCGCTTCAGATATTTCCTTTATTGACCCCCCCCCCCCCCCCCCCCCCCCCAGCCCCCCCCCGGAGCTGTGAGGAATACACGTTTATGATGGATGGATGTGGATAGAAGCACGTTCTTCAGCTCATACTCGTTGGTATCGCTCACTGCCATTATAAAGCTCGGATGCGTCAGGATATTTATTACTATATCTCCGATTGTGTTTATCAGAAAGAAGAAAGTCATATACACCATAGGATGGCTTGAGGGCGAGTAAAGCTTGGGCTTATTTTCATTTGAAAGTGAACTAATCCATTAATTACTCTAATGTCACTTGCGTTAATGCAAAACCATTCACTGCTTAATGCTCTTTCAGAGGTCTAGCCCTTCATCAGAAATGGTGATGATTGACAGGACTTTTAACCAAGAGGAAAGGGGCAACTTGACCCAAGACAAACGAATGGTGTTAGTGGATCCAGGTGAGAGATGGGAGTCTAGTTGTATTTAGCTGTTTTCATTAAATTAAAATATATTAAAATATTTGTATAAAACCATGTTATGAGTTGACGTAAAGTAATTTTACAGCGTTTCCAATTGGTTCTATTTTGGTTGAATATGATGAAGTAGGATTTTTTGAGGATTTTTTGTGATCAAATTATTTAATATTTAAATGCTCTCTCAGATAGCTTCCTAGAAGACTTCTGCTGTGGCCCTAAACTAAGGATCCCAAGTCCTAAAGTCTTGACCCCAGCCACCAATGAGGGCAGTCCCAGCATAATGGAAACATCCCCAAGGCATTCCATAAGTCTCACCATAAAAGATGGGCAGGTTATGAACAGCCACACAGAACCTGCTTATAGGACAGAATCTCAACAACAAGGAATGGAAGAACACAGAAGATCTCCCATCAAGTGCATCCTGGACTTAAAAAAAAAGAAATCCATCAACCTAATCAGCAGCAACAGTCAACATGCTCACTACCCTACATCTCCCAGCCAATCACAGCATAGCTCTGCCCAAGGCTACCCTTCGAGCCTGGGGCGGGGCCACGAAGAACAACTTCCCTCAGATCATAGTCACACGTCATTGGCTGACACAGACTCTGTGCTTGAGGCTGCCGTGAATAGCATCTTAGAATGTTAGACAGTGCCATATTCATGTTTGTTAGTTGTTCCATGTTAATCTCATTTCATTTCATGCCATGTGTGTGTGAGCTGAACTCCACGGCATGTGTGAATGGATGTACGTTGGCATTATCACGGTTTGAAATGCACACAGCAGCTCTGACTATGTTGAGGAACAGGAAGTCGAATCTAACGATAGTGATACTCTAATACTGTGCCTGTTCTAGAGAAGTTTACACAAGAAAGCCTTTTTGACAATGCTTTACAGGACACACTTGCAATCACACACACATATATGCGCGCACACACACACACACACAATCAAGCAGTAAGTAAGTGTGATGTTTGGAATGTCATGAGTAGACATTAATATTTGTAGCGTATCGATCAATATCAGACACTTAGTCTAATAGTCTGTCCACACTTAAGGTTTTATGGTTGTCTTAACACTTATGTTGTATCATTGCAGTAGACAGTAGACCAAGTGAGGCACACAAACACACCTGCGCATTTAATTGTTTTTAAACATTTTGTTTTTGTTTGTTTTGTTTACTTTTGTTTTGCAATTAGTTTTGTACCTTACAGGTATGTTACCTCTCCACAGAGACAAAACTGTGTGGTTTTGTGCAGTGGAAAGTTAAGTCCTCAGATTGAGGTTACAATGTTACATGATGTTTATCTTTTTTGTTTAATTCATTTTTTAAAATGATGCATTATATATTTTTTTTGTGAAGTCTGTGCTGCTCCCTGTCTGGAGAAAATATGTGCTGTTTTGCACTTTAAGTTAGTATCTCAAAGAACCCACATAGGTAAATCTCATGAAAACACGTCAGTCGCATTTCAACCCAAAATCAATGGAAATAAAAAGAAATAATATTTTGCAAAAAGAAAAGGAAACCTGTTTTTGGACCAGTAATATATATTTATTGCATTGTGGTACATTTTTTCATCAATTAAGCACATTTGAATCACAATCAAATATTTTTAAATGAATTCTAAATTCTTATTACATTTTAAAACAATATCAAATTCTTCTTTCTTTAGTAAAGTATGTTACATATTTTTTATATTTAAATCTGTGTGAATTTAAGCCAGTGCAACAATCACTACAATCATTTACAAGTACAATTGAGATATATAATTGTTTTTTGTCACATTATCACAAATTAGGCTACAACAGGCTTAATTTCTCTGTGCAAAATATAATTTCTTATTTCTTTCCTTTGATTTGGGGATTTTTGTGAGATTTACCCACATTTTCCCTTGTGCGTTGAGTCCCCTGCTGGTCAGGCTGTAGTCTTGGCAGTCGGTTTGCAGTTTCTGCCTCTAGTGGCAGCTTATATTTGCACATGTGGACGTGACCTTGTACTTTACAGATAGCCATGATCACAGCTTTCACGGCCCCTCTGCAGATCTCTTCTCTCATTTGCGCAGTTTTAAATTGATGAAAGCAGAAGTAGTTATGTCACAGCACATCAGGTTTTTCATTCATTATTGGTATATAGGAAATGGCTGTTTACTGAGATAATGTAGTTTGGTTGGAGGACAGGTCCACATTTCAACAACCCATTTTGAGAAATAATTTCTAAAGAAATTACTGTCAGCATTCAATTTTGTTTTATAGACTAGAACCTGTAATAACTGTGCCATTACAGGGCTTTGTTAGCTTCAACGATAAGAGTTTGACCAAGACTGTTTCAAAAATTGACCAGGGGAGCGTTTCCCAAAGCCAACTATGGTTGTAAGTTCTGTTGCTATAAACAGAGTTCAAAGGAACTTGCGACCACAGCTGGCTAGCGATGCTTTTGGTGAAACGCACCCCAAAGCAGAGAAACTGCAGTGTGCAGACATTTTTACAAGTCTGCGTTTCCATTAGCATCCATTCCAGAGCCGTAGGGAAGGTTGCTTGTTTTCATCTTTACATGTCATCCCATTGTTTTTGCATCAACACTAAATGCCACTGTCTTTCCCAGCAATTCAACCAAAAATGACAGACAGGAAAAAAATGAAATATTCTTCTCTCTGATCTGAGCTCTAGTGGTCGGTATAAGGGAGCATTATGAAAGACCTTCACTTCGAAGGGCTTCTTTGCCTTAGGACAGAGCGAGTGAAAACAAGTTTAAATAGTCTATCATTTGTTTTTACTGCTTTTTGTTGTGCGAGTGTGGCCTTCAGTTATCGTAATACCCCATGGTAAAAGTTGCTTTTATCATTTTATTTTCTGCATCACCTAAAACTTGATTTGTAATGTTTGTATTACAAAAAATAAAAACATGAAACACAAAATATTTATACTTTTTGTAAAGAAAAAGAATGTAAGACAAAAAAGTTATTTTTATTATGTTAGGTGTACACGTCATACTGTATGTGGTCAGTTCATGATTGATGTTTTTGTGAGTGTTCATTACAACAGCAGAGATAAATATTAAATTCATTTTGAATACAGCCAGTCTGTTGTAATGTCTTCATTTTTAATAAAGTGTGGATATTTACATGTAACAATATTAGATAAAAATGAGGAAATTAAAGTATGATCATACAAAAAAAAACATGACAGGTCTCACAAAAAAAGTGTAGAACAATATTGTATAATTTATTAGATCTCAGGTAAGTCCTCTTTTTGGTTACAGAATAACAAAAAGTAAAATTGTTTAGGTTAAAAGCATTATTTTTTGCAAATAAATGAAAATTTAGAAATATTTAACACAAATAATTCCATTATCTGCACTTCCAGATAGACTACTATTAAAAATATTAATTCATAAGTACTTTATCAACTACAGTCTTGACATTTCTAACTAACTTTTCAACAAAAACACAGCAAACCTCAATTGTAGTAAACTAATAGTTCCTGGTATTATAATCTTTAATTATTAATCATATTGTGCCCTCATGGCCCTGAACACAATTACGAAGTCTACTAAACATCCTTAATGGTACTTCCTCCAGCGTTCTTTCTCTGTAAAAGAATAAAACAGACATTTCAATCACACATGCCTATGATTATGAGATGTTTGTTGATGACAAACATCGATTCAGACTCACTGAGATGTGGGTAGCTCCATATGTAACACAGAACACAGTATCCAGTCAACAGCATAGATATTCCACCGATTCCTCCTCTACGAACATCAATATGCTTCCTGTAGTACCACTGCCAACCTGATCACATAACCAGAAAACACTAGAAAAACCACTAACCCAAATGTTATGTAATATTATGTTGGATAAGGAACAAACCTTGCTTCAACATGGTCACAATCTCTCCGGGTGACACCGGAGTTCGAGCAGCAAGCCAGACACCAAGTTCATTCAATCTGACATCTCCAAGTTTCCGCTGCATTAGAGGCACTACATGAACAAAGGCATGTTTTATAATTTAAACTCTTGTTTCTTTTGAATTGGTATGAGATATTCATTATTTTAATGTGCACGTCATGAAAATTGCACAACGAGGATGTGAAACTTGAAGATTAAATGAAAGATTCACATGAAAGAATGGATAAAAATGTAATGGAAGAATGAGATGAGAAACAGTTTCATGGACCAACGTCCCTTTCCAGCCAAGCTGATGAAAGTGTAGCTCATTCACTATCAGAATGGCATTGAAAAATGTGCATAACAATTCTAAACCTACATTTTTTGGATTTAACGTCCTTTTCAGGATTGAGTTGCTCAACTTTGGTGCCCATAGCACAATTAGCAAAAAACGCCTTTTTTGAGATGTACTTGAGATATGTATTAAAAAGTGATAAAGACAGTACAGTACTTGTGTTTTGTAGTACCGTTCAATACTGATATTAACAAAAAGTGCTAGTGGGCAGCGTACTGTTGCTATGGATACCGAACACGACTTCTGTATGCAAATGTCTATAGAGTGCAACAGCGCCTGCCCATTTTTTCAGCGGTGTTGGTTCCAGAAGTAATTTTTCCATTAATTTCTCCCATAGGGATTATAAGCCATGAGCCAAGCCAACAAACTACAAGGTGAATTAGAGCATTACAAACTTCAATTTGAAGCAAAAAAAGTATTTAAAAATCAGACAAAAACATAGATACAAGACTGTCCTTAACGGCTTTAGTGAGGGAAAGAACTACAATCCCATGAAGCATTGCGAACAGCATAATCATATTAAAAACGATGTAGAAATATAAAACTACTCATTTGTTGGAATGTTGATTGTATCTATAGAAACAATTTTAGTGTATTGTATATGTAAAGTATTTCGAGAGAGTAGCGAGACCGACTCAATTACATTCGCAGTGCTTCACAGGAGTAGGCGGAGCTAAATAGTTCTTTGCAGTTTGCTTAAGACTCTCTGATTGGTGGAATTTTCTGTACAGCATCATGGGTAATGTAGTTTTCATGACAAATTCCACTGTTAAATATGGTAATTTTAAAAAATAGTTTGAAATAATGTGGGTTGACAGCTTCAACAGAAGCATATACCATCGATAGCTCAGAGCAAGGATGTCTAAAAACGTTTGGTAAGATAAACAGAACCTCAGATACTTTGATCTCCTGAGATATGGACAGTACAAAAACATACAGCCATTTGTCTTCACACCCCACAGAGTGAAGTTGCGGGAAAGCTTCTCTCCATCCTGTCCTTCCTTCACATTTGTTCCTTCTCCCCCACTTCCTTCCCTTTACACATTCTTTCCTTATATAAAGATTATAATGTTCTGTCAAAGCAAGTGAATTAACAGTCATGTTTGGTATCATTTAAAATGTCTCAATGCGACTGGTACAATGGTCTCGTCTACATGGAAGTAAACCACAAGGTAATAAAGGTTTTAAGAGTTTAGAGATACTTTGGTTGCAATCGTGGGTGTGCCCCTTTCCCAGGGTCCTTCATCCAAACTACCTCCTGTTCCACAACAAGGTGCGAACTCCCTGGGTCTGTGACCCTAGTCAATGCAAATTCTGATTGTAAGTTCATGCCCCACATTGGGAGATGTTTTTTCTTTGTCTGAGTATTTAAAGAAATGTGGCAAAAGGCTCTGGGCGATTATGTAATCAGGTCAGCCCACATTGCTGAGTATCCAAGACATTTTTCTAATGTCAGGTGTACATCTTTACTCTATTTCTGAGCATTTGATTACGTAATTGGCATGATACATTTAACTGACTAATAAAGGTTACATTTGGTTCTATTCTGACTTACTCTGAAAATACTGACTTCAGTAGATTACGATGTATCCATTGTTACAGAAAATCTGTGTCAGGTTAGTAACGGACTAAAGTCCAGTTTTGAGTGGAGCACTGGGGCACGCCAACTGTGATTTTAGCGCTCCGACTAACGCTTGGCATTAGTTCAAGTGAACTTAGACTGTGAAGGCTAATAAAGGGAATTTCCGTTTAGGACAACAGAATGTTGATCGACCAACCTAAATAGGGTGAGCCTTACCTCTGTTTAATGTAATGTTACTCTAGCTAAGTGTACATGGGAAACCATGGCATGACCATACCAAAACTACTATTAGAGAAAGTATTGGTCGGCTTATATCTGGAGTAGTGGTTAAGACCTCTGACTAGAGATAATGTTGCTTTAATTCAAGTGTACACAGATCTATGGGGACTAAATAAAATACTCTTAGAGTGAGTGAGAATGGGAGCAACCCTCTAAATAGTATAGTCAATTACCTCTGTCTATGACCAAGACTGGCCAGTTTGTGATCGTGGGCCCGCATAATTAATGAATGGCCATTGCGAGGACCCTGTGCGACTCTGGCACCCGAATGAACAAGAACAATTAAAGTAAAGAGTAAAATAGAATAACCAAATGTGTAACTAAACTATTATACAAATTACCAATAATCAATTGACATTCCAACCTAAATTCGAGGTCATAATAAAATGGAGTCAGATAAGAGTTTAATTGGAATTAAATTTAATTGGTACTTTGCCTTGCTAAAAAGACCGAACGCGCAAGAAACCTTCCCCATCGTATGGGAAAACCGCCGTTGGGCCGATTGGATGGGCCTTACAGTTTCCAAGTTATCATTAAAAAATAATTTCCCTATGGAGAAGATGAATGGAGTTTGTACTTCTGGAACCAACTGTTGAATTTGGTGTGCTCTACTAAAAATGCTAAATTGTTGTTTAGTGAATTTTCGCAAGTGAAATGCAGTCATTTCAATAGGAATCTACGAGATTGGGAATTTTGTGTGAGGGTGAAAGATTTTTCACAGATTTCGCAATGGTTTCAATTTGGTCACACGGATTTGCCGTGTGCCCTAACCCTTAAAGCCTGTTGGTTTGGTGAAATTTCTCTAATGTGACCTAACATGAAAACTTTCGTGATAATTAAATGTTCTGAAGTTCATGTGAAATGTCATCATATAATGAGACAGCAGATGCAGATGTGTCACACGTGCTTGAGTGCCGCTCATTCACACAGAGACACGCAGAACATGCAGACTTCATATTTCAATAGCAGGCTTTCACATATCGCATTTCATTAAGTGTACATGCCTACTTTTGATTTATTCATGCCAAATTCTGTGACATTCGGCATTATACAGCAAATCCACGACTCCTGTCCACATTTTCTGCATCGTGGAAATTAGAGGGCCCCAACAGAGGCCAACTTTTTGTTTTGACTCCATTTAGGGCAGTTCAAACTTTAATTAAACTGTAATCTAATTAAGTGAAAGCTGTAAAGAAACATACAAGTATCAAGCCCTGTTCACAGCAAGAAAGATAACTATAACTATATTAGCGTGGCGTCCACACCAACACACAATAATGTTCTGTTTATTATAAGCATGCACACAGTTGTTGTCTGCTGCTTTGAATGCTTGTGCTCTTTAAAGCAGGATGGATTCTGATTGGCTGTCAATGTTGTTATCAGCTGGAAAAAAACATTATCATTATTGTTGTGTGTGGACTCTGCTATTCTCTTCATCCTTGGTGTGAACAGGCCTTTAAAGTGATTTCTCTTTTTAAAAGGATTTCTCTTCACATAAAAATAATTATATAAACAACCAAACATCACATAAATCAAGCATTACCTTCACTTTGGGAGGATGCCCCAGGAAATTGATCCTTCTTCCAAATATTTTTATTAGTAGAGCTGCCTAAAGGTATTGTGGAGAACTGCATTCTGTTGTAAGCAGTCACTGTCTCTGAACTACATGATACACTTCTTACACCTTGCAATCTTGAATTAAGGATGTCTTCTGCAGGTTGATGAATGGTTTCAGATAAAGTCAATGAGGGAAAGACAACCTTGGTAACTGCTGTTTTAGGCTTGTTTGATTGTTGCATAGTCTCCAGAGCAGAATCTTTGGATGTTTCAATAATAGGATAAGGCACAAACGGATTATAAGACCTCTTGTAATACAAACTGTAATTGATGTGGTCCCACACAGAAGTCTTGGATGTAAAGAACTCATGAGCTTTATGTTCTTTTGCTCTTGATACTAGATCGAAATTCTTGTTCTGGCTGTTCGTAAGTCTTTCAAGCTCCTCCAACAAGTGAACTTTTGTTTTGAGTTTTGGATTTTCATGTTGTACACTGCACTCAGATGCGAGGTTAGAGTTTTTCAGAGTGGCTGGCACAAATCCAGGGGTATTGATTTTACTCGTGGTGATGGACAACTGCTCTGATAATGGTGCCATCTTCTTTTTGCCTTTAGTACTTTTTCCATTACTTTGAGATGTTCCCTGATTTGGTCCTTTGGAGATCTCAGAAAAGCTTTTATCTCCTACATGCTTGGATAATGAGGTAGGGTTGCTTGGCTTCTTTAAGACTGGCACTAACAGCTGTAATCTCTCGACTTCACTTTGTCTTTTAGCAAGCCATTTGCTTTTAGGTCTCTCCATGTCCAGAGTTTCAGATGATGAGACTTTGACCTCAGTATTTGTGAGAAGACTGTTGGCATTGTGAGTATCTTCTTTCCTCCTGCTTTTGGAGGTTAGTCTCTCATCAACAATGACATCAGTTGTTGTTTTTCTGTAGATCTTCTGTCTGGAAGTGGTTGCACTGAGTTCTTTGGGTGTTTGAATGTTTTTCATGGGTTGTGCAACTGGTGCCATTTTGCAGTGTGGTAGGTGGGTTTTCAGCCTCTTGAATGGCTTTCCACAATATGGACATTTTTCTGAAAGAGAAAAGAATAAAAAATGATTGCCAGATATTACAGGACTGGATCGGTAGGGTTTAAAACCCTGTATTGCTTGCTTGTAGAAACCAAGAACTTTAATATTTTCCCCTATATCTCTCAGAAGGAAACATGAAATCACTTTGAGCAGTTTTCTGTGTTGTGTTGATGCAAATCCTTTAACCTAACCTATCTATTACATAACTGCTACAAGTTAATTTTGTCAACTTTCAGTAGAACACCGACATCTCAAAACAGATATGGGCTACTAATGTCCACAAAACACCAATTTTGATTTCATGGGGTCTTAAAAACTACAAACAAGGCATGGGATACTAAAATGGACAAATAATTAGATTTGCCACTCACCTACGCTCATATTTTATAATTTCACTGCCATCTTTCAGTGGAAGAGGGAAAGGTCTTCTCTCTGGTGTCTTTAAATCATTATCAAACTCTTGAGTTGGGAACCTTCCTCATGCTGCCAATTTTAACCAAATCAGTGGCATCTTTAACTATAGTAATCGTTTGCGCATATATAAAACTTGCCGTTTGTTACCATGGGACAAATGCAGTAAAACAACGGACCCTGCGATAAGCAATGGACACACTAGAGGACATGCTAGACTATTTTGAGCTACGAAAGACCCCGTTAGCCGTCTCTTTCAATGCCTGTGTGTTAGAACTGCACGTATGCATAACACCGTTAGTCACGTCATCCCTGCGAAAGAAATTACGCTTTTTTTTCTGGACGTAAGGTTTTTATGTATTTATTTATTCAGAAGGAATGTTTTTTTTTTAAAACATAATATCTAGTCTTTCCAGATATTTCTCCGAGGTAAGAGATATCTATCTATCTATCTATCTATCTATCTATCTATCTATCTAAGAAGAACACAACACACACACACACACACACACACACATATATATATATATAAAATACGTATTTACATGAAATTCTAAAATAAACTAAAACGTATTATATTATCTCAATATAAGTATTACACCATCATAGTGTCTTACAAGCAATTACAAGTAATTTTAGAGTTCTTTAAAGATTTAATATATATCAACATCTTTCCTGAAAATAAAAATAATGTAAATGTACATTTTTAATATATTTTTTTTTCTTCAAAGAATAGTTAAAAAAAAAAAAAATTTAAAAATAAACGTAATGTGAAAAGGGTCTATTTTCAAAGAGTCAAATTTTTGACTAATACAGAAGTTTAGGGATAAATTAATGGCGAATTAGCTTTGCGGATTGTACTACAAATTGACGTCATGACTGAATAAAATGTTGAATGAGATAACATTCCAAATTAACGGACAATTTGTCTAATCCAAATACCCAATTATTTAATGTAGAGAAAAAACTCAAATTAATAATTATTAAATAAAAAATAAAACGTTACGTGCGAATCGCACGTCACCCCTCGCTCAAAGGCACGCAAGTTACGTCATTATGACAGCAACAGATGGAAGAGTGAGCGAGTGAGAGAGATAGAGAGAAAGAATGAGATCCGGCGAGATGGATACGTTGTAACTTCAGAAAATGACTGAACTCAATATCCATCTGTAAATAGAGAGAGGTAGAGTACATCACACCCCTTTCGTCGCTTCACAAACTGTTTATTTCGTTTAAATCACTTCGTTGTTTCTGTAGTAGGAACAGTTCATCGCTAGGAGGAAGTAAAGTGAACTATACATAGCATTGTGCTATCCGTCTCTCTGCTTGACATTCTCAACGCACTGTTTTTGCATGGCAACATTAGTATCGTTTTGTATCAGTGTGACTTGTGCACATGAGCCATTTTGTCTCAATAATGCCAATTAATACTAGACGTTTATATTAAAATTATATATAGATAAGGTGGTTCCCTTCCGTTCTTCGTCACACCTATGCAGATCATTTTTCTAGTATGAATATAATAGCTCAGTGTATCTCACGAATGCATATTAGCTGATAATATTAGCTCTGAATATAAATATAGATATTAATGCTTTCTGCACACCTGCACTGCAATGTAAACGTGTCTGCAGCTTCTCACAATGAATTATATTTGTCATTTCGCTCATCATTAGGGGAAATCTTGGCAGATCCCTTCATTTTGCTGAAAAGAAGCCGGTGGTCTCTGAGACTGAGAGGTGTTGTGTGCCCATATTTGGCTGTCAAATGCACAGATACGACATGTTGACAGAAAGCAGGTAACATAATTTCTTTATAATTGTGTTTGCACGAATGTTTCATGTTGCTTTTATGTAACACATGTCCTGTAAACATCCATGTGGTTGCTGTTGTCAGTGTACATGCATATTTAGTGTAGTACTTCATGTCTGGTGGTTATTTTTAGATGTTCTTTTAGAAGGCTGATCCTCTTGACTAGCTACTACTATACCGGTTAAATGAGCTGTGCTGTTATGCAGCATTAGGCTTTTGTGTTGATGACATTTTTATTCTTAAATCTGAGTCATAATCCTGCAGTGGACATATTGATGACTAATGGTTGCAATCAAGTCTGCAGTGCTCCTTTTCTTAAGACAGGGGTTTTCAATCTTCTTTCTGTTCAGTTCACGGACAAATATAAACCACCTTGTGTGTGGGACCTCCAACTTAAAATTGTAAAGGCATCTATTTAGTTTCTTGTATAAAAGCCCAATTTATATTGTAAAAAATTAATATTATAAATATATGAAGATATTTTTTGGAACATATTTCATTTCTGTTATTCAAACCCCTGTTTTAAAGGGTTAGTTCACCCAAAAATGAAAATTCTGTCATTAATTTCTCACCCTCATGTTGCTCCAAACCTGTAAGACCTTCGTTCATCTTCAGAACACAAATTAAGATATTTTTGATGAAATCTGTAAGTTATCTGGCCAATAGACTGCAACACAATTACCACTTTCAATGCCCAGAAAGGTAGTAAAGACATCATTAAAATAGTCCATGTGACTACAGTGGTTCAGCCTTAATGTTATGAAATAACAAGAATACTTTTTGTGCGCAAAAAACAAACATAAATAACGACTTTATTCAACAATTTCAACAGTGCAGCACTTCCGGATTTTCATTAGAACAAATAAAGTCATCATTTTTGTTTGGTTGAACCACTGTAGTCACATGGACTATTTTAACGATGTCTTTACTACCTTTCTGGGCCTTACAAGTGGTAATTGTGTTGCAGTCTATCGGAGGCCAGATAGCTCACGGATTTCATCAAAAATATCTTAATTTGTGTTCCGAAGATGAACAAAGGTCTTATGGGTTTGGAGCGACATGAGGTTGAGAAATTAAAGACAGAATTTTCATTTTTGGGTGAACTAACCCTTTAAGAAATGGTGATGCACTTACTACTAGGAAAGATTTGCATCTAAAATATTCTGAACCAGCTCATACAGACCTGGCTGTTATGAATTATTCCATGTATGCTGAACAGAGTAGTCAAAGGTGATGGCCTCTGTTCACAGAAAACGTAGACGCAGCTGTGATGCTGAGCAGCTCCAGGTCTTGCCCCAGGCAAAGAGGTCTGGAGGTTACTCCTTTCTCCCTGAGGTTGGCCGTGATGTCTGGGACTCTGAGGTAAGAAGATGCAACAGCTGGCCAGGACCAATCCTCCATTCATGAACGGCCAATTGTTGATTATTTATTTCATAAAGGTCCACACTCATCTCTTACAAAAGTATGGAGTTAAGGCTGATTGCAAAGCTGTATCAAATGGAAGGTATTTGACTTGACCTTCCAGTTCCAGTGTAATGAATTAACCTAATTTTAATCTCTTTTTACTAGACAGCCCAATCGTAAGACATTTTTAGCCAAAATATAATTTACATTGCATAATAACTACCTTACAGTTTTTCTCAGTTGCTTTGGCACATTTCTCGAATCATCCTTAAAATTAGCAAAATTCGTACAAACAGCACAGCATATTGGATTACTTGCAAAAGCCTGTAACTTACACAAAATCCTTAGTTCATCTCTCAAAAGCAAGTATTTATGTCAATGAACATATCAGTGCCATCAGAATGACAAGTCCTTGTGTCATTGTTCTCGAACAAGATAGTCAAAATGCTTGTCAATATAACAGTGAATATTTCAGATGTAAACTATGGCTACAGTTTTTATGACAGTGATTGAAACTGCACAAGACTGCACTTTGTCTGTATGGCATATATCAATTTTAACAGTACAAATGGACACATTACTGTACATGGGAGATTGATTGCAAAAGACTGGACAGGATTTACTTTTGGTCTGTCAACAAATCACTGTAAAATGTCCTTGTGATAAAAAAGACAAGGCTATATACATACACTGTATAATGTGTTCATGTGTATAGTATGTATAAAGTTCATTTAACCTACTATACTGTAAGTTTAAAGCAAGTGTAATATGCTACTGTAAGTGTAAAAATGCTACTGTAATATTAAGATTATAGCATGTATACCATATTAGAGTGCAGTGCACATTGCTGAAAGACATACCTGTTATGTCTATGAAATGCTTGAATGATTGAGGAAAAGGTTTTTCTTTAAATGTTCTGCTTCATCTTTAGACCCGCGTAAGCCATTGTAAGGTCATGATTGAGAACATTGTTTACAATAGTGGTCCTTATTTCACTAGAAACGTGCCTACGCCCTTTGCCTTGTCTACCTCTTCCTCTGTTTTGCCTCCCTACCCTTCTACCACACATCCTTACTCCTCTTCTTCCCAGCTGTTGACCCTATTTGTTTCCATGATATTCTTCCATTATCAGAAATTGTAACTCTTGTGTTGTGCTCTGTCTGTATGCTTTCCAATTGAAGATTCATGACATGCATCTTTGAGCTGTTTTAGAGAACTGGTTGGGTCATTGGTTGATCTAATGCTTTACATTCCCCTGAATACATTAGTGAAATTCAGGATTCACCTGCAAAATTCATTAATTCAGGACACATTTACAAAAGTCTAATAGAAATGTGTAGATAATATACTTGACACATTGTGATAACTAGGTCAACCATTTTGCATTTGATGACTTGAGTAAGACTATTCAACAGAGAACCATATAATACATTTTGAGCAACATGACATTAGCAATTGATAATGTAGGAAATAGCAGACAATTGTACATAATCAACTGCCTGAATGTACTAAAGCATTTGCAATTTGTTCAAAAGAACGAGAAACTGCTTTTATGATGTGCACAAGTGACTAGATGATGTGGTGGCTGAACAAGTAGTTTTGAGAATTTCAGTTCTGATCTGAGAAATGTGCCAAAGTGACTGAGAAAAACTGTAATTTCCAAGACTACGAGTCTTTACTTAAAACTTTATAAACTACGATCACTGGCTTCCGGCAACAGCTGTACGCATGTTCACGAGAGTTGATTTCCAGCGTAAGGGTGAAATCCATCTCTTATCTTATATCCTCCCGACATTTTTTGTAAATCTGCTCGTTTTAGACTTCTAATACATGACTGGTGTTTTATTTTGCTCTATCCTCTGCACTTCCACATTCGTCAATTCTCACCTCAAGTGCATGCTACGCCTACGTCATACATATTGATTTCCTCTTCAATTAAAGGGTTAGTTCACCCAAAAATGGAAATAATGTCATTTATTACTCACCCTCATGTCATTCTACACCCATAAGACCTTCATTCATCTTCGGAACACAAATTAAGATATGTTGATTAAATCCAATGGCTCAGTGAGGCCTGCATTCAAAGCAATGACATTTCCTCTCTCAAGATCCAGAGATGTACTAAAAACATATTTAAAACAGTTCATGTGAGTTCAGTGGTTCTACCTTAATATTATACTTTTCAACAATATAGCGATGGGCCAATTTCAAAACACTGCTTCGGAGCTTTACGAATCAAATCAGTGACTCTGAGTCACGTGATTTCAGCAGTTTAGCCGTTTGATAGGAAATCCGAATCTCTGATTAGATTCACTATATTGTTGAAAAGTCATTATTTTGTTTTTTTGGCGCACAAAAAGTATTCTCGTTTATAATATTCAGGGAAGAACCACTGAACTCACATCAACTGTTTTAAATATGTTTTTAGTACCTTTCTGGATCTTGAGAGAGGAAATGTCATTGCTTTGAATGCAGGCCTCACTGAGCCATCGGATTTAATCCAAGTATCTTAATTTGTGTTCCGAAGATGAATGAAGGTCTTATGGGTGTAGAACAACATGAGGGTGAGTAATAAATGACATTATTTTCATTTTTGGGTGAACTAACCCTTTAAATACTTATTAGTATATTAACTTGTAAACCCAAAGTAAACTTTAATCAGAAGTGCTACAGCACAGAAACCCTTATTCTCAAATCTTTTTTTTCCCAACAGTCTTCCAGCAGTGACAGCAGTGGGATTAGCAGTCCGGAGCGCATGGCAGGTGCCAGTTCCAGCATCCAGAAGACTGACCAAAGAGGACTCCATGTTTCCCAGGCTCCCTGCAGCCCCATTGCTCCCACCAACGCAGCAGAAGAGCCGGCCATTTCCTTGAGCCACAACATCTCATATGATCACATCAACCGTATCTTGAGGGAGGCCCACTTCAGTAGCCTGCAAACTCGTGGGCAGCAAGGTCCAACGTGATGGACAGTGACTCTTCCAGCACCCATTGGCATTAAGGAACAATGTACAGGGGACCTTTTAGAGGGACCTTATGGGTCGCTTTAAGGCCTGGCACAAATATAGGCCCTCTAAATGCATTTATGTTCTTTCTTATAGCACTTTTTCATGTTCATAGTGATTATGTGGGGCTCTACTTGATGTGTTGACCATGAACTTCACATAGGTGCTATATAAAAGAAAATCTTGAAAAAAATAACATCAAGTTCTTGTAAGCTTTTCCCCTTTAGGAGACAGTCACACTTGGTGCTACTGCGGTTCTGGGTCATGTTTTACTCAGACATATGCATTTGGCCACTTTGACACTCTTTGGTCAGTCTAGATAAAGAAAAGAAATAAAATAATGTCTTATTTAAGAGCTGAGGTCTAGAAACCATGTGATATTTGCAGCCCTGCTTTGGAGTCATTCCAGGATGATCAATAATGCTGTTGTTTACAGAAGATGCCGGTTTGATTCTCACTGGAATTTAGACTCTTTCAGGAAGGGATTTTTTGGGGCTAGGATGATTGCTTACATATCCAAAACTCAGGTTTAGAGGATTTCTCTCTGCGTGCCATGAAGGTTGAGACTTCAAATGAGGAACTTGGTGCCAGATCCTTTGAAATTTTATATAGCATAGTCTCTTTACCTTAGTGAAAACGTGTACTAGCACATCACACTGTAGAGAGACTATTCTGAAAATGCATGCTGGACTCAGGTCTGTTAATGTACATAATGAAGCACTCTTTATCTATGAATTTAGAGAAGGTGTAAGCCAATTGACAGGTGAATTAGGGTGTAAATCCAGTGACTGCAAATTGAAAAAGCCATGTCCGATATTCACATTTGAATTTTAAAATAATCAGAGCTTGTAATATGCTAGTTTAGATCATTCACTGCGCTCGATGTAATACGAGGACTCGTCTTCTACGGGCAGACCAGGAATGACCTAAAATTAGCTTGCACCTAACTAAGCACTCTGCAGTGTCACGTCACCACAAAATCTTAACTATTTCACCATGTCCATACAACACACTAATGCCGGTGTCTAACCAATTTATATATAATGGCTTAATTCATGTCAGAATGGTAAAACAAACAGAAATGGTAGTGCTCCTAAATTTAGTATGCACAAGTATAGTTCAGTCCTTTTTAGATACACATCCTCAGCTAAACTTCAGCTTAGTCCAAACAGATTGTATGAGGACAGTTAACATCATTTTAAGCAGGTGATCTAATTGTGTACAAGATACTGATATACTTTCAACTACTCGGTGCACAATACTGTACAACCCAGGCACTGTGTTTTGTGTGAAAGATTAGCTTTTGATGATGAAAATCGTCCCTGCAGTCACCATTGTTTTGTATGTAGGACTGCATATAATATAGCTAGCATATATACAATATTTGAAATCATTGTTATTTTATGAAATGTTCCTCTGATGTAAATGAAATAAAGATTTTTTTTTTTTTTTTTTTTTCAAATATATGTAGTTTTTAAAATTCCTGTTTCAGGCTCTGAATGGACATTTGTATTCAAAGCTGCCTTTCATAACTCTTTAGTGGCTTTAGTTTTATAAGTTACTGCAACATTTTTATACAAGACAATTGTTTATATATTTACACACAAGTTAGACAATGGTTTGGCAGGATGTATTCTGATCAAACTTGACTATGTGGGTGTTAATATTTGTTCTTATTTTATAATGCATACAGGAAGACATAAGTGCTTTTAGTTACAGGAAAGAATGTAGTGCAAATAGTAGCAACCATTTCAGTAACACTTGTGTTTAACACCAGAACAGAAAAGCATCCTGAGTTGTTTCTCAATAGTATCGCAAAGAATTCAGAATGATTTGAAGGGATGTACCAAACTGATCATCAAGACTATTCCCAGCCTTAATGCGACTTAAAGGGATAGTTCACCCAAAAATGAAAATTGTCATCATTTACTCACCCTCAAATTGTTCCAAACCTGTATGAAATTCTTTGTTCTGCTGAACACAAAGGGAGATATACTGTAACCAAATGGTTGTGGGGCACCATTAGTTTCCATAACATGGATAAAATACTATGGAAGTTTGGTTACAAACATTCTTCAAAATGTCTTCCTTTGTGTTTGGGTCAAGTATCCCTTTAATGTGAACCACTAGCAGCATTTAGACAGTGCATAAAGAGTATGTTGCAGTTGCAGGTAGATGTTATCTCCATAAGTACTGGTTAAGACAGTGACCACATTCACATGCACAAACATCCGCATCAGCAACTGGAATTTTCCAGTTGTAATCATGTAATCAGCATATAAGACATGCATGTTCTTTTTCTGCTCTTCTCTGGAGGAAATACTGGAGTTTTTTTCTTAGTAATTCTGACTTAACCTCATCAAGAGCACTTTGACATGCAAAATGTATACACTACCTTTCAAGGTTTTGGGGTTGGTAATATTTTTCATGTTTTTGAAAGAAGTCTCTTATGTTTACCGCGGTGGCACTTATTTGATCAGAAATGCAGAAAAAAACTAGTATTTTGAAATATTATTACAATTTAAAATAATGGTTTTTAATTTTAATATATTTTAAAATGTAACTTATTCCTTTGACGCAGAGCAAATTTGCATCAAAGTCTTTATCATCACTTTGATCTGCTGATTTGCTGTTGAAGAAACATCTTTCTTATTATGATCAATGTTGAAAACAGTTGGCTGAATATTTTTGTGGAAATATTTTTTTCAGGATTCTTTGATAATAAGAAAGTTCAAAAGAACAACATCAAAATCTTTTGTATCATTATAAATAAATTTAATGCATCCTAATGAATAAAAGTCCTAATTTCTTTCGTTCTTTCAAAAACAAGCGCACAAAAAATCTTACTGACCCCAAGCTTTCAAATGGTAGTGATAAATGAACATTTGATCTTCCCAATAAGGTGGTTACATGACTCAGAATTATGATTAATACAAGCATCAGTCAACGGTCTCTATTCAGATTTCTGGAAACCAGAAATGGTTTAAATGGGTCATGTTACTGCAGACTAAAATTTTCATGTGCATGTAAATGTAGTCACTTGCAGCAATTATAATCATACCATTATTATTAATAATATCACAAGGTTGTTAACCATTCAATTCAAAAATATCTTTCTCTGGGAAGCTGATTCTGTTCCACTCATAGGCTGAATCATGTGAACATGAACGGAAGGGTTATTTCCCCCCATGTCAGCACACAACCGTAAATGAATGTTGGCATCAGAGATTGAGGAAGGAGAAGGCAGACACTTGCTCACTTGATGTGGGTAAGCCTGCAGTTCTCTCACAGCTTTTCTCAATCACACAGTCTGTGCCTGTAGTGGCTTCTACACTTGTCTGGGCGTCTGACTCGACTAGAACAGGCTCAACCAAACATACAGGTTTGCTTCTGTTAACTAGCTCCATTCCACTGAAGAGCGACAGTCTGGGTGGTTCTATGATCTTGGAGGTGTCCATGTTTCTGTTTCCCCCCTCCTCTTGCTGTCTTTTTATATGAGACCCAGATACAGCGCTGTTACCCTGTGGGTTTTGTGTAGATGGGTTCTCCTCTGATGGGATAACCGAGGTTGCGATTTCTCCAAGTTGTCCTGGAACAAAGGGGACGGTCATAGATTCAGAGGGCTGGTCTGAAAGTGAAGAGATGGAGGAGGTTGGACCCCCAGTACGGTCACACCTGGGATTTGTGACACAACCAAGCAAGGCCTCAAACTGCCTTAGGAGCTAGTTAGAAAAAAAGAAAAGAAAAGAAGAAGAATCTGTTAGTCTCACATAATTACAAAGAGGATCGTACTAGGGCAACTATCCTTATTAGTAAATATTAGCTGTATTAGTATTATTAATTATTATTAAAGAGGACATATTATACCCTTTTACAAAGATTTTGTTTTTGGGATCTACTAGAATAGGTTTTCATGCATGAATGTTCAAAAAACACATTATTTTTCATTGTTGCAGCACCTGTCTTCCCAGTCTGTCAGTAACGCTCTGTTTAGTTCCTGTCTCTATGAAGCCCCTCCTTCTGAAAAGCACAATGTGCTCCATTAGGGATGTGACAGTGAGGAAATTTTCCCACCGGTTAATCGATGTGTGACAACACCAGTAATACCGGTATTACCATGTCCACTGGCACAGAGTGAGCGTTTACAATTAATTCCCATGGAAGCTCAACTTCCATAGGAATGAACTGAAAACGCTCACTTTGCTCCACGCCAGTGGACATGCACCTTTGGATGCACACCGTGCTGCAGTGCAATAATTTCAAATTAGCGGCTATTCGGGGGCGGCAATTGCTTGAATGATGGGTTCATTATTATTCATAATGAAAAACACAACAACAAAACAGTACAATGACAAACTCGACTAAATAGGCGCTTTTTCATTTCACTTTGAAACCAAATCTTCCGCCATCATCTTGTCCGTCAAAAGTGAGGCGAAATGGGTGAAGTGAGGTGAAATCTGATCGGCTCACGATGAATTGAGCAGATGCGTTCAGTTTTGAATTGCAGTGTCTGTACTCTAACTGAACTAAATTATTTTTATTACTATGAATGAAATGACGGTGGCGGGGTGGGGTCGAGGTGGGCAAGTGATGTTACCGGTATTGCGGCTCTGACTATCGCAGCAAGCCTATGCTCCATAACGGCAAGTTTAATCTTAATCTTTTAATCAGGTGTAAACATTAACACTTCGACATGGCGACAATAGTCCACTAACACAACTCAACCAGGCCTCGCCCCTTTTTTTGCGTATGCCTTGGGTGGGAATTATTTAAAAGAGGAATACTGTGACGTGTTCATTCCAGGAAGAAAACTCAAGACAACAATCAACGTGTTTCAGGGAGTGATTACTGATATCCACCTTGAATGTGTGAGACTTCTGGTTCATTAGCTGCTATAGTTAAATAACTAGAACAATTACAAAGTGCAGTAAACGGTAAAATTATTTGCACTACAAACAAGTGTGTTTATGATTATGATAATAATATAAAATTCCATGATAAATACTATTTTGCAATATAACGCAGCATAACGGACTGACAGCTAAAATAACTGGAAGCGAATGACAATGGAAGCTTCACACATTCAAGTTACAAATGGCTGCATGCACTCTTAAGAAATAAGGAATAACTCCCTTTAGAGTGGACCGTTTGTAACTTTGCAGACCTTATTCATGTTTAAACAGCAACATTACACACCAAAGAAAGTTGAAATTGTAAAAAAAAACATAATAGGTCCTTTTTATTAATAGTCTTTTTATTACTGAATAATCTGCTTCCACTCATTTACACATGGTTTTGTTGACGGTACCTTGGTTGCCTTGTTGGCGACAGGGCCGGTGGTTCCTTCACTAAGTTGTTCGAGGCGTTTGTGTGTGATATTGAAAATATGATCTAGAGAGAGGAAGTCTGAAGACATCAGGCAGGCCAGAGCACACAACGCCCTCTGCAGAATGGAAATAGAAACTGGTTATGCTGTGCGTTATCAACACAAATTTTTCAGGTAAGTTAAAGAACAACAATTTAGGATGTTTATTTAAAAAAAATATACTGAGCCTAAATGTAGCCGAATAGGACACATTACCATCTGGACGATTTGTGTGTGGTCCCGAAGTTTGCGAGAGAGAAGTTCAACAACCACCTCACAGTTGAGAGTTGAGCATCTGAAAGAAAACAAGAGCAAGACATCAGTTATTTTAACTATGACATTACTGACCACTGGAATAAACAACTGTGAAAAGAAAACTGCATGCGCTGACATTACAATCCAAGGATGTATTGCAGATCAGTATTGATCTGCACTGATGCCAAAAATCAAGAACATGTCTCATATGGAATTTTTTTACTCTTTGATGAAGTACTGGCTCTCTTCTCTGGACAGGAAGACTTTGGAACCATTGGTCAGTCGGTTGATAAGTGCCGTCTCCTGACCACAGTCCCCCAACTGAATGGCCTCCACACTGATTCAAATGAACATAAATATCTCAGAATAACTATGTGAATCTCACAAAACCTCAAAAGAATCAAATCAAAAGAAAAAAATAATCAATATACTGTATTTTGCTTTGTGAACATGATGCTTATTTATTCCTTCATATTACCATTATGTGCAAAAAGTTCAGTACTGTTCAAAGGTTTGACAGCAGTAAGACTGATCAGTAATTGATCAAAATTGATAAGTAATTGATCGAAAGTGGCAGTGAAGACATTTATAATGTTACAAATAATTTCTATTTCAAATAAATGCTGTTCTTTTTAAACTTTCTAAACATCAAAGAATCCTGAAAAAAATGTATCACTATTTCCACAAAAATATTAAGCAGCACGACTGTTTTCAACATTGATAATAAGAAATGTTTCTTGAGCAGCAAATAATCATATTAGAATGATTTCTGAAGGATCATGTGACACTGAAGACTGGAGTAATGATGCTGAAAATTCAACTTTGCCATCAAAGAAATAAATTACATTTAAAAATATATTCAAAGAGAAACAGTTCATTTTGATCTATAAATAAAGCTTCGGTGAACATAAGGGACATCTTTCAAAAACATTACTATTTTTACATATAAATATAATTATATTTGTTATACTGCCTTTAATGTATGCAGATTTAATTTAAAAAATATTGTATAAACTGTTTATTGTTAAACACTAATAAAAATAATTGCTTTCCACTGAGAACAATGAGAAATGGTCATAATAAAAAACAAGTCAAACTTACTGATTCATTATGATAATGAGAATTTATGCTTAATTTAACCGTCATGATTCAGTGGTCCTAAACATTTCCTCCTTTTACAAAATAAAAAATATATAATGTAAATATAATATTAGTTATATATTTCTTATATTTAAATATTTCTTATAATATTCTTATATTTATATATTTCTTTCTTGTAATTTTGTTGTGAAATATGACAAATGACAATGGGCTCTGTATGCTATTTTAGTTCTGGAAAAAAATGAGACGCCAGCATTAAAATCCCCCTTGGTGATGCAATGACCTGGCGTTAATTACCTCAAACACTTGAGAAAGCAATGTGTGTTGACCTCCATCAAGAACAGAAGCCCTGTAGCAGTCGGTCTCTTACCGTTCTGATAGGTCACCACTCTCCCGACTCGCACCGGAGTGGCTGCCCGAGCCGCCCGACTTACTGCTTCTTCCCAGCGAGGCCTGGCTGGCTTCCGCAGTCTCCTGGGATGAGTTGTGGGAGGAGCTGTGCCCACTGTCTGTTTCCTCCCAGCCTCCACCAGCCTGCCCTGGGCACCTGTGAGATGCTAAGAGGAGGAGAAATGGTCATTTCTTTGAAATTATTAACATGCACTGCTTTTAAAATCTTGTGCATGGCTCACCTCTGTGGCCATGGGCTGGGACGTTGTAGGCACATGCTGGTACTGCCATCTCCACAGTAGCAGAGGGCGCCACCACAGCGTGGTAGTGATTGTCATGGAGACGGATGCCAGGATGCTCTGTTGGAGGAAGGACAGCGCTGGCAACCACCTCGGCAGCTTTCTGAATCTTGTCCAATAGAGTCCCTCCACCTGAACGAGAGAAGGAAACATTGCATGAAATAAAACAGGACACACACCAGAATGCTTTTCCAGTTGTAAATATTAGTGTTGAGTTCAGGACTTGGACGAATAACATTAAATGTCTGTGTCTTACTGGACTCTTTCCTTCCTGGGCTGTATCCAAACCCCTGCATGCCAGACCTGTGCGACTCTGAGCCCATTCCTGCAAACAAAAATCTTGGTATATGTTATTCACATACTATAACTATTTAACATTTTTAACTTATTTTAAAGTATCCCTTTTATTCTTTTTCAGATATGGCCTTCATGTAGTGTTATAAAGCTGTTTGTGAATGTAAAAGGTCTGCAAAGTTTCAAAGATCAAAGTGCACGATAAATGGAGTTATTGTCTCCCAAAAGAAAGAACCGTTTGTGAACTGTCTGAAACGACCCGTCAGTAATTCCAGTCTAACTTCCTGCATGAACCTGCTTAGGTTTGTAACAAATTTGCATAATTCCAGCCTATGGTCTTCATGAAAAACATCTACTTTGACCCTCAAACACTGTAGTTGTAGCTGAGGCTTGGAAGAGTTTAGTTTTATGTTGTCAACATGTTGAGAAGTAGTTGTTTTCTGCGCTACGAAAGCAAATCCACTTTGAAGGCACTTCTAAAGGATGAGGACTCACGCTCAAAGTGATACGGAGAAACTGACGCCATTGTTACTGTTCGTATCATTAAAGAAAGCCTCTGGAGCTGAATTTCAGATATGGTAATGGACGTTTGGTTTTCGACATGCACTGTAAGCGGTAGACCAATCAAAAGAGACTGGGCCATCTGACCAATCAGAGCAGGAAAGGAGGGGTTTAGAGAGATCGGATCACTGATCGAACCAGACATTGGTTTCGGACAACGTGAGAAACGAGGTGATACTAAAATGTATATTATGAGAAAATAAACGTTTTTTTGACCTTGGATTCATGTAAACCTCATGTTCATGTACCTCAAAAACAAATTAGAAACCTTTAAAATAGCATAATTTGGTAAAAATACCAAAATAGCACTCACCCACAGATTGTGTCACTGTTTTGTGTGGAAACAGTCCAGAATCTGAGGACATGGTATCATTAAATAGTAGGCTAGCCAACTCCTGTATAGAAACAAATGCTGGCTCAATTCAGACATTTATAACAAGAAACAAACAACAAGTAGGCAGAAGAGTGACTGCCTCCTGTATTAAATATATACTGCATATTCATTATGAATAGAAATACATCTATTTTTGTTTTCTATTTATACCATAATAAACTGTAAATCATACATTAAAGTAATAAACATAAGGTCAACATACAAGACTACAAAAAAGAATGATCACAGGAATGACTGAACTGGAGTTTAATGGGTCAATGATATTGTTTTGTCTTCACATTTACATTTTAGGACTAGATGGTAATATGCCTTGCTTTTAGTGGGGAACAGAGAGAAAGTTTTACCTGAGCCGAGCTTCTGACTTTCTGAAAAAGAGCACTTCCATGGATGGGGTCCGGGGGACCACTGTAGACTAAGAAACATGCAATACTGTCACCTTTTTTATTGACTTGAAATCAATTTAAAACATAACTCATTTTATTTACTTCTTTAAAATACTCTACTGTTCAAAGGTTTGGGGTCAGTGTATTTTTTTAAGTAGTTTTTTGAAAGAAGAATGCTTTCTTATGCTTACCAAGGCTGTATTTTTATATGAAAAATACAGTTAAATCAGTAATAACCGTTTTTATTTTAATATATTTTCAAATGTAATTTATTCCTGTGATGAAAAGCTGAATTTTCAGCATCATTACTCCAGTTTTTTAGAGTCACATGATCCTTTAGAAATCATTCTAATACGCTGATTTGATGATCAAGAACCATTTTTTTTATTATCATCAATGTTGAAAACAGCTGTTTGTTATTTTTGTGGAAACCGTAATTTTCCAGAAATCTTTGATAATTATAAAGTTAGAAAAAAAACAGCTTTTATTTCAAATACAAATATTTTGTAACATTATGAATTTCTTTACTGATACGGATTCTCAATTTAATGTTTTTACTGTATAAAAATTTCTTTAAAAAAATCTTACTGACCACAAACTTTCAAACTGTATGTTCCTGCTGATATCGTGATTGATTTATCAGTGCATGTTATTCCAAAGAAAAAAAACAAAAAAAAAAAACGTGTTTGCAAACTTTCATCAAAATATAAATTATTGCTTTGTTTTTAAACGACTTCCAAATTTTGCTGGCATCACCAATCTGTCCCATTTTTCATGTCATACAGAGACCACTTTTAACAATCCAATCAATTCCCAGTGGCTAAAATCAAGTCCCGCCCTACATTTTTTTTATCTCACTGAATATCCCGTTTCACCAAGTAAAACAGGTTGGAAACATCATTGCATATTGATTATAAGGTTTCACAAGTTTCTGATGCTCTGGTTTTATTGATTGAAACATTATGGTTTTATGTGTGTACACTGACTCCTAAGAATCAGTCAATATGACTTCCTTTAAAAAGTGCTTCAGTGTTTACCTTGAATTGTTTAGACCTGCTTACCTATTACTTCCTGTATAAATGTAGCATTTCGCCGTAGCTCTGTGAGGAAGTGAGGTGGTCCATGACCACATAAATGCAGGAGAATCTTCAGGACCTTGGACAGGGTTAAAGCACAATAAACACCACAGCACAACTAAAGCCAAGATGTAGTTCAATGAAGGGACTTCATGAATTACCCATTGCAGGGTTTGAATCTACAACCTTCTGGTTACCAACCCAAATAAGACTGAGCCATACCACCCTATCTCACCTTAAGTTTGACGTGGCAGGACTCCACCTGTAGTCTCTCCAAGAGGTACTCGAGAAGACACTGGCAGCAGCCCACTGACTCATGGGAAATTTCTTAGATATCATGACTGTCAAGGTCCACTGATGTCAGAGCATTCATTATTCTCCCATATTCTACTCTCTTCTGTAATGCCACCAAAAGGATACTGCCAATTTCCTCAAAAAGATAGCCAGGACAAGGCGATTCGTCATCTGATGTTGCTCGCATAAGCGTTGGCACCTGAGACACAAAAAAGAGGTGAGCAGAAGTACTGTGGTATAACCATTTGAAGTACCATGGTTGGCTACTATATACTATGAATGTAACATGGTATTTATACTATAAAGCACTCATGTTACTGCTATGGTGCATGTCAAAAAAACATGGCAGGACCACGGTACATCATGTCCAAAACACCATGGAAGTACCATGGTATTATGGTCGTGTATTTTTAAGTGAAATATCAATTATATGCTGAGATAAAAAGTCTATTTAACTACTGCTAACGTCAGATATCCAGTAAACATCGTAGGAAACTAAGTTTGGCGTAAAAGATAGCTGAAATGACATTACATCCCTGGTGCCACGGATACGTACTTTTTGTAGGAAAACCAACCGTTCCAATAATGTAGCCATGATGGAGCAATCTGTGTTTTTTCGCCTGGCTATGTACCATTTCTCACAGGGCGGGTGACCGTGCAGATCCTGCCTGCCCGAGAATATCTTCTTCACAATCCACACGGACCTCTGTTTAGCTCGCCCACTCTGATATGAAACAGATTTGTGAATCGGATCTTTTCAGCGAACCGGTTCAGATGTATTTGTTCACGAATGACTCCTTTGAGAGTTCTCTGTTCAAAGCAATCGATTCGCGGAAATGAAATCAAGGTGGTTGTAGCCAATAGAACGCGGTCCTAAAGAACACGTGACTGGATACGGAAGTTAATGTAGAGTGTATTTTCTCACCACCCTCACAATGGCTTTGAAATCAACTCATGTTAATATTAGCTATTCACCATACGTAGGAAGCTACGAAAGAAAAATCAACCAATCAGGAAGCAGTGCAGATGTTTCTGGGTCCAGATTAACGCTTTGATTGGCCCATTACTCGTCAGTGGGTGGTTTACACACGTTATCTCAGAGGTCACCAACATGGCGCTGTCCATGTTGAAAATACACACTACATAAATCTCTGAGTGTCTTGACTTTCGTGAATAACTATGATGGGTCACAGTGATTTTAAATGAACGTCAACCCACCAGATTATTATTTTGCTGCTATATAAAAGGATTACTGTAAGATATTTTCTAGTTTTTGAACTATGTCTGGTTCAAATGTTTGGACTCGCAGCAGAGCGAGAATGAAACTCTTCCCAGAGCTGTTGGCTCAATGCTCAGGAGAGGTATTCCTTATTAGTTTAATCAGTATTGTCATATGTGTTTGTGTGTAGATAGATAGGTAGATAGATAGATAGGTAGGTAGATAATATTATGCATTTATCCTTTTGTTTTTCTATTATTATATTATTAGGCAGCTGCTTATGGGAAATGTGTGGCCGCCACAACCACTGGAAAACAGGAGCTGACCAAAAACATGTGTGTCAAAGAATTTGAAGCACTGAAAAGCTGCTTTCAATCTGCTGTGAGTGTTTTATTGTGATTATGTTGCTAATAGACAAGTATCCTGATCACACAAATCTACATTAGAGACATGGTTAATCAGAAAACAATGTTTACAATTATAAAGTAACATATTATAAATGATATATAAATTATTTTATACTTCAAATATAATTAAATTGCTGTAGCTGAAACATTAGAGCATGACGCAAACACCAAGGTCATGGGTTTGATTCCCAGGGAATACATGAACTTGTAATGTATATGTATATCTTGAATGCAATGCAAGTCGCTTTGGATAAAAGCATCTGCCAAATGTAAATTTAACTTACAAATTGTATATTAATGTTTATAAATATTATCTGCATAGTTTATGTGTTTATATATTTTGTTGGTCTTTCCTAACTAATTGTTTTATATTTGCAGGCGAAAAAAGGAGTAAAGTGAACAACATCATGAATAAATGTTAATCTTGACAGGAGATCTTGCTGGAGATCATTTTAATTAGCCAGTAAAACATTTCTGGTGATCAGTATCTTTTGTCTTCTTTCATAGTTGCTTTTGTCATTTCTCTCTGTAAATACACATAGATATATTAATATTGTGTTTCAAATGGATAATTGTGCACAAAAATACAATAAAAGTTTTTATAAAAACATGGAATCATAATTCTCTTCATTTGTTCAGACATATCGTTACAATATAATATATAGAGGTGGTTTGGACTGAATTATATCACCATCTGCATCATTACTTTGCTCTTTTCCCATATCAATATATCAGAATTGGGATAAAAGAGACAGACTAATGATAACCAGACATTCTGTGTTGTTTGGAGTGTGTAATTGATGAGGGAGTGTCAGAATGAGAAATGAGATATGAGGTGTTACGTGATGGGTGGTCATTATCATGCCCTTGACGGCCGATTGCAGATCAGTACTCGAGTCGGGCTCCAAATTTGGACTCGCTCCTGAAATCTAGGATGGCGGTTTTAAGGGTTTTGTTTCCAATCAAACAAAAGCAGGCTGAAACATGAAAGGCCAGCTGATTAATGTGTATCCATGGGGTGTATGTCACTGGCACCACAAAAGATTATGGGCTCTTAGTCGTCTCGTATGGAATGTAAAGCTGTGCAACTGTTAAATACACCCTTCCTGCACAACCTGCACCCTCATTAGCCACATGTTAATTGATAGAAGGGCCATAAAGGCAGCCACTAATGACTGGGGATCAACAAACGAAGAATGGCTCTGGTATAAAAAAAATATGTTTCCAGCAAAGCAATGACCTGTATATCTATAAGAAAACACATGTTACAGGTTACGCTTTAGCTTAGTCACAATCAATGTTTGTGGCCTTCCTTCATATGGGCTTCATTTGCACATTTTCAGTGCACTACAAGGTGTTAATTGAAAGAGAATGGTCTTGTGGAAATGGTTGTGTTTGGTCCAAATTGGCTATAAAATCTAATGGTTTAGGCTGGGGAACTTGTTCTTGACATTAAAAAAGGGTTATGCAGACGATCAGTTCTGTGCACATTGAGCATTAAGGCCCGGGTAAACTTTATTTTCCGCATTCCGCTCAGTCTCGCGAATAGTTGAGCACGCGGGCTTTTCAAAGTTTAAACCGTGAGCGCGGAAATACGCGTTCGGCGCGTGCGCACTATCTAGTGGACTGTGTTTCCAAGTGCTCAAGACAAGTCACTCGCACATGCGCTGTTGTACGCGCACCGTCCGCGTGGAAAATCCTGATAACGAAAATTACGTCACATGGACCGTTGCAGAACGCGGACCGCCGAAGCAAGTATACTCTGGGCTTAGTGCTGCATTCACGTGCTATCGCTAAATTTGATAAATCCCACTTCTGAAGTCGTGATTACAAGCTCATCCCATTCGAAATGTGAGGCGGTTTATGTGCAATGTTTACCTAGGAAACTCGTATTTATACGGAAGAGGATTAGAGCCAAGCAATAATAAAACAAATAAAACCATCTCGAGATTAAAGTCGTTATGTTTCGAGAAAAAGCTAGTAAAATTTCGAGAAAGAAAATCGATAATAAAATGTCGAGAATAAACGCATTCGAACAGTGTCATGTTCATTGGATAGGCCTACTGATAGAGGACATGACAGAGTTGGATCACTTAGTCAAAAAGCTTAACGTGGCTTAATGCATTAACAGTGATAGGCCTATTAAAAGTTCAAATTCTGTACACACCTTATTAACAAACCATACTATGTGCAGATAAACATATGAACGCAACACGTTTAATTACACGTTAAGCATTTTCCTCCATAACGCGCCTTATAAAGAAAACCGATAGTGTGGCTTAATGTACAAACTAAGACAGTGGCATTAAAAGATCAAATTCTCTAAACACCTTAATAATAAACCATACTATGTGCAGAGAAGCATAATGACTTCAAGTACTTCAAGCTATAGGTTGGAAGAGTGTGTATAGACATTTATTCAATCTATAGGCCTATTTCTTTTTGTGTAGCCTATTTAATATGCCTGTAAGCCTGCTTATGTGGCTAGATATAGATTGTCCCTTTTGTTTCTGTTTGCACATTTACAGTAAAACATATGGACGCCCCTTTTTTCATTCTTAAAGTGAACTTTTTGTCTGTAGGGTGATTAGATTCACTGTTTTGCTCTGCCGCCTTGAACTTGAGAACGCGCCGCGTCTGGTGTGCACATGACGCTTCATCCATAGCGCACACACAGAGAGAGCGGACATTCTAAAACGCTTAACGTGCGGCTTAATGTACTAAGACAGTGATTTTAACCGACCAAACTAAACAACATACTAATATAATATTTAGTAAGTTTGGTCGGTTAAAATAACTGTTTTAGTACATTAAGCCGCACGTTAAGCGTTTTAGAATGTCCCACAGAGGGGGCGCTAATTTACACTTAAAACGGACAAATACACATAATTAGCTAAAGCTGATAGTACATTTGTTACTAAAAGAAAGCCTAAATTATAGCTTGACTAAGAGATCTAACTCTGTCATGTCCTCTTTTAGTATGCAATGAACATGACACCGATCGAATCCGTGTTTATTATTGACATTTTATTATCGACCTTTTTTTTTCTGGAAACATAAGACTTTATTCTCAAAATTTAATGAGTTTATTTTCGACTTTTTTCCTCGAAATTTAACGAGTTTAATCTCGTTTAATGACTTTAATCTCGAGATGGTTATTTTTTTTATTTTATTGCTTGGCCCTAATCCTCTTCCGTATATTTACGATAATTCTGAGAGCATGTGAAGGCAGCATTAATGTAGCACATACTACTTGTCCTTTATCATGCCAATACTTGACATGGCATATCAACCAGGGACAGCAACAATGTTTTAAAACATTTCTAATTCTTGTATAGTCATTAAACATGCTATATTTATGACCTCATATTAATTGATAGACTAAACAGGATATTTGTGCTTTCAAAAATTACTTTGTAAACATTTATACATCACTATAAAATTTAACCTAAAATCTTAAACTTGAGGGGAAAAGATAATGGACATGTCATTTGTAAACTTTTTTTTAAAGGATAAACAAGAGAAATATAAACACAAAGAACATTTTGCACAGAAATGCTGTTACACATAAATCATTTTATTAATTTAACCCAATTAAAGAACAAACTAAATGGTTTAGGCCAAACAGTTATCAACCTCTAACATGTAACAAGCTTTTTTAGAGGTCTCCACATCATCTGGTAACTTTTAAACACCTGTACATGGATAAGTAAGCAATGTTACTGAGAAGGCAACATTCCATTAATCTCTTATGACTTTAAACCATCTCTCTCATAAGTGTATATATATATATATATATATATATATATATATATATATATATATATATTCGTTCTTCTGAAATATAAAATATAAGATCCCCAGAAGCGAGATCAGGAAATTTATCAAAAGAATAGTCAATTACCACGAATAGTTTAACCAGAAAGGTATATAAAAATGTAGTTAGGGGGAAAAAAGAAGCAATCCACACACAGTGTGGGTGTAACAGACTTCACATACACATTGCTGAAGAACATAAACCCATGAGGCACTGACTAGAATCACATCTTCACAGGCAAATATATGGAATGTAGAACAACAAAGCAATGCAACCCTGAAAACAAACAACTGAATGTGGGAAATGGTCATGTTATGTTCAACACTTAATTTAGGAATCTATATGTTCCAATTTCAGACCAACCTCAAAAGATGAGAGTTGAGTACTTTCATAAAGTGATAAAACAGAGTCACAGACAAGCTAAACATACTGAAACAAACTTAGAAGAGAAAAACAATATGCACAATTATACTCAGCTACAGATCAGACATTTTGCATCAGTCAACAATTCCCATACTTCATTCACTTACAGCTGGTTTGACTAACTATTAGTTAACTATAAAGTCAACTTTTAAATATACTAACTATTAATTATCATAACTTAACTCTTTGGAAGAAAAATCTGATACTGCAGACCCACATTGAAAGACACTCCTTTAAAAGGCATACATTTGATTGCATTAAAAAAAGAAAGAAATTAGGGGGAGAAAAAAAAAGATGCTTTCATAAAGGACTTTGGATGAATATGAATTTTTCTGAAAACCGTTAAGGAAGTCTCTGCCTGGACTCCCAAGGCTTTAATACAACTTAACAAGGTACACTGGAAAAACAAAGATGTCAGTGTCTGTAGTCTCAGATAAGAACCTTATTTTTACCAATCAGACTGACCACTGAACATGTTGGCAAAGGTAACATTAACACTCCATGTTCATCATACAGAAAAGCAGAATGAAAACACTAAGGCACAGTAAATGGTCCAATAATTCCCAGAGAGAGGAGAAAAAAAAAAAAAAAAATTCAGGTCCTACAAAGATAAATTATTTTTTTTAAAACTCACCTCATATTAATTGTAAAGCTGACAGAAGTTTCTGGCTTCTATTTCCATTCACAGAAGGTAAAACTTCATGCAATAACTACATTACAACTTGGCATATAATTTACCATAGCAGCCACAAGGGGGTACACGTTTTTCTATGCAATGGTCCAAAACACAATATTCTGAAAAGCCCCTTGTGCCCATCAAGGCCCATTTTTAATGTGATGCCCACTCAGTTTATTACACCAGACATTCTGTTTATTGCACAAGATTCAGCAAAATCTCACACAAAACAATAATGGAAGCTCATAAGGGACTGTGGATTCAGTGCTCCCGGTGGACAACTCAAGGATCAAATCAAAGTGCCCACTGTCATCATGAACCCAAAAGGAATGTTGTGTCTACTTTTAAAATGAGGAAAGAGATTCTTCCCACAGCCAGATCACTTTGTATGTTTTTAAAGCGTGCATTTCTGCACGTCCATTTGAGAGGACCATGTGGTTCCAAAGGTAGGAGCAACCTACTCCAACTCTTCATTCTCCTGCCTTTTAAACGTCTGTTTAAGCTGGCGTGTATGAACTAGAGACCCTGCCAGCAGCTGCCCCTTTAGGTTAGCATTTAAGTCTAAACCTCCTACGTCCCGCAGAAGGTCCAGGTCAGCACCTCCTCCACCCTCAGGGTCCACAGATCTGCGCCTCCTCTTAAGGTCCACTCCTCCATCCTCTCTGCTCCTCTTTTCCTCTTTCTTCTCCTCTTCTACTGGGACTATGTTCTCCTTCAAGTCCCTGCCTCCTTTTTGCTTAGGCATTGGATGGAGTTCTGCTTGATCCTTCTTCGCGTCAATGACCTGCTGTAGTTGGTCTAGCCTTTCCTTCTGCTCAAGTATACTTTTCTCCTTCTCAGCACGTTCCATGATGTCTTTATCCGTCTTCTCTCGTTCCTGTTTTAAACTCTCATCCTCAAGAATTCTCTTTTCCCGCTGCGCATCAATGGCCTGTTGCAGCTGGTCTAGCCGTTCCTTGTGCTCGAGCAATCTTTTCTCCTTCTCGGCACGCTCCATGATCTCTTTATCTATCTTCTCTTGTTCCCGTTTTAACCTCTCTGCTTCAAGCCTTTTCTTCTCTAGCTGTTCCTTTTGCTGCCGCACACGTTCCAGCTCTTGTTCGCGTGCCAGTTCCTCTCGTCTTTCCCGCTCCTTCCTCTCCTTCTCAACACGGGCCTGCACTTCCTTCTCAATCCTTTCCTTATCCGACTTTTCTTTCTCTATTCGCTCCTTCTCCGCCTCCAGTTGGACCAATTTCTGTCTCAATCTCTCCTCTTTTTCAGCTAGAGCGTTGGGATTGATTTTGGGCGGTTCTGGTTTTTGTTGGTGCAGCGGAACACCTTGGGCGTCAACCTCTGCAGATATTGCTTCGCCATGCCCTGCTTGGTTTTTCAGCTCCAGCTTCTTTTTGAGAACTTCAGCACCTCCGTCTTCCACTGATTCAAGGGCATTGTGGGGAAGACCGGCTGCAACATGAGCCTCTTTTGCTGCTGGATCCTCAGGCACAGCAACATCTGCAGCTACATGAACCAGCTCACCCTGGGGCTGTTGCAATTGGTCCGGAGCGACAGCAGCAACTTTAGACTTCACTGCCCCCTCAATCCCTTCCTGCTGCCTCTGCACAGCATTCTCCACCTCACCTGCACCCTCTCCTACAAAAGACATGTGTTTCATCACTGCACTGCATGTAAAATCACTTCAGAAGGGAGCACCAATACTGGGGTGATGTAACCCGCCACTTAAAAAATAAGTTCACTTCAGTATTAATTTTTTTTTCTCCATATAGTGGATCTCAGTGGCTACTAATGGGTTAAAGGTCCAAACTGCAGTTTCAATGCAGCTTCAAAGGGCTCTACATAATCCCAGCTGACGAATAAGGGTCTTACCTAGTGAAACGATCTTTCATTTTATGAAATAAAAAAAAAAATGTATATACTTTTTAACCACAAATACTCGTCTTGCAATAGCTCTGTGATGAACCATGCATAACGTAATCATGTTGGAAAGGTCATGCGTGACGTAGGCAGAAGTACCAAACAAGTGTCAAAGACTAAGTCAAACGGCCTTTACAAAAAAAAAAAAAAAAAAAAAAAAAGGTAAAATGATTCATGAATTTTGAAGTTGGAGGAGAACATGAGATGGAGTTTTTCGCCCTATCACGGTGCTTCTGCCTACGTCACGCAAGATCTTTCCAACATGATTACGCAATGCATGGCGTATCGCAGAGCAGTGCGATAACAATCTTTGCATCTTTAAAGATGCAAACAGTCTTTAATTGGATGCATCGTTAAAGATATCGACTAGCTAGTCACGACTGTTTCCTGAAATTTGTCGTTGAACCACGTTGGTTAATGATGTCACGCATCATTAGAAGAAATAACTACTTTTAATGAATCCGTTTCTGATGCTAGATTTAAATTACAGACATGGCATCTGAGGACTAATTCTCATTTTTTGCTTTATTTCCAGATTCAATCATAGGCTCATTCTTCCGTCCTAGAGTACGTACGCACATAAGCACTCTTAAAAAATGGTGCTTTAAATCTCTTGACAAACTAAAAGATGTAAATGACATTTGTATATATTCAAAATAAAAGATATAGATTGTACTGAATGTCAGCTTGCATATTTTGCTCAAGATGAGGATTTATTAAGTCCACGTCATAAAAACAAGAAACTATGCTTCTAACCAGAGGTCGAGAGCTGTCGTTCCAACCAGACAAGTTTGCGATGCTGTTTGCGAATGTTTGTTGGAACTATGGTTTCGGGAAACACTGACTTGTGGAACTATGCTGATAACGGCGGAATTTGTGGACATAGTTGGCTAACGATGCTTTAGGGAAACGCACCCCTGGTCAGGTTAATTGAATCATTCTTTTTTTATTTTTCACTACGTGACCAGAATTTTATTTTATTTTTTTCACCTTTTCACGACAAGTTGTCAAGATCTCAAATAAATGTGAGAAGAACGGTGCCTGTATTGGTACCACCAGTATGTAACATTATCTGACTTTTAGTGACTCACCTGCTGCTGCCTTTGGTTCAGCTTCTCCTTCCTTTACTTGATGGACCTCCTCATGTTTTTCCTCTTGGTCCACATGTCTTTTCTGCTGATCTACTGCCTTTGGTTCTTCTTCTCCCTCCTTAATTTGGTGCATCTCCTTGTGTTGCTCCTCAATCACCGCTAGAAGTTTTTCCTGTTGGTCCAAAAGCCTTTTCTGCTGTTCTTGCTGCTCCTTAATTACCTGCAGTAGCACAGCATGGTCCAACTGACCCTCTGAGGATCAGTCAAGCAGAAAGGAAAAAGAGAAGAAACAATGATCCAACATACCTTGCAGTATACAATAATACATAAAAATGTGATTATTAAAATACTTATAATACAAAACGGACTTAAAATCTGTTGAATAAAATTAGTGCAATTATCTATGGCCAAAATACTTGTCAGTCTGATTGTTTATCAAATTAAATCTAGATTTTTAGTTTTTCTAAAGGAAATGTTAGTGGTGACTGCCTATACAAAACCTGCCGCCGTGATGTTGTAGCTGGCCTGATAACTTTCCCACTATTAGCAATGTTCAGAACAAGGTGTTCTGAGTCTCTAAAGTAGTTTAAGTAGTAAAAGTTTTTATAGGTGGTTTCTAGGGTGTTTCTATGCTGTTAGTAGTGCATTGTTAGGTGGTTGCTAGGCAATTGCTGTGTTGTTCTGTGTGATTTTTAGTGCACTGCTCGTCAGTTGCTAAATAGTTACTAGGGTGTTTCTATGCAATTTGTATAGAACAAACTGTTTCTATTACATTCATCATAAAAAAGAGACAGACTAGGGATCCCAATTGAAAGGAGATTCTATTTCCACAGCTATAATACTATATACACACATATACAGTAAACTAGATGAATAATGGTCAATGTATAAAGTAAACACAGGTAACAGACTATTGGTTATTAACAGCTATGTTTGAAGGGTCGAAATGTGAGGGTTAAAAACAGTAGCAAAGATGACAGACTGAGTGGAATAAGAACAGCAGATATAAGACACATCATCTCGTACCTGCAACAATCTTTTTAATCACTGTAGGAGGCAGGAGTCCGTGGCACAACAGAATGGTGGAGGAAGATAAGAAATTGAGAAACAAAAGAGAAAAAGACAGCAGAAAGAGTGCAAAGTGCCTTAATAAAAAACAAGCCACGTGAAAGATTTGGTGCTTCTTTGAGGTATATCTGAGCATAGAGCATGTGACATTTCAGATGTCGGCCACAGAAAACAGAAAATAAAACAGTTAGAAAAGAAAAAGGGCAAGATAGGTTTACATATCAATGGCTACCTTCTAGTGTATGGATTCAATTAAATGAATTTGCTTAATAAAATGATCTTGTATTGTGTCTTTAATATTATTACACATTAAGTCACGGGTAAAGTTACTGCGTTTAATTATTAATTATCAGGGTTGTTATTATAAATATATATATGAATTATGAATATTATGTAACTATAAACATATGATGAAGGGAGAAAGAGAGAAAAAAAAAATTCCATTTCCCACCAAGAAACAAAGGAGAAACAGTCTGACCAGGATTTATGAAGGGTAACAAAACCAGGCAAAGAGAAGAACTGTGAGCTCACACATCTGACTGAATAACACAACAGGAAACACCATTTTTCAAACCACCAGCCTATATATACAACCTATATTTCAAACCACACTAAAGATTCTGGACAATGTTCTGTGATGGATAAAGCACTTACCTTCCATCTTGTCCCCATCTCCATCCTTGTCTGCTCCTCCATCCTTTCCATCTGGAACCTTCTCTTCCTTGTGCTCCTGCACAAGAAGCTTCTCCTTCGCTGCAGGAAGCACAGTCAATGAATGAACAAAACATTACAGAGTGGAAAAGGTCATATGCTTGGACCTTATGATGTGCCATATAACCAGAATATGAATAAAAACAAAAGGTCACAGACGCTGTTTACAAGCTACTTAAGAGTTTATCAGTCAGGTACACTAAACAGAAACTAGATGTTTACATTTTATGAAGATCTGGGAGGTTGCCATGTTCACTCTAATAATGTGCTCACTCACGTTTCTCATCCTTGGGTTCAGGGGCTTTGTCCATCTCCTTTGGGATCTTCTCTTTGACCGGTTCATTCTCATCATGCTTTTCTTTAGCTTCAGGCAGGTTTTCTGGTTCTTTATGTACCACCAAGGGCTCAACTTTCTTCAGATCTTCTGGATTTTCTGCCTTGTCCAACACTTCATTAGCTGCAAGCTGGTCCTGATTTACAGCTCTTTTCACCGTATCTTCCTTTTCTTTTGACTCCTCTTTTATAGATTCCTCTCCTACCTCTTGTGCTTGCCCCGCCCCCTGCTCAGCAAGAAGCTCCTCCTCCTCTCTGGCAGGCAGTTTATTTTCTTCCTCCACAGCTACAGGTTGTTTCTTTTCGTCCTCTAGCTCCTCCTTGTTTTTGATCTCATCTATCTGAACTCTGTCATGAGGGATGGGCGGCTCATGGCGGTGGGCTTCCCCTTCTGGAACCGCTACACCTGTAAAAGAT
Source organism: Elopichthys bambusa (assembly GCA_037101425.1). Taxonomy (NCBI): domain Eukaryota; kingdom Metazoa; phylum Chordata; class Actinopteri; order Cypriniformes; family Xenocyprididae; genus Elopichthys; species Elopichthys bambusa. The sequence goes on from CM074449.1 coordinate 7,933,960, forward strand.
CAGATCTTTTAATGTAACTGCTCAGAGGTTCTCATATGTCACAAAGCCATCAAAATGACATGGCTAAATGAATGCATTACCTGCTTCAGGGCGATCCAGCTGAACCTCCTCCTCCTTATTCTTTCCCTCAGCCACTTCCACAGGTACTTTAATTTGAAGGGGCTCTGCTGCTTCCTTCTCTGCTGGCTGTTCAATCTCTATTGGGGGCCTATCTGGCTTTTTTCCTGGATCAGGATCCACTCCCTTCTCTTGCACTAGAAACAGACAGACAAACTAGATGTATCAAAAAAATATTTCAAATTTCTCTGCAAGGTAAAAGGTATGTCAAATTTATCCCATACCCATGGTTATCAACCTATGGCTCTCAGGCTTTGCATGACTCTTTAATGATGGTCTCAAAGTTGTTTTTTGGTTCTTTAATTAGATGTAATTTGCAGTGTGACTCTATGACAAAGACCCTACTTTAGGTACAGACGAACCAATCCAAATAAAGCAAAATTATGTTAAAGGGTTAGTTCACCCAAAAATGAAAATTCTGTCATTAATTACTCACCCTCATGTCATTCCAAACCCGCAAGATCTTTGTTTATCTTCAGAACACAAATTAAGATATTTTTGATCAAATCCGATGGCTCAGTGAGGCCTGCATTGCCAGCAAGACAATTAACATGTTCAATGCCCAGAAAGCTACTAAAGACATATTTAAAACAGTTCATGTGACTACAGTGGTTTAACCTTAATGTTATGAAGCAACAAGAATATTTTTTGTGTGCCAAAAAAACAAAATAATTACTTTATTCAACAAGATCTAGTGATGGGCAATTTCAAAACACTGCTTCATGAAGCTTTACAAATCTTGTATTTCGAATTAGTGGTTCGGAGCCTGTATCAAACAGGTATCAAACTGCCAAAGTCACGTGATTTCAGTAAATGAGGCTTCACTACGTCATAAGTGTTTAAAAATTTAAATGGTTCCCCACTGGAGGGCGTGACTTTGGCACCGAACCACTGATTTGAAACACAAGATTCGTAAAGCTTCGAAGCTTCATGAAGCAGTGTTTTGAAATCGCCCATCACTAGATATTGTTAAATAAAGTCGTTATTTGTTTTTTTGGTGCACAAAAAGTATTCTCGTCACTTTCACCACATTCAAAAGTCCATATTTTCTTGTATCTTGTATCAGCACAACTTTCAACATTAATAATAATAATAATAAATCTTGAGCACTAAATCAGCATATTAGAATGATGATTTCTGACCATGTGAAACTGAAGATGTGGCCATGACAGGAATAAATTACATTTTAAAATATATTAAAATAGAAAAGTATTTTAAATTGTTTTAATATTTCACTAGGGACTATGGATGAAAATGGGCTAACTTGGTTAAATTGTCATGTATTAATAATGTATATTGTCCCTGATTAAATAAACTAAATTATATTGCTGTTTTTTACTGAATTTTTCAACAAATAAGTGCTACCTTGGTGAGCATAAGAGACTTTAAAATTTTTTACAAAGTCTAACCGACACTATCTTATTTAATGGTAGTGTATATGACAGGTAGCTAGAATTAACAAATTAGAGGGTTTGGTGACATCAGTCAAAAAGTAAAGTTGTTTCAGTTAAGATATTTTAAAGAATGTTGGTACTCAAACAGTGGATGGTAGCCACTGACTTCCATAGTAGTAAAAAAAAAAAAAAAAAAAATACTATGGAAGTCAATGGCTACTGTCAACTGTCTGGTTACCAGCATTCTTTAAAATATGTTCTTTTGTGTTCAGAAACTTGTACAGGTTTGGAACAACATGAGGGTGAGTAAAATATGACAATTTTCATTTTTGGGTGAACTATCCCTTTAAGAAGGCTTGTCTCTTGAACTGGCTGAGGCTGAGTATCACTGTCATATGCAATATTCTTTTTACTCCAAGCCATAGCAAGAAGCCTAGACTAAAATCTGTGCATGCTTTTCTGCTGCAGCCCAGTCCTAAAAATCCCACTGAGAGTGCCACATAAATACCAGTAGAGGGCAGCAGAGCATGAAAGACCAACAGGACATGAGCCGAACCATAGAGGAGATTTCTAATAAGGGTACGAGATGGATGCTCAGTGCTTTCCATATAACCTTGCCACTTGTCCTGTGCAAAGCAGCCTTTGAATATTTACAATGTCCACACCTTTCTTTAACCTGAGCCTGTAGTGTACTACCGTAACAGATAATCTATTGCACGACAGCATTTATGCATACGCAGAAAGGAGTTACACATTTCAAATGAGAAAGGATAGCAGTCTTGATAAACATTATCTATGGGAGCGAGACAAGAAAAAGGGAGTTGAAAAGAAAGAGCGAGCACATAGTATAGGGGGTGGGGTGTACTTCCCTACAATCCTGAAAAGCAAAGCGTGCCTGTGTGTACTCATACAGCTGCAAACGCACACCTCTACATGCCCGCGGGCCCCATGTTCCACTCGCTCGCTCACTGAGCCCTGCGTTTTCATACAGCTGCCCTCACCAGCACGCTGTAAACAGGAAACAGGTGTGGAAGTGGTTGTCCGCTCAATGATAAATGCCAGTGTCAGTCAGCAGGAGGGAGTGAGAGGGAGAGGAAGGAGGAGTGGCAGAACAGAAAAGAAGAGGTAATGGTGGATGAAGTTGTTGGGACGCTCCTGGTATGTGTCTTTTTATGAGCCTCCGTCCTGTATCAGCCTGTGTTGGAGGGAACACTGCCGTTTCTGCCCTCTCCCAAATTTGGACGCCCTCCCATCTTCCTCCCCTGACCGGAGCCATAACAGGAAAACGCCACCGGCCGTTTCACTGCTGCTCTGGGACACCGAGCGCTCAGGTTTGAAGGGCGTCATTCAGGTCACTGATTCAAACAGAGGCCTGCTACTGGAGCTAATAATTTGTGCTCCTTCACAATTCTTTCTCATTATAACTCATCCTTTCAGAAATTCGTTTTCTATTTTGTGTCATTTATCCAACTGATGATAACGCTCTCTCTCTCTCTCCAAAAATATTAGGCATAGATGTACCTGGGTCTTTGGGCATCTCAGGGGGGATGAGTACGGGAAGCTTGTCCTCAGTTTTTGCGGGGACATCCGGAGGGGGGTTTAATTTCTGCGGCTCGTTAGAGGAAATGGACAGAGTGGTGAAGGTACTGATGAGCAGGATACCGAGACCGACCCACAGAACCAGCTAAAACAGAAAAAGAGGAATGAAGAGTTAGTGTATATGGTCATCTGAAATAAAGTAAAAGATCAAAAGAGAGATGCAGTTGTGTCTTCTTTTTTATTGTCAGGCTCTTTTAAACACACTCAAAAATATAATAATAAAAAAAAAAAACAATACAGGTTGCCAATTTTTTCTTTAATTAGTTTTTTTATTTGTTGTTTATTTGTTCTATAACAGGCCAAACTGGTCTTAAACAACAAATATGTGTAGCCATTTGGTATACAGGCACCACTGCATTTTGAGCATGAGCAGTTGTTTTTGATTTAAATTAGATGTATAATTTCAAGATTTACAGAGAAAAACAGCATGGTCTGACTTTATAGCTTTGTGAAATTATGCTACATAAGACACCTGCACAAAATAAGTTGTGTTTGATACCTGTGACTTAAAGGGTTAGTTCACCTAAAAATGAAAATTCTGTCATTAATTACTCACCCTTGTGTCATTCCAAACCCGAGAAAAAAAAAAAAAACACACACACACATTAAGATTTTTTATGAAATCCGAGAGGTATCTGAAGTCTTTTTGTTTTGGCGCACAAAAAGTATTCTCATCACTTCATAAAATTAAGGTTGAACCACTGTAGCCACGCGGACTATTTTAACGATGTCTTTGCTACCTTTCTGGGCCTTGAAAGGCGAAATGACGTTGCTGTTTACAGTATGTGTGGTTTAATCAAAATGTGTGTATTTAATCAAAATAATATTTAATCTTAATTTGTGTTCCAAAGATGAACGAAGGTCTTACGGGTGTGAAACGACATAAGGATGAGTAATAAATGACAAATTTCATTTTTGGGTGAATTAACCCTTTAAATACACCATGCCTTTGATGAAAAGATGAATTTTTATATTTTTGTGGGAAAATGGTGTTACTCTTTAGATCATAATGAAGAACAAAATGCACATGCTGCTATGTGGAGAAAATATCAGTTTTAGCAAGTTTAATATAGAAATATCTGTTAAATATTAAATATAAACAGATCATTTGAACTTTTTATGTTGATATGTCCATGTTGTCAAACTAAATTAACTAAAAAAAAAATTTAAAAAATCCCATGATATTCAAAAAATACTTTTTATTTTGAAAACTAACTTGTATATAATTAAGATATGTACACTCACAGGTATTCAAAGTTTTAGGAAATTATCATTTTTACTTATTGGTTACACCACAAAAAAAAAAAAAAAAAACTTCCAAAGATAAAACTGGTAAATAAAATGAAATGAAATTAAGTTATTTTCCTCTCCCATTCAGTGTTGGCCAAAAGTTTACAAAATTGGTTGGCTGACCAGAATGTTTGCGAATGGGTTTTTTTGTTCTACGTCTTTCATCTCTGTATAGCGCTCATTGGGAGTCCTCATGTTTGTAGTGCACCTAACATACTTCACTTTTGCTTTACACAGCTTACAGTTTGCATACATCTTGTCAAGCTCCTTCTTCCCTTGGAGATGATAAAATCCAAAGTTTGTCCAAGTGCTTGCCCTCACTGAAAATGGGAAGGATGTATTTGTTTCCCCCCCCCCCCCTCCTTTGCTCAAGGATACTCCACTTCTGCTGCATTTCCTGCTCATGGCGTGAGGTGTGTCCTGTCTAAACTGTCCCAGTGCTGCACTGCTCTGCCCAATACACAAAGCTGGCAAGGGTATCGTTGGCATCTGATCTACAATAATGTCATACAGTCATTAATGGTGCCCCAAACGCTGATGAAATCTATTAAAGCAGGCCCTTCCCAGTTTCACTGCCCCTGATCTGTGGGTATTCTTTGTGCATCTGTGGACCTGGACATGTCAGGCTGCTTGGCATGAGACATGGAAGAGTGGCATTACACACTCATGCCAACACAAACATCTGCTGTGCTCATTATGACAAGAAGCTCTTTTGGAATGATCCTCACCCCAATATCAGAAACGCCACCCATTTGGGTGGACTCCAGTGTTTGAGAAGTGACCCTGGTGGCAAAGACTCATGGGCATGGAAGTGTGGCATAGCTGGCACTAAAGAACAATGAACATCAGTATGTTGGCTGCTCGCAAACCACACAATGGAAAAGAGGTGAGGGAGACATCAGCATTGTGGTTACACATCGTCTAAGATGAGACCTCAGTTGCTTTCACTCTATTGTGAAAGAGCAAAGTAATTTGGGCAGGAGACGGAGGGGGCACAGCTCGAGGCACAGAGCCAGACAGTGCCAGCACACACACTGTGGGAATGACTCCACACAGCTTGTCAATGCACTTGCAGGATATCAAAATTAATGACAAACTGCATTACAAAGAGAGAAGAGCAGCTGCCCTTTCTTCCTCGCACACAATCCAAGTGCATTCTTATTTAATCTTACATCAGATATCACACAGACAAAAATTTGATGTCGGTAAGATTTTTTAATGTTTTCGAAAGATGTCTTAGCATGCTCACCAAGGCAGCATTTATTTGATAAAAAAATATAGTAAAAACAGTAATATTGTGAAATACTAGGAATTCAAAATAACTCTCTAAAATATCTCTCTCTCTCTATATATATATATATGTCATATGAGTAAAAAATTGACCATCAGATGTCAGGTGTGCCATACCTGTGCAGTCCAGGCATTCTTCATGATCTTCTTATAGATGAGAGCTGGGCAGATGAAGCAGATCAGACTGCCCATGGTTGCTCCAGTCAGACCCAGGATGGTCTCCACTATGGCACATAGACACATACATACATTAATTTTATAGAACTGATCTGTAACAAATGTAACGTAACAAAAATGTGAGTGCACTACTAATTAAGAACCTAAAAACATAAAAATCATACTATATAACCAATAGTTCTGGCTCTAAAATATGCTAAGTCATATCTGAAGCTGCAAAATAGCCCATGCACACATCAGTTGAATTCTATATCAATGTATTAAGTTGCTACTTTACAAAACCAAAACAAAGTTAAGGATAATGAACTATATTACTTGGAAGTATTGATTTTGTAATGATCCTGAAATTAAGAATTGTAATTATTCTTTGGACGTTGGTGTCTTTTATCACTTTTCTACTTGCATTCTTCTTTGCATTGCTCATTACACTTTCTTTAAACTTCCAAATGTTACAAATGACTGGTGGCGTAACTAAAACAAAAAATATTGTAAAAACATTTAACTTTTTCCTTACATTTTGAATACATTTGTGTACATGTTAATAATTTTATTCAAGCAAATTTTCAAGAATACTTTAAGATAAAAAAGTATGTTTTAAAACGACAACATATGCACTACCATTTGAAAGTTTGAGGTCAGTAAGATTATGTTTTTGAAAGAAGTCTTTTGCCAAGGTTGCATTTATTTGATCAAAAAATACAGTAAAAACAGTAATAATGTGAAATATTACAATTAAGAAAATATATATTTTTTATTTTAATATACTTTCAAATGTTATTTATTCTTGTGATGGCAAAGCTGAATTTTCAGCATCATTACTTTAGTCATCAGTGTCACATGATCCTTCAGAAATCATTTTAATATGCTGATTTGGTGCTCAAAAAACATTTCTTATTATTATCAATGTTGAAAACAGTTGTGCTGCTTAATATGTTTGTGGAAACTGTTATACATTGTCTTTCAGGATCCGTTGATGAATAGAAAGTTTAAAAGAACAGCATTTATTCAAAATATAAATCTTTTGTATGCATCCTTGCTGCAAAAAAAGTATAAATTTGATTAAAAAAAAAAAAAAAATCATACTGATCCAAACTTTTTTTGGTAGTTTAAATATAAAACATATATTTCTAAAGAACTAACTTAATATAAAAAGGTAATATTATCAGATGTTTTTATGATATTTAAACTTACTGACCTTGACACACACTGTAAGTGATATAACACCACCCTTTAACAGTTGTAAAAATCACTATAATGCACAGCCTTAGATGCAAAATACAACAGCAAGCTGATCTATAAGTGTACAAATCCATTCCAACCTGCACTATATTCAGACCCAACATGAGAAGGCAGTTTAAAGCAGAAAAAAATGGCACAGGCAATCTACACCATCTCATCTCCTGAATCACCACATCCATCCTCCATCAGTCTTTCTCCCCAGACCGCTCCATCACACACTCCCCCCTCATCCCTCTATCTGCCTCCTACCATCTTTCCTCCATGCTGCCCTTGTGTTGCAAGGCTGGGCAGTGGGCCCAGGGGGTGTTTTTCATCCTGAGAGCAGCCATATTGTTTTACTCAAATTTATGCCCTGCAAAGTCTGCTTCCCTATGGTTGGATTTGTGGCCGCGAGGACACGCCAGTGGCTAGCGGAGCCGTCATGGAGGACAGAGCTATGCCTTTCCCCCATTCAATCGTCTCTGAGAGTCTCACCTTCCCCTCTCTATTAGTCTAATTGGGCCCAGTGAGCCAAATGGAGCCCGCGCCAGCGACAGCCAATCTCCATGAAGAATGAATAAAACATGGCCCACCCCACCATCGCCTAAAACACACATCTTTATCATCCTGTTCTGCTGATAATGAATGGACGGTACCGAGAGGAAGGATAAGAAGTGATTGACGGAGAGATATTTTAAAAGGGAAGATGAAGTGGGATGTGATGTCATGACGGTATTAGGGAGAGTGAAACTTGCGATACGTGAGCAGACACAAACAGACTTACCATTAGGAATGAGGATGCCACCCAACATGGTGCCAAAAACAATGCAAAGGGTGATGCTCTTGAAACGAAGGGGTGGCATATACCCTCCTGCAGCAAAGGTGCCATCCTTTTGCTGAAAAACAGAGACAAACAGAGCACCTTCAAACCTGTTACTAGATTCCAGACATGCGTTTAGTTCTCAAAGCCTCTGTTATGGTTGAACAAGTGAAATGCATGTAAGGATATTGGGTTTGGCATGCAAGTTTCATAAACCCCCCTCCGCTCTGTTGTCAAAATGCCAGATTTAACGACAGCATAAAACCCTTCGCCTGACCGCGAATCCAACCGTGATTTGAGCTGATTCAGCGTGGCAGTAGTGGTGAGACAGCGAGCTGAAGTCTTGGCTGCTTTATGGAGGAGATCTGGACCTGTTCTCATCAATCCAGCCTCTTTTATTTCCTCTTGAATCTCTCAGCGCCCCAGCAGTCTGCTGTCCGTGGAGGCTGGATCACTGATGTCTGAGTAGTGGAAGGAGACTCAGGGGATCTCAAAGAGATCCATACCGAGGGACAGAGCAGGCAAATGCATGCTGACTAAGACCAGACTTGGGGTCTGACATCAGCCCTGTGTAAATCTGTTAGACTCAATGAAGTCTTTATTGAGTCCATTAAATTTAGCAAAATACTTCTGCAGCTGGTGCAGTTTATGTGCACCAGTAAGGAGGAGACACCTGAGTTTGTCCAGACGGTGCAAGGTAAAGGATTTTAAATGTGGGCCAAGAATTTGGGCATTTTAAAAAAAGGGGATACATATTGTGGGTTAATCTGGTGTGGACAAAATGGGATGTCATTGTTGATATATCACTTTTGACAGTTCTTTCTCAATTCTACTTTAAAATGGGTCAATACAAATCTGCAATTTTGGTTTCACAAACGTAAGTGAGAAATGCAATAAAAACAGAAAGCAAGCAATCAACGAAGTGCCGGGGTTAGAACAGGGGTCATCAAACTGGGGTCTGAGCAGGGTTATTATCGTTAACTATAACTAAAACTAACAAAAAACATTTCTGTTAATTGAAATTAAGCTGAAATAAAATAAAATATAAATATTAGTTGAAAAACTTAAACCAAACGAAAATTAGAAATGTTGCTTTGGCAATACACTGAAATAAATTTAAGTTGAAGCACTAAAATTATAAATAAATTAAACCTAAACCTAAAAAAAAAAATAATAATAATAATAATAATAATATATATATATATATATATATATATATATAAAAATCACAAGCACATAATGAAATTACTAAAGAATTAAACTAAAATTAACATGAAAGCTTTTTTTAAAAATATTTTTAGTTAATTAAAAATATGAATAAAAATTAAAAAAAAATTTAAAATAAAAGCCACAAGGGGGTTTAGTACAAGTTTAGTGAAAAAACTGTGTAAAAATGATTTATAAATAAATTAAATAAAAATAAATAAATTCATCAAATTTGACAAAATAGAAAATACATATTTTCCATATAACATTTTACATGTATTTATAATATTACATTATATCACACATTATATATTACATTATAAATGGATTTTTATACAAGAACGTAAATTGCTGTCTTTATGTTTTAGGAAGGTGGTTGGTCACAAAGGAAACATCATATTCAGGGGGCCCACGGCATTGAAAAGTTTGAAAACCCCTGTCTTACCTGCTGCTCGAATAGCATGGTGTTGATGGCCTGTCTGCAGGGCAGGATCATCATGGGGAAGCCCACAGCCACAGACATCATAAAGCCCACACGGATCATCTCCGTTACCAGGTTAGATGGAAAGTTCATCAGTACGTTCCCAGCAATGTTATCTGTGAAGCTCACATAACCAAAGAACCCCACCTGGAGGAACACAGTACAAAGTACAGTTAATCATTTGAGTCTTTTGAAAGAGATCTGCATAACGGTCAAGACAAAAAATATTAAACAGCATTCAGTAATGTGATCCATTTTCAAGAATTAATTTAATGCAGGTGTTTAATGTTTTGTCCATCAAGAATTGATTGGAGAGGCTGAGAAAGTCATATTACATTACATTAAAAATCATCTAAAAAATTTTAAAAAAAAATTCCAATGCACTTTTGTGCATCTTGTGTGATAATTATCATATATAATATACTGCAAATACATTTTCGGCACAGTCCTCGTTTCACTGCAGTTTTTCAATTTAAAAAGATGGATACTTAATACTGAAGTAATGTTTTGTAGGACAAACATGGAGAAGAATTCTGTTACATTGACTTTCCACTTCAGTATGTGGTTCATCTGAGCAAACATATTTCATACAGGGTCACTTGATCCTGCTTGAAATGATCAGGACTAATACTTCTTATGGCATTATACAGAAGCGGCCCAACAGAGATCCATGTCTCTTTCCTTGTCTCTTTGATGACCTCACAACCCCTCCTGACTGTGCAATGATATTGTTTTTATGTGATAAAAAATAGCAAGCTGATTTTCAAAGGTCTTTAAAGCCTATCGGCCCCCTGAAGGCCCTCTATACAGAGAAACAAAGCAGTGCTTTCCCTCCTTTCCCGACCTTGCTGGCCTTGATCTAACCGCAGAGGAAAAGGTTCCCTTCAGTAGCAACACCAGGGAGAAGTCCTTGAGCCTGGCACAAAACTCCCTCTCTATTCTATTCTACAAACCCTCCCCTGAATCAATTCGGCTTTTGTTCAAAGAGAAAAAGCAAAAAGATGATGAAATATAAAAGTAGAATACAAAGAACACTGTAAAAAAAAAAAAAAAAATCACGAGCAATATTATCTCTCAAGGTAATGTTTATACTTCAGCTTTCAGAGAAGAGAATAGGGACCTGAAACATTCTGACGATGTCTTAAAACACATTCCACACAAAGTGGCCCTGAAAATATTTATGAAGGAATAAAAGAGACACAGCATTTGATGTTGATGGAGCGCGTCAGTGTATATGCGTTATAGAGGAACGTGCCAGTCGGTCTGACCTCATCGTCTGAGTTCTTTCTGTTCTTCTAAGCCCGAATGGGAATTGGGAGGACATTCCAGGGTATCAGTGTGAACCCACAACCCACAAAAAGGGGAGGGGCAATCACCTGTAGGGGATGGATATGGATCTAAGAACAAGAACGTGATCCAACGGCAACTCTACCATTCTTGAATCCTCATTTCTTTTCAGTGTCTGAGGACACATGCTCTCAGGAGCCAATAAGGACAGAGTAGCTACAGAGCATTTTTTTTTTCTTCAGAATTTGATGAATAGGGTTCATTTTTGATAAAACAACTCTTTTGTAACATTATAATTGTCTTTACTGTCACTTTTAATAACTTTAATGCATCCTTGCTAAATAAAAGTTGAGTTACTAGTTGAGACCCTTCCCATGACTGAACAACATACGGCCATCCAATCTGTATGTTTTTACTGTTTCCTAATATTATTTATAAAATAAGATTATAATAAGTATGAAATATGGCACTTCTCATTTGTCAGAGAAAAATGAAAACGGTTCGATTTTATATGCATTTTAAGTGACGCCCATGACTAATTAATTAGCTATATAGTTAGTCACTCTAGAAAAGGTTAAAACAGAAGAAAAGTTGAAACACAAAAAGTAAATGGTTATTGTTTATCAGTTTTCAGCTGATGAACTGTCTCACACACTTACTGTGATGTAGAAGGTGGTGACCACATTGAGGGAGGAAGTGAATATTGTGCTCATTCTCTTCACCGAGGGCTCATCCAGGCTGTCGTAAGTGGGTAATACTTGCCTATGGAAGAAAAAACTTTTCATATACATCAGGCTCAAGATGCATACCTTGAAGTAGGTCAATACAAGTTAAGACTATGACATACTGTTGATTACCACAGACAAAAATTCAGTTGCAGCTCATATTTTTGATAAAATATTTAGATTACTTCTTTCACAAATGTCTTATTTGAACTGTAAAGAAGTCTAAATCATTATTTAACAGTGTTCTAGGTGGAAGAACATTTGGTTGTGCATAACTGATGTAATTATTGTGGGTGAAATTTTCATTTTTCAAATAGTCAATTTCTTGTTTATTTGCACATATCGTGAATGTTACAGGGTCTACCGGTTTTACATGGACTGATCCCATAAGCTTAAAGTAAACATGATGTTTTTACAAACTTAAGAACACCATGTGGTAATTGACAGCATGTCACAGATAAATTCTTGCATCAAACCCAAAGCATTCCTTTAAAATATCACAATACTACAGGACATATTATTATAACAGATGCACAATTTGTGCAATGTCAGATTTATAGTAATATTATGAGAAAATATAACAAATATAACATTATGTGAAATCACATAAATGCTTATTTATGGGTTAACTCAAACTGACCAGTCACAGTATAATCATTATTTAGCATAAGGACATACTGAACTGTGCATTTGAGCTTCAGAGACATAAACATGCAAGAGAGCAAGAGAAGCAGGAATTTAATATAGAAAGGCCATCACTCATTTCAGACATACAAAAGACAAAATGGAGGGAGGGTGGGAAGGAAGGAGGGAGAGCCGAATTGGATGAAACAAGCACCGATAAAGGGTTCAGTATCACAGAGAAACAAAAAACAGCTACAAAAAAAGAGCAAAAAAAACCTATGTCTGTCATCAGGACAACCAATAAAACCAGACGCCAGCAAAACATTAAATGGGGAATTTACAACGGCTATATATTATCGACAAGTGCTAGTCAGACTTTAGCATGTTATAAAATTTCCTGGCAGTATGGGCTTTTATTCGGGCTCTCTTGCTCTCAGCCCACTCACAGCTCTCGTAGACACAGTCGGAGCCCATTCCAGCTTTTATTGGGATATACAGTACCACGTTCTGGGCTTTTTAAGCAAACGCCTGATCTCACACCAAAGGCCAGTCTGTCTCATAGCTGGAACCCACTCGCAATAAAAACCAGAGTAGGAAGAGAGAGAGACATCTATGCAGACTTACACATTTTATGTGTATTTTTTTCCTTCATTTTCACATATTCATTACAGTATTTGCAACACAGCACTGTTTTGATATTGCTCAAACATTCATTTTCCATTCAAACTCCATTTCAAATTTAAAAATCTCCCATTGACTGCATTAAATTGATCAAAAGTGACCACAAAGACATTTATAATGTTACAAAAGATTTCTATTCATCAGAGAATCCTGAAAAAGATCTTAAGCAGCACAACTGTTTTCATCATTGATAATAATTGATAAAGAAATGTTTCTTGAGCACCAAATTAGAATGATTTCTGAAGGCTCATGTGACACTGAAGACTAGTAATGATGTAATTACTAGAGTAACGATGCTGAAAATTCAGCTTTGCCATCACAATAATAATTACATTTTAAAATACATTAAAATACAAAACAGTTTTACTTACTTACTGTATTTTTGATCAAATAAATGCAGGTTTGGTGAGCATAAGAGAATTCTTTTAAAAACATTTTTTTTTTTAAATCTTACTGACCCCAAACTTTTATAAATGAATATATGTTGTGACTGTAAAATTTGCATACTGCATTGTATAAATGTCTACAAATGTCTCCAGGAAGACAAAACATCAATGATCTGTATGTGGCATAATCGAGGATTTGTCTTTTAAGGCCGGTAAATGCTCCCTTTGTTTCTCCTAAGAAATACTTATTAACTGACACCATTTAACAGCCAATGGTTCATTCTCTTACAAAACTGACAGAAAACACGAGTCACATGTTGAGTCTCATGACACCGAGATGTGCAACACTTGATTATGCGTAATTTACCCAGAATTTAAAAATCTGACTTTATTTATCTAAGCCCTAGTATTCCTTCAATTCAAACTGAATTGAGAGAGATAGAAATAAAATGGGGGCATAACAGCCATGACATGGATGCAAAATAGAATTCAAACATAACTAAAGAATTATATAGAAACTAAAGAATTATAGATATATAGAATTCAGTGTCATAAGAAGGAGAGAAAGACCCCAAAAAAGCCATTCCTGATGAAATTATAGTGCACATAAAGGGGGAGGATCGGTGATGCTACAGTCTCACTGCAATTTCTCTACACCTCTACCAAGTGTTGACACAGTAATTATTTTGTAATACTGCTAAAATAATCCCGTCATAACACCTAAAGCTGTGAATCTGTGACTTGATGCTGTGTAAGCTGACATGACAATTTTACGATAGGAATAACACCATTATGGTGTTTACACATTACAGAGATATTTACACATTAAGCAGGAGCTGTATAAGGGCGCCAGTGGACCCAGAATGCTGCTTGTCAATGAACAGTATCTGTTCTCTTAGTCAAAAGAGCACCCAGGTCAACTTTTCTCTAAAGATTCAATTTGGCATCAAACAGAGCTCGTACTAAATGTACTAAACTAATAAATGTAAATGGATGGGTAAACGTAGGCGATGACAGGAACTGTTTGTGGTCGGATCAGAGGTCATGTAGCGCCGTCTCGCTCTTCTAATGATCGGGTGTAAGTGGCATTGTATGTCAATGCTGGCCAAAAAGTCACAGCCAAATATCACTCATCACCCTTCAGAGAAAGAGAGTGTGTGTGTGTGTGTGTGTGTATGTGTGTAAAGGGGGAGTCACAGTCAGCCTCAAGAACCGCATTACTTCATCCACACCAGAATCCAACACTGACACCTCCTCCACCCCAACACCCTCACTTTCAAACACACACATACACACATTTGTGCTGGCATCTGCACACTTAGACACCTCAATTCTATTCACTCCCAAACACATAAATACCTAGACACACACAAACATGCACCATGTTAAAGATAACAGAAAGAACCTTATATGCATAGGACTATATGTGCGCGATATGTAATAAAAAGTTACTCTGTAACACTTTACAGTAAGGTTCATTAGTTACCTACATTAGTTAACATGAACTAATAATGAACTGCACTTATACAGCATTTATTAATCTTTGTTAATGTTAATTTCAACATTTACTAATACATTATTAAAATCTTGTTAACATTAGTTAATGCACTGTGAAATAACATGAACAAATAATGAACAACCGTATTTTCATTAACTAACATTAACGAAGATTAGTAAGTACAGTAACAAATGCTCATGGTTAGTTCATGTTAGTTAATACATTAACTAATGTTTAACTAATGAACCTTATTGTAAATTGTTACCAGTTACTCTTTTTCACGAATTGATGTTTTTGTCAGATTTTTTTCTCAAAAACATCAAGAAAATCTTGCTGGCCCTGAACTTTTAAACAGTAGTGTATAGATGTTTGGGCCAGCGAGATTTTTTTAAATGTTTTTGAGAAACAAATCAGGCAAAAACGTTTCATTATATATCGCGCACATATAGTCCTATGCATATAAGGTTCCTTCTGGTATCTAGGGCTGTGACAATATATTGATGCATCGCAATTTGTGGATCGACTCTGATATTTTACAAATGCATCGCGATTCTCTCTCGAATAGATTCTGAGCTTAGTTTTTAACAGCAGATGGGGCTCTGGGATAGTTTTTTTAACCACACGCTCAAATGCTCACGAAAAAGAGTGCTGAAGAGTCTGAGGGTGTCTCAATCAGCTCCCTAGCTCGTGAATCAGTATATTGTGTACACAAATTCAGGCACTGGTAAGGACAGTAAAGGATGCTGGTTCACTACACATTGGGACACTCATGACTCTATTTCCGGCAACGTGACAATGTCCTTATTGTACAACATCACTACTGGTATTTATGAACAACAGCAGAGCTTATATCTTTCTGACAGTAGTTGTAATGTTATTTAAAGTACATTATGATAATTATTTGCTTGGTACATATACGTGCAACATTTCAGCCGTAAATAAATTATAAATGTTAGCTAGATTATGTTCATTACCTGTCTAGCAATGTATGTTTATGCTGAAATATAATAAAATAATGGTTTGTATTTTTAAAAACATCTGTCGTGCGTCGTTATGTGTAGTGAGTTGGCTCACATGATCGAAGTTTCGCGCTTCAGAACTTCCGTTAAGGGAGCATAGTGAGCATCGATGCTTCCTGGTTTTCACGGTGCATTGTGGGACTTTTTAGGGAGCGAACGTTTCAGTGCCCTGGAAGGATTCTGCGAACTAGGAAGCTGATTGAGACACACCCTGAGAATGTACTTGGACCTCAGAATGCTTTTATGACATGAGATTAATGTAAACAGCCCACTGCAAACACCCTTGTAATTCACTTCAACCTTTCTGAACTTTAAGTATGATTATTTTTTAGAAGGTTCAAATAGTGTGTATAATGATTTGAAAGGAAGCAGAGTACGGGTGTTTCTAAAGCATATAGTGCCAACTGCTGTTAAAAACTAAGCTCAGAATCAATTCGAGAGAGAATCGCGATACATTCTGAAAATATCAGAATCGATCCGCAATGCATCTATATATTGTCCCAGCCCTAATTATTTGTAGAAAAATTATTACATTAATATATTAGTTTTATAATAGTTTATAGTTTAATTGTTAAAAAAAAAAAAACATCAATTTGTCAGACAATATTACCAGGTCAAAACTATGATAACCATATGTGTATTGTAGAGATTTTATTTAATATGATGTAGATATAGTAAAACTACAGCAAGAATGATCTGCACAATAAAAAGAAAAGAAAAAAGAAGAGCTGGAGGAGCTGGGAGTGGAAGTGAATGGACATTGGTGAATGGCATTAATGTTGTGAAACATAAGAAACAGAAAGAAGTGAGTAAATGACGCTCCCTCCCTGCCAAAACTTGAGAATACCTGACCAGGTAAACACTGAGATTACCAACCCCCTGCATGGTTAGTATATTTGAGCTAGTGAAAAGGAAAGAATAGAGACATAAGATTAGTTCAAGATGGAGAAAAAGAATGTGAATTCTTATCAAAATCTAATGGACAAATGTCTCCCAGCAGTATCAAAGAGCTGTAACAATGTTAACTATGATCTCAACATTAGTCTATGGTACTCCCACAACATATCATAGTTTCAACAGAATACAAACAAAGACTGTGTCAGTGCACAGTGGTTGAATTCATCAGGGGAAGATCCCGTCACGGTGAGCTCTTTTTGGATGAACTATAATAAGCTTCAAAAACTCATCATTCCATATTTATGAATCATTTATGCATGTATCAAAATGCACTAATAGTTCAACTGACAAGTTGCCAACTGACAAAATAGATCAAGACAGCCTTATGGGTCAGTCTTTTATTGCTAAGAAAACTGAAGCTATTCAAACATGTTATAAAGGGAAAGAGGCCTTTCATGGTTAGGAATAGTTCACTCATAACTGAAATGCATTCTGTCATTACTCACTCACCCATCGTTCCAAACCTGTATGACTTTCTTCTTTTCTTGTTTTTACATGGCAAGTTTTCATTATGCACATGTGCGAAAGAGATTTAAAGGCTACAGCTGAAGCAAGGCAAACAGTAAATAAAACTCAAATGTTGGTCTTTTCCTCCACGAAAGAAAGAATGTCATACAGGTTTGGAATGACATGATGGTGAGCAAACGATGACAGATGTTTCATTTTTGGGTCAACTATGCCTTTAAGGAGTGTTAAGAATAGTGTAAAAACAGTACGCAGAAGGCAAAAAGTTAAGCGTTCCAAGCAGATTAGTGCCACACAAGATATTTGATAAAGATTATAGTTATGACAAGCTAAGCAGCTTCAAAGGTCCATTTTCTCAGAGCAAACACACTTGTATTAGGTACATCAGCTCTTGAATGTCCTTTTGCACCATTAAAATGGAGCCTTACATTAAGCCTAACTGGCCTGATTTAGGCAACAGAAAGGAGGGGAGAGGCAGTGCGAGGATTGGGGAGTACTTACGACTGACAGGCAAATGCCATGCCACAGATAGGGATGCAGCGAAAGACGCCGTCCCACCGAACGTAAATGACCTTGTTCAGCCACTGGCCAGTGAAGAGGCCATGTTTGAAGGAGGAGAGCACCATCTGTGGTGGAGGGGAGAGCAGGAGGGTTACAGAACATCCCATAAAGAAGGGAGAGAAAAGGCCGAGGAGGGCAGTGATGATGCTGTGATAAAACTCACTGACTATGAAGAGAGCATGGAGACCCTGTAATCTGTTTAAAGACTTCACCCCCAAAATTAAAATTCTGTCATCTTTTACTCACCCTTATGTCTCAAAAGTCTTTTATGCTCAACAAGGCTACATTTATCTGATTAAATATTGTGAAATATTATTACAATTTGTTTTCTATTTTAATATATTTTAAAATGTCATTTATTCCTGTGATGCAAAGCTGAATTTTTAGCAGCAACTACTCCAGTCTTCAGCATCACATAATCCTTGGCTCTCAGGTAACATTTCATATTGTTATCAAGGTTGTACCACTTCATATCTGACAGCCGCAAGACCGGCCAAATGCGGTGAGTTTATGTTAGAAATCAGGAATGGTGAGAGAACATTGTGCTTGGTACGTTTTTCTTGGGTCCTGGGTCAACCAAACTAGGGTCTCCAGCCGACATAGTTTAATTCCAGTCTGGCTATCGCTTTCGATAATGTTTACGCATAAGGCCAGTAGGTGGAGAGTAGGCAGACTTTTGTGGCTGTTCGAACACATTCGACCACATGAGCGTTTACAAAAAGCAATCCGGTGCGTTTGTGGACAAGATCAAAATGTTTAAACCCTGTTTACACCTGTATTTAGCGTCATCCATTTGTGATCCAATCGACCAAAACGCATCTTAATACCAGGTCGAAACAGGGCCTTAGAAGCTTGAAATCATCAAAAGAGCACTTACTTTTTCTGTTGTGTTTCATGGTAGAAAGAAAGTCACCATGTTTAAAACAACATTATGGTGAGTAAATCATAACAGAATTATCATTTTTGAGTGAACTATTCTTTAAGGCTTTAAGTGGAGAAACAAAGGAACTCATTTGCCAACTAATGGGGCAAAGTCATATTGAACAAATCGTACTGATCAACTTCCACACATGATTTTCAATGCCAGTTCATCTCTGAAGAACAGCAAAACTTTCTAGTTGCATGCAAAACCATCTTGAAAGATAAAATCTGATTGCTACACACATTTGCAGAAAACATTTGCAGCAACTCACCACTTTCAAAATCAAAAGCACCAGCCCGTGTAACCATCTGTATCACCAACCCAACCTGCTTACCCAGTCGTAAGAAAATAATTCTAGTGGGAATATATCAAGGGACGCTGAGTATCACCTAAGAGTCAAGACAACTCTGATGACCCACAATACATATGAACTCTGCCACCAATGCACTGACCTCACACATTCACATACACAAAAATACCCTGAACCAGACAGCACCGACAAACAGAGCTTTAGATTGGATGAAGGTGGACAGAGGAGGAAGGGGATTTTGGGTAATGTAGCTGAATCCATGGCAGTGGTGCGGTCCGTTCTCCGGGGCGGATTACTTACGGGTGGCAGCAGAAGGTGGTGGCGATAATTGGCAGACACTGTATGACACCCTTGAAGCGCCACAGATGTACTTGCTCCACCCAGGAGCCACTGATTATTCCGTAACGCAGAGACGACAACACTATCTATAGGCCGGCGATTCAAAGCATCAGATGGTCAGTCAGAAGTCAGCATCAGGAATGGGGGCGGGGCAGTGGTTCAGATGGGGGCAGAGGGAAGACACATAGATGGTTAAATGCTAGACTAAGAAATTTGGTTGGGAAAAAAAAACGCCCTGTGGAGCTGGATAAAAGGAATATGTAATGTAAAGATAATTACACTGTGATGCTATTGGATAAAAAAACTCCAGGAACATCCATGTTTGCATGTCAATGTTATAAAATATTCAGATTACATAAAGTTGGGTCAAAAAATCAGGACCATTAGTAAAAATGCTTCTATGTTGTGGGGAAATGCTTTTTTTTGGGTCATTTTATTATTATAAATGATATTATCAACATAATCTAAGTGAAAACTTGTGTAAAACCTGAATTTTAAGCATTATTTTGCTTCAATGGAAGAACGAACACCTGACACCTGTCTTTATAAAGAGATTCACATGATCAATATCACATTTAATTACTGGCCTAGAAATAATGCAGAACCTTAAGTATCTATGTCTTATTCATTTTACGCTTCTTTGTTTTACATTTCTCAAAATTCTAAAACGTACAGGTTAAATTAGAGAATTTCAATATGATCTCAGCTATTTTTCCCCCACTGTATATAACTCGAAAAAAATTTACATTGAATATTCATTGAATTTGATTTAAAAACTGCTGTCTACCGCATTCAACAGAATACAGAGTTTTATAATGTTCTCTGTTCTGTGATGGTTCTCTTTAGTTATTTAAGAGCTTACGCTTCACTTTTAAGCTTCCAAAAAATCCACAGACATTGAAGTCCTGCTGCCATGGTGATGCATATTCACACTGTATTCACAAAAATCAGCCAATCGCCACATTACACTTCTCAAAAGAGACAGAAATTGGCCAATTTCATTTATAAAAGCTATAAATGAATTCCACACATACTTAATACACTACATCATTGAAGTGACTTTCAAAAACATGTCCTTAAAGCAACCATAATGAGCAGCTGTAATTTGAAGTGTTTGAAAGTCATGTTGAAGCGCACTCTTACGCTTTATAAAACACATTTTTATATCATTTAATTAAGTTTTCAAATAGGTAAAAGATCAAATTACCCTTTTAATTCCTCATACCAATGTCATATACTATATATATATATATATATATATATATAGTATATGACATATTATATATATATATATATATATATATATATATATGTAAAGTAAACGGTCTACACCTGGATGAGGGTGTGCTGATGGGATATGATATGTTACATTTACAGGGTTGGAGTTTGGAACACTGGAAAGGGGAACGACTCACCGTGAACATGAAGAGTGTGTAGAAGATCAGTGCCATGGCTGAAAACGACTGGATGGATGACATCATGTTTCTCTGTAAGCTGAGGGGCAGTACGACTAACAGCGAGACTGAGATCAGTAACACAATACGAAAGCTACGTGTCACCTGAAAGTGCAAAAGGAAAAGCAGTTACTGGCAAATTCAGGGCATCAAAACTGAAAAAACAAAACAAAAAAAAAACTATATATTTGTTATTACTAGTCGTTGGTCGAACGATATTGTTTTTTTGATGGCCAATGCTGATATCTTAGAGAGCAGGGTGGCCGATGGCCTATATAAAGTCGATATATATATAGCCTTGATGATATATCATTCAACCACTAGTAAGAAATATTTATGGCCAGTAATATTTCTCAATTCACCTGACATTGGCAGGTGTGATAAAAAGTTCATTTTCACACAGAAACTGTGATCTAATCTACTCCAGAGTTATAAAAAGTCTATGAAGTGTTTTTTTCTTTTGTAGCTCAGCACTCTTTAAAGATAGGGGCCTTTGATTTTATCAGTATAAGAGGTTTATGAACAAAGGCAATGATCAGTTCTGGGTACTGCATATAAACAATTAATTGATTTGAAAAAAATGTGTTGGAGTAACAACAGGAGTTTACCTCAATTTAGCCATGTGACAACCTAAAAATAGGAACGTTATTTCTTACCTGCAGCCCAAGCAGCTGAGCAAAGAAGTTGGACCCCAGATCTGCGATGACGACGTAGAAAGCAATGCATGTCCCCAGCATGAGGCCAATCATGCTGAAAAGAGAGAGAATGTCAGTAGAAAATGCAAGCAATAAAAGCTTATTTCAATCATGAGGTCGAATTTCATCCCTACAAAAGCATCTTACCTCAATTCCACCAGTGCTTTTCCTGGTTTTCCATAAGCATGAAAAGCTGGGAAGTGAGAGATAGAGAGAAAAAAAAGGTAGACAAATTTCAAACCCAAAACCAGAAAAAGAAGCTTCTTGCAAAAATGTATCTTGTAAAAATGAACTTATCTTAGAACTGTACATTTTCAACATATGGACATTACTTTGACACAGTCACCTCTGATAACAGATTCATCTAAATTGTAATGTAGAAAAATGCATTTTTATGTAATGCTGCTTTGCAAGCGCTATACAAATAAATGTGAACTGAAATGAATGAATTATTCCACAGTAATCCACACACAGGACACTTTAAAACATTATTATTTGGTAAATGATAGAAAATGAATGCAGCCTCTGGGTGTTTGTTGCATTTGGCCACTCTTACCTAGTCCAGCATAAGTCCTGCGTTTGGTGTTACTCGCTGAGTGGACTAGAAACATGCAGGACTGGTGGGTCATCCATGAACAGAAGAACAACAACAGTGTGCCCAACACAATTCCACACTGCAGAGAGAATGAAAAAGAAAAATTGCTATAAAAAGTAATAGATAAAAACAGACGTCCTACATGTTTAAATTCAAAGTCACATTCTTACACCGATTCTTTTACTGACACAAAATAGTGTGGACAAATTAAAATTGCAGCTTATCAATTTCTGATTCACTACGTTCACAGATTATTAACCAGGAACGTTGTGTGTAAACAACTTTGAGCACATTTGGCAGACTTCAACATATGGAATCCTCCTATTAGCACACAAAACAGCACAGCGCACTTTCCTATAACCCTTTTACCTGTTTGAAGCAGAAGGGCATCGTCAAGACGCTCACACCCACAATGCTGTTTACAACGTTCATGATCAGACCCCAATTTGACGCAGTCATTTTGGCTCTCGGACAACTGAGATCTCTAATGTCCAGACGGGGATGTGTGTGGTGCTTAAGGTTTATTTGAGATAAGTAGGTTGACACAGATGTCCTTCAACTGTTCGCTATGATGGTCTGTGGAGACAGCATTATCACATTCAACCTTATTGAGACTTTTGTTTTTGATTTTCTTGTTTTAAACAGCAATGTATAAATCATTTTCAACAATTAAATTGCTTATTTATTGATTAATTCGTAATCAAATTTGTATGACAAGAATAATATGTAAACAGCTTCTGAAAAACAGTAATCAATGCAAATCAAAGGATATAAAAAAAATAATAAATACAAATTTATACCATTAAACTCAACACCAACTCCAAATAAACTTTGAAATATAAAAAAGATACTATATTTAGATTGATATAGAAAAGCTATATTTCTAAAAAGCAATATCTTTTTTTATAGAAAAATTTCTTTCAATGCTAAAGTAAAGGAGATCATTACAGAATGACACCACTATTGTTAGTTTACAGACATGTTCAACATGTCAGTTTTCAATAAAATCACAAATGGCAGAAAGTTAAACAGAAAATAGGCAGTGTTTGCTTTTATCTTGAATAACTAGCGAAAATAAACATTTGAATCTATCAGATTAATATTAGAGTTCATGTGACAGTATGTGTAACACTGAATACTATACAAATCAACTAGTTATTGTATACTGTACCTAATTTGCCATTTTAATATGCTATTTATATTGCAAAAAAAAAAAAAAGCATTTCTCATAACTAACCACACTGACAGTTTATAAAGTTTCCCATCTCAAGACTGAGGAGGTTTTAAAAAAAGTTTGTTTACATACCACGTCCACACTTTTCCCATCAGTCATTCATTTCTTCTAAGTCACCATCGGTTCATGACTGTTTTAAAACGATTATTAATAAACTTCCGGTGATGTTTATGCCGTCTGTATAAAGTTACAGGAGATTCAACAAATATTTAGAAAGGTATTTCCCGAAAGAGGCAAAAAAAAAAAAAAAATCGTTGTTTCCCCTAATCTGTAACCAGGAAGTACGCACAGTGCTGCCAGTGTGGCGTTACCACCAAAGACACTAGTGCGCCCTGCTGCCTCCAGTGGCCAGGAGTGGAATTAGATGCAGCCTACAGCGTCACAGCATGTCAAGGTTAGACACGTTCACTTTCATTTGACGAATATAGCTGAAATTGGAAGTTGACGGTTTGTTCGTTTTGTTTTCAAAGTAACCAACACCTGCATTATCTTAGAGTCCCGCAATGCTTTACTTTGACACACAGCGTAGGTTTTATGCATGCAGAGATCACATCAATGGCTCTGTCTGTCAACAGCACCTACACAGACGAAACACGGTGTTGTTTCATTTGGACAGAGATTTGAGCAGGAAAGGGAAACAGGAACAAGGGATGTTGATCTGCAACAGGAGCCCTGAGGAATCCGGGCAACAGAGGCTTCTGTTCTGTTGCTAGTATGTATGGAGGAGAGAGGTTGGGACCAGCGTGCCCCAGTCAGGCATATGCTCTCCTGGGAGGGGATTTTAGTGTGTTGTTTTAGGGGGGCTGGTTTTAGGTAGGAGACAGGAAAAGTCTGGCTATTGTGTACCACTGGCCTTCGAACCTAACTGACAAGTCAGCCCATTGGCCGGAGGGTCTTGTCACTCCACACCTAATCCCTGAAGATTGGAATTAGGCCCAAGCAGCAGAAGGAGAGACCGTGGGCAGATTGCTGGGCAGATTTGGCAGCGGGGGAGAGAGATTCTGTAGCCAGCAAGAAATTAGACACAGGCACCCGATTGAACCGCTGACCTCCAGGGGAAACCCCTGGTCAGCACGAGGTCACGGGAGCACAAAGCGGGGCGATGAACTGCGAGAGGTCAAGCATGCATGTGGCTGAAAGAGAGCCTTTGTGAGCTTAGGCATGCACAAAATTTCCCATCAGCCACCAAAGTCACAGGCTCCTCAGGAAGCCAAGGAAGGGGGATGAAACCTGGCGACGGAGAGTTGCAGCGCTTGATGTGTGTGTGTGTGCAAGTGACCTCAGAAAGGACACACACAGACTGCGGCTGTAATCACATTTAATTACACATCAACCAGCCTTGTGAATGAGGTTTTTAATGCAGACTCTCCCTGCACACAAAAAGACTGACATGTGCAGCTAAACATTGCCTACCTTTGTCCTCCTAAAATCTATTAAAGCCCTCTCTATTAACCATCAGCATTGCTAAAGGCTGCAGATAACGGCCATTATGTTGATAATTGTGAATAAAAGGAACAAAAGATGTTTTTTGTGCAATGAGAATGGTATGCCTCAATCAACCGTTCAACCAAAGGTCGGACCTATTTATAATGGGAGCCTGGTTGAATTTAAGGGTGATTCAAATAAAGAAACGAATACCTGTTCCTGTGCCAATAATCTGTCAGCGCTTGTAGTCAGTAATCAATGGTTTAAGTATTCTAAACAGCCCTGTCTGTGTTTGTTCATTCCAGTGTTGCCTGTTTTAATATGATTCTCTAAATCAAATCATGAGTTTTAAATCTATTTCAAATTCATGGTGGTGTGTTTTAAATACAATAAACTCAGTGATGAAGATAAGAAAATCAGTTTAGAAGGAAATCCTTTAGAATGTCTTGTTCTGCGTACATTTGTGTGTGATTCAGAATCGAATTATGATTTTTTTTCAATTTAATTTTCTAAATTTTGAATGAGGTAGCAAACAGGATGCAGATTTTCAATTTGAATTTGAATGCAAGTACAATTAAAATGAATTGAAATTGAAATGACTGTAAATTGTAATTGTTTTAAAATTGCTACATTTTTAAAATGGTTTTAAAGTTTTGAAAAAAGTCTTTAAATTATTGAAGTTTGTTAATAGGCATATAGATAGGTATGTATATAGATAGATATTCATATTCTCATATTTAATAAATTAATTTTAGGGTGGGACAACCACTTCCCAGAATGCCTGTGTTGAATTGCAATTCGGTAAATTCCACTTCCTGTCCTTTCTACTGTAGGTCGTGGTGATGGTAAGGGAACCAAATTTTTCAGTACTGAATTGTCATAACCTTAATGATAAAATAAATAAAATAACAAAAAGCATCAACACAGAATTAATTGACTAATTAAATTGTCAGAGTTATTCAAGTGGTTATGTTACCATTCATTATGTTAACATTCTTTTCTTTTTGTCGAACTGTGGTTGTTATATACTGTATGTGTGTGTGTGTGTGTATATATATATATATATATATATATATACATATACACACAGTATATATACTAATATATATATTGTTATATACTATTATATACTGTAAGTGTGTGTGTGTGTGTGTGTGTGTGTGTGTATATATATATATATATATATATATATACTGTATATAGTGTATGTTTTCTACCAAATGCCAAACTCAGGATTGAGGGTGAAAGTTTAAAACTTCACCACTGAATATACTTTTTAAAATATCAGGGGAGATGTGTCACCTCCGATGTGTATGGTGTTTACTCCGATTTAGGGAGAACATTTGGGAGATGACACAGAATATTAGCTGGTGCTTGAAAACAGTGTTCATTGTTTCATGGATATTTCTTGTTAAATACGCAGAACACGGCCTCAGACACATTGACGCGTCACTGCGTGGGGGTCAGTAACGTTGCTGGGAATTTTTCCTGCATAACACATGCACAGGCAGCTCCTTGGCATGTGCATATGGACAGTAAAAGTGTCAGAATGACATTTACACCATTAGAATGACTAAATCTCTCTACGTTACAGATACTGCTATTACGGCTTTGGGCGAAGCTCTCTCACACACACTCAAACACACAAGATGGCAATTGTGAAGGGAAAAACTGTGCATTCAGTATTTACTTGGCCTGACAGCTATAATTTCGGTTTTCACACAGCTTAAAGATAGGGGGTAATTAAAGTGAGAATGTTTTCCTTTCAGATTAGTTGTCCTGTCCATTTATCAGTTGTCTGACCACATGTGTACAGATGCTGGTTGCCTGTGAAGCACTCACTGAAAGTCAGTCTTCCAGAAAGAGCGCCAAATTGTCTTTCCCCATTAAAAGCTGCTCTCCACCCAAACATGGCAAGCGTCTCGGCTTGAGAGGTGGCTATTTTACAGGCCTAAAACATTCCTCTGCCTCTTTCCTTACGTCTTTTGCTGTACCCGACCCATCCCTCCCCCCGTGACTGCCAACTACAGTAGCGTCTGTTAGTACATCTCAATCAGGTCTTCATGTTGAATTGGGCTTAACTAACCCCTCTCAAACACCCATGAAATAGCAGAAAAAAAACTTCTCATAAATCTTTACATGGGGGGAAAAAAACCCCTCAGACTCGTAAAATAGGAGGGTGACAAGAGTAGCGCTGATGGGCTGATCTATGTAGCCTCTCCTCTCAAAGTTATGCACAGCCATCCTCATACAAACCCGCCGTATATCAGCCACGGGGGATGAAGGGTCCGGTCAATGGCCTGGCCTGTTACATGCGACGGGCACAGAAAGGGCCCCTGTGTCGGCTCCCGTCGAGTTCCTCCAATTAAAATCCTTTTTTGAGACATGGTTATGTGCGAATGCCGACACTTGACTGATTTTTTGATATACAGACTTGGTAGGTGGGTCTGTGTGGAGAAAGAAGGCACCTCATTCCTGTGTGGCGGTGGGGAGTGATTGGGGTGGTTTTAGGTTTCTGTAAAACTAACGGATCATTTAGGACTTGCTTGATGAAAGTGAATTCTAAATATAATATATTACGCCATAAATGCTTTGATTCGGCCTCAGTTTACACAAGCAACGACCACCGCATGCTTCTGGAAATCTTTCTATGCCACTTTTGGGCCTCTCAATAATTCTTTGAGAAATTTGTGTTGGCCGTTTCTCACTAATTATAACCCTCATGGTAAAAAGAGAGGAGACAGTGGCAGCTTAGTGCCTTAAAAGAGAAAAGCATAGATCACAGATGATTTTAGTGGCCCCTCCCTTTTCTGCCCCTCCCACTGAAACATGGCCAATCATAGGCACAGTGCTCAGACCAGATGCATGGCTCACAGCTGCTGAGGAATTAGTGGGGTACAGCCAGTGCTCCCCTAACATTACTAATGAATCTCTTTTAGATGACTTTCATGGCTTCACATGCAGCAAGTGAGCTACCCAGCCCCTGCCCTCTGATTGACCCCATCCTTGGCCACGTATCTTCTTCATGGTGACTGAGGGGAACAGATGGGGTACAGGAATACCCCCCTTTCCTCACCCGTTTTTCACTCTTTCGAATAACCATATAACCCCCACCCCCCTTTTTATGGACCATGACCCCATAATCTCTCTCTCTCTTCTCCATCAACAGTGTAGCTTTATAAGGCTCCTTTCTTCTAGGGAAGTGAATGTGTGCTGCATATTATAGAGAATCTTTTTGCAAATCGAAGAAATGTCTTTGTTGACGTCAAAACAAAATTAACATACCTGGTACAGGAGAGCTTTGCTTCATGTTGTCGTTCACTATGGAGGAGATGTTCCTGTTGCCACATTTTAGGCATGGTATCTCATTTTTCACTATGCTGTCAAATATGTTTTAGACAGCAAAATACATTCGAGTTATGGGGCATTTCTTACTTCTTTATTATGTAATATTATGTAATTTTACTTTGACTTTTTAAACAATACCTAACAATGCTATAATAATAATAATATAAATATAAAAATTGTAATATCATAACTCTTTCTGCAGATAACATCGATACGCCTTAAGATACGCACCTCAAAATGGCGGAAACCGTCATTGCTAACGTGACGTTTTTGAGCAACGTAGACTTGTTCTAATGGAATTGTTTTATATATATATATATATATATATATATGTTGTATTGTCCTTTTGTATTATATTTATAAAAAAATATGTACCTGTTGTGTTGATAAACCATAGAGAATGCAAACCGACGTCATGTCTCATTGCATGCCGGGGCGGCGCCGCCATTTTGACAGGATCGCCCCCTATTACTTGCACTGAAATTAATACGGATACTTGCTTACCTTTTGTTTCTGCCATTAAGTGAAACATTCACATTTTTAATGGTATCGTTTGCAGGGAATATAATCTATTTTAACTTATCGCATGAATATTTTTACTTATTTTATTTTTTTCACTTAAGTTTTGTAGAATTTAGTTTACAATGTTGATCTGTTTACTAGGAGATTATCAACAGTTTAGTAGTGGCTCCCTGCAAGGGGACATTTTAAAAACGCTGGCTTAGTGTACTAAGACAGTGATATTAAAAGATGTACAGATGAGCCCAGAATATGAACGCCGCGCGTTTAATTACACATTAAGCAATTTCTTTCCATTAACCGTTAAGAAGAAAATGCTTAAAATGGCTTCGGCACTTTGTGATACTGAAAGTTTATATCTTGGTCTCATCCGTTTTTCTGTACATATGTGCTTTATTAGTAAACCGAATTTGGTCTCTTTAATATCAGTCTAAGTGCATTAAGCGTTTTCTTTACATGAAGAGGACATATGTAAACGTGTTGCGTTCATATTTTAGGCTCATATGCGTATCTCCACACAGTATGTTTGAATAGATATGTACAGAATTTTGTCTTGGTACATTAAGCCACATGAAGCGTTTTTCTTGTTAAGTATTTTAATGTCCCCGTTCAAGTTCTGCTAATTCACGAGCGGAGTAAGTCATACTCGCAAAAGGTAATGTTAATTATTAAACCAAACAAAATAAAAACGTTCAAAAAACACTTAGCAATGTGATTCTTTTATTGAGTGATAAGCAGTGGGTGTAATCAGTGCCATTATTAAATTATTATTATTCTTGTCATCTCCTCGACCTGCTTCCCTTGGTGTTTTACACGTTGTCCAGTTTTCTCTTTAGTTACTATCGCCATTATCGATGCAGCATTAATGACATACAATGGTGAAACTTTTCACAGTCATGACAGAAACAAATTACTGCACTAAACTCCATGACGGAAAGGCTGCGCGATCCTGTCAATATGGCGGATAAACAAAGAAGTTACCCAGAACTCAATGCGGCGTGACGTCAGATTCCTATACATTTTACACGTGATATTGCTTTAATTTTTTTTTTTTTTTTTTTTTTTTTGTCCACCAGTCGTTGATATCTCACTCAGCATTCATTTGCAAATCTATTTTCATATATATTATATATATATATTGTGTGTGTGTGTGTGTTCACACTTGCATGCATACTCCAGGATTATTAGAAACTACTGGGGGTTAAATGGGGCAGCTTGAGGATGAACCTTTTCTCCTTTATATTTTTTTATATGATTAAAATTGCTTTGTAAAATAATCCCACTAGCCCACTGGAAAAAGTCCTATATGGCCAGTCCACTTCTGCTTACATCACATCCTCTTCAACTCCCTCTTCTTACCCAGAAACTACATGGATTTCTTATATTCAGTGTCTCTCCGCTTTCCAGCATGGCTTTCCTTTTTGATCATTTTGTCAGATCTAATAAGCACATACACGCACGTGCACAAACACACACATACAATTCAGAAGGAGCACAGCAGCTGAAGTGAACAGGAATCAAAGAGACATTGGGGATTTTTAATGGCTCCAAATGGCCATACAGTGGTGACAGTGTAGAATCAACATCCATCCATTATCTCTGCATCTGCTTCTGACCCAGCCTTCACAAACACATGCTCTGGAACACACGCACACACTCACCACACACACACATACTTGCACTCAAGCACAGGCCAATACAGACAGGTACACACTCACCCAGAGAAAGTGTGTCACACTTGCTCCGGGTCCTCTGGAATCTCAGACCCTCTCACTTTTTATTGCCCCATTTCCTCCTCCTCCTCCCTCGTTCTGTGGCGCAGAAATGCGTGAGGATCGCCACAGAGCAGCTGCTGGCAAGAGCTGCAGGTTCGGGCCAAAGAGAAACACATTATCCTGTTATAAACAGGAAATGTCTTCTTAAATAGCCATAAGTAAAGGCTTCACTGCACAGTTGGACCCCAGAAACACACTATTTTTTATTTCAAGTTGAAAGCCGGCATATGTAAACATAATCACACATAAATCTAAACAGTTATTATTTCACAGTCTGCCTTTTATATATCCTCATAGCACAGAGAACATTTGTGAGCTGGAAATGCTGTTTTATAGCATGTGTTGCTTTTTAGCTTATCTGTGTTGGTGTAAATATACAGCGGCCCTAAAAAGTATTTGAACATTTTTTAACTCTAAAATTGTATAAGTAAAAAGTATAAAAGTATAGGTAATGCCTTCCTAATTTAAAGTAATTTTTATTTATAAATGTAAAAGAAAATATTTTATAATATATTCTTATATATATGATTCATATTATATACACTATATTGCCAAAAGTATTGGGACACCCCTCCAAATCATTGAATTCAGGTATTCCAATCACTTCCATGGCCACAGGTGTATAAAATCAAGCACCTAGGCATGCAGACTGCTTCTACAAACATTGGACTCTAGAGTAGTGGAGATGTGTTCTCTGGAGTGACAAATCATGCTTCTCTGTCTGGCAATCCGATGGACAAGTCTGGGTTTGGCAGTTGCCAGGAGAACGGTACTTGCCTGACTGTATTGTGCCAAGTGTAAAGTTTGGTGGATGGGGGGATTATGATGTGGGGTTGTTTTTCATGGGTTGGGCTTGGCTCCTTAGTTCCAGTGAAAGGAACTCTTAATGCTTCAGCATACCAAGACATTTTGGACAATTTCATGCTCCCAACTTTGTGGGAACAGTTTGGGGATGGCCCCTTCCTGTCCCAACATGACTGCACACCAGTGCACAAAGCAAGGTCCATGAAGACATGGATGAGCAAGTTTGGTGTGGAGGAACTTGACTGGCCTGCACAGAGTCCTGACCTCAACCTAATAGAAAACCTTTGGGATGAATTAGAGCAGAGACTGCGAGCCAGGCCTTCTCGTCCAACATCAGTGCCTGACCTCACAAATGCACTTCTAGAAGAATGGTCAAAAATTCTCATAAACACACTACTAAACCTTGTGGAAAGCCTTTCCAGAAGAGTTGAGGCTGTTATAGCTGCAAAGGGTGGGCCAACTCTATATTAAACATTACGGATGAAGAATGGGATATCATTAAAGTTCATGTGCACGTAAAGGCTGGCGTCCCAAAACTTTTAGCAATATAGTGTGTGTCTGTGTGTGTGTGTGTGTGTGTGTATATATATATATATATATATATATATATATATATATATATATATATATATATATATGTATATATATATATATATGTATATATATATATATATATATATATATATGTATATATATATATATATATATATATATATATGTATATATATATATATATGTATATATATATATATATATATATATATATGTATATATATATATATATATATATATATATGTATATATATATATATATGTATATATATATATATATGTATATATATATATATATATGTATATATATATATATATGTATATATATATATATATGTATATATATATATATATATATATATATATGTATATGTATATATATATATATATATATATATATATGTATATGTATATATATATATATATATATATGGGTCAATGACATGACGGGTCATTTTTTTATTAAAGGCCTTAATAATAATAAAAAACAAAGATATGAAATCCAAAGTATGTAAGGTAGTACAACTAGATCTCTTTTATTGAATCCAAAAGGTTTTAATTATATTTTGATACATATAAATGTATTTTAAAGATTTTGAAGTGTCAAAAGGGTCATTCAGTTTAACTGTCCAATGGCCAATACAGCCATTTCATTTGTGATTAAAATATCTTAAAATGAAATAAATGAATATATTTTTTATTCTGGCATGATTTTATAACATCATATATCAACATAGTGCAAAATTAAAATTGTGTGGAAATCATTGCTTTGTAATAAGAAAGAATGTCCAGAAAAATGAATTTCATTGATGTCACTCAGAGTAACCAATTTAAAGGGACCATTTTGGATCAAGTCATTCAGGTCAATATCATGTGACATCATTCAGACACCTGCAAAGGACCACATGGTCATGAAGCAAGGTAACTAACTCTCTCTTAACTATTTGAAAAATTCATGTTTTCACATGCTCATACGCATGTCCCGCATCAGGTCATTCGGTACAACCGCTATAAAACATTAAAAAATATTGTAATATTTTAAAAACTTGTACTATATTATAAAATGTTTGTCCTTTTGCCAGCTAGCTAACAAGCTAACTAGTTAGCTAGCTAGATATCAGCCTGTTAGCATTGTTTGAAAATGACGTCATTTGGTATAACCAAAAGTGTAATTTGGTATAACCAAAAATGTAATTTGGTAAAATCGAAATTTTGGTTAAACTGAATTACTTTTTTGGTGACAAATTTTGTCCATCTTGTAAAAAATGACAAAAGCAGTGTTAATTGATTATAAAAACCACATAATCTCATTGTTAAAACTTAATAAAACTTAATTATATGTCCATCCCTTTTTTTAGACTTTTAAAAACCTTATATATATATATATATATATATATATATATATATATATATATATATATATAAAAGTAAGCTATATAAGTATATCATATAATAATTATAAATGTCTAGAAGTATTTTTGAAATATATCACTGTAGATTATATTATTTTATTAAAATATATAAGTATAACTTATTTAAATAATTGTATAAATATTTATACAGTTATTTAAATAAGTATTGGATGGATTCATCAAAAAAGAAATTAGGGACTTGGTTATGCATTGGTTGTTGATTGCATTTTGAGATGTGGGTGTTGCACTCTAAAAAAAATTGACATTTGGATTAAACATTATGAGATTAATAAAAGAGAAAAACATTTATATGGAGGAATCGTTCACAACAATATCTATAACATTCATTTAGAAAATGAATTTTAATTTCAAGCCGGCTTTAAATAAATGCCACTTGGTTTGATATTTTGTGATGTAATACAATGAAATTTGTCATGCATTTTCATGCAAGTGTAGCTTAAGTGTCCAAATACTTTTTGGGGCTGCTGCTGCCCTGGTTTTGTGTTCGCCTGCACATGAGTGAGGCCTGCACACAGACAGTGGCTATCCACATGAAAGCCTTCACTGTCCCCACAATCTTGCCTTTGTTCTTACACTGGTCTGATCAAGGGCAGTCTTTGTGAGCTCCTTGTGCCCTGCCTGCGTGCACTTTCAAGGGGATATTTCTCTTCCGTGTCTACTCCTTTGCTTTCTTCTCTCTCTGAAATTTAGCTCCGTAATTCTTGCCTTTTTCCAGGTAAATATAAAAAAAAGAGGGCAATGCGATTGATGTGTTTGGCGGCTGTAGGGGATGCAGTGGTGTGGACAGAGGAAAGTGGTTGAGGAATAAAGCCATGTCTTCCCTTTGTCATTACATCCTCCTCCCCCATTTGTTTTTCGCTTTTTTGGGTCCTGAAACAACAGTGCTGCTCTTTATTTTCTGTAATGGTGCTGCTTATTTGCTGTGAGTCATTGACTTTGTGCCAAAGCCACATTTTCCAGTGAGTTTTGAGCTGTAAACCGCATCAAAAGGAGGGGAGGAGTGGGGTGGGGGGTCATTCCTGCAGTGAGTGTAAATATTTGGGCACAGGACACATAGTGGGTGGCACTTTGTGTTCACGAGAGAGGAGTGGCATTGCCCTTGGACACAGAGAGATAAAACTGTTCCCCTCTGTGCACAAGTGCAGGAACTAACCCTTTACCCACCTCTCCTTCACTGCTTAATTAGCTCTTATGAAATTAGATGAAGCCCACAGATAGACTGCAAGGGGAATTAGTTGCGTTCTGGGTCTCATTGCTGTGACTCAATATTCTGATCAGGTCTATTGTCTGTATTTGAGGAAACAGGTGGTCTGGTCAGGCAGGAAT
Source organism: Elopichthys bambusa (assembly GCA_037101425.1). Classification (NCBI taxonomy): domain Eukaryota; kingdom Metazoa; phylum Chordata; class Actinopteri; order Cypriniformes; family Xenocyprididae; genus Elopichthys; species Elopichthys bambusa. The sequence goes on from CM074449.1 coordinate 7,968,486, forward strand.
GAAACTAGATTTTTACATTTTCTGAAGAAAAAGTCATGCTTGCCTCTACATATGTCGCCATAATGAGAGTGTTCTGGGTGGTTGCTAGGGTATTTCTAGAGCCTATGGGAATTTTCCATCCATTTTATCATAATTGTTTAGAAAAGTAATAGCACACTCTCCTCAACAAGCCGCACAATTTAAGGTATCACTCTTGTTTGCACTACAAACTGCAGGATGATTTTAAAAGGATAGTTCACCCAAAAAATGAAAATTCTGTCATTTACTCACCCTTAGGTTGTCCCAAATCTGTATGAATTTCTTTCTTCTGCTTAACACAGAAGAAGATATTTTGAAAAATATGCTTAACCAAACAGTTGATGAGCCTAATTGACTTCCATAGTATGGGGAAAAAATGGAAGTCAGTGCTATGGAAGTCAGTGCTGCCCTACAAAGGCAAAAGACCTTAAAGGGGACCTATAATGCCCCTTTTACAAGATGTAATATAATACTCTGGTGTCCCCAGAATGTGTCTGTGAAGTTTCAGCTCAAAATACCCTACAGATCATTTATTATATCTTGTCAAATTTGCCCTATTTGGGTGTGAGCAAAAACACGCCGTTTTTGTGTGTGTCCCTTTAAATGCAAATGAGTTGCTGCTCCCGGCCTGCTTTCCAGAAGAGGGTGGTGCTTTAACAGCTCGTGCTTCGGTTGCTCAACAACAACAAAGCTGGAGAATGTCATGCAGCCAAAATGACGATTGTCATTAACGGTGTTCAGCCTTACATTGTTCAAACCGTCGGACACTGATGGAGAGACTCAGGAAAAAGTTAGAATGCAACTGGACATTTCTGAATGGTTAGTGGATAAATGTATGTAGCTGCTGTGGAGTTGATTCAACTCATCGACTAGCATGTGGCGTCATGTTAATCTTTTGTGCAAATGCAGCGTTGAATTGACCCTCGTTTGTGAAGCAGTCCAGCGTAAAATGACGATATGGCAACAACACTCTACTACAAGTCAAGTCACCTTTATTTATATAGCGCTTTTTACAATGCAGATTGTGTCAAAGCAGCTCTACAGTGATAACTGGTATATAATTTTGGCTGCACAGCAGCTCTTAAAGAAAATGGTATCAGTATCCATCTTAAGTAAATTCAGTACTGGAGTAAACAGTGATGTCATCATCCAGCTCAGTTCAGTTCGCATACAATGGTCTCAATGCAGGCAGATCAGAACATTGTTGAATATCAAATGTCAAATGTCCCCAACTAAGCAAGCCAAAGGCAACAGCGGCAAGGAACCCAAACTCCAACAGGTGACATCAGGTGGCAAACAGGCGTTAAAAATGGAGAAAAAAAACCTTGGGAGAAACCACGCTTAGTCGAGGGGCCAGTTCTCCTCTGGCGAACAGTGCTTTGTTATGATTCAGGCAGCCATCATAAGTCCGATGGGATCGCAACAATCAAAGTATTTATTCCATCCAGTTGAGGATCATATTTATCACGGCGGTACAGACGATTTGTTGAGGAACTGTGCCACTGGCTGTCGTGTCGATGAGGCCTTCACAGTGGATGATCTAGTTGACTCTATCTCTGCTGACACTTCAGGGCTGTGTTGTGGTCGTGACAAGGCGCAGGTCCTCCACAGGTCCTGGATACGGCCCGGATCCGGCTGACTACGGTAAACCTCGGGATAAACAGAGAGAATAATATTAGCATAGATGTCATTCTTCTTCTGATGTAACAAGTACATCTGGTGTTATAGGAAGTGTTCCCGGTTCCGGCTAACCTAATTTATGCAGCCTAAATCCTTTAACGGATTTGAGAATATAAATTGATAATGTGTTATGTGTATACCAGGTTAAAGAGATGCATTTTTAGTCAAGATTTAAACTGACAGAGTGTGTCTGCTTCCCGAACAATGCTAGGAAGATTGTTCCAAATAATTTCCTACATCAACTCTTCCTCTTCTCTAAAGCAGCCCAACAAGACCTCGCCCCCTTTGTTGCGTGTTCCCCGGGGGCAGGGTTTATGTAAATTTTAGGGTTAGTGATGTCACCAGGAAGAAGCTTGTTGTAGTCCCTACCAGCCATTTGTTGTAGTCCTTAAACAAAGAATTCTTTAAAAGAAAATATCTCCCTTTGCATTGAACTTTGAGCATCGTAACTTTGCAGACCTTATTTATGCTCTAACAGCAACATTAACACTAATCAACCACCCTTTTAACTGTGGAACTGAGAAAAATTAGTTTAAAGATTTTTAGTTGTCCAGCCAAATTAATTATAGGTAGGACACTGGAGATCTGGCAATTAGATGTTTTTAATGAAAATTATCTACATAAAAAATCTTGAGCTAAAAACTTGACTTTTGACCACTATTTTGAAGTTACTGTACTCTGCCTTTGTATTGTCTGCAATAAGTGAGAAGTCACGCCAAGGCAAATGGCAGTAACTTCCACATTATCAATATTTGGTTGCTGATCACCATTTACAAAATCATTATATCGTGCATCAGATGTGATTCAGTGACAGATGTATGACACAGGCTACACCATGATTTAAAAACAGCAAACTTACAATAACACAAAGGCAGAATACCATAACTCCAGGCCGGCACAGTAACTTCTATACAACAGTTAAACATCAGAGTACCCTAACTCAATTCGAGCGTTTTATAACAAAGGCAAAGAGCGGTAACTGGTGTTACGGTGTTCTGCCTTGGTTTTTCCTGGGCTTTTGGAAGTTACTGTTAAGACAACCCATTATTCTCTCGAAAAAAATAACAGAATTGACTCAAGATACTTATCCATATGATAAAGGAGGTCTTGAATGTCCCAAAAATATCAATAACTAATTTTTGACCAAAAATAAAGTAACTGCCTTTTGCCTTTGTAGGGCAGAATAGGGCCCATCAACTGTTTGGTTTCCAACATTCTTCAAAATATCTTCTTTTGTGTTGAGTAGAAGAAAGAAATTCATACAGGTTTGGAACAACTTCAGGGTGAGTGAATGGTGACAGAATTTTAATTTTGGGTGAACTATCCCTTTAAGTCATTTAAATATCTATATTGAGAAGCTTCACAATTTGAAACACATTGTAAGTAATTAGTTACATCAAAGTTTATTACTTAAAGGTTAGAGGCTTAGTATGAGCAATAGTAATAGTGGTGCTATGGCAAACATTACTAATCAGTGTAAGCTGCACGTCGATCAAATAAGTTTTATGAAAACCAGCAATATGTAGTGAACATTTGTGCCCTGAACATACTAAAATTGATTCAACCGCACCCTAAAGCAATGTTGTACATAACCACTACCATAGCCTATATCTGGACAAAAGAAAAATCAGACCTCAGTTTGTCCACAGGGACTGTTTAGCACAGTTGGAGCCTGTTCTGTCAATAACTATGATTATCAGCTCGCCGAGGTCATGCTACAGAGAGAAGAGGGCCTCGGGGTGTCAGAGGTGGGGCGCATATGCCCACAAGGTATAAGGACCTGCACTTCTACAACATGTGGGTGTACTTATATACGACCTTACCAGAGTCACCCCAGCCTTGCCTACCAGGGCTCTAATCATAGTCTCCATGTCCTCAAGCTACATGGTGTGGTCAGCAGACATTCTGGCTGCAGCGGAGAAACTTCAGCTGCCCGCATAATTTTCTCCTTTTTTAACTGAATCTCGTCGGTGACCCCGGGCTGGCCTCTCGCTCACCCCAGCCTCCGCACGTCTAGCATCCGACCAAAACAACTTTACGTTTTCTCCTGCTCAGGCACTCCAGTACAACTCAGACTTCCAGAGTTCAGCCAATCGTTTTGTTTCAAGGCAATAAATTTGAATTGTTATTGTTCGCCCTACTATTTGCAAGCGAGTGCACGTCTGTGTGTCAGAGTGGCGCTGCATGCGCGAGCCACAGGTTGCACATTTGGTTTTAATTGCGGCCGTTTCAGTCCAGGGCAAATGGAAAGCACATGGAAACCCCTCCACCTGCCTTGAGTCAGCTACTGACAGAAACACAGCAAATCACACTGACAAGAGGAAAGGAGGCACTGAAAGAGAGTGAGAGAAAAAAAAACGATAGCGAGTTGATAGAGGTCGTGCAGTGAATAATTAATGATGGATCCGAAAGGAAAATAATCTTTAAAAGGTAACGGAGAACAATTAAGACTTCAAGACTAATGAAATGCAAGCAGACAAGTTGGTGCAGGTAGGGGGCGCTGTAGGGTCTGGGTTTTTCATTGGCCACACAGGATCCTTGTGTGCAGTTTGGAAATATGCCTGTGCCTGGCTGCCTTGATAAGAAACACATGCAATTCGGACAAAGAGACTCCTCTTGTATGATTCCCTCTGCTGAGGCGAGAACATAAACAAGCCGATTCAAATTAAAGAAGCCAGTGTCAAAATATTTAAACCCACCCAACCTGGGCTGAACCGATTTCAACAGAAACAAGACTGCTGCCCTCTGAGATACCGGCCTAGTTGCTTGACAAAAAAAGACTTTTTGATCCGGCCACAGAAGCAAGTGATGAAAACTGTTTTATGGAGAGATAAAACATTAAAGTGATTACAAAGAGTACGAAAAAATATTTCCATCAGCTTCGTGTTGTTATCAGAAATGTGTTTGAATGACCTTGTGCAGTTCAAACCACGTACTGCATTATATATAGACAGCTATACAGACTGATTCCTGCATTTAATACTTTGAACCTTCACTGTTTAAAGGTCACTGGTATTTCTTCTGTGTCCACGCATAATGCACACAGTCGTTTTCATGCGAGGAACATCCTGTGTTGTGTTACCGCTTATAGAGGCAGACGGCTATCACATGTGTGAGGCTAAAGTGTTTTTACTACTAAAAATAGTGTCTGTGGGAAAAATGTGTGTTTGCTGACAAGTTTCATTCATGCTGGTTTTGACTAACTGTATGAACAAGCAACCTTTTACAAGCCACAGATTTGAAAAGTTCTTGGAAGCTTTTTGGAAATTGGAATGCACATACTTTTTCCAAGTCTGTCACATAAAGTGTATTCTGCACACTGACATACAACATGCTTAAGGGCTATGAATACTTCAATTTTTAATTTATCTTTGCAAGACAGGCTTGTAAACAGCGTTTGCTAGGGAAACCCATTTCCGCATCAGTAATTTATTATTACTGTGACAGAGTACAGTAATTGTGACTTTATTTCTCACAATTGCACTTTAATTTCTTATAAGGTTGACTTTGTATCTCCCAGTTATGACTTTGTATCTCACAGTTGTAACTTTTCGTAACTGCAACTTTATTGTATTGTGGCTATATTTTAAAATGTGATTTTACATCTTACACACTGTAAACAAGAATTGTTGGTTTAATTTAAAAAAAAGTAAGTTACCTGGTTGCCTTTAAAATTTTTAGTTCAATAAAATTAAAAATTTGAGTTAATACAACAAAGATTGATTTAATTAACAGAAACTCAAAATATTAAGTTATCTGAACCACATTAATTATTGAATTTGATTTGAAAAAAGGAAAAATGTTGTGATAAATCATGAAAATTATTTCTTATAATTAATAATTGTAATTCACAGTGATTTTGTCTTAAAATTGCAACTTTATACTTCAAAATTGTAAATACATTTTTCGTAACTGCATGCGACTATAATGTCTCAAGTTTCACAATTGTGAAATCTGGACTATATTTCACTATTTCATAACTTCAACTTTATATTTATAGTTTACTGTGTAGAAACAGACAAAACCAAGAAGTGAAAAATCTAATCTATGCAATCGTTTTGAGCAATCACAAAGTGTCTCATTTAACTATATTAAAATTGAAGTAGTTTCTTCATTATTTCCTGCCTACAATTTGTGTAATCTTGAACTAAACTTAATTAGGGTGCACAAGGGGAGCTTGCGTTGTATCCGGGTCCGGTTGCGTATCCCTGTGATTCTCTCATCAGTGTGAGGTGGGGCATCCCATACCAATCAGCAGCACTCATCTCCCATCTCATTTAAGTCACTTAACTCCATGCCTAAAATGTGCCATACACAAACTCTCCTGCTCCCTTCAGCTCTTCTGAGGTCACAGCCAGCCTACCAAATGAGTTTCAAATGTTCATGTTATTTATGATTAGGTATCAATTCACTCTACAAATCCCTTGCAGATGTTTTTGTCACTGCAAGCCTCTTCCACATACATAGGCTTGTATATGCGTACGTGTGTGTGTTAGAGAGAGAGGGTCTTGTATGAATTATACATACAGCAGGTGTTACTGTTTACCACTAAGCCTTGAGCCTGGGTTATACATCACAGGCGTGGCAATATCATCTCAGTTCAGGCACGGACGAAAATACATTTACAATTTGACCCCCCCAAAGGAACAACAACAACTGCTAAAGTTTATTTAACAAAGTAACAGAAAATGGTGGTTTAATGAGAATTCCAACTAATAAATCAGCATTGTATTTTACTTTATTTCATGATTTTACAGGCTGCATGTTATATTATCACTCATTTTTCTATTTTTTTAGTTCCTTATTCATTCACTTGCATATTTAAACAGGTAAATAGGACACAAACCAATCCATCTTCAGCGTCTTTTTAGCCTGCGCTGTGCTTTTACACCAGTAGGTGGAGTCGTCAAAGTATCTGTCATGTATTCAATACTTTTTCCTTTGTGGTGATGTACCTTCAATATATATATATATATGTGTGTGTATATATATGTATATATTCATTAAAGTCAACATTGAATCATAATGTCAAAATGAATTACATAATATATAAATATGTGTATATTATCTAATGTTTCTGGTCTTGTTGTGCATGACTCATCTGTGCAAATGACACTAAAGCAAAAAATATTGCTCATCTAAATATATCATCAAAATGTAATAAATACCATATCCAATCAGTTCCTGATGAATAAAATCAATTCCCTGTTTACATTTTTCTCTTTGAATATCTGGTTTAACTCTGAAATACTTAAAATATGGGAATTGTGAACATGAACATCATGTATTTTATGAGGCGTTTGCTTGTTTCCTTGCATAACATGATAACACATAATAATGTTGTTATGTTATTAGCATAATTTAAACAGGAAGTGCAATTATTATTTGTCTCTTGCTTCATAGAAGTGGGCTTTATAGTAATATGACTGAATTTTAAGAAGAGGGACTGAATGTTGCAGGCCTCACCATTCGACTCATTATACAATTCCCTCGTGGCCTCTCCTAGAACATCTCTCTTACTGAAACTTACCCTTTCAGATCTCATCAGTCATAGGTTACCCCCGCTGACGGGTCTGCCTTGAGATTGACGCACACATCTTTAAACACACATACACTGCCTTATTCCTTCTTTTCTCTCTACCCTGTAAGGCATTCGCAGTCAAGCAAACCTGGACACACCACACACATACAGCTGTGTCCTTTGGGGTCCTCCACACGCCAGGTCTGTGCAGTTCTGAGAAGCTGAGATGGGACTTAAGGCTCAAAGGACACGAGGAAGACAGCGCACATGACCTTCCTCAACCCCTCTTTTCCTCTGCCTCAACATCTGGTTTGGTTATCCCTTTCCCTGCAGGTGATCCCAATCACACACACACACAGTACCTCAACATAACACACATGCACACACATGCGCGCCACCTCTTGCCCTCCGTCCATTAATCGTATCAGCCACATCATGCCCTCTGCTTTCGCCGTGATTGGTAAAGTAAACCCAAGACGTGAAAATGATGTATGAGCTGTTCTGCTACGGAAACGACAATCGAGCAGAACCTCAACCTCAGCCGGACCCCGCTGTGCCGCTCTCTCCCCCTTCGAAGGACCCCGCTCTTCTCCCAGAAATCCTTTTCTCCCAATAGGCAAGACACACCTGTCCTCCTTATATGTCACAACGGTTTACAGGCTGGAGTTTTTCAGCCCTTTATTGAAAGCATCTGAGCCGAAGGCTTGTTAGAAAGAGGACCTGCAGAAGGCCATTGCTGCCTGCCTTATGTGCTTCCAAAACAGCATCTTACTGTAAATGCAGTTAATTTTTGAACATTTAAGGCCCATTATGATAAACGCTGCACAAGCTTTTGTTGCACAGTAGAAAAAAGTCAAGATGATGCATTTTGTCATTAGATTTTTTTCAGTAGTGCAGTGGATTGTAATGATTCTGCGGAATGAGAGCATTGTGCTGTCATTGTGAATAATAAAAACATCAACTAACTGTTGTCTCGAAAGACAATGTGGGGTTCATTTTCAGCCATCTTGTCGTCAGCAATCACACTGCTATTTCTCAGCCTAAACACACCACACGCTGCCACAGCTTTCGCTGTAGAACAATGATCATCTCACTGAACCGTAATTCTGTCCCTTGAACCTCACAGAGAGGCTGTAATAATTAAGAGCAGTACACAATCACTGAATAAAAGCATTTTTTTCTTTCCATAAATGAAGCGGATGCACCACAGTAATGCATGTTAAATGTATGCCTGTGTGTGTGTGTGTGCACATACACACACACACATATATATATAAACACAAAACACAATAAAGTAGCCGTTTATTTTATTCTATAAAAATGACTTGAAATGAAATTTTAATGTATGTATACACTGTAAAAAGGAATTGTTGGTTTAACTTGGTTGCTTTAAAATTTTGAGTTTAATCAACAGAAACTCAAAATATTAAGTTATCTGAACCACATTAATTATTTAAGTTGATTTGACAAAAGAAAAAATGTGATAATGAAAATAATTTTTTATAGTGTATGTGTGTGTGTGTGTATATATATATATTACAGTCAAACCAAAATTTATTCAGACACCTTGAATATTTCATTCATTAATATAGTTTATACACTATAGTTTAAAAATTTTTTAATAAAATATGACAAGATCTCAGAGTTAAACTGTGTCAGAAAAAAATAATCTTAATTATGTCAGATAACACTTGGTCAGGTCAAAGTGTCAATTTTACTGGTAGTCCACTGTATGAAGAATTTTTTGGGTATAAAATGTCACAGTTTACTTTATTTTGCTATCCTCACTTACATAAATGAACTATAGTGTCCTGCACCCACTAGTAAAAATATATAAAAAATGTCTGAATATATATATATATATATATATATATATATATTTTTTTTTTTTTTTTTTTTTCACTCCCGAAAAGTCATTTTTATAGAATTACAGTAAACGGCCACTTCATTTTGACTTAGACAGTAACTAAATTTTAAAGATGGCGATAGGCTTATACAAAGCAATGTTATATCACAGCTTACCTCACACCAGTCCAAAAGAAGCGCGCATTCATCAAATTTTAATTAACTGACAATATATATATTTTTTTTATCTTAGTGGAGAATTGTGTGCAAACTACAAAACTGACCGAGAAGAAACTGATGGTAGAAGAAACAGACACAGTTGACATAGGCCTGTCTCACAACTGATCTGACATCTACGTGTTTGTAAGTTACTGAAACCACACATGAAAATACGCATTTATGCAGTGTACTATATGATGTGGCACCAATGGTTTCTACAAGCTCACGATACTTTTGAGAAAGTACCAGTATGATTTTGTTCACACACATATTTACCGAAAATGCTGTTATTATGAGGCCTGTGAATTCAGTTATAGAATGCCAAACAGTGTGTGAAGGTAGCCACATTAAGCATTAATCACCCTAATACAGGACTGACAACCGTATTCTGCTGTGTGAACATGGCCATACAAACCTGTCAGGCCAAGTTTCTGAATACAAAACAAGCGTTACTGATGTGTAAAAGTGGGCAGTGTTTCTATTAATGAATGTGTTTTTGACGTCAAAGAGTCAAGAACAAGTTATTTGTTGCTATTTCAATTACTGCTCTTTTTTTTGTGTGTGTGTGTGTGTGTGTGTGTTTTTGGTTCAACAGGCTATGTTTTCATAGACTACAATTAATTATTTAATGATAAAAATAAAAATTGTATGAATTTTATTTGTAATTAAAATTTGATCTCAGAATTTGGGAAATTAGATGCAAAATATATAAAAACAAACATTATAAAAGGTATTAATAAATGAGAAGTCAAAAAACATATTTATTTATTATTTTATTATGAGACAGAAGAACATTGTTTCTCTCAATTTCAGTAACACACACAGACCAAACCATATATTAAGAATTTTAGGGAGTCCTGATTTCATGTTAAGATTCTGTGACACACAGATGATGGCTGTCTTCCCACAGGAATCATCCACTGAGACTTCATGGGGATTCTTTGGATTAAAAAAAATTGTATTGTCATTTACCATAAAAGTCATATCAGTTTAAGTGGAGAGGTTCAAACTCTGGTTTGCTTTTATTCTCTGCTGTGCCGCTCTCTGTTCTGTGCATGCATGTTGAGTCAATGTATCGTAATACATCCCCAGGAATCATAATTACATTAGTTTGAAAAGATGTCAGGGGTGTGCATGTGTGTGTTGGGGGGGTGGGGTGTGGGGGTGGGGGGTGTGGAGAGGGAGGCTCATCCCATTTTGTGGAAATGCTGAAACTCCAGGAGGTCTGACAGCCAATTAAATAAGCACCAATCCAGCTCCACCCTACCCCCACCCACCCTTCGCTCCAAGACCCCCTGCACCTCCTATTCAACACTCATTCCTCACTCAGAGAGGTAGACAGAGAAAAAGCAAGAGTGAGAGACTAAGGGAGTGAGAGAGAGACAGAAAGAAAGAGAGATCTCTATTGTCATCACTGTCTGTCAGTCATAGCCATGGGCCTTGGAGGTAAAGCAGATAGACCAAAGAGCAGAGAGAGGCCATTGAGTCTTCGGATAAGTTGGGTACCTTACAAGTTTGGGTGTTTTCGGTGGGGATTCAGCACAGAGCAGAATTTAAAAAAATAAAAATAAAAAAAAAACAGAAACCCAGTCATTGGCCAGGACACCTGTAAGGATGGAGAAAATGACTGACCCATAGCACTTTTATATGATATGTTAAGCATGACAGGAGAAGACGATAGTTTCGGATTTTTGCTCTGCGTCCCCTCAGTCCAAATCAAAGTTTTCATGGATAGCCAGAATATGTCTGATCTTATATAAAACAAAATTTCTAGTACTACTAAATACAGTATTCTACAATATATTCTTCAATCCGCAACATTCTCCCACAAAAAGAAAGAATGTCATTTGCAAATCTGTCTTTTGCGAATATTATTATTGCTATCAAAACAGTTGTAAAGGGATTAAAAGTGGGGGTTTAAAAAAGAAACACAAGGGAATGAGAAACAGATAAGAAAGAACATTGCATGAATTTCTCTCCAGATCAATCTCTGATCGTCACTCAATAGTTTGTATCAATACAGTGAAAGAATAAAAGTCTGAAATGCTAGTGAATGGACATTCATCATGGCCACTGCATCAGAATCTGCAGTTAGTCTTTTCACATCCTCTTTGGTCATTACATGCAGAGCTCAGAGAACCACAGGAAACTGAATACTAAAGAGAGAAAACACGCACACACGAGACTAAACACGTTCATGGCAATGTTATAAAACTGCTTCGAAACAGTGTAACTTAAAAAATAAATAAATAAAACAAGAACTTGCAGGAAAGATCCAGGGTCATTCAAAACCACATATTACTATAGTTGTGAGAAAAACATGGATAAAAACAGACATGCTTCTGGTTTGACTTATTTCATTACCTAAAGAATATGCCTGGGTTAATTCTATAATGTTTTAACATCTGTTTGCCATTGTCTGTATTAGCAATTTAATCTGAAATCGCGCCCTATTTGTCAAAAAACGCCGTTTATTTTTTTCCTTTGCATTTTTTTTATGTTAAGTCACGTTGCTTCAAAAATGTTTAAAATCCATAGCCAAAATAATCAAAGGAAAGAAGCACGTTTCCAGAAAGGATCAGAAAGGTATTTGGATGTACTTTAAATAGCCGGTTAAATGAGCACGGCGGCTTTGGACTTGTGTTTAACGGACTCTCCTGTGTTTTACAGCGCAGGATTCCGTCGACTTGGCCGCTGTGTTCTAGTGTTCTAAACGCTTAATAATATTCAGCTAGCATACTTAGCATAACGTTTAAGTTGTAACTTAAATAACAAGTTTATCATGTGGGTGGGTGCATTTATATTATAAAAATTAGGCCTCAAAAAACCTGGTAGGCCTATTGTCTGTGCGATGACTGTGGATGTTATTAATTATTATTATTATTAAAATATATAATGTGTGTAAATATGTGATATTGTTAATATATCAATTAATTATTAGTTTTAAATCATTACAATGGCTAGATTTACAATATCTTGAAAACTTGCTGAATATAACTAAAAATGATTAAAGGAATTATTTTTAAGAATGTTCCATCAACTCATCGCTATTTTTGAACTTTTCAAATAAGCATTTGCTTAATTCAGTTCTGAGTTTGACGATTTTCAGTTATGACTTTTCTTTAAGTAGTTGCAAGCTGTTTGTCTTTAGTTGGCCTCCAATGTTTCTTATAAATCCATGATGAATTTTAGAAGGCATGAAGTGATATTTTAGTTCTCAGCTGGGCACCTCAGACACAAAGGGAGAGGTATGAGGCTGCCTCAGGGGGGCGAGAGAGTCTCCTGCCTGAGAGAGTTCAGAGTTTTCCATTGAACACTTACGATGATGCACCTTCTGTCTTGATACAGGTCGGTCGGCCCACTGAATTGGTAACACGGTAAAAAAAAAAAAAGTAATCAATAAACACAGATCAGTAATTCATGTACATTAAATTTACAATATTTATAAATGTATATAAATCAAGGGTGTATGACATTTGTCTATCACTATTGGATGTAGACATTATTGTATACATTAAGCTCATATAATTTGTTAATGTATACATTAACAAATTATATGAGCTTTACATAATGTATACAATAATATTTAATGCTGTTAAAAGTAAAGGTTATTATAAATCGTTACCAATGCAAGTTTTTTAAAACTATTTGTTTTGAATGCTTCAACTTCATATAGGCCTTATAATTCTGCATAGGCCTGAGAAGTTCGCGAACTAACTAATAAAGTCTTTTAAATAAGTTTTTTTGAAAACGGACTTAATCGAAAGAAATACAATTAATGTAAATAAACAAATGCATAAATAATAATTATTTATTATATACGTTCTTATTGCTTTGCCTTAAGCATTTAAACGTTGGTATTTTACTCTACGCTTACATAATAACACATAAAGCTATTATATGACCATATAAAACGTCACACATTAACTCCTCTGCTATCTTTAACGCGTGTTAACAGTCTACAAACACACAAACAACCAAACAAATAAATAAAAACTGACTTATTGGTAGGCCTAATTGTAAAATTGCCTATATGCATAGCATATCTTTCAGGTTTTCGTATAACTATTCTATTGAATTTATTTTAAACAGTACTCGACTCAAATATGAAATAAACAAGAGCTTTTGGGTTGTTTTATAAAGGGTTTACACTGTAAATATCCCAAATACAGTTGGCAGCGAGATGTATTGTCAATGAAGTGAAAGGACTGATAACACGAACTATATGAGAGGCCCTACTGGCCAGCAGCCTGCATAAATTAATGAATGTTTTATACGTCAAGTACCCACGTCAATCTGGAAAATCTACAAAACACAGATGTGTCTTTGGTCTTGTAAAAAAAGAATCGAGGAAAAACTGGTTATTTGGCCTTCATCCTCTACTGGCCGTCGTCGGAGTAAGGCTTTGGGTCATAGGCAGGCTGTTGGTCTGGCGTGAAATTTTTTTAGAAAGATTGAGTAATTGTAAATCACAATGTTCCATTAACCATAATAGGGCCTTACCACAAAAATGCGTAAATTGACTGTCTTGATTTATTATAAATTTAGTCTTTTCCTCTAAGAATATACTGCTACTAGCCTAACTCCGTCATCGTATTCATAAAAACCCCTTCTGCTCAAGTCAGTTTGAATTAACTTCAGAAACTCGTCACTATTCGCTGCAGGGCTCCGTGTATTGTTATATATACAGAAAGAAAAAATTTAATATTTTTTTCTGTGTTCTTGAATTCTTGTTTTTGTTAAGTCAGTGCACGAAGTAAACCGGTTATGTTGTCTATTTATCCGTCATAAGGATACCCAGTTTATCGTTAATCTAACGGTTAATCTCAAAATTACAAAACAAATACAAACATATAGGCTTGATCATGTAAAAATATGATCAAACTCCCACTCCCACATACGCAAAAGTCCACACTGTATTATATATATGCCTGCATAAATTGAAAAACATAATATAGGTATAAAAAGTATATAGGTTTAAAAAGTGTGTGTGTATATATATATATATATATATGTGAATATAAATGTGTAGAATAATAGAAAATAGAAGCCTAGATAAGATGAGAAAATAAAAAGGCTTGTAGTTTGCTTTAGATTTGGGGCAAGATATGTTTCCTGAATTATGTGGGGCCTATACGGCAATGTTGAATTGGATTTGCTTTTGTGCATGTTGATAAAAACACACATAAAAATGTGTTCAATTATGGCGGTACAGAACACACACACAAAGCTTTTTAGTTTTAGGCAATTGTGTCACCCACCAAAGTATTTCACCACCACAAATATAATTCTTTGAACTCTTTATAGGCTTCTAAAAATTCCACCAACAAAATCTTAATAAACCCTTTATTTCTGACCCATAGAGTTATAAAAATCAGACGACAGATCTTAAAGACGAGATTTGCTTAAAGACGATTTAAAAAAAAAATCAACAACAAAAAACAACAACAACATAAAAATAGTTTGTCTGTGTATAGATATTTTTAATAGACACGCAACAAAACATGACTCATAATTAATAATTGGTTGATAGATAGGTCGATATAATGTAACAAAAATACATTACATGACCAGGAAAATAGCTTTTATTTTTCACACTAAGAAACAATACATCAGATTACAGTATTTTGGACCTGAAAACATGATGTTCAAATGTAAAATAAATACATAATAATACAGTAAAAATGCGAGCTTAATAAATAACAATTTAAGTCTCTTTCAACAACTAAATCAGAATCGCAACTGTAGAAGGCTATGCGTGGAGTTAAAATAAAATGGATTTAAAATGTGTGTATTCGTTATTTCAGAATAATTCGGCTTTAACATTCAAATACAATTTAACATGTTTGAATTCGTACATAAGCTAATATGCCTATATACTGTATACTAAGGGTGACTATAAAAATTGCGTAGTTTAAATCAATAAATTCTAAAGCATGTGTATGTTACCAATGATCCAAACAATTGTCCTCCAAGACATTTGTGGATACCCAATTAATTATTCATATATGTCCCTTTGAAAACAGCCTGTAAAATTGTTAATAAATAGGCTAAATAAATAAATCGCTGTATCCCACCTTAATAGCAATGTGACCTCCGAGACATCCCCTGCATATAAAACATCCTTGATGTGAAAACGACGAATTTGTTTAACCACACAAAATTTCTTTCTTTCTTTTTTCCCCAAATCTTGCTGATTGTCGCGATTATCTTTACCATTACATACATTATCGTACGAATCCGAAATGCAAGTAGAAGAAAACAAGCAAGCGCGACATTCGAAACTCGCGCCAAATTCCCCAGTCTCTTGTTGGTCATTAGGACGAGCCAATGCTGCAACGCGTGCTGATCTCGTAGTGCTATTTGGAAACATTTACAAATAGTCTACATCCGTGACCATGTTGCATGACAACATTAGAGCGTTACGCGGAGAAGAACGTTAATGCTCGCGGTGCCATTCATTGCCTTTTTAAAGACTAGCCTACATGTAATAACAGCTCTCGGAGAAGACTGCGAAATAAGCTATCTAGCCCCCCCTTTCAGACGATACAGTCCGCTCTGCAATCTTCCTCACTGTTGTATTCCACAACAACGATCTAGACGTATCAAAAAACGCAAGATGTTTGGCGTGTTGTATATCTTCCATTGTAGGTCCATTTCCACAACAGCGTTTGAAGCACCGGAGGCGCGCCATTCTTCTTAACGCAAAATCACAGGCGTCTTTAGGTAGCAGGGTTGGAGAGGAGTCGTGCAAGGGGATCTCCCCTCCCCAACCCAGCCGCTGAGGTGGATAGGGGGAGGGGAAACCCGCTGGATCTACGGGAGGGAGCCCTTGGCCAGCCGCGCAAAAAGGAATTCCCACCAAACGTAGTATATATTTAAGGGGGATCCGTAGACTCGATAGACACAAACAACTGCCACGTTATATGTGCATTCCGGTCGAGCCACAATTTTATTTAGACCTCATAAAACACAATGTTGGAGAAGCTGCTCTGAAATACAAGGAAAGGTGTGTGGTTTATAGATAAGATCATTTGGAAATGAATGTGATCCAGTTCTTTCCACAAATAGTTTAGGGCAATCATACGTTGCATAGCCTGTTCCCAATGAGAACCGATTGAATAGCAGAATTTAAATCCAGCACGAGCAAATGTTTGTTTAGTCTGTTGGAGCTTAAGGTGTCCACCTTAAAACACGAGCTGAGCTCTTTCAAATGGAGAGAGCTCATGATGGTGGTTAATGCCCTGGTCAGATGTTTTGCTTGGCTACTTTTTGGAAAGCTAAGACTATTGATTTGCAAAAACAAAAGGGTACTATAATAATAGCTGAAAAATGTCTCAGAATAAATTAAGTGATGGTGAAGTCATCAATAGATCAATGCATGCAGTCTGGTGTAGGTGGTGTGTGCGTTCGTGTGTGATTTAAAAAAAAAAATGTTTATAACTATTGTTATGTGCAATTATCTGTTAAACATTGTATAATGTAAGTATACATTGCATAATCTAAAGGCCTGGAGAATTGCAGTGTTACCACAAAAAAAAAAAAAAAAAAAAGTCGAGGCATGGAAATTTGGAAAGTATTGTGAGTTGGGGTTTCGCATTTCAAATGAATTACTCTCGGCTTTCCAACAGTCGCAGTTCACACCTATGTAAACGCACCCCGGAGGGCAACAGATTTATTTGCAAGAGAACTATTTTACCCCTCCTTTTTACCCTCGACTCGGTGATGGATGGACGATCTCTCTTTGTCTAAATGCAAATAGACTTTAACCCTGAATTAATGGATAACTCCGTAGAGGGGTGATTACTCGACTTTCGGGTTGATCTGCCTTTCTCGTAGTCCGTCTGTCACCAGCTACATGACAATTGATCATTTGACGCACATTTGGTGCACCCCCTGAATGTGCGAATTACTACCACTCTAGTCTAGACAATCGAGTTCAACTGACGGTGTTCCTTCTACACGGGTTTATTAATCAGCTAGACCGGTATCTATCTATCTATCTATCTATCTATCTATCTATCTATCTATCTATCTATCTATCTATCTATCTATCTATCTATCTATCTATCTATCTATCTATCTATCTATCTATCTATCTATCTATCTATCTAATCTGATAGCACATTGCATTCCATTTTTGGTGTAAACAAAACGAAGCAGATATACTTGGTGGGCAATTTTGTGTGTGTGTGTGTGTGTATGGGGGGGGGGGGCTATTAGATATTCTTAATTATTTGAACTGAACACTTTTATAACATGCCCCTTCATGATATGGGAGTTTTTATCTTATTTTCACTTTCAGTAAAATGCTACCATTTTTACTCTTCTGCTGTCCAGTGACAATTTAGAAAGTAAATGCGACTGAAGCCTACTGTTTTAGTAATGAACGCAACTTTAATTACGCACTATGGGAGGGGCCGTTCACACAGAACACGTTTATCAATTCAACTGCGCTACTTTTTCATTGTTTTTCATTATTTAAACATGCTCTAGTCAGACTTTGACCTTTGCACTCGCATCCTTTACACCGTCTTGTGCATGACGCGGTGTTCTAAAACGCGGCGCTTAAGTTAAAATAAGTTCAACTTTTTTAAAAAAAGGCGTCTATGCCTGCACTGACCTGCGTCTCGTGATTTTAACCACAGAAACGCGTTCTGTGTGACAAGTAGAAAGATAAACAATGAATTCTTACTTCAGTGTTGTTATTTAGGCAGACAGTTAACAGCAAGCAAAAGGGGGCAAGGTTTCTGATGAACAATGCATATGCATTTTAAACACTTACATTATGTCCTTGCTCCGTCCATGCAATAAATGCACGTTCTTGAATTAATTTTAACTGCTCATATGACCCATATGACCCTCTGCTTTTCCGTGAGTGTATGACGCGCCTGCCATATACTTTCAGCTAAGAAAAGAAAAATAGCCTACTACAAGTTTCTTCTTATTTTTCTTTGATTCGGTATTCTACAGCCCTTCGTCAAACTTCTCAACACACCGCCCACTTCAGTGTTTTTAATAAATGCACAAATAAAAAAAAATTACGCTATCTGTACCTAAATTCTGATTGGGTGAGCAAGGCAGACGTTTGGGTGGGCTCAGCACACCCCTGCCCATGCCTAGAGCCGGCTCTGGGGTAAAAAATATTCTCATGATTTGTTATCACAACATTTTTTCCTTTGTCAAATCAACTTCACATAAATCAATAATTAATGTGGTTTAGACAACCCGATGTCACAGCAATTCGTACGTATTTTACGAGGTGGCTAATTCGTACAAATTCGTACGTTTTTTGCTAAATCGTACGTATTTACGAGTTGCCAAATTCGTAAAAAAAAACCTACCCGTCACTGAAGTTTAGGCAAATCGTATGAATTCGCACGAATTAGCCAAATACATACGAATTGGTCGCGAGATAGCGTTGGGTTCAGATAACATAATATTTTGAGTTTCTGTTGATTAAACCAATCGCCTTCACTGTAATAACTCAAATTTTTAATTTCAATGAACTCAAAATTTTAAGGCAACCAGGTAGCTTGCTTTTTTAAAAAAAGAAAAAGAAAAAAAAAAGAAAAGTTAAACCAACAATTCTTTTTTTACAGTGAATGGATGGATGGATGGATTAATTAATTAATTAATGTTTCACTGAAAGTAAATTAATAAAGATACTGATACAGTTCTTTCTTTTTTCAAAGTCATACATATGCTACATTCATTTAGATTTATTTTGCTGCTGTTTTAAAGAGAGTTCTGCATGTCAGCATTACATTGCAATAAGTAGCCAATAATGTTTGGAATTTTGGATGCAATCTCCAACGTTAACTCTGATAAACATAACATGGCTGTCATTTACCCCTGAGCTAGCTGCAGACCCCCTGTGGTGGTCTGTAAGGAGCCCCATTTAAAAGCTATAAAGAACACAGCAGCGCGTGCAGAGAGGGGAATGGGAAGGCATTTTGGATTTGATTTGAAGTTTTAGGATCAGACAGTAGATCTGTTTATGAATGCAGTGGATTTTTAGAGACTTTCTCTAAAAATGCAGAAACCTTATTTGTAAATTATTGTTTGACTTTTATTGCTGCAATTTACCAAGTAGATCAGTTTGCATTGTTAATTTACTAATCCCTTTTCCTCTCTTTGTGTTTTGTGTAATGTTTTTGACTGCAATGTTTCATACATGCTGAAACTTGTAGCACCAGGGTTGAGCATTTATAATAATGTAACAAATAGAGAGGGCTGAAAATGTGCATGCAATACATGTGTGTGTGTGTGTGTGTGTTCAGTTGCGTCCTGGTCTTCAGCACGACTTGCACATTATTACCAGGGGTACTAAAATTTTATTTCCAGCTAACATTGTCAGGATACAGAGTGTGTGTGTGATTGAGTGTGTGTGTGCGCGAGAATATGTGTATAACAGCACTATTGCCTTTTGCCAAGGGGGGCGTTTGCTCATGTAGCTTGTAAAACTCAATGTCTGGGCACCCTTTAAGCCTTCCCTATGAAATATCACTTGTGTTCTTGCTGTCCGGTGATAAAAGAGCCAACAGGATTTGGAACTGATCTATACAGAAGAGGCCACCTGTTGCAGAGGACAAGAGAGATACAACATGAACCATTATCAGCATGCAATATTATGCGTCATGTAAGACCTCATTTTGTTAATAAGCCATATTTAATGCATGTGAAAGTAATTTTGCTGTTAAAAGGATACATATAAGCAAATATACACACTTAAAGGGGAGTTTCACCAAAAAAAATGATTTTTTCACCCTCATGTCATTCCAAACCTGTGTGATCTTTTTTGGAACGACACATCACTGGTAACCAGACAGTTGACGGTATCATTGACTTCCATAGAATTTTGTTTTTCCTACTATGGAAGTCAACAGCTACCGTCAACTGTCTGGTTTGGAACAACTTGAGGGTGAGTAAATGATAACAAAATCTTTTTTGGGTGAACTATCCCTTTAAGTGACTTTCATAAGAAAATCAAAGATTTTCTTTCTTTTACCTATATCTTTTAGTAATCTTTTGGAAAGTGCTGTTTGCAAGATAAATAGTTAATAGATAATTAAAGGCATGAATGTGATGTAAAAGTCAATAAACAGATCAGGAGGTCTAGGCCCACAAACCTTTCCTTCGCTTATTTTTTCCTCTCTTTTTGCTTCCTTAAATCTGTTCCCATCCATTTTGTGGCTGATGGATTCGGTTGTTCATTCTTCTCATAAAATCAAATCAGCAGTGGTCTTGGGACCTTGGTGTGTATGAGAGGGTGAACGCAGGGTCGTCTCGTTCTCTCTGTACATCTTTAAAAAGAAAGCGATGCCCAAGGCCTGGAGACAGAGACTGATAAAAGGCAGCAGAATGTGAGAAAGAAAGGAACGAGGGACAGTGGGGAGAGGGAGGAAAAGAGATGGTTCATTGTTGGGTGGGCAGTCCCATCACTTGATGACTGTGGTACTCCTCAACCCTGCAGCTGGGTTCTGATGCCCTCACAAACTGTCTTTCTTCTTCCCAACAACAACCATGGCTTCGGGGGTCACAGAAGATGCCTGCCCTGCCACGTGATGGCGCTACAGATGTGGTGAGGGAACTTCTTTAACAGCCAGGGCAAAAAGCAAATGCGTCAGATACAAAGGGAATGTCACAATACTGTCCTTGTATCTTTCTCCCAGCTGCTGTATTTAACAGCTGCAATAAAGAGCTTATTTGAAAAACCTGAAAAAAGAAGAAATTGAATGCCTCAGACTTTTTAAGGGATGTCTCTGTTTGTTGTTCTCTGTGTACTACATCTAATGCCTCATGCATATGTATGCAAGTGTTTAAATCAGACCTCTAGCTCTGATCTGAAGATAAAAGAATTGAGCACTGCTCAATCCTGTTCACATCTATCAACCTTTGACCAAGTCATGCTGCTGTGGATTTGGAACTGTGGTTTGGTGGTGTAAATTTTGCACTGGGTATTTCTCTTTATTTTCTTATTCATAAACATGTGATAAGGATCAGGGAATTAACACACCTGATGCAATTCCTCGTTTTCTAAATACTCTTGTAGTTTGTTTGTTTTTATATATAAAAAAACTAGACCACATACACTCTGCATACCTATTTCTTCTCTGCGTTCTACAAATGATTTTACTCTAGAAAACCTAAGGTACTGACAACCGCATTTAGCTATAGAAAATCCGCATCGTGTACCGAATCGTGCATCCAAGAAGTCGCGTATTTGACCAAATTGAAGCGGGCGACCATATCAGTGACGTCACTCTATTTTGGACATTGACAGCTTGTCTGGGTTACGATGCAAGGAAAGCACAAAACACATGGTACGTTTCTTTACTCATTCACAAATTTTGATTCCGTTTCGTCCCTCTACAGTTCCCCACACCAACCCTGTCTGAGGGAGGTCCGCATGTCTTTTAAACTGCGCGAGAGAGCGACAGATTTACGACCAACGAGCATAAACAAAACACGCGGCCTCTATCGACGGTTTTCTAAAACATTTCTATCGTTAATATTAATATGGTCGTAAACATCTCCGCCACATGCTTTTATTGTATTTTTTTATTCATTGTCTGTGAAAAATCGAAATGTCTCTATAGTTATCACTATATCAGGCTTGTGTCAATCATCCTGTTTCGGAAGTGACTCCTGTATTCCTTACACACACGGGACGATAATTTAAGTGATTCACTTAGTATGTAGCCTATTTAAACGCTACTGTCACTTCTATATGTGGCCTTTGAGTTGCTTTCAATGGTTATTTCTTGGCAGTTCATGCTCTTTTGTAAATTGAAGCATAGCCTTTAGTCTACTATCAAAAAATCTAAAATGTTTTGGAAATCATGGATCTTTTAGAAAGTTTTCCTTTTATTGGATTGTCGACAGCTTCAGATCGAAAACAGGGAGGAATTTAGAGTCTTATTTTTCTAACATATTACAGCTGTGATCACAGCGGACTAAGCACAGACAGGTTTACTGTGATTTCTCCAGTGGGGATAGAGATACGCCCTTGATAGGTCTGTCCAAAGGCAAAATTGCAGGCACAAGGAAGAAAAGTACTATCTGTAGATATACTTAAAAACAGTAGATTGTCTTTCTTTTCTTTTTTGAACTTTTTTACCTCTTAGGACGGATTTTACTGGTTTACCTACGATACAGATTTTCTTTTAAGGCTAGTAAACATATCTACTTTAAATTTAATTTGCCATAAGTCCATGTCCTGTTTTTCCCGAAATATTTTGTCATCTCACGATATTTGCCTGTGTTTTATTTAATCCACCATTCTGATTAATCTGTGAATCTCATCATCTCAATGCTGGCCTGGAGGGGCTGAATGATGATTGAAAGGCCAATGAGGATTTGTTCTCCAATGAAAATTACTATATTAAATGACATTTTTGAAATAGATTTATACATTTTGTTTCAAATATGCAATATATGAGGGCAGGGCAAGAAAAATCTTTGTACAGAGGGACTGATTAGATTACATTTCAATTGAAATAAATGGAACTTGCATTAAAGCATTCCAGAATCAGTCACATATTTGCATCTTCTGACACTTATATTCTGGTAGGACTCTCTCCTTGCTCTGGAACAAATAAGAAGCATGGATCTTAAGTTTTGTCACACTGTAATTTTAATTAACGCATCCATAGAAGATAAAGGTTAGGAGTTTGTAGCAGGATACCATCATTCATGCTTTCATGAATATGGAGAGGTTTAGCTCCATCACTTTAATCTTCCGTTAGCTACCCCGAAGCTTTCTTAGTGCAGACAATAGTGTTAATTATTCCATGCTTCTCTCCTTCAAACACTTACCATTCACATATGTTTATGCAACAAACAAGGAAGTGCCCAAAACACACAGTCATTAAGAATATTCACCACACAAGCAAATGATGGATATAATTTCTGCCATTGCAGTCATGCCAATGACATTGTTTTTAACGGCACAGCAGGGTCATTTGGGGTTAATAAGTTTGTGTCCATGAAAAACCATAGGCAACTGACTTTTCATGTCCTCTCTTGATTGATCCCTTTTGAAATTGTATTCATAAACACATGTGAGCGTCCATATAAGCCACTGTATGTGCAATATTATGTAGATGTGCTCTGTTCTGGCAGGTTGCTGTTGTCCCCAGCTTAGATGCATAACTGTTTAAATACACTTAGACACCTTTGACTGCTAATTATGAGTGTGCAGACGTAAGCATGCTAGCAGATTTGTCTCTGATTTGTTTGTCATTTGGAGTAGGCCTGCTAAAGGAATGTCCACATCTGATAAATATAATATGTCAGCTGTAATGAGTAAAACTGTTGCATTCAGCACCTTTCCGCACTTTGTAATAATTTCATGAGCAAGTTGTAAAGCATCTTTGGGTATTTTATAAGCATTGGCGGTCTGTGTGGGAATTTTTCTAATATGTAAATCAGTTTGATTAAACCAATCAAAGATTGAATCAGGTTTGATTTTTTTAAATATTTGCTGACAGTCATATATGTTCACTAAAATGTTTTTGGAGTTTTCTTTTTTTAAACAAAGATTATTGGAGTAAGTTTTACAAAAAAACTTCAATTTTTTACATTTAATTCAGTGCCAGTTGCCGTTTCTTTGTAATAATTGGTGAAATTTCCTACACTGTAAAAAAAATAATTGTTGTTTAACTTAAAAAAGTAGTAAGTTACCTGGTTGCCTTTAAATTTTGAGTTCATTGAAATTAAAAATTTGAGTTAATACAATGAAGGCGATTGATTTAATAAACAGAAACTCAAAATATTGTTATCTGAATCACACTGATGATCCAAGTAAAATCAAGACAAAAGAAAAAAATGTTGTGATAACATCATGAAAATAATTTTTAATTAACTGCTTGTAATGCACATTAGAAGTTAACTTTAACATTCTCACTTTTGCTGTTAGGTTCATTTTAAACACATTTTTAGTAGTCTTAGCCTGCCTCTACATCACTTTTAATAAAATTGATGACTTAGTGATATTCTCAAAAGTGTTGTTTCTTTGTGTAAAACTTTTTTCTTTCTTTTTTTTGCCTCGAGTGCACCTTTAAAACTGCGCGCCTGTTTAGCAGCACAGCTGTAACCCTTTTCAGGTTGTAAAGGTATGAAAAGTAGCACTATCAATATATTTGTGTAAAGCTAAAAGTCTTGCCTGCATCGCTAAAAAGGTCTCACTCGATCAGTGCTCACGGGACGGAAAGCGTTAAGTTTCTGACGTCATCATTCCCGGGGCGGTGACCTTAAAGGTAGGGGTGGGGGCAAATTTTTGCTCCGGGGATGAGTGGGAAATGCTCCT
Organism: Elopichthys bambusa; assembly: GCA_037101425.1. Lineage (NCBI taxonomy): Eukaryota > Metazoa > Chordata > Actinopteri > Cypriniformes > Xenocyprididae > Elopichthys > Elopichthys bambusa. The sequence continues at coordinate 7,993,082 of CM074449.1, forward strand.
CGCTTTCAAGGCAAATAGCCTGTTTTGGATGTAAAAACATAACTTGTTTGTAAGAGTCGGGCATTGCTTTTCTTTCAGGACAACAAATGTATTTTGTAATGGATTGCCTGTGTTTCCTCAAGGTAAATCTGTAGTTCTTTAAGTAAACAACATATTGAAGCGAACGTGTGTTTGTGGTGTTTCTGGTACTGATCTTACCACCTCTACATATCCTCTGTTCGCAGACACTTTGGATTTATCGAATGCATTGTATCAGAACCTTTAACAAAACGCGTATGTACATTGAGAAACAAGAGTTAAAATCGGCTTGAAACATCAATATTCTGTACAGTTGCTTCGATGTATTCTAATTTCGCACGGTCACGATCGACTCGTGGTTTGTCTGCGATGTCTTTTAATTTCCTGAAGTTACCACATGAAACCGGCTACTTTAGTTCGATTAAGGTAGGTTCTTTTTGCAGATCATGTGGAAAGTCCAATATGGTGGAGAAGATCTGATTAAGTGTATCCAAGGTCTGTACGACGCAAAGGAAAGGGGTCGCTTTCCCCCTAATCTTTTCCAAGGTCCCGTTCGGTGCAAACATGCAAAAAAGTAGAATAGTTCAAGGTGTGTTAAGGAGTTGGGGTATGCTCAAGAGACACGTGTCCTCTCCCCTAATTAAATGAGGCAAAAATGCAATGGTCTGGATATGACAGCAGATTAAATTTCGTTCGCCTCTCCATCAATTTTCTGTTTAATGTCACTGAGCTCCATTGTGGGAGAAGAGGACGCGTCATCCAGCCATAAATTTGTGATTATAGAGGCTCGAGGAGGCAGTTGGCTCTATTCGGACGGATTTGCTCCGTACCTTCAGATAGATCTTCAACAAGCAGAAACCATTCAAGTGTCTTTTATATACCGTTTAGGCTTTAAAGAGTTTTTACCGGACTAGACTATGATTAAGTAGTCATGATAAATTAAAAACTCTAACTCTATTTGTTTTTCCAAAGATTTGTTAGAAAGCTCTACACGAGGAAAGGACACTTCAGACGGCTTTTTCTTTATCAAAGATTTGAATCCAGATCACGGGCGAATTTCCCCATTTTGCATAAATCAATAGTCAACCCTTATTCTAAAAATATTTTCTGTCTGGATGGACTTCCATTTTTATAGGTAGGTGTTTTCTACTCATCTGATTGTGATTTATTGCAGCCATCAGGACTTTTGCAGAAGTACTGAGAAATAGTGCAATAGCTACATGTTTACTTGTTTGTTTGTGTTCTTTATGCAGCACGTATATGGGTTGTCAGAATAAATAATGGCTTCCTACAAGGCTGATTTTGACATTAAAATACACTTTTCATCTCAGATATAGCTACACCATTCAACCAAGAACTATTTAACGGTCAGTAAAAAAGTGACTTTTGTAGTATTTTTTGAGAAGCCCGTTTCTAAAACTGCTTTTACATTGGCTTTGAATTCGGTATTTTAAAACTGAATCAATATACGTACATGTACATTTGATATGGGAATTTTACAAAGATACCAATACCAATCTCGGAAGATCACTATTTATTAGGGTACAAAAGAAACGCCGTTCTGTGTAAAATGGGAAAGGGCCTTTTGACCGGATATTTGACTGTACTGACTTTTTCATTGTTTGTGCTGGACTATCAAACAGTTTGCCTCACACACAAAAAAAATAAAAAAATAAAAAATTGTAATAGTTATAAATTATATTAAATATAATTTATTTTAATTTTTACTTATTGTTTCAGCACACATGCTAAATATTTGTACTTTTGTAAACAACATCTCTACTATTCTCGTTTAGTCATTTATTAAGTAATTAATTGATTAGAATTTAGTAATTTGTATTGTTTTACTCACCCAAGGTTATAGGGTCAAAACATTATTACTGTTGAACGAAACATGTATTGATGGTAGATGATTTTATATTATTTCAGTCTGTTTGGATTGAGCCATTGGTGAAATTTAATACTAGCTATACATTTGTTTATACAACCAAATTAAACTCGGAATGACTTAGTTTTGTTTCCATAAAAATCAACATGTATTAAGGGACTGCTGGAGAGACACTTAGACGTCGATTGATAACAATGTGTAAAACACTGAATACATAGCTGTGAGAGGAACTATGAAGATCTGACACCCACCAGGCTGTGATACAAGCATATAGGCCTACTACATAGGCTACACTCAGATCAAGACAGGACCGAGTCCCATGTCAAAACCGAGTGGGCCACTGACAATGCTTTAAAAGCATGTACTGAGCCACCCCCTTAAGGATTTTTTGACTCTTTACATACAGACTCATTATCGCAAGCAGTGTAGACTGTCATATATTGCGTTGTGTGACTATATCTCTCACAAGATTTTTATATAATGTATTTAATTGGTTGCACTAGCCTACTTTGTTTTAGATTTATGGCAGCATCAACAGCTCGCAGTCATTCCATTGTATGTGGATACTTTTGTAACTCGTATTTTGAACAACGGTACAACCCGAAGGAGATTACTTGAAACAGGTATTGATGTAATATTATTCACTAATTTCCTAGTAATTAGACCACTCATCCGATTAATATTCAATTTCTTTAGTCACGTTAAATTTGGGAGATAAGCTTTAAGGAGCATTTTACGAATTATAACAGTTTTTAAAGGTATTTATAAGACAGTCTCATTAATGAAGCACTATGGGGGGCAAGTCTTCAGTTTCTTGTTCATTATAAATGGGTCAGGCAAGAATTAGTGCATATCAACGGCATATTTACTTCCCCTTCATCTGCGCTGTTTGGTGCTTTCGTTGTTCTAAAGTACTAGGAAGATTTGCAAGGTAATAGCAGAAAGTTTCTTGAGTATTTTTTTGTTTATTAAATCAAAACAACGTTATTTAAGCGTTTTTATTTATTAATTTATTTTTGTTAGATTCATTTAGCCTACCTCTCTATAGTTTGACTTCTAGCTTTTACAATAAAACAGGTCGTAATGAGGTAGGTTTGTGCCATTTATGGGGGTGAAGCAGTACTTCCCTTAATTGGACACAGATGGGCTTTTTCTATCGATAACGCCATTCCCTGGAATTTATAAAGGGCAGCTAGTCGGTATTCACTCTTATTGGGAGTTGTTTTTTATCATTCAAAACTATCCCTGGGCCTGTATCACCTTAAACCCAAAGTATTCTTCGGTTGTTAGGGTTAGGGTTGGGTTTCCAACCCCATAGCTACATTTACATTGATTTAACGTATCGTTTCAGGTCGAGTTTTGACTTCGGTGTCAGGTCTGTCTAACATTACTCCCTCATATGCGATTGCTAAAATCAACTGTGCTACGTCTTTCTGCATCGCTATGATTTCATAAGACCGTGTTGTTCTTGCTTGTAAAGTTCTGGTCATCGACACAAATAGCCTAACGCTTCGATCAGTCACGACAGACCCCAAAACACACAAATTTAAACTAAATAGCCTATTCTTACGTCTATAAATGGTTATTTATAATGTCAACGTTCTAAATACATGTCCCTATTTCAGATATATACAAACCAGTACTGCATACATTGGGCCTTCTAAACCGTTTGTCCAAGCCGTGTGTGTACACGTCCCAGATGCCTGACACTTACCAGAGGCCAAGTCATTTCACAAGAATTTTGTAATTCTGATGGTTGCAAACGTTTAAAAGTAGCTCCAAATATATTTCACTTGGATATCAAATGCAGTAGCCTAACTTAAATCATCAAAATGAGAGGAGAGGTCACCAAATCAACCTAATTTAGACCGTGTATAGGTTTAAGACGCCTGTGCACTCTCAAATCGATTCTTTTTCAGTCAAGGAATAAAATAATTTGATGTTCCTGTATCATTTAACACGAACGTGCAATTTTACACTATGTGTTCGTTGAACGATACAATATTAATAATATTAATATTTTTGCAGTACAGTGGATGTTTTAAAATCGTGTTTCTCGAGCAATTTTACGAGCAGACATCTCTGGCCAGTGAGCGAAATGAATGTCTTGACTGAACATGCTCCATCCTCGTCACCAGTTATGGAGTGCATTGTCACAATGATTCATCCAACGGACGTGTACATAAAATCCCCTAACCTACATGGACGTGTAGGCGCATGTAAAGCATCGTTTATACATTCGAATCAGAGTGGGCTCTATATTCAGGCATTCTTATTCTTTTGCCAAAGGCAGACTAGAGGGATCTCGCACTATCTAAAACTGGTGTGCAACTTAGGCCTGACAATAACTGCGTCTCTGCGCACCCTTGGCCTATACGCTGGTGACAAACGCCCCGTTCCGGTAGTTTGAATATGGCTGGAAGATGGAGGGAAAGTGTCAATCAGAGACGCTTCATTGATCACGGACAATGCCGTTCGCGGGACTGGTCTGTTTCGAGAGCAATCAGTCACTCCGCATTAATTATCCCCGCGTCCCACAGTAGGGCAGCTCGCGCTGGCACATGGACAGTGTGTGTCTGTTTGTGTGTGCGTGAGTGAAAGAAAAAAAGAAAGAATGTGTGTAAGTGCGCGCGTGGAGAGGGGAGATTGTGTGTGTGTGTGTGTGTGTGTGTGTGTGAGTGAGAGAGAGAGAGAGAAAGAAAGGAAGAAAGAAATACAGTGAGTTTGTGTTTAGGTATATGTAGGATATATGTATTTATACGAGCCTGTATGCGAGAAAGAGAGTGCCTTTGCTTGTGTGTAAATGTGTGTTTGCATGGGCTGTTTGTGTGTGTGTGTGTGTTATCCGTACACCACTAAAAATGCACCCCACCCCCACCTTTCAAGTTGCGAAAAGGAGCCAATAAAAACCCAACAATAAAAGGGTCTTTCTTGTCACTAAATAAATTAAGTGCCGATATCTGCTTAAAGCGCTGCACCTCTTTGTATATTGCAGAACAGAATTCTTTATTGCCCCAATGTTATTGCTTTTTTTCCCAGTTTTTTTTTCTCCAGTTTTTTTTTTTTTTTTTTTGGACAGAAGGGTCGGTGGTAGGGCATAGCACACACTCTGTAACAATTACTGTAGAGTTGGTTAATACAATGACTGTGTACTGTGCACTGTGTCATATTAAGAGCTACTGCTTATGGGTCGTTTGCATAGCCAACTTGATTTCATACGAAAATTTCAGTTGAATCTGATTCACAGTGGCATTTTTCTTTCAGGACTGACCTTATTTCTCTCTCTTTATCTCTGTCTTTTTCTTTCCTTTACAACAAGCCCCACGCCTACAGGATCATAAACAATTTATACATTAATGGAATGATTTACTGAACTGTTGATTATTAATTGATTCCACCTTGTGGAATGTTTTATCGTATCATTTAAAAAGTTCAAGTAATTATATAGCTTTTATTTGATTAAGTCAATTGACATTCTCACTTTTTTGTTTAGATGGCCTCAATGAGCTCAGTTTTTATCTTTTTTTTTTTTTTTTTTTACTATATGTAGAACTATAGCTATGTAAAATATATAAATTATGAAACCTACTTCAATATAGCTAAATAACTGTTCTCTATACACTGTTGGTAATCACAGGGCTATATGCCTTTTTTCCCCCAAATATAGTGAGCAAATATTAAAAATGTAATATTCTCTATATCCACTATAAAGCTAATGGTGGTCGACGCCTATCCCCCTCCTTTATTTATTTACAAATAAATACAAGAAAATCCGTGCTGTTACATTTGGACGATGGTAACAAAAAACGTATAGTACACGTTCATGAAATTACAGTTCTTCTAATGGTTTATCTGAAGTTGCCTTAAGGTTTGTGTGATGGTGGTACGCAGAAGCTTTTGCTGGATGAAGTTTCATGGGTTGAAGTTAAAGAGGTAAGGAAAAAAGGGAAAATGGCAGAGTATAGAAAACGATACAACAAAGCCAAAACAGTACAGTATATATTTAATATGTTTATTGATTAAAAGAAAGAAGAAGAAAAAATAATTTGACAGGCAAAAATATTTTTATATTTTAATAATAATGCATTGTGTGCTAATACAAACATTATAATATACACAACAATCATTTCTGTTAATAATAATTTTCCAGTTCCATTTTCCAGTTCACTCACCCAGGTTTTTGCTGAATTGCATTTGTACCGAAAAAAGAACGGCATATACCAGTTCGTATTAGCGTGTAATTGTTAGTTTATATTTTACAGCCATTTACTACTTACTGTTGTTAAATATCCACTCAAAGTTATAAGTCGCAGTCAATGTGAAGTTTTTTTTGTTTAAATTTCATCATACAAAATCCTCAGTATAGCCTACGCACGCTCGTTTTGATCGCTTTTTCCTTCATTTCCAGCCTTCTCGTGTTTTAGTCTTTTAGATTCCATGTATTAGAATTGTCATGTTGCTGTTGAATTAAGCGATATTAATCCGAGAATCTATACTTTAAATTTAATACAACATGTAATTTCCCCCTTTTTAACGCATTCCCTTTGATTAAGTCACTCTTGACTCTCCTTTAGCTTTGGGGCCAACGAGGTTCGCCTAGGGGAGGCCTTGAAACCGCCCCTCCTTATCTCCTTTCATCATCCAGCTCTGGGCCGCCTTGAAACCGCAAGGCCAGTAATTGCTTTTTTCAGGCAGCCCAGTGCGGACTGGACAGCAGCCAATCAGAGCCTTGTTTACATTCTATGATTGACAGCGTTCTGGCAACACGCCAACCAATCAAACCATTTTAAGAACGAGGCCCAGGATTTTAACTCTTTGTTTGCCATTGCACCATAGTTTGGGCTTTAAGTGATTTACCATCCTGATGGGATCTGGGTTAAATTTGTTAATTTGACTGGTGCTTTGTTTCTTAACGTGCAGTGACATGCTTTAAATTGAATGATACTGTATTTTTCACAAAATAAATAGAGAGTTTATTTAGCCTACGTTTGGCTGGTGAGATGTTCAATCACATATTTAATTTTTGTTCAGTTAGTTTTTATTATACTCCGTGAGACACCGGCTGTCATTTAAAATAATCAGATGATGGCAACTAATAACGTGTCATGTTTGCAAAAGCTTACTTTTCCGCTTGTCTTAAAGCAGGGTCAAAAACTCAAATGTTGTGAATTGCGTTTCTTCTGTAGTTTGAAGTCATTTAAATAATGGCACTCTTGGCTGCATAAGTAACCATGTGGTCTTGCCTCACACTGAACTAGTCGCGAGACAGGAAAGCTCAAATAAAGCGCCCGCCGTTTTGTTTAGTTGATCCAGCTGACACGCCATTGGCTCAGAGCGCCATCCAATCGGAGCCACTGTTTATCCTGGGGCGCGCCGCACGAGCTTATTGACATGTAGGTATTAGACCAATGGGCGCGACTGCTCCCACAGTCACCTCCCCCTCTTCTCCTTGAGTGGCACTAGCAGATTCAGGAAAGAGCCTCTGACTGCTTGTACGGGGCTCGATTCAGCAGAAGCTCTTACTACTACGGTGCATCTCCGAACTTCTGCACTGCACACGCACTGCAATCAGCAGACTCTAGGATGTAACCATTTCCATATGTTTTTATTCTGCTTCTGCTCTCTTTTACGTATTTTTTGTATCATGTTTTTTTTAAATCCATTTATTGTTTTGCAAGGAATAACTTACCAGTAAGTAATTCGTTTATATTGTATTTATATGCGTGCAATAATAAACATTTGCCTTCAAGAGCTGCTCTTATTTTTTTTAAGAACATCTGGCGTAATACAAAATTAGGGAGTTTGTGTTACAGGGGGTGAAAGAAAAATATCCCTTTATTTTCATCCGACTCTATTGCTTTGTTTGAGCAATGATGATGATGACAATAATAATCATTACCATTATAATAATAGAAGATTAGTTCAAGACTTTATTTTGTTTGAATAAAGAATGGATTTCATTTAGAGCGAAGACCTTAAAGTCTTATTGACTAATAATGGAAAACAATTATACACAATCTTTTAAAAGACTTAATTCTATTTCCATTTGCAAACTGCTATGCAATGGTCGTGATGGCAGAAGAACATAAGCGCATTTACCTTACTTGTAGAATGAATATTGGGTAGTTGATTATGAAATTACAACTGACCATATAGGCCTGGTAACTATAGCTAAATTTTTAGTTTTCACATGCTTTTATTACATCGACATATTTTACATTGAAATACCATGATTCCTAAAATTGTCTGGATTTTATCAGAGTTTGAAATGGCATTTCCTAACACTCAAAACCTTCTTTAGGAAACCTGCTCTTTCATGTGCTCCTCCTCACCTCCCATCCGTCCTCCGAGCCAAACCTAATAGATCTCAGATCCCAATAAATGTTAAACGTTCGGCTTTGGTTAATAGTGGGAGGTTGCTGCGTTCAAATTACCTTATGCTTTAAAATTTCTGTCCAATTTCTTTTCATGATGTACAGACATGATGCATGTTTGCTTAAAATGTCCTTTGTCAGCGCAAAAATGGTGCACTACATTTAATTCTGCGCTTCAGAGAGCGTATTCTGTGGGTATTTTAGCATTTGCTCATTATTTGAGAAATTTTTACTAGCTAATGCTGTGTACGTCAATTCACTCACTGTTCTACAACCTCTCTCTTTTCAGTTTTTGTGTTTTTAATGAAAGCACCAAGGGTACAGAAATTTGGCACTGCAACCATCCTCACACTCAAATGGGAACTTCCAACCTTTTAAGGCCTCGTTCAGTAAAACGCTGAAACATTCAACGTTCTGAGCGTCAAATATCTAAAGATACGACCTTTCGTTTATATTTTTAAATTTAAAATGTCTTCGTTTTCTTATCTGGGATTCGGTGTGATAAGGAGAGCACCATTCGCGCGAGCTTTTGTAATTCTGTTGAGCAGACTTTCCAATTATTGCCTTTCAATGTTCAATAGTCTGGCAAAAGTAGGCTTTACGCAAGCATGTTATGAGGATGCTTTGAAACAAATTTGGTGCATTAGTAATACCGCATGACAATTCTCTCAGTGCACCATTTTGCCATGACAGGATTCCATCTGAAACAGCGTAAGATGTTGCTTTTACCCTTGATTTTCGGAAACTTAAGGACTAGAGGCCAGAGGTGAAATATAGACGCCATCATCCATGTGTTGTTACCCCATATACAAAGGTTACAGAAAACCTAGTTCAGACGAACAAAGCAGTTTAATGAAGTGAAATGACTGAGAAAAACTGACCGAAGAAATTACATTTATAGTTTGATGCATTCGATGGAAGCAGTCATACCAAACGTCAGCGATTTTCTTAATGTTCTTTATCTCGTCTAGCGAAAGACAGAAGGACTGCTTTAGCTTTGTCCAATTTCCATTATTTTTGCTTAAAACGTCCTTGGGTTTTCATATGGATACTGTAAAAATGTATTGATCTTGGCATCTCTCTGTAAATGGTATATAGCCTGCAGTGAGTCTTCTGTGTAAAAGTGGAGGTGTGCTGCAAGCTCGCGCAATTGTGGTGAGATGAGAGAGACGAGCGGAGAATGTGTAGTTTAGGCAACAGTCGCAGCAATGGACGTACAATGAAGGATTACCATTACACATCTGAAGGATACTAACATGATACGATCTTGTGGATTTGCATCACTCATTCGTGTAAGTGGTTTGTAATTTAAACTACATTTTATGATTTTTGTGTTGCAGAAAACATGACTGGGACATACTTTTTTGGCCGTCAGAGCCAAAACTGTGCTGAATGCAAGACCTAACCGAAACTCTTAACGGAATTATAACATCTGGGCGGCGTTTGGTTCGGTTCTCGTGGTTTCCCGCTCTGGATTTCGGATTTAACGTTTTTTTATCGGGATGGAAGGACGGGATTTCGCTCCTCCGCCGCACCTTTTGGCAGAGCGAGGCGCGCTGGTTCACAGAGCCGCCTCGAGGATCACTCCTACCGGGCACACGACAGTGCAGCATCCCGGTCACTTTCAGCCTGGGAAATATTACCCCTCACATATAGCGATGCCTCCACATTCAGGTAAGTGTTTGTGTTCCCCCGTTGAGAAGTGAATGCTTTCAAAACATCCTTTTTTTTTTTTTTTTTTTTTTTTTTTTTAGCAGAATTAAATAGACTAACTTCAGAAAAGCGCAGTGACGTGTACTTGTATTTACTTTTTATTGGGAAATTAAGGTCTTTCTGGGGATAAGCTATTGCTACGGACTGCTTCTGACAGAATTATAGTGTTTTATTGAACACATTACTTGCAAAATGTCTGACATGAGCTGCGAAAAGGCTGGTCGTTTCTAGTTGATAGCAGTGCGTATCATAAGAAAGCGGACAAGAAAATTACCTTCAAACTTAACTGGGAATTTTTACTATATAGGAAAATGGAATTGGTATTTGTTAATTATATTTTTGATGGTTAAATTATTATAGTGTTTTGTTAATAACGAACTGTTACTTTATAGCTGGATTGCCCTCTTTGTTTCGCGCTCATTCAGACATCTACTTTTCTTTTGACAAAATAAGTTGTTTGGTAATATCTATTCAAGTAAAGCCCCGTGATTTTATGTTAATTATTAGGGTGCATCTTTGAGTGCTTTGCTGCCACAGCTGCTTTAAGTTAATAACACAAGCTTTGGTGTGTGTGTGTCTGCGCTGTGGTTCGAGAAGTCTCCAAGATTAGGGTCAGTAGTTCTGTGTGTATGTGTGTGTGTGTGTATGTGTGTGTGTGTGTGTGTGTGCTAAAAGAGGCGTCTGTAATACCAGAAAATCCGGTTTCTATATTGAGCGGTGATGTGACGGGGTGCGAATGAGTTGACAGTGCATGCATTAGATTTAACAAGTGTCTCCAGCATTCAAAGTACCTTTGGAGTAGAGGTACACATTGCAGTTTGGTTATTAATGTGCTATAAGTTCGTAAATGTGTATATCAGTCTGTGGATGCTTCATTTGTTATTAATCACTGAGAAAATCATATGTACATAATTCCATAATTTGTTATTTTTTTAGGCTATATAACTTTTCATATTGTGGAGGTATTGTTGACCCTTTTGACTGACGTATTGTTTTTAAGAATGTGCTCAGCAGTTTAAAAGTTCTAAACAATTCATGAAATGAATAAATCCCATTTGGTGTTGTTTTAGTTGGTGTGCTTAAATATAGGCCTATATATTACATTTATTTTATTACATTATATGAAATTAGGTGTGTGCATTTAAAATGTATTTCGATTTTGGGTTCGCTATGCTCTAGACTCAAACTAAATATTTTCAGCTGAATTCGTGACATTACATTCCCTGTGATTTAAACTCAGCTGACGTATTTTCGGTCGAATTCGAAATCGACGCATGACGCTCGCCGTGCTGTAGACTGAAATTTCAGAAGCGAGATCTATCACAGCGCTCGCTGACCCTGATGGTCCCCGGCCCACGGTGAATGCGCGCGGGTACTGATGGGGTCGTTAGCGACTGTCTTTCTCTCCGGCCTCCCGCTGCTGTATACCCTCACCCACTGCCTTCTTAAAAGTAATTTTTATTTGTTCCTTACTCAAATAACTTCGCCCTAATACCCCACAAAGAGACAAACAACGAAAGTCCACAAAATAAACTCCATAAGCCTCTTTTACGATAGCTGCTTTCGAGAAAATGTAGCCTACATCGTTTTTTTTCATCTCTAATGTATTGAATCGGTTCATTGTCTCTTTCTTCGACGACTGTCGTCGAGCTGAATGCGTTTTAAAAGCCTCACCGCCGGTAGATTGATGGATTTTGTTGTGCTGCTCAGGTCTCGCGTGCACATCAAATGCTGCTCTGGCAGTGCGCGCGGATAATGTGTACAGTAGGATCTCCTTTTCTGCTTTCTTCTTTCTTTCCTCTCTCTCTCTCTTTCTTTTCTTTCCCCCATATCCTCAGCAGATGTCTGTAACGTCTGCCTCAAGGCGGACGCCAGCTCATGCCATACAGGTGCATCATTTACTTGTGTATGTGTGTATGTGTATGAGTATGTGTGTGCGCTCGTATCAAATTCTCGTTCTTCCGCTGAGGTTTTTTAATCAACACAGGTGTCTTTTCTGCTCATACAGAATAGACAGTATAAGATGATACTATGTGTATTATTTTACATCATATACAATAATTTATTATTAAGGTTTAGACCTTGCCCTTTTTGTTTGCATGGAATGTATGTGTGTGTATATATATATATATATATATATATATATATATATATATATATATATATATATATATATATATATATATATATAATATGTATATGTATATGTGTGTGTGTGTGTGTGTGTGTGTGTCCCTGGACCACAAAACCAGTCATAAGGGTACATTTTCTGAAATTGAGATTTATACATCATCTGAAAGCTGAATAAATAAACTTTCCATTGATGTGTGGTTTGTTAGGACAATATTTGGTTGAAATACAACTATTTGAAAATCTGGAATCTGAGGGTGCAGAAAAATCTAAATATTGAGAAAATTGCTTTTACAGTTGTCCAAATGAAGTCCTTAGCAATGTATATCCACTCACAAAAATACATTTTTTATATATTTACAGTAGGAAATTTACAAAATATCTTCATGGAACATGATCTTTACTTAATATCCTAATGATTTTTGGCATAAAAGAAAAATTTATCATTTTGACCCATACAAGGCTATAGCTACAAATATACCCGTGCAACTTACGACTGGTTTTGTGGTCCAGGGTCATGTGTATATATATATATATATATATATATATATATATATATATATATATATATATATATATATATATATATATATATATATATATATATATCAGTTATTTAATATATTTTCCCTTTTAATTAAATTGGATTATTTCAGACACTCACATAGAAAGTGAAATCCCTAGAGTGTAGACATGCAGGAACGGAGGAATGTGTAAAAGTCCCTTAATGTTTGTGAAATTAAGTAAGATATGCATTATGGTATGCTCTTTTAGCCAGAGCTACCATTTTCTAACCGTTTGATTCAGACAAATACTGATAGATTGGTAGATGGATTAAGAGAGAGAATAATTTAGTTATTCTCAGATGGAACAAACACTAACCCCCAGTTCAATTAGGTGGAACCCCGTCTGTCACAGTCATCCACGTGGCCATTTGCCCTCACCCTCGGCGTTACAGTGAGTTACTTTGTAGCTTTGTGTCGTAGCAGTCATGTTTCTGCAAAAGCAGTGGTCTGCCCTGTCAAACCTTGGTCGGCCTTCTTTCATATCACTTCTTCCTCTCGCTTCTGTGTGCCTTGAGTCCTGATTTAACAATGCTGTCTGCGCTGCTGTTGATCCTAACCTGTCTCACCCTCCCCGTCCACTCGTTCCTCTGCGGTGCAGTCCTGTTCCGCACCGAGGTACTGCTGCCCCCGGGCTATTCGCCTTTGATAGGGCTTGTAGTTTGAATTAGTTGCGTTTGCTGGAATCTAGTTAGTATCTCTTTTTCTTTCTCTCTCAGTTTCACCTGTGTCTGTCTCTGCATCATCCCTGGATCACTTGTAATACATAGGCCTAAATGCTAAATGCGTTTTTGGAATATCCCTAACTTGATTTTTGAATGTTTTTGTTTGATTCCATCTTCATTCTAAACTTCCGAATTGGCATGCTTTTCTTCTGCTGCTCCAAAATAGGGGGGGACGAGTGAAAGTGACTTAAAGAGAGAAAGGGAGAACAGGAAAAAGAGCGGCTGAATGTTTCCACCTGGTTGGTAATCTGGCCCAATTACCTCTGCTTGGTAGCACAGAGCCTGGCGTGTTCCATCGCCACTCACTATGCCTGCCAGCTGAGTGCTGTGCGCGAGTGTATACGACGCTCTGTGTGTGTGTGATTCAGCAGAGCCTCGTTGGCAGAAGCGACATCGTTCCCCCCTCCTCTCCACCACACAGTCTCTTCTTTCACTGTTTGATGTGCCTCAGTAGGCTGAGAGAGTCCCAACGCCCTGGCCCGACTGCACCCATCACCGCTGCCCCTCAAACAATGCATCGGCACGTCATCAATGGCGGCAGAAAATCATTTATTAATATTTGATATGTACACCTTCTTATGTACACCTATAAAAAATGTATTACCTGCTGCAGCGCCCGGAATATCATCACTTTCGATGTCTGTAACTATTGATCAGGGCTGCTTTCCCAAAAGCACAGCTGGGCCATGAATATCATGAGAGCCAATATGGTGTTTTTCAAAACATTGAAGCCGGTGTTGTGCCAAATTCTGACCCCCACCAAATTATTACCGCCCTTGTATTGGTAGGTTTAGGATTAGGTGTGGGGTTAGGGTTAGGCAATCAGGTAGCGACTTCAACGAGGGGGTAATAATTAGGCAGGGAGTCGAAATTCACCGGATCACCTGCATTCATCTTAACAGGATAGTTCACGCAAGAAATCTGTCATTATTTATGCCTACTCACCTTTATGTCATTCCAAATCTGTATGACTTTCTTTTTTCTGTTTAACACAAAAGAAGGTAGTTTGAAATGGTTTTTTTGTCTTTTTTGGACATTAAAATCAATGGGGTCTAATTTTGTTTTGTCGCTTACTTTCATTTTATAGATACAAAAAATATCTTCTTTTGTATTCCATAGAAGAAAAACATGAGGCTGAAAAGATGATTATGGAATTAAAATGTTAAAGCACTGGATATGTAATTTAAAATCTATCTTACTTAAATGAATGTGATTGTTTTATGCTGACAAGATATTTCCTAACAGTTTGCCATAGATTTAATGCAAAGCAGGAGGGTTTAAATGAGGAAGTGAGAGTAAATGACGCTCTTCTTTGGCATGCATAGCAACTCAGACATGAATATGCACCCTATTACACACCTGACATATGATACGGTGTTTTCACACCAAATCTGAAAATTGTCTCCCTTCCGACTTGGATTTGTGCAACTGATACTTGGGAACTGACTGGGTTAAAAATGCTCACTGGGAGGGCTTGTAATATGCACACAGACACGATCGCACACAAACACACATAAGCTATCCTTAATAATGGATGCAAGCAAATAAGGGTCAATAGACGCACACACACACACACACACACACAGTTCAACTTTTAAACCCTGGGTTCATCTGTTGTGCATTGGATCAGCACAACAATGAGGCAGTACTCTGGGGCGCCATGAGCTACAGAGCTCATTTATACAGCTGTCAGACTCCCTCTTTCTTTCTCTCTCTCCCTCCCTTTCTCAATCTCCTCCTCCTCTTCCTTCTCTGTTTCCTACTGGCTCACATTTTCACAAGAAAACAGCCCTCCTGACTCGTCAACATTGCTGTTTGGATTTCATCAGTTTAACACCCAGCATTTTTTTTATTGTTTTGTTTAGCATGCGTATGTGATTCTTTCAGCTGTCTCACTCATTTTTACACATTTCCTTAAGGGGGGTTACACGTTTCTTCTCTGAAATTTGTAAGGGGTCTCTTTAGCGCTTTGAAATTTAGTTTATACTGCAGATTAAAATGCAGTGTATGTTCATGTTAATTTAGCATGAAACAGCAGTGTTTAAGTTTGTGTGAATAGTTATACAAAATCTCTGAATTGAATCTAAATCAGTGCTGAACAGTAAGGATTTTTTCTGCTGTCCTAGTTGGGCCAATAGATCAGATTTTATTTTATTTTTAAAATAAAATAAAATAATTCATTTTAAATTTAAATTTTAACTACCTGTTGTTTTATATTTATTTAGTTTATTTATTTATATTTATGTCTGTATTATTATTTTTTTTTAACAAACATATATTTGTTATAAGAATCTAAAAAAATTCACATAACACACTGGTCCGGGCCAGGAGACCATCTCTTTTTTTGAACCCTGTAAATTCACCGGTTTTGTACAGGGTTTGAGCAAAATATGTTCTTTCTTTCATGTGTACGTGTGTGCGCTTACATGCTGCTTGCTACATCCTGTGAGCTACTTTTCATTGTGACACCTCGACTGATGGACTCAACTACCACAGCATATTATAACCATGTGGGGAATCTCTCTCTCCTCCCGCACTCTTTCCCTCGCACTGTCTCTTCCACTGCTGTCATTATTAAGTCCAAACTTTGACTCGGCCTGCAGCCAGCTTTTGTAAATGAGAAACAATTTTGGGATTTGGCTTAGAAAATAAAAGCCCTCCACATTGGCTTTGATGTCTGATAGTAGAGAGAAATGACATTTTAAATAGGCTGCAAAAACAAAACCTTGAAAGTGCTTCCATTCTGTGGTGAGGATGTGTGATTGGACAAGGAAACTAGTGACAGTGCCTGACTGCTTGGAGTGTGTGTGCTCGGAGGAACTGGGAAATCCACTTCCCTTTTTTTCTTTTAGAATGTGTGTGTGTTCTGAATCATAGATGCTGTATAATTTTGTGTTTGTGCATTTGTGTGCATACAGTGATCAATAATCGATCAGTTTGTGTGTCCTCGCCAAGGTCAGATCGTCTCGCCTTGGCACACACAATTGCACGCATAATTTCACAGTTATGCTGAGCTCATCACCATCAGATACTTAGATGATATCAGGCAATATCATCAAGGATTTTATGCTGCAATAGCATCTGACACCTGTATGTACCAGGTGCGCACACACACACACACACACACACACACAAACACAAGCTCTCCCCAGTCAAGATCCAAGCAGAATCCAGCTATGTTATTCATGCAGTTATCATTTAGTACTTTTTATGCTTGTCACCATTTTGCATTATTAAACCAATTTTATCTCACGGTTCATATTTCGATATTTGGGTATCTTGAGCAGTATGTGGCAGTATGTGATCATGCGAGGGTAGGATACCACACAGCAAGACGAGCGCTCCAAATGTATGCAGAGCCTTCATTAAATATACATAAAGCATGCTTTTTAAGGACACGTTGCTTCTACACCAGTAAAGGAAAAAAAGCACAAAACAAAGATTAGCATCAGGAATTCAATATTAATCAGTCTCGAGGGACACGCACACGCTCTCTCTCTCTCTGTTTTCCTCTCTTTCTCCTCTCTCTCGTTATAGCGAAGGCTTTAATTCGAGAGGGACTTGTTGCCTTTGAGCCGCATGTCTGAATATTTTCATGTTCTCTGATTAAAACAAAACTCCGGTTGACGCGTTGCCTTTGTCTTTGGCCTATGCTTTGATTGCTTGTTGAGTTTTCCTTGCTCACTTTCATCCCTCCCTAATCGTCTTCCTGAATCTTTTTGTTTGCATTTTTATTGTTTATTTTTTTAGGCAAGAACTTGCTTGTTTTTTTTTCTCTGTCTCGCTCTCTATCTGTCTGTCTCTCTGTTTCTGATTAGCGTTTCTCAGACTCAGCAGGAGGTTGGCTAGCTGTGGGGGAAGACAGTGCCGTGACCACACAGTCATGCCTGAACACGGAGCCAGCCTTCCATGCATCCCATAATAGCCCCTGTTCTATTTCTGGACTCTGGCCTTGCCATTTTTACCCAGAATGCACAGAAAAACGAAGCCTTATTTGACCACATGAATTCTCAGCTTCACTCCTCCCACAAGTCAAATTCTGCAAAGCGAACAACATGTCAAAACATGTGGGTTTCATTCCAATAATCTAAAAGAGTCCTCCCTCTCCACACCACCTAGGCCCCCAAAATGCACTGATTTAACACTAAACTGCTTAAACGACTATGGCTTGGCTGGCCTGCTTTGTTCTGTCTAGCTTTTGCAGCTGATCTCTGGTCAGGTGTACTGTGTGGTCATGGCCGGCTCAATTAGGACACAAACCTTCTCAGCGGCTATCAGCATGGCAACATAATGACTGTGATTTGGATTGAAGAGGAATGCATGACTACATACAGAGGGGCTGTTGACAAGGGAAAGTGGCATGTCAGTGTGTGGATGTGTGTGAAAGTCTATAGAGCCTACCCTTATTATCGCTCTTTTCCCATAAACAGATCTCTAGCTTTGAAAACGAATCGGCTAACGTCAGTACACTTGTTTATTTAATTACTTAATTACACATTCAGACCCACACACACATACACATATACGTGGGTATTAGTAGCCTGGTGATAATAGCTCTGGGCTGGAGACCCAAACAGGTGTGATGCCAGATAGGGGTGACCCACGAACTGCAGCGCTACTGAGAATCATGGTGCCCTTGGGCAGGGCGGTTAACCTGTGGTTGCTCCAGGGGATCATCCCTGTAATTAATACTGTAAACTGCTTTGAATGAAAAGTGTCTGCTTACTGACAACAAGTAACCAATTATACAACAAGTTTCTTTGAGTAATACGTTTATTTTTTTTAAAGATGATGCAGCTTATGGGGTTGGCGCACATGAGAGCATGTACTGTTATAAGTCTCTCCTGAGTCAGAGTTTGCATGGCAGCAGAATAAGTCTTGGGGCTGCTGGTAATCCCTCTCTGGGCTCTGAGTTTCTGAGCTCCGCTCTCACTCTGATACTGGCTGGTTAGAGGGGGATTAGAGGACTTCATCATTCACTGGACCCCAGAATAGAGGTATGGGTGAGAGTGAAAAGAGGGAAAAAGGAAAGAAGGTATGAAGAAGTTAAGAAAGGAGCATGGAAATGGAAGAAAGCAGGGAAGGAAGAAAAATAATTAGGAAAGGTAAGCAAAGGAAAAAAAGGAAGTAAGAAACAAACAAAGGAAGGAAAAGGAAGGTAAGAAAAAGAAAAGTTGGAAAAGGTAGGAAAAGGAATGAAGTAGGGATGGAAGGAGAAAACAAATAAAAAGGAAAAAGGAGGGGAAGGCAGAAAGGAAGGAAGGAAGGGAGGAAGGAAGGAAAGGAGGGGAAGGAAGGAAGGAAGGAAAGAAGGAAAAGAGATAAAGAGGAAGAAGGAAAGAAAGTAAGAATGAAAAAATGATTAGGAAATGCGGGGGAGAAGAAGGAAAACGAAGTAAGGAAAGAAAAGTGAAAACACAGGAAGGAAAGGGAAGAGAGGAAGGAAGAAAGAAAAGTAGGAAGGAAAGGAGGAGAAAAGTAGGAACAGAAGGAAGGAGGGAAGAAAGGAAGGGAGGAAGAAAAGTAGGAAGGAAAGGAGGAGAAAGGTAGGAACATGGAAGAAAGGAAGAGTGAAAACAGGAAGGAAAGGTAACGGAGGAAGAAAAGAAAAGTAGGAAGGAAAGGTAGGAAAATGAAATGAAATCCGAACAGAAATGTAGGAAATAAGGAAATGAGGTGGAAGGAAAGAAAGAAAGAGAATGTACGAGAAGGATGACAAGGAAAGAAAGAGGGATGGACAGATAGATAGGAAGGAAGGAAGGAAGGAAGGAAGGAAGAGAAAGACAAAAAAATAAAGCGTGTGATGTGTGAATATAATGTATATGTGAGTGTGAGTGTGTGTGTGTGTGTGTTCTATCTGCTAGGTTTATGCTTCAGCGAGAGTGCTGATGTCATGTAGACACTACCAAGATTAAAGTGCTGCACCCGCTGTCTGGGGTGTAAACACTGCCAGCACATTAAACACTGCAGAGAGACAGAGAGACAGAAACGGTGGGACAGGGTACTGGGAACCATGTAAATGAAAGACAGAGACAGTGACAGAAAAAGATAGAAAGAGAGAGAGAACAAGAATGAGTAACAGAAAGCGAGAGTGCGGGGAAACAAAGAAAGGGAAAGCTAGAAATATAGGAAAAACGAAAGTCAAAGTGTCTGATTAATGAAAGGGAAAGTTGTGTAATGACTCTCTAAAGGGCTCACGGCAATGACATCAGCCGCAGTGCATGCTCATTAATGCGAGGAGCTCTGAGCCTTCATCTCTCTCTTCACAGCATTTGCATTGTTTTTACTACAGCGCTGTAATTATAAGATGCGTTTACTTGAGACATGTCAATGTAACGCTGCTTTTGCTGCAACAAGAGCCTCATGCACACTACGCAATAGATTATGGGATTCATCACGCATATTTTGATTGGATAATTCTTGTATTCCTGTTTTTGTCCTCCAAATCAACATCCTGCATCTGATTATAGAGGAAATAAGCAGCTCTCAGGAAGATGGCGGAAATAAGGAGAAAATAAAATAGCCTCATAAATAATTTGCCTACAGTTTTAGTAAACGTGTGCTATATAGTGTTTGCAATGATAATGAAAATACTTGTATTTTTCCCCCCTATAGTTTTGTCTTAAAGTCGAGTCCTTCCAGAGGAAATTTTTTTAATGCCTTCACTTGAAAAGAATTATTTTCATGATTTATCACAACTTTTTTTTCTTGTCAAATCAGCTTCAATAATTAATGTGATTTAGATAACATAATATTTTGAGTTTCTGTTGATTAAACCAAACGCCTTCATTATATTAACTCAAATTTTTACTTTCAATGAACTCAAAATTGTAAGGCAACCCGGTAACTTACTTTTTTAATTTAAACCAACAATTCTTTTTATAGTTTTTTTAGTTCATTTTAGTTCTCAGTTTTTGTTTTAAGTGCAACTTTGTCTCAGATATTAAAAAACAGACATAGACAATGTTTTTAGAAAAAAAAAAGTATCTTATGCTCACCACGGCTTCATTTATTTGATCAAAAATACAGTAAAAACAATACTATGTAAATAATATGTAAAATATTATTACAATTTAAAACGTCTGTTTTCTATTTTAATGTAATTTAATAATGTGACGTTAAAACTATTACTCTAGTTTTCAGTGTCACATGATGCTTAGAAATCATGTTGATTTTGTGATCAAGAAACATTTATTATTTATTATTTTCTAGGATTCTTTGATGAATAGAAAGTTCAAAACTGCATTTATTTTTTGTAACAATGTTAAAAGTCTTACTGTAACTTTTAATACATTTAATGCATCCTTGCTTTAATTTCTTTAAAAATCTTACTTTGTAAAAAAAAAAAAAATGTTGGTATCTCTTTAAGCAGAAGACTCTTATTTGCTCTTCATTTAATCTAATTGCTGTCTGTGAGAAACAAATAAGATTTTGAGATTTTAAACAGATCTCATTTGTGATTTTTCTTTCCTACAGGTCATTATGGACAGCATATTAAACCTGTCTGTGCTTTTCCACTTCTTATACATGTACGTGAACTTAAATCCATTTCTGTTAGTGTGTGTGTGTGTGTGTGTGTGTCTGTCTACATTAACGCTATGAGTGTATGCGTGTCATGCTGGCTCCAGTCGTCAGCGGTTATCAAAGGCCTTGCGGGTGCTGTGTTGTCTCTCTGGCTTTACGGTCGTTCCCTCAGCACGTCTGGCTGGGCAGGCCTGTCCTCTATCATGCCTGCCAGATAGTGGCTCCTCTGTGCTGAGCTTTGTTTGGAGGTCAGGAGCCTTACACACAGCTGTGGACACAACACAGAGGCAGTCAAAGTCCCACAGTCCTCCCCTATCATCTCCCCCTCTCTCACACACACACAAATACGTTCAGGACATGGAGCCGGTCCAGCCTGATGAAAGAGGGAAAGATGTGAGGCGTGAATTGAGGCTATAGTGATTCCACGTCTTGGGTGCCAGAAACGTTGCTCCTCTCGCTCCTTGACGGATGTCTAAGGATAGAACGAGTGCCGGTTTTTATGAAAGCTAGTGATTCAGATCTTTTTAATGATTTAAATGCTCTTCATAGCTTTGCTCCTCTCAGTGGGGCAGAAGAGTTTTTCAGCCAGCTGTTGCAATGAGTAGACAAACACGGTGAGGCAACCCAATGTTATGTTTCCACTGTAAAGACCATTCAATCAGCCTTTAATTCTCTTAATAGCCGAGAGACCGGCCTATGATTACAGTTTGGCTGATATACACTTCCCTTTGGCTCCGATTCAGCTCTCCGTGTGACTATGCAAGTTGTTTTTTTCTTTCACTCGCTCCATACTTTTCTTTTTCTCTTTCTCTGTCACTTCCAACTGTTAGTCTGATACTTAGTTTAAAGGTGCTGTTTTGCTAATATCCGCCTGGTTTCTAACTTAATTCTTACATTCTCACATTTCCAAAAGCCAAAACTGCAAAATGATTTGCAGTCAGAAATTATTCTGGTTGGCTAAAAGGTATTATTTTCAGCCTAGAGCTGTTACAGAGACAGGTGTGGCTTATTTGGACACCTATTTTGGTGAAATTTGACAGGTAATCACATTTATTCGTATTCCAAATATTGCTTACAGCACTTTCAATGCACTTTCTGTCTTATACTAATACATGTGCAGACAAACACACCTTTGTACAGCAGCCCTGATCCTTCACATACAATCTACAAAAGTGATTAATTTCCCTTTATAGTCACACATCCACTCCCCACTCAATATTACTAGCATTTTTTCTGCTTATGCCTTTCACTTCTTTTCTCCTCCATCTTTTGTAGCCTTTATTTTTTAGTACGTCTCTCCTTGAGTTGTCGCTCTTTAACACCCTTTCAAAGACTCTTTATCCTCTTTGTGGAGTATTGAGCCGTAATGCCAGGTTCAGACTGTATTATAGTTTTTATGATAGTCACTGTGCCAGATTATGTGATTTTGACTACTAAATTCTTGTTGTGTTGTGGACAAGAAACATGTCAGACTACATGTTGCTTCCTGACCAATCATCGCTTGCCATCTTTAACGATGTATGTGATGTCATCGAAGAGGCGGAACTAGTGAATGACTTCCAGAAACAAGAGTGTAAACAAGCAATGGTTTTACCAAAGCCACTTGAAGGCAAGTCTGCAACCTTAGCCAGAAAAACGTAACGCCTGCGAACACTGCAGTACACAGGGAAGGAGACAAGAAGTTTGGCTTTTAGTGTGAATATGTTAGCCTTACTGTTATCTATAAGATAGTGTGCTCCAAAACAATGACAAAATTTGTATTTGGAAGCACTCAAAACTTACAGTCTCTGACTTCTGCCAATATGGATTAACGATTTTGATGACATCTGCACTTTTGCTTCTCGTCAGATTTTCTGTCCAATCAAATGCTCTCTAGAATCTAAAGCATCCCGCCCCTTGCACTATAAATAGACGCTGAAGCTGCAGCTGAAATCAGTCACTTGTTCACACATTTACTATTTTCTACATGGTGAATAGCACATAGTGCACTACATAGGGGACAGGAAACGATTAAGACAGTGTAAATATGCTTTCCATTGAGGTGAACAAAGTCTGGTTTCACGGTAGTGTCACGCGAATCGCCGTGAATCTGCTCCGGTCCAGAGACACGATAGCACAGAGCGGGTCATATGCGCGAGTTGGCGCAGATCACAAAACATATCAGACCCATTTGAATTCTGCACAGAATGCTATACTTTAAAGCGATATGTATAGTTCTTTTTTATATTTAATTATTGAGCTTTCATGATCAATTCAATTCGAGTGTAGATGTGGGGTTAGGGTGAGAAAGAGCTAAAAGCTCAGCTGTTGACTCTAGATTAGGGCCATAAAAGAGAGTTCTCACACTGGCTGCTTCTCTGATGGTTTTCCACCATGAGGTTACTGAACCCAGAGTCTTTATGACTGCCTCTATCATACAACAGGAAAATGCGTTTAGGGTTAGGATGAGGTCAGTAAATCGGCCATGTTTACTCTTTTATGTTATTTTCTGTATATGTGTGTGATTGTCCAGGACTAGAAGGACTGTCTGCAGGTGGCTTATTCAGGTTCTCCTGCAGATCTCTGAAGGGTTTAAGCTGAGCTCACCCTTGCTTCTAATGAATCTTGCATTTGCTCCTTACTGTTAGGTTTTGAGGGAGAAATCACCTCTATAGCGCTTAGTTGAGCGTACACAGCCTCATCTTTCCTGGTATTTGCTCAAGGTTAGAATGCTGCAATACCACTTCAATCTTCTCATTTTCAGAGGTATTTAACTTCAGATCTGGGATCAGCCTTGCCTTTCCTCACATCGCTTCTGAAGTAGTTCAAACAGGGGCATGTCTGTGGCCTCCAGGTCAGATTGAGAGCAAGTCTGTTATCCTGCTGTTCACTCTTTCTCCATTTTGGAGCCATGAGAGAAGAAAATGAAACACATTTATCTTGGGTTTTCCTCTTCTCTCAACCCTTCATGTGTCCTTCCTTCTACTTTTATTTGTCGAACACACACGTACACAAACCCCTGGAACGGTGCGCCCATGCAGCGCCGTCGATATTCAGAAGGGCCCTGAATGGATGGCTGGCATTTGCATGCATTGATTGAGTGCATGTTTGCCCAATATTTCAGCGCAGCTGATGGCTTTATTAGACACATTGATTTAGAAGGCAGATAGATGGAGGTGGACAACAGGGAGGGGAATGAACAGAAGGGAATAAAGGAGGAATGAAGGAGGAAAGGGAGACAGAGAGAACATTGTGACACACACGCCAGAAAATTGAGCTGTTTGCATTGCCTTGCTCTGTATCTGTCAAACTAGAAATAATAAGTCACAAATAATAATAAATTCCTCACAAAATTAATAATATATAATAAATTGATTCAAGAGGTCAAACTGTGATGTTCTCTATTGGTCTTTATGCTTTCCAGATTTGCAGGTCATAATTAATCAACTTATTTTTCATTTAAATTCTTGATTTAGTTTTTGATTTCATTTATATTATATTGTTACATTGACTTATATTTAATTCATATTATAAAATATTATTATTAAAAATGGTTGCCTATTGCCCATGGTTGATCCTTTCATGAACGTTCATAAAAAGTTCAATTTCACCTGCATTACTTGTGAGTTTTTTTTTTTACAGGAAACCTGCTACATTAAATGGCTTTTATACTATTTTCAAACATTTTGTTGAACAAAAAAAGGAAAATAAGAAGATGTAAAAGAGAGGAAGCTAGAGTAAAAGGGCCGCTTTAGACAGTGAGAACTGTGTGACCTGCATGTTGACCTGCATGTGTGTGTGTCCTGATAGAGTCTGATTAGGAGGACAGTGTTGGGTTGTCAGAGGAAGCAGTGGCCTTACGTGGGAACTCTCACCTTTTCACTGACTGCATCAACTTTAGCCTGACCCTTACTAACCACTGTGCGCACACACACGACAGTCACGTGCACGCACAGAGAAGCATGAACAGAATGATCAGAGATTGGATCACACAACAAACTGCTGATTGCTCTCTCTCTCTCTCTCTCTCTCTCACTCTTCACACTGCAGTTGAACGTGCCCCAAATCAGTTTTTTTCCCCCCTCATGTGACACAGTTTTGAACAGCAAAAACCACATTCATGGTTCCTGCACTTTCTATGACCTTTTCAGTTATTCATACTAGTTTGGAACTTTTTCTTACACACACTTTACTTTTTCTTTTTCTTTCAGATATTTAAATAATAATAATAAAGATTAACATTATTATTAAATAGCTACTGCAACAGGATTTCCAATTGTATGAGGTAGAAATATTTGAAATGATTTCTAAAGCATTATACATTTAGTGTACAAATTTCTCCAATAAAAGCACTGAATGAGGTTTCATGTTTTCAAGTTTTAGAGCAGAGCAAAACTATACATTTAAAAACATATATTTTAAGTATTTAAAAATTATTTTTGATTTTTTTTCTCAAAATTCTATTAAAAAAGATTTTAAAAAAAGATTTTACTACATTTTATGAATTTTACAGTGGAAAAAAAGTAAACTAAAAGGCACATTTATTGCTTAAAATAATAATAATAATAATAGAGGAATTAAATAATTAAAGGATTAAAAAGGATTTAAGGGAATTAATAAGAATAGTACTCAAAAAGTTGAGTAGTTTGCATCACTAGATAGTCTATTGCTGTCGATCACTGCAAATTTCTAACAGTCTAACTTACATCTACTTAGCCTACATCTTTCCACAAACTCTCATTGCGTTGTGACAGCAAGACAGTAAGACCCGCCTTCTTTGATTTGATTGGCCATCTCGATTATTTTGACATTGACGAGCACTGTTAGACTGCTGAGGTAAAGCAGCTTAAATATTTAATCAGCCTAAAAATTTAACTTTTAAAACTTTTTGTTATCCTAACAAACAGCTTTACTCATTTGACACTAAAATGATAAGATAAAACAAATGAGAAAATATTAATTCTGTTTTTTTGTTTGTTTGTTTGTTTTTTAAATATTGTGCCCAAACTCTGCCTATGGGTTAGAGCAGTGGTTCCCAACCACATTCCTGGAGGCCCACCAACACTGCACATTTTGCATGTCTCCTCAATCAAACACACCTGATTAAGGTTATCAGCTCATTAGTAGTGATTTAAAGATCTAAAATGGTGTGTCAGACAAAGGAGACATGTAAAATGTGCAGTGTTGGTGGGCCTCCAGGAATGTGGTTGGGAACCACTGGGTTAGAGTGTTCAATGCATGCAGGTCTAGGAGCGTCACCTGTTCAAACTGAATTCTATGGGTCACATTTAAAAAGTCATGCAAACAACCACATAAAAAACTGAATTCAAGCAGAAAATCTCTTTGGTTTGTGATGTGAACGTGTCCCCTCTTTCATTGTCTCTCTCTCTATATATACCTTTTTTTTTTTAGCCCAAACCATACTGAACAATTCCCTAGAAGCAGCCCTTTCCATCTGATATGAGTCTGCCTGTGTGTTCAAGCCAAGCAGATGTGGTTTTTGGTTACACTTCTGTTAAACCCCCCCAAAAGGAAACTGCTGCCTTTTCTCTCTCCCATCACTTATTTTCAACATGGGAGGGCTAGGGTTTTGCTGTACCTCAGCTTTGGGGTTTCAGGCGTGCTTCACGCTCTCTTGGAGAGGCCAAATATAGAGGCTCGTTCCAGTGTGGGTGCAAGACACCGCCAGACCTGACCAGACTAGACCCCTCTGCAACAAGTGCTGCTATTTCCACTTTCCAACAGGAAACCGGCTGTGTGGCTTTAGCTTAGCAAGGGCTTTTTGAGTTTGTGTGAGTGTGTGTGGCAGAGAAAGTAAGGAGGGTTTTAATGTCATGGGCGCATGTGCGGGTTAATCTCATGTTGGACAGAAAGAACATTTGTGTGTATGTATATCTGATCTATAGTGAGCCGTTACAACGGGCGTCAAGGAGCAGGAAGCTACTTCACCCCCTGTGCTCCTCGGTGTCTGCTTTCTCCCTCACCCCTCACTCCTCCTCGTTTGCTCTCACAAAAGAGTGTCATTGTTTGCAAAACTGCAAAAACGCCCATTGTTTAGTTGCGCTTGTGTTTGGAAAAAGAGTGATTTAATATCTATGTTCAGCATTTAAAGTGTACTGATATTGTGCTGATAAGGTTCACACCAGACACACACACACAACCACACACAAATCATGTTGGGGAATTTTCTTTAACCTCGTTTGTTTTTATACTGAGATAATTATATTATCTATCCTTCAACTCTACTCCTAAACCTAGCCTTCACAGAAACCTTTATGCACTTTCACACTTCTACACTTTTTTTGTTGTGCACACATTATAGGTGTTTTTCAGGTTTTTAATCCTTGTTGAATCTTTTGATCCCCACAATAAAACACTAACGTTCAGAAGTTTTGAGTCAGTACTTAATAGTTTTATTCAGCAATGATGCATTAAATTGATCAAAGGTTACAGAAAAGACATTTATATTGTTAAAAAAGATTTAAAAACTTAAAAAAAAAAAAATTTCTTCTATTAATCAAAGAATCTTTTTTTTAATCTCAGATTTCACAAAAATATGAAGCAGCACAATTATTTTTAACATTAATAATAATAATAAATGTTTCTTAACACCTAAATCAGCCTATTAGAATGATTTCTGAAGGATCATGCGACACTGAAGACTGGAGTAACGGCTGCTGCAATTTTTTGCCACCACAATAAATTACATTTTAACATACTGTATATTAAAATAGAAAAAAAATGTAATTTTAAGTTGTAATAATATTTCACAATTTTACTGTTTTATTGTATTTTTGATCAAATAAATGCAGACTTAGGATGCAGAGCATAGGAGACTTCTTATATTAAAAAATCTTACCGACTCCAAACTTTCGAACAATAGTGTTTCAAACACTCATTTACTTACTATCTAAATTGGTAATATACTTCCTATTACTTTTTATATAAAGCTAATTCAATTATTTATATTCAATTTAAACTTTTTGCATTATTATTTATCTAAGTGACAACATCATACACTGTAGAGAAAAAAATCCGTAAAAAAACGGATAATGTACAGGCAGAAAATTACCAGGACATTATCCAGTATTTTTATACAAACACAACGCAATGAAGTTCTGAAAATTCTGTCAAATTAGTACAGTACATTCTGCCCTATTTTTCTGGATTTTTTTTTAGAGTGTTTGTTGTAAATAAGTGTTTGTTGTAAATAAAAAACCTTTATGCATTTTTAGGAAAAAGTATTTATGAATTTATTATTTAATAAAATCTGGTTAAGAATTTTTTTTTTTAATTTATAGAAAAGAAAGAATTCAAATTGAATCATGCATTTTTTTTCTAAGGGAGTGTAGCGAAGACGTTACCAAAACAAGGTTTTGTCATATTTTGTTAACTTCTAGGGACAAAAGTATTACTAAGCAACCCCCCCTCCCCCACACACACGTTGAGTTTTCATGTTTCATGGGGACTTTCCATAGACATAATGATTTTTATACTGTACAAACTGTATATTATACCCCTTAACCCTAAACTAAGGGTTTCAGATATTGCCATCTTTGTTGGGACATTTTCCATAACAGGGTTTACCAGGACCACACACACACACGTTAGCACACAGAAGACCATAAACCAAACAACCCAAGAAAAACTTAAGCAGATTAACAAATACAGTCATAGCCAACTAAAAAAAGACAACAGAAGCACAACCACATTATATATACACATGGTTTGTACACACACACACACAATGGCAAGGCACAGAAATATCATTATGGGTATAAAAGACGAGTAAGAAGACCAAAAAAAAAAAAAAAAGCAACCTGGAGGAATTGGCGATTGTGACTGAAGTAGTTCAGAAGAGAATAGCTTTAGTAATTCATCTGCAGGTCTCTGCATGCCTGTTTGCACAAGCTCTGGATGCGTGTGTGTGTAAGTGGACACGTACCTAGGGCAGCGGAAAAAGTCATTTGTCTCTGTGATTACTCATTAATGATCAAGGCCCATCCAGCCACTCCTGTTTTGTTTGGTTTCTGTGCATGTGTGTGTGAGTGCATATTTGTGTGTGAGTATAGTGAATGAAGTGTGTTTGCTTTTCTCTCCCCCATCATGGTTAATTGCCCTCTCCTCCTCCTCCTCCTCCTCTTGGCTTAATGAGGTGTCTGACCCCTGGTCGCCTCCAGCACCATCAGAGCCTTATCATAACACACACACACACACACACACACACACACACACACACAAAGGAACATACACATGCTGAACATGGCTTCTCCCACGGTTCCTGTTGTTCCCGCAGTCACCGTACAAGAAACTAATGAGTTGTAGGTACGTCTCCTCAGGGTCCACATTCTGCTTTTGACTCCCTTCATGTGAATCGTGCTTTCATTGGTCATCTTTGCCAGCGCCGTGACAGATGCCAATGTCTGTTTGTACCGGTATAAATACTGATAGTTGATTCTCGTGGCATGTTCAGACAAGTCAGTGTAATTAGGCTGCTGGATTACAGCAGGCTCGCTCCTTCTCCAGGAAGGAGGCGTGCAGCTTACCTACATATCCAGTGTCTGTGATTAAAGTGAGAATGAGTAAATGCTGATTCTGGCAGCCTGGTAGCACTGCGCTACTGCTACAAGAAACATCATTTAATATCAATGTTACTTTCAAATGATGTCTCATACATTCTCAGCTTGTTTGAGGGACAATTTGATGTAGCCACTAGTCACAATCTTTATATATATATATATATATATATATATATATATATATATATATATATATATACTAACTGTTTTAATCCATTTTAATGTAATTTTGTAATTAAATATGTAATTACAATTTTATTCCTGTGATTCACAGTTTTACTGCTACTGTATTTTTCATCAAATAAATGCAGCCCTGGAGAGCATAAGATAGGCTACTTTTTTCAAAACATTAAAAAAAATCTTACCAACCCCAAATTTTTAAACAGTACTGTAAAACACACATTTACTTGCTATCTAATTGGTAAATTACCACCTTTTACTTTTTATATAAAGCTAATTCAATTATTTTAATTCAGTTTAAGTCCTGTGATGGCAAAGCTGCAATTACTCTAGTCCTTTTTTTAACATTATTATCAGTGTTTTAAACAGCTGTGCTTATTTTTTTTTGGAATCTGTGATACCATTTTTTTTTTTTTTTTTTTAGGTTCCTTTGATCAATAGAAAGTTCAAAAGAACACCATATACAGTCAAACCAAAAATTGTTCAAACATTTTTGATATTTTTGGTATATTTTTACTAGTGGGTGCAGGATACTATAGTTCATTTATGTAAATGAGAATAGCAAAATAAAGTAAACTGTGACATATTATACCCAATAATTCTTCATACAGTGGACTACCAGTAAAATTGATAAAAATTTGGAACCAAAAATTATTTAGACACTGACCATGTTTTGCTTAAGTGTTATCTGACAAATATATATATATACAGGAACAGGAATAAATTATATTTTAAAATATATTCAAATAGAAAACAGTTCTTTTGATTTGTAATAATATTTCGCAATATTAATATTTTATTGTATTTTTGATTAAATTAACGCAGCCTTGGTGAGCATAGGAGACTTCTTACAAAAACATTAAAAAATTGTAATGTTTCCCAACTTTTGACAGGTACATATAATGCAATCACTTTCTTTCTCCTATATCTCACAATTTTTTCTATATGGGTGTGTTCATGTGAAGTAAATTTTGTTGTGTTGACTTACAAGTTATGATTACCTCCATACTAACTGCCATTTTGGTGAATCTAATCAGCCTGGTGCCTGGCCCCCTGCGGCTGCCTCTGATTGGTTCCTCTCTTCCGCCATCACAGGAAGAACACAAACTCCAGCTGGCTTGTCAGCCAATCATCAACTCAGCTCTCTTTGAGGCCATTGGTAGAACTTGCGTGTGTGTGTGTGCGCTCGTATGGGTTGTTTTTTTGCATGAACCATGTTTATTCTATTTGTATAGAGAGTGTGTTGGTTCTTATGCACTGCGTGCCCATTATTCTGCATGCTGATGTCTTTGTAAGTGCATAACTTTGCATTTCTATGTTGTGTAAATGGAAATGCTTGTGTATGTATATGTGTGTGCATGTCTAGACACACAGCCACCTTTCAGTGTGTGAGAGATGCAGCATGCACTTCTGGCCTTGATGATGTGAGAGCGTCCCCCAGTTCCCCAGATGCACTCATCCACCCTCTGCTCCTCCCTTCCTCTACACTCATCTCTCTCTCTTTGTCTCTTCTGTCACTCCCTTCTCTGGGGGATTCTGAGCTCTATAGTTTGGGGTGTCTTTCAGTCTCTTGACAGGCAGACGGATGATTGCTTGAAGGACTGCAGTGTGATTTCTGTGGCAGTGTGTGAGAGTATAGAGGTGGATACCTGGAGTGAACTCTCAGAAACCTCCAGTCTTGTGCCAGAAAGGTTTGACTGACAGCTGCTGAACCTATACAAATAACAAACAGGAGAGTTGTAAATGTGGAAAGAAAGAACTGTAAAGGATGTAGTGTTAAAGGTAAAGTGTGTAATTTTTGCATTACTAGTGACACTAAAAAGAACTGGAAAAATAAAGACTGCTTCAAATATGGAATTGTCATTGGTTAGTCAAATATATCCAAATAATCCAAATGGAAATTAAGAACTATTTGGGAAAAGGATGGTAAAAGAAGTTGAGCTAGAACATAAATGTGGTAACATTCGTTCATTGATTGATTGATTGATTGATTCATTCATTCATTCTTATAAAAAACTATAAACAAAACTGATAATATGTAGGCCTATAGCCTATTTAAAGGGGTCCTTGATTATGTTTTCACTTTTTTAACTTTAGTTAGTGTGTAATGTTTTTTGAGCATAAACAAAGTCACGATGCTCAATGTTCAATGCAAAGGCAGATATTTTCTTTTATAGAAAACACAACAAACGGCTGGTAGGGACTACAACAAGCTTTTTTTCTGGGTTGGTGACATCACAAACCCTAAAATTTACATAAACCCTGACCCCGAAAACATGCAACAAAGGGGGTGAGGCCATGTTGGGCTGCTTTAGAGAAGAGCAAGAGTTGTTTTTGTAGAGTGTTGTTGACATGCTTCACAAACAAGGGTCAATTCAATGTTGCATTTGCACAAAAGATTAACATGACGCCACATGCTAGTCGATGAGTTGAATCAATTCCACAGCAACTACATAATTTAATCCATTAACCATTCAGAAACACATCCAGAAATGTCCAGATGCATTCTAAAAGTTGTAACTTCTTCCTGAGTCTCTTCATCAGTGTCCGGCTCCGGTTTGAACAATGTAAGGCTGAACACCGTTACTGACAATCGTCATTTTGGCTGCGGGAGATTCTCCCACTTTGTTGTTTTTTGAGCAACCGAAGAGTGAGATGTTAAAGCTCCACCCTCTTCTGGAAAGGGGGCCGGGAGCAGCAGCTCATTTGCATTTAAAGGGACACACACACATACGGCATGTTTTTGCTCACACCCAAATAAGGGCAAATTTGACAAGCTATAATAAATGATCTGTGGGGTATTTTGAGCTGAAACTTCACAGACACTTTCTGGGGACACCAGAGACTTATATTACATCTCGTAATAGGGGCAGTATAGGTCCCCTTTAACTACATGATGTCATATTTACTCTCAGGAGCCTTAAGCATAAAATACTCGTTCACTGAGTCATTCATTTGGGAATCGGACTTCACTGGTTGCGCTGTAATAGGGAGCACTGTATGTGTTTGATTCACTAAAAAGAGCTGGCTAATAAAAATCATTTGTTCGGGAATCAGACTACACTGTTTGCGTGGTATTCAGTAGCCTTGCTGCAGTTACACAGTGGCTATTACATACTGTCAGCATATTTTTATAAGGCGTTCCACCAACTCCAGCAGAAGATTGCACGTGCGAGAACTAACAGAACAAAACATCACTGGAATGACTCTGAATAAGAGCCTTCTCTCGGTTCCCAACTCTAGTCCCGCCCCAAACTCACAGTGTTGTTATATGGGCTTGTGCCATTGCTAAGTTTAAATTTTCCCCATTTATAAACAAATTGAATGATCTGATAATCGCATTATGCCTCTTTCTGTTCACCTTGCTGTGTTAATGTGTTTAATTTGAGCTTGCTACTTTGTTTATGGTGGCCTATTGTAGTGCAGATGACTGAGTTGAAACTTCAAGCTAATTTGGGCAGTGATTGATTTTTATAAGCGCTCGTCCCAGTTCTGGACCAACAGCAGTCCCGTAGGGTTGTTCCATGTGTGTGCTTTCAAAGTGGTGGCCGAAAATCAAATTCTAAGGAGCCTCTATCCTTCACGACTGGGCGTCTACATCTCTTGAATTATTCCATGGAAATCTGTCATTTGCAATGGTTTATCCTTTTCCTCCTTTCATTTATTCTCCATTTCCTCCTTTCATTTATTCTCCATTTCCATTCTTCTCCCCTTTTGCTGCTGCTTTAAGATGATTCAGATCACTTGGTTTGGTTCTCTTGGGTGATCTGCTCTCTGCCTTGTTCTCTCTACTTTTCTCTGTTTTATTCCCTCAGTGACTGCGAGACTGAAGAAGAATGAGAAAGCAGGGTGAGAAACATTAGTAAAAGAAGACTAAAGCGAGAGAGTAGGCAGAAGTCGTCCTAATGGAAATGAAGAAAAAAAGGTGCCAGGATGAAGATGATGGTTGAGACTGACCTGTTATGGATTTTTTCTTCATTCATTTGGCAATCAGTGTGCAATGGCTGCGCTGTTTGTTTGTTGTGTGTTGATTCACTAAAAAGAACATGAGTCATTTATTGGGGAATCATTTTAAACTGGTTGCGCAGTATATTTTTGATTCACTAAAAAGAACCGGTTGATAAGAGTTATACTTTCGGACAGTATCGAACAGTGGTCACGCTGTATAGTTTCCACTGTTCTTGATAACCCTGTTTTTATTTCATTTTTATACTAGCTAGACATTTTGACTTAGTAATAAGTAGTCTATAAGCTTGACATGTTGATAGTACAAACATTCATATGACATGTCATTAAACGTAGGCCTATAATAGCCTACTATTTTGTATATTTTATTGTTTATTTATATGTTTTATTGTAATTTAAGGCCTAAGCTTTTACATCAAAAGTTTATGGTTGAGTCCAAACTCTTCAGTGATGATGTGTAATAGATTTCTGAGGAACTATATTTCTTGCAAATCCAGACTGCTATCAACAGGGGGCGACACTCTGCTAGAGGGCGCTGTAGGTAGTAAGGTGTGAAGGGGGTCAGACTTGCGGTCAAAGTGTTTACTGTAAACAGATTGTTGAACAAACAGCGGCTAACATGCTCACCGGCAGACCCGCTGTCCACTGTTGACTTAACTGCTCCCTTATCAGAGAGAGCAGCACACGGTCAGCCCTGAATAAACATTCCTAACACAGGAGTCCTTTGTGTGCATGAGTGCGTGTGTATGTCTGTGTGTGTGTGTGTGGTAATGCGCCCAACTCTAATGAGGAAATACTGAGTTTAACTTGTCCATATAGCGCGTACAGCATGCTACTACAGCCTGTGTAGTCGCATGCAGATATAAAACAAGAAGTTAATGATCTAGCAGAGCGTTCAGGGCTGCAGGCCAAAGCCAACCCAGCCAGATACACATGCTCTGAACCTGCACCACACTGATACCACTGCTCATCCCTTCAAATAGCTTCACATAACAAACATTACACAGATCAGAACCATGCTGGACCAGAACCAGCTCTTTTATCGCACTGTGATGGCTGTAAAGCCCTGCATGTGGCTTTTGATGTTGACTTGACAATGGGTGTAAACCTGTGTGAGAAAGCAGATATAATGATTCATCAATATGTTGTTTATACTTTATCTACTTCATAGATTTATTTCTGAAGTTATATATGTAGATAAAACATCCTCTGTTTTAATATACCTTTATTTTCTTTAATACACTAAGATTTTTTAAATGCTTTTGAAACAAGTCTCTTATGCTCACAAAGTTTTGCATTTATTTGAACCAAAATAGTAGGTAACACTTTAGTTTATGGTCCAATTCTCACTATTAACTAGTTGCTTATTAGTATTCATGTTACTAGGATATTAGATTTTTTATCCAAAATTTTTTAAAATCCAGTACTTATAAAGCAGATATTAATGCCTTATCCTGCATGACCATATTCTACATCCCTTACCTAAACTTAAAGGATTAGTTCACCCAAAAATGAAAATAATGTCATTTAATACTCACCCTTATGTCGTTCTACAGACCTTCATTCATCTTCGGAACACAAATTAAGATATTTTTGATGAAATCCGATGGCTCAGTGAGGCCTCTATTGAGAGCAAAGCCACCGAACCACTCAAGGTCCATAAAGGTACAAAAAAACATATTTAAAACAGTTCAGTGGTTTAGTGGTTCTACCTTAAAAATATAAAGCGACGAGAATACTTTTTGTGCGCCAAAAAAACACCAAAGTCACGTGATTTCAGCAGTTTCACCGTTTGATAGGAGATCCGGATCACTAATTCGAAATAAAAGATTTGTAAAGCTCAGAAGCAGCGTTTTGAAATCTTAGAGGCGTAGAACGACATGAGGGTGTGTAATAAATTACATTATTTTCATTTTTGGGTGAACTAACCCTTTAACAACTACCTTACTAACTATTAATAAGCAGTAATTAGGAGTTTATTGAGGAAAAAGTCAACAAATAGGAATACTGAGAAATATTATTACAGTTTAAAATAACTTTTCTATTTGAATTTATTTTAAAATGTAATTTATTCCTGTGATGGCAAAGCTGAATTTTCAGCAGCCATTCCTCCAGTCTTCAGAAATGTATTTTTTTTTTTTGGTAACATTATAAATGTCTTTACTGTCAAATTGAATAACAAAGTGATCCTACAATAAGTCTTACTTTTTTCAGAGAAACAAAACTGTTTATTTTTAATTAATGTTTCAGTGCAGTTTTAAAGAGTGCAAGGATACTTTGCATTGAGCGATGAATGGCTGTCATGAAGAAAACCCTTATATGCAGTTGATTTTGGCGTGTTTTATTCTAATTATGTTCTCCTTCATTTAAAATAATCCATATTCACCAACATTAGATCAAAAGCAAGTACAAATTGATGTGTGCATGTCGCATACGCTATGCACCTGTAGTGAATCTGACAGAAATATTGCTTGAACCTTTTCAATGTGTACGTAATTATTAATGAATAAAACCCATTGTGGGTTTTTATATCACATAATTCTTCTAACGCTTTTTGTTCCGCTTCCACGAAACAAAAAGCGAAAATTAACGATTTCTTTCCTAATTACGTTTAACAGAGGGATTCGCTGGTGTTAATAAGAATTCAGTCCTGCGTTAATGAGCCTATTGCGTATGTGTGTGTGCTTATGTGCATGTTTGCGTATGTGTGTAAGCATATGAGATCAGGCTTCCTGTCTGAGTAAGTACCCCTGTCACTTGTGTTGTTGCTTTATGTCAAAACATCTCAAAGCAGGGACTGCGCTCTGACTCTCAACATACACACACACCCACACACACACACACACACAAACTCACACACACACTGTCGGTACGCAGCATGCTGCCAAGTCTCTGGGTGGTTACAGAGCTCAACCTGTTAAAAGGTTGAACTCTTGGGAAGGTGCTGATCTGAGCACACCGCACAGAGGCCCTGTGCACTCCTGTCAGCCTGGAACACACACGCACATTCTGTATTAAAACCTAGAGAGGTGCCTACGTAGGCCGCATTTTAAGCGATCATAGGCGCATTCCCAGAGCGAAAGCTTTTCAAAAAGGTCCAAACTTAATTATGTTGCCTCCTAAGATACCTTGTTTTGGCCAGATTCCATGTAGCCTTGAAGAGAAAGGCAGTCCCAGAATACGTTGTGACAAACTCTCACTATGCCTGCGCCTGAAAGCTGCCTCCACAGGTAAAATATGGAGGTAGGAAGGCAAGAAGCATGTCCAAATCCATTTCTCATGTCACATTTGGTCTAGTGAGATACCTTCATCTGATCGATTTTTTTTTTAAAGGCAGCATAGATGTATCGTTCGCTGCCTTTGACATCCCACAATCCTGTGCTTTCCATTTTATAGCAGTCGGGCTAAAAGGTAAATATGGCATCTGAAAGTTGCAGTGGGTGGTCACTTTGTGTGTATATGGACATTTTTTTTACCAACCTTTTCTATTTTTTATGTCATTTCTAGCTAGAAATGACTATTGTAGTAATTAAATATTTGCTTAGTTATCAACAAAGCACTCTCTATTTTGTTGTAGATCAATAAACTGTTTTAAATGCCTCAGGATGTCTGTTTGAAATCAGTTTCGTGAGGTACCTTCATGCGCAAATGATGCCTTCGAAGTCATTGCCTGATAAAGCAGCGAGGCAACAAGTCAGCTGCCTATAAGCTTTCAGACTCAGCCACTATCTCATCACCATCTTATGGTGCAAATATGCAAAGCTTTGCTCAGGACATATGAGCAAACCTTTTTATTGTGTTCTAAACTAACTTTTTTTTTATGTTGTAAAGGATTTTCTGAGATTTTCTTCAGCTGAAATATGGCAGCAGTTTCTCTCCATTACTGGCTCAGGTCCTCCCACTTTATTCCAACAGATTTATTTACCTCACAAGCCTGGAAGCACGCAGTAATTCAACACACAGGTAGTGTGCGTGCACACGCTGTGTTTAAGTGTGAAAAAGAGCGAATGAGACAGAATGGAA
Organism: Elopichthys bambusa; assembly: GCA_037101425.1. Classification (NCBI taxonomy): domain Eukaryota; kingdom Metazoa; phylum Chordata; class Actinopteri; order Cypriniformes; family Xenocyprididae; genus Elopichthys; species Elopichthys bambusa. The sequence goes on from CM074449.1 coordinate 8,030,744, forward strand.
GAGAAAGAGAGAGAAAGCGAGAATGAGAAGGAGTGCCAGATCAACAAGTCAGCATTTGTAGAGACCCTGTTAATTGGCATTTGTGACAATAGAACACTGGCAGTTATTGATTCCAGATCGGCCAGGGATCGAATATGCAGAGTATTACTTCCTATCATGACTGAACACACTTTGAGTGTGTGTGTGTGCGTGCGTGTGTGCGCGTGCGTGTGTGTGTGCATTTTTGTGACATATCAGGACACAAATTTGTATAATGACATGGGTATGACATAGGTATTACAAGGAGAGGGTGACTTATAAGGACATTACCCCATGTCCCCATTTTTCAAAAGGCCTATAAATCATACAGAATGAGTTTTTGTGAGAAAGTCAAAATGTGCACAGTTCTCTGTGATGGGTAGGTTTAGGGGTAGGGGTAGTGTAGGGCGATAGAAAATACGGTTTGTACAGTATAAAAACCATTACGCCTATGGAATGTCCCCACAATTCACAAAAACAAACCTGTGTGTGTGTGTATGTGTGTGTGTGTTAATTGGTTTTAATCAGTGAAAATAGTTTTGGCTAAAGGAAGCTCTTTAATATCTGAATTGTTGCCACATTGTTCGTAATTAGATTAAAGTGGAGAAAATATTGGGATTCTTGCTTTTTGTTTTCTTTTTAATCAATAAAAAAAAATAATAAAAAAAAATTACTTTTATGGAAGACACACTATGAAAACGTCTTAATATGTTTTACAGTATTGCTAATAAATTGATAAATTATTTATAAAAATATAATTGTAAATTTGTTTGTTTGAAAAATTTTTGGATTTATTTTACTGGAAGACAAGACTAATTTAAAAACGAATTAAAATGTTTCCCTCCAGGACTGCAATGAGATTAAATGGAGAGCAAACTTTTTTCTTTTCACATTTTTATCCTGAGAAAATAACCTTAGTAATTTCAGATTTGTCTCATGTTTCAGTGTTTCAGACATCTCAACATCACACACATCCTCTTTTTAGAATATTAGGAGAAACACGAGAACTTGAAACTTAAAGTGAAAGTCGTTATTTGCTTACCCTCATGTTGTTCCAAACTGGTATGATTTTCTTTCTTCTGTGGAACACAGAAGCAGATATTTTTGAAGAATGTTGGTAACCAAACAAATTTTTTCCCCTATTGATTTGTTTCCCATTGACTTCCATCTTCTCTTGGACAAAAAAATAAAAATAAAAAATACAATAGAACAGTCAATGGAAACTGAAACAGTTTGGTTACCAATATGCTTCTTTTGTGTTCCGCAGAAGAAAGAAATGCAAAGGTTTGGTATGACTTGACGGTGAGTACATGATGACAGAATTTTCATTTTTGTCCCTTTAAATATAACTGAGAGCTCCATTATATCTCCAACTGAGCTATAAAAGAGCAAACTCTGAGCTTTGCAGGTATTGGCTGACGTCTCTCTGGCAGTAACGTCACGGGGTCAAATGACACCTCTCTCTGTGCATGCTCCCCTGTGAAGATGACCTTTGCTGTGAGTGTACAGATTGCAGGAAGTGCTCCCTAATTTTACTCCCCAGCTGGGAAGGCTTGCTGCTTTATTTCACCAGATGTCCGGCAGACATCTGAATGCCACGGATGAATGCGGCTGTGTGATGGAAGGCGTAATTCAACTTTAGTGCAAGTCAGATTCAGATGTGTCTCTGGTAATGCTTTACCCGCCTCCGACTCTCCGCTTTGCCCCTGACTGGTGGAGTCCAGAGGCTGGAAAAACATGAAAGAGGCCCCTGGGCAGGTTCACACACTGTAAGGAATAAGGGGGTAATCTTTAGGCCTCAGTAGAGCAATGATGAGGACAGGAAGATAAGACGACTGTCTGATCTCTGTGTATGAACCTTTTCATCTGCATGTGTTTAACCTATGTGGTTTCCAAGCTCTCACATGCAAACACAACCAGAGGAAATTATTGCTCAGAGGTTGCTCTTTTATAGCTCAGCTGGAGACATAATGGAGCTCTTAGTTGTATTTAAAGGGATAGTTCACCCAAAAATTCAAATTCTGTCGTCATTTACTCTTTCTAATGCTGTTTCTGAAATTTCTGCATTTGAATCTATATAGGTACTACATTTGGTCTGAAACTTACTTCGCAACCATTAAAAAAGTATATTCTATATAGTATAACTCTGTGTAGTATGAATGAAATTTGGACAAACTACATTCGCCATGTTGTCATTGACATGACCTACGGCGTTAGTTGCGTCGCTTCACCTCCATTCATAAATCCTCTCCCGTGGCTTCATTGGATAGTAAAGTGTCCATCAACTGTGCACTTCAGAATCTCGATGGAAGTACTAAGTCATCCAGGTACTTTTCGCCTACTGTTTTATGAATACTGAGAATTTGGACAGACTACTTAGCTCACATACTGTTTTTCGCCTACTATATAGTATGGATATTCAGATGCAGCATTAGAATTTCTGAGATTTCTCTCTGAGGTTTCCACAAATGAGATACTAGTTGTCATAAATGAAGAGATCATGTGACATTGAGCCCTAAAAATTCTGAAAATCTTCTGAATCTCTTCTGATTACTAGAGTTTTTTTCTTCTTCTTCAATATTTGTCACTGAATTCATCATTTTTTATTCTGTGTTTACTGTGTTTAATGTTAAGTTGGGTTGAAAATGGACAAACCCAGCAATTGGGTTATTTTAACCCATCGGTTGGGTTAAATGTTTGCCCAACCTGCTGGGTTGTTTTATTTATCTCAACAATTGTTTAAAAATTACTGTATTGCTTGCTTAAAATGAACCCAAAGTATGTTGGAAACGTAATATGTTTAATAAATGAACATTTATTAATACGTTTAATAAATAATAATTAAACATTAAGCATCTATTAAATAGCTTATTAATAAATGTTCACCTTTTGATTATTATTGTTGCCCCTAGTAAATATGTGTCTGATTTTCAATTTCCAACCTATTTTGGGTTCATTTTAAGCTAGCCATATAGTAATTTTAAACAATAGTTGGGTTAAATAAAACTGCCCAGCACGTTGGGCAAACATTTAAACTGGGTTTGTCCATTATTTATTTTAGAGTGTAGTTATCAATCTTGGTGTGAATAGGCCTTAAGAAAGTTTTATAGTTATTGATAGTTTATAATGTTTTCCAGCAAAACTTAGTTTATGAATTTATGGAGTGTCATTATAGCTGTATTATTTCCAGCTTCAGTTCTTTTGTGTGTATGTGTGTGTGTGTATGTATATAAAATTGTGAAAGAAAAAAACATTTAATGAAAAATAAACAATTTAATGAAAAATTACATCGGAACTACCGGCAAAAAACTTGCATTTAATCTCTTTGCATTCTTAGAGAAACAATTCAAATATTTCAGATTTCTCATGTGTTTTGTGTTTTTTTTCCTCCTATGGAAACATGGCAAATGCACAACCCCCTCTGAGAGCATTCAAACAAAAGCATATTTGAGTACAGAAACCAGTGGTCACTCCTGTACCCGGTCATCTGTACCTCATCCTCCTGCATGTAGACCACCTTTACTCCCTTCCTCTCTCTTTCTAACCTTCCTGACTCGCTTTTCCTTTTCTGCTCTTCCTGTCTTTCTTTCACCAATCCCAAAAGAATCTTCCCTCACCTCCCCCAGAGTACACTCCAGCACCAGACCTTGCACCGTGGGGCAGAGAGTCCTTGGCCGGTGCAGCCGGCAGTCTTATCTTCTCAGCTTTGCTTTCAATCTGAGCTCTCTCTCACCCCCGGGGAGATTCCACCCAGGGCTGGGCTTTGAGCAGATGCAGGCGGGTGTCGAGCCATGGTCAGCTCTGTCTTGCGTCTGCTGGCCTGCTCTGGATCTTCTCACTCACAGAAGTGGGAGTGCAGCCCTGAGAAAGCTCAGGTCTTGATACCAGCGCGAGGCATATGAATGTTTGCTGCCGGTCCAAAAACTGATTTGGCCCATGCTTCAAAGTTGTGTAAATGTTAGGACTGTGTTAATGGTGGGAATGGGTGGCTATTTGGGCAAAACTTGTCTCATGTCCTGTTTATTTCTTAATACAATGGCGGCAGATTCTTCATGAACTTTCTTCGTCCAGCTTTTCGGAAGTGACTGTGCAATTTTGCATCTGTCTGAAATCTTTGACATGCATTTTGAGTTGCTTGTGTAAATACTGACCACTGATGATTTGTCAAGGGTTGAACCTTGGGCGTACCGACTCCCTTTAGATTCCTTTTGACCTGGTTTACTCTTTACAGCTTTATGGAAAGTTTCTGAAGGTCTTGTGATTCAAGGGCAGGAATGACTTCTCAGTGAGCTGTCAGTGCTGTGTGGGATCTCTGGTTCCTCTGTGAGGCTGCAGTCTTGCAAAAAGGCCTCTGGAGTGATGACGTGGCCCAGGGTCAGAGAAAAGAAGCCTGGGAAACTGGAAAAGAATGGAATATGCCTCATAGACCCTTGCTTTGATTTTAAAAATGATTATTTATTTGTTTTACAAATCTTTTCTTGTCTGCACATTGGCATATCTAAAATAGGGATGCATAATCTATCTGTGCCATATCAGTTTTTTTAATTTTTTTTTTTTAATTTATCGGCAAGTTAATGGATATTTAATTGTTCATGCTCATTTCCCCCAATTTTTGTTATTTATAAATTACCTTTTTATCTAACACTCACTTATTTTTTTTAATTTTTTTTTATGGTGTTTCATTATTTATTTTTGTGGCTTTTGCCTTTATTATGACAGGACAGTAAGTTAACAGGAAGCGAAGTTGAAGAGAGAGGGGGGACTCGGGACACCCGAAGCGCAACTTCGTTGTATGTTGGCATGCTGCCCACGAGGCTGTTGGCGCCGACAAACATTGTCAAATTTCTAAATGAATATTGATTTTTCATACTGTACATGATAATGCTGTGATGCCTTAATTCACTTAAATGATTAAAAAAAATGATTGTGTCTGAAATGTACTTATAAGCATAACATGAAAATAATTATCAGCTTATCTTATCAAAATTTTAATATCAGTGCACTGCATCCCCTAAATATAAATATGTATATATTTCAGCACATATATTTTTTAAATAATATTATGGTTAATTTACGTATGCTTTTGGCTAAACAATACGACAATAGAAACACATTCTTGCCATATTTAAATACATCCCACAGAATTCTACAGTGCAAAATGTCTGCAGAATGCATGTGGGCCTAATGAGCACTAAGAGCACGTGCACCAAATGCTCTTGGTAGAACTGGTGAAGACATTGAAAATAATCAAGATGGACATTGATTAAAAACAATGATGATGTGCTGTGTGCGTAAGAATCAGCCTGATGGGAAGGGCAAGGGCTTCTGGGAAAGAAGGGATGAAATGAAAGATTGAAATGATAATGAAAAAGACAGGATCTGGGAATTAGGAAGAAAGGCAGTGAAAGATAGATGGATAAGTAGCGTTCTCCAACTGTAACCTACCACCACCAAAACACTTTGCATAAATTGCTCCAGCTTTCCTCTCTGTTCTTCCTTCCCTATCACACTTGTTTTCCCTCTCTCCCTTGCTGTTCAGACAGTGTGTGTCCTTGCTTTTGAAATGCGTTGTTCCTTTGGGAGAATTAAGTCCTGTGCACTGGACATACTGTGTGTGTGTGTGTGTGTGTACTGGCTGAGTGGCCCCTGAGGCTTCATGCTGGGAGCCCACCCAGCTGACAGTCTAGCTCAGCCCAAAGTCCCATCCTCCCCAGCCAGACCACCCAACCACCTGATCCCAGGACTCTTCAGATACATCAGTGGGCTCATGTGGCTATACATATGTCATGTGTATTTTATTTTTTTGTCTGGCATATTTATGTGTGTATATAGGTTTTTCAGAATTCAGAATTGAAAAATTGGCCTCTTTTCAATTCATGAAATGTTATTTAAATTTAATAGGCCACGACTCACAGGAAAAGCTAAATTGGAATTTGAATTTGAATGACTGGAAGTGGAAATTACTAAATTACAATTCAAATTAATTCAACAGGTATGAAATTTGGGAAGATTTTTTTCCATCCCAGTTCATAAATCTTTTTGACTGTTTGCCTATGAATTCTTTAAACCTTAAGACTTTTTAAACTTTTTAAAAAAATTTCAATCAAGGCTCTCAAGGAACATTCAAAATTTGTCTCAAAAATCATATTTGTTTATATAAATGTTTTCATTTTAATATACTTTCTTAAATTCAAATTTGAACTGTAATTCTATTTCTTCAAATTCAAATTTACATTCTGAATGGAGTATAACCCTAGTATAATTATGAAGAGTTCCGGTGCAAAAGGCTCTAAAATGCACCTCTGTCAAAAATGAGATAACAATACTGAGTGAACACACTCCACTCATAGTATACATTCATCAAAAACCTTTACCCGCCAAATCCCAGCCTCAGCCCAATCAGAAGTACCGGTACTTAGGTAGAAACCTATAGACGGGAGCCTGACAAAAGTGCTAATTTTAAAGAAAAATGTCAGATGGACTTGGAGGCTTTTGCATCTGAAGTCTTCATATTTTTTTTTAGGTTTAGAGGTCGCTCTTTAATAGCTCAGGGAACTTAAGTTCTTGTTTATGTTTCATTTAATATCAACTTTGTGTCAAATCTTTCTCCTAAACCAGTGCTTCTCAAGCCTGTCCCCACCACTGCATATTTTTGTATGTCTCACTCATTGAACACACCCAATTCAAGCCTGAGAAGCACTGACCTAAACTTTCATAAGAATTTCTCAATAGAAACAAAACTATAATAAAGCTATTCATATTGATGTAACTGGCCCTACTTGACCTGCTCCGAGCGGGATTCGAACTGGCGTGTCCGGCACGGCCAGGGGAGTGAGGTTTACTCACACAGCTCTTACTAGCTGGCCTCCATTACATTGACATTGATATCTCAGATAACATGGTCTTGAGAAAATTATATATTAAATATTTGAGTAGTCTATTTTGAGTAGAATATTTTGAAGTCTCTTTTCAGTAAAGACTTTGTTATTTTGACAAAGTTGGGACCTTTTTGAAAACTAGGCGAGATCTGAGATTTCTGGGGTCTTTTTTTTGTAAGGAAAACCTTAGAAGCAGGAGTCTTAAGCAATTTCATTGCAGTCTTACACTTGCACATTTAAAATCTCATTTGCAATTTTTCTTTGCCATGCCACGTGGCATCTTGTTGTCAGGAGCGTGCCGGAGAAAGTGGAATGGGAGGATGCTCAGAAAACCAAAGGGGAAGACTGTAATGCACACACATGCTTGAGCTAAAACCAAAAAGACGCCGCCAACATGCACAAACACACAGTGGCGTGAGGATAAGCAATGTATTAGTCATCTATTACAGGAATCAGTCTCACACTGGGCCTGTTTTCCAGTCTCGCTGGATGCCTTGTGAATTTCCACCCATGAAATAGAGCGGCTTTCTTCCCCCAGACTCAGCTCACAGAAACTCGCTGCCCACGGGAGACGGCTCTGACCTGGCAAAGAATCTCTGCTTACAGTGGGTCAAATTCTCCACCAGCAGTGTGGATGATACAAAACATAATCCAGAAAAGAGAGGCGCAGCGAGTCTGACTTCACCCCGTGAATGGACTGAATGGAGCAGTGTTAGCCGAGCCAGTCGATTTGAAAGCGTGCACCTGGTGTGATTCAGGTGTGTGTGAAGGGTATTGTACATGCTAAATGGATTTCTCACCTCTCGCTCTTTGTGGAATGGACAGACCGGCCAAATCGCCCTCACTGAGTGCGCTCTCAAGGCCTTGGAATATATCCTCCCTACCAAGAATGAAAGAAACAGAGAAAGAGTTTGAAAGAGAGGGAGGGAAAAAATGAGGTGGGTGTGTGTATGTGTGAGAGAGAGAGGCAGAGAAAAAAAGAGAAAACAAAATAGCGTTTACGGTTCAAGCTGCCTCTGAAATAATTTTCCATATCAGTGCAACTGCATGAGCCCAGTGGGAAAGGGAATATGATTTTCTCCATACAGTGCCAGTGGAAAAGAAGAACTCGAATCAAAACAAGCTAGAAGAATGCTGGGAAGAGAACGAGAGAGGCACTTGCTGGTCTTTACATCAGGAATCCTGTACTGGGAGCGCCCTAGGACTGTTAGAAAACACACAAACCATCATTCAGTCATCTGTCCAGAACCCGTTTGGCCCGTCCAGTAGCCCACCGAGATCTATTAAGCTTCAGCCTCTGCCTCCAGCTCGGCATGCCGGGTCGATCCAGAGAGCAGAAGGGCTTGACTCCATGTTAATTCCTCCCACTCTCTTGGTTGCTCCGCTCCCACCCCTCGGGTTGGGAAGCAGCTCTTGCTTGAGCCCCAGGTTTTGGATGGTGTCCTGTCATTAGTTAATACTGAGAGCTCCATCTGATATTCCCTGGATAAGTTCTTGCCTCTCTTCCCATGCCGACACTCAGGATAGAACAGAGGGTGGACGTGGAATGATATTCGGCCCCTGAGCCAAAGTGCTCTTGTGACAACAGGCCGATTAGCATGAAAACAAATGCTTGTAGCAGACAATTGAATCGTTCCCTGTTTGGAACAAATGGTGGCTTTGCTTGTTGCATGTAATTAGCCTAGCCGAGGCGGGCTGACAGCATCCATATGTCTGAGAGGGTGCGAGAGCGTGTGTGAGTTTACCATAAGCGCTGGAGCGTAGAGCGCTAGCCACTAGCGCAGCATTTTTAGCAGGAGAGGAGCCGCAGGAAGCAGCAAAGGGAGGAAGAGAGATTTAATGAGGTAGAGAGCACGAAAAATGACAATTCAACATAGCTGCTGTTTGCTAAGATAACAATGAAGTGATGGCGACAGCAAGATGCTGATCCCGGGGGAATGAGGGCAGGTTTTCCTCATTAAAGGCCAGGTTTGTGTGGAGGGAGGGTGACGGGCAAGTGGACCTGTGATCTGGCTAGGTGGAAATCCATGTAGGTAACATGGCTACTGAGGATGAGATTGATGTGTCAGAAAAAATAGTAAGAATAGAGTACTAAAGTAGTAGGAGAGAAAGAAGCAGAAATTGTTACTAGCATTTATGCTAGTTAGCAAAGATGTCACTCAAATATTCAGTATTGGACATTTTTTTGTCCCAAGCCTGTAAAGTGTGACTTTATATCGCGTAATTGCAACTTAGTTGCTCATTTATGCAACTTTATGTCACTCAGTGTGACTTTATATTGGATAATTACAGCTTTAAATCTCTCTATGTGACCTTATATCTCACATTTTCAGCATTGTTTCATGAAACTGTGATTTTATATCTCCTGATTTTGACCTTATATGCTATCATTTGGGAATGTGGCTTTATATCTTGCAGTTGCGACAGCTTGTCTCACGAAGTGACTTTATTTCATGTTTTAAACGAAATTCCTTTTTATTTTTTACTCTGAGGCACATGCTTCCATAAATGGGACAGCGAAGGTGCAATAAAGAGAAGCAGGGAAACAGCTCAAGTCAGATTCAAACCAGACCACTTCTCCGATGGCCTAGGAATTTCATTCGTCATTCTAATTTAGAAGCGTGGTGTAGAAATCAGCATGGTAGCATCCAAAATGCCAAATATGCTAGTCTTTTTTAGCAGGGGTAGATTAGCTTGAATAGCATGAGAGAGGAAAAGATGACTTTGCCCCTCCTGACCCAGTGTTCCTGCCATGCCATGGTTAGGAGTGAAGGAGGTTATTGCTGTCTGTGCAAACTCATTTTTGGACAACGCTCTGTGTGTGTGAAGCTGGTGTCCTATCTGAGAACCCTGAGTTGACCCAGACTGCTGTGTTTGTGTTGTAAAGCACTGTGTGTATGTGGGTGATTTTTTTATTATTTTTTTTATTTGTGTGTATGGCTTTAATGTTTGACCTTGTACTGCTGTGTTTATCCCCTCTTGCTCACTCTATGTTTTGTTCTGAAGGTAGAGTGATTTTAGAGACCTGCTGATCATAGAGGGGTGTTTTCGCACCCAGGGGGGTTGATTCAAACATTCATACATGGAAATGGAAGGGCGGCAGTGCCAGCAGGGAGCTGTGTGTGTGTTGTGTCCTGGAGTGTGTGTATGTCTGCTCATCACCGCTTTTGTTTCGTCTGCTCGGTTTGACTCTCATCTCTGAGTCTCACATGTACACTTCCACACACACACACACACACACACACACACTCGTGTGGATATGTACTTTCAATAGTCTGAGTGTGATTTTTGATTGACAGCTAGTGTTTGAATGAACTGGGTTCTTAATAAGGGGGCTGAAAACCTGTCGCTGATTTAAAGTGATACCCGTGTGAGTGCTGGCTTGTGGGAATGCTTTTAATTGATCTGCAATGGAGACGTAACAGCTATTTGTCATCGTTGAAAATGTGGTTGGACACGTCCTCCTGGTTTTCCAAACCAAAATTATATGTAGTTTGAATCCAAAATCTGGAGCTGATGAATAGCACCTACTAATTTTTAAAAAACAGAAAGACAGCCGTTCAGTTTCACCAGTGTTTTGTGGCCATGCCGGCTCATTAATGTTTTGTCCTTGTGGTTTTCATCAAAAAAGTAAAATTATTAGTTTCTTGCCAGGAATAAACTGCTCTTGCCAAACACTGTAACCATCTCTCTGAAAATAATCTTAGGCTAGTACTCAAGGGCGATAGAGTTACCTTCAAATGTCTGTGTCGTAAAACTGAATGGGTTATTTTCCAGGTAGCTATAAACATGTTTACAGTTGAACTAACTTTAAGTAACTTGCTCAGCATGATTATCTTCAAACTATTGCTCCGCCTTGCTCGTAGTTGACTGAAAAGGAAAAAAATTGCCATAGAAGACTGTTTATGTTAATTATTGCTATAGTGCCTCTTGTGGCAACTCTGCAACTCCTGTTTTTTTTTTTGTTTTTTGTTTTTTTTGTTTTGTATTACAGGGACAAATGTCAGTACTAAATATGGTGATTAATGGTGATTGATGGTGGTTAAATTGACATGTGGCATTCAAATGGATGTTGTTATTTTAACTTACTTTGAAGTTGCTAACCATGATTCTCTTTATATTATTGCTCTGCCTGACAGAAAACTTATCATAGAACAAGAAAGTATATGCTAATGCTTGCTAACTTACCCCTTTGTGGCAACAAACAATTGCATTATGTTATTAAATGCATTTTGACGCATTTCACATAGCATCATAGACTGAATATGGTATTATTCACACTCTAAAAAATGCTGGGTTGTTTCAACTCAAATTTGGGTAAAATATGGACAAAACCAACTGTTTAGGTTAAAAAAAATAATTTAGGGTTTGTCCATATTTGACCCAAAACTGGGTTTAAACAACCCAGCATTTTTTAGAGTGCAGGAGGTTAGCTATTAGCATGTCAATAATTTAATCTTTACATAACAGTGATGCAGCAAAATTATTTTTTTTACAAAAACAAATTAAAGTTTTAATTTGGCCAAAAAAACAAAACCTAAATCAAAATTTTGGTAATTAAATTTGGGTAACTGGGGAATTGGGGAATCTGTTAATGCTCTTCAGGGTGTTGTGTTCTCAGTTAATAAATTCAGAAGCTCCTCACAGCAGAACACGATATCCAGGATCCAGATTCAGGGGGTGGAGACGGGTAGGTTTAGGGATATGTAAAGTGGGAGGAGTTGGATCCAGATCCAGGGGGTGGAGATGGGTAGGTTTAGGGATCAGTGGGTGGAGACTGGTAGGTTTAGGGATATGTAAAGTGGGAGAAGTCGGATCTCGTGTTCTGCAGTTAGGACCATCTTGATCGTCGTAATAACATTCTTGAACACAAGCCACCTCTTGATATTTCAGTCAAACCAATTTTACATATTACTGCTCTATCATCATTTTTGGTCAGAGTAAATTGCGTCCACACTGCGGACATGTTTACCTGATGTACCTTATCCATGTTGTAAGCACAAACCATACGCTGAAACAGTCAAAACATGGAGAAGTGCTAATTAAACATCACTGTTTCAGTCAATGATTTACGAAATGGAAATGTTGGTGCATCACTATTACATAGCTTAACAATTCTTTTTAAACCAGCTGACCTGAATGAGAAAACTGACCAGAGACCATTTACACTCACTTTAGTGCCCCTTGTGGCAACACTGAGAATGCAACATGTACTTGTTTAACATTATGCATTGTAGTGGGGAGCCGATAGCCTTGTAGGCAGCGCTCCAACATGCAGCGCTCTCTCTCCCACTTTGCTTCCTGTCTACTCTATACAATCCTACCGTAATAAAGCCAAGAACAACAAAAATATATATAAGACATCCATGATGCCATGTATTTTGACACATTTGTTTCAGGCCTAAACCTTTATCATACAAAAAAAAAACAAATGTATTTTTTGCATTACTCATTCACTACATGGTGTTGCTTCTAGACTATCTGTCATTGTTTTCTTTTTCTCTTTGGGTGGTGTGCAGTTCTCCGTTTCTTTACATGCACGATGCACTTTTACTGTCCAGCAAACGATGCTCCGTTGTTCCCGCCAGCTGTGCTGTCTGTGCCTACACAAACACTCCGACCCGCAGACCTGGCTGTCGGACTTCAGCTATAGATTGTGTGCTGTGCTCTTTCTGTCTACTCATTTCTTTCATTGTTGCTGGTTTAAAATTCCCCCTTCTCCTATTTGTCTTTTTCTCAAATCACCTTTCCTCCTCTGCGACATATTTTTTCATGCCTCTGTGTGAGTTATTTAGTGTGGTTTGATGTACCTCATCTTGAAAAGCTGCATAGCAGTGTTTAATGATCCTGCCATAGGATGACCCACACGTGACACACAGACACACACACACTATTGTGATTTCTGCAACTGATTGCTGCCAAAAGTTTGTGGCGGATCTGGGGTGTGGTGTGTCCCAATCTATTGGGAATTAACTCACTTCCAGTCTGACCTCCTGTTTTAAAATACACAGATGCAGAGTTACACTCTCACACACTTATAAGACCACACACCCACTCATACGGCCTCTTCCCGATTCTCAGGGGAAGACGCTTCCTCTGAGTTATAATTTAATTCATGATCAGGGAATACCACGCATGGCATATCCACACACATAACAGTGAAAGTAAAAAAAAAAAAACGTTAATGCACACACCAATGACGAATGAAATGAAAATTTTAATTCTAAAATAGCAAATCTGCCTTTTTTTTGGCACAGTATTCACAAATGATATCAGGGAGGAAATTCCACAACAGCAGCCAGTCTCTAGTGGTTCTTGGAAAAACGGAGCATGTTCTTCACAGTTTGAGCTGTAGTTGTTAATCTGTCCACTTTTTTATTTCCTGCCTGTTTCAGTGTTCACTCCAAGATTTGAAGAAAAGAAAAAAAAAATAGTAGAAATGTGCAGCCATCATCGTAGGTGTAAGCTGACCTTGATTCTTGCTTCCTGTCTTAGAATACAATATGGAGTTGTGATATGATTAAGTGGATCTCTATAAAGCACTGTTTGGATGAAACTAGTTATCCCTAAGGAGATTAGGTAAATTTGTGTTCCACAGATATTGTTTTATGATCTTAATTTTATCCTATTTTATTCTGTTTTTCCCCACAACACATTTCTTGACCAAAGTATAACATAAAATTCAGTATAACATAAAATTAAAATGTATTTTACAGTTTGTTTTACTGTAAACGTTTTGAAATGACAAAAATTATATGTGAGAAACTGACTTAAATGTAAGTTTTTAACCACCGAAACCTTGACATCTGCCTCAGCTTTCTTTGGCAAGTTAATGAGAGAAGTACCAGTGTTTTGAATGAATCATTTGTTCCAGTTAAATCAGTTGGACTGATCTGGTTCTTGAGTTAAACTTAATGACTCAGTGATCCAGTCGCAGGAGTTAACAACTCACTGGAGGGGAAGATTATCAGTGGATGCCTTAAATTTCAGTCTGTTTAATATGCAAAACTATCATATCACTATTTCTTCTAGCAGCATACCTACAAATGTAATTTTAGAGCACAACCTGGGGATAGGCCTCCAGCGGGAGCGGGGTTACACATTCGGTGCCATGTTCATTTAAATCCTTCCTGTCTCTGCCATTTCTGTGTTTAGGAACAGAATTGATTAATGACTAATGCTAATTTTACATGTGGATTACCCTAAATACTCCCATGTCAGTTTAGACTCATTCACACAAGCGATCGGGCCAAAACCAAACGACTTCAAAAATATCCTCTTGTACGGCACAATCCCAAACTGACTGAGTCACGGCTTAGAGACGCAAAACAAACAGGCAATGAGAGAAGTGTGCTGTTTCTGCAGACCCTGCCTTTCCTCCCTCCCAAAAGCTATTTATTTTGACTGTGAAGAGAAAAAATATTGGGGTTTTTCTGGAGTGGCACATGTTTTGGGGGACAGTGAGATGTGGGGTTGTGTGAGAACGTGGAACCCAGCTGTGTAAACACTCCCTCACTTCACACACACATATGCGGTAACCACTCCCCTGACAAAACCCTTAATATGAAGTCTCTCATGCCCCTCCTCCACTAGCTCTGCCATCTAAGACATGTTGAGCTCTCACACTAATGGAGCTACAACATGTATGTGTGTGTATGTGTGATGTTTACAGTTAGACTTTTGTATTTGTGATTTTGTGGAGCTTGTTTACAGCTTGGTCACTCATGTTTACACGTTTACCTAGTTATCTCTGCAGGGATATCTGTTATTTTTAAATTTAGTACAGGATTCATGTACCATATGCACGGGGGTCCTGTTCACTTTATCAGGGTTTATTTTTAAATATTGACCGACTGTCTAACCATATATTATCAAGTAAATAATGGACATACAATATTGATGAGAATGAGCAAAATTGTTTTATTATGTGAGGAGAAAGAGGACACAGAATGATACAAGAGACATTAAAATGGCAGTTATGTTGGAAATCGAGTGTTGTCAATTGTGGATCAGAATCAAGTATTCCACATGTTTCTTTCTGTTTATTGGGGGAAATAATATTATCAAAATCTTTTGGTAATAACTAAAAGAGATTCATATATATATTATTTTGCCTCAACTACCTAAAACTTAAATTGTTAAATTTTTCTTGTATGTATGGATGTATATGTGTGTGTGTGTGTGTGTGTGTGTGTGTGTGTGTGTGCATACACATACATGCATACATACATACAGGACAGACAATATATAATGTAATAATATTAATTGCCAAAATGTTTACTAAAATAAAGGCAAAATAAAATTGATATTTATAATTGATATTTATAATATTTTATGTTATAAACTATTATAACTATTTTATTTTATTTTACTAAACATTTTGGAAATGAATATTTTATATGTGTGTGTGTGTGTGTGTGTGTGTATATATATATATATATATATATATATATGTATATATACACAAACATACATACATACAGGACAATATATAATGTAAAAATATAAATTTCCAAAATGTTTACTAAAATAAAAAATTATATTTATAATGTAAAATGTTTTTTTATAAAATGTATATTTTATGTATTATATTTTATACAATAAATATTTATCAAATAAATAAATATTTATGTATTTTATATTTTGCCTAAAATATGTAATTTATTTGCTTATTTATTCATTATTTATTTTATATAAGTATAAAATGTAAAAATGACATATTATATTATATTAAATTATATTTTATCATTATATTTTATTTATTTTATTCTTTGCCTAAATTATAGGCAAACTATATTTATTTACTCATTTATTTGTCATATTTATATATTATTTATATAATATTTATAATATATTTTATTTATTTTTACTTATTTTTATGTATATTTTTATCTTTTACCTAAACTACATTATGTATGTATGTATTTGCCAATATATAATTTGGCAAATTTATATGGTTTTGGTACATGTGAAAACATTGCGTTTGTTCCTGTTACTCTTACTTCTCTATTCTCTTCTCCACCGTAGTTGGAGCCGCACTTGTGTTATCTCTGTCTGTTGAACTGAGTACTCAGCACCAGTAGACATAAACATCCTCCTATAAAGAGAGACATAGAGAGAGAGAGAGAGTGAGACAGCTGTTGTAATGTACACACACAGACCCATTAGAACCTCAAGCTGTTGTGTGTGCTGATGGATTGCACTTCATTTGGATCTGTGACTTAAACAAGTAGCACATAATCCAAACCTCTGACTTGACTTTTTTCCCACATCATGCTCTCTGTCTCTCTGTCTCTCTCTTTCTCTCTCTGTCTCTGTCTGTCTCACACACACGTCTTGTTCCACTAAAGGGCAGCGCTGGGGGACTCTCATATGATGACAAGGCTGAACATGCACTTGTGCAATTGGCAGTTACGTGAGTGTGTATTTGTGTGTGGCAGACACACTTGGGACTCCCACTCTTCAGGATTCTTCCTTTTAATTCCTTAATTGGATTAATGTTGCTCTGAGCCTGGAATCAGGCGATTAGTATGCACATGACCCGATTTCCTTAAGCGCTCACACAAGAGTCACTCTCTCTCGTTCAGCCGCGTTTCGCGCCACGGACATAAATAAACACACATTCCCTTTGGGGATCCGCCTGACAAGACAGCATCATCCTTTATAGCTTACTGTATTCCCGCCGTAATGACTCTGCCGCTGTTTTTTTTTTTTTTTTTTTCACAGCGACTGGGCTTCCCCAGGTTAAGCGTGCCGCCCCACACACGCCGTTTGGGCTTTTTTTGGCAGCTACATTTCTTTTTAGACCTCCCGCCATCCTTTCCTTTCCCCCAATCCCTCTGTTCTTGTATCAACAGCGTTTCATTTCTGCAGTTTGGTTTATTAGAAATGGGGGAAGGAGGGGGGAAGGTAGTAGGATGGGCGCAAGCAATAATTTCAGCCTTTGCAGCTGACGCTCGGCCCACGGCGTGCTCGAGACGGAGGAAAAAAGAGAGAAAAAAGTCAATAAAGCAAAGCAAACAAGAGGAAACGTTTTATTAAAGGGAAGTTGGCAGAGGGCGTAGAGGAGAGGAGGAGCGAGGGCTTTATGTGCTGTTCAGATGATTGGGTACGGTGGGTGTAGTGCAAACCAGACTTGCGGCATAAAGTCTGGTCCACTTTACTGCATATTTTGGCCAAAAACCGTTCATCGAAAGATGCATACAGTTCACTTCTGTTTGTATGTGCCATTTAGATTAAAATCCAGTGATTAGTTCTTCCTCTCAAGCTCTTATAAGGGCTGAACCTGTGTGCATGGAACTTGCATTGCTGTTGCTGTGAGTTTCAGATGTGCTTTCCAGTTTTGTGTTCAGTAGGTTATCCATCAGACGGTCAGTGTCGGCGGTCTGTGGGTGTGCTGTCTGAGGCTACCAGGCTACCCATGGTAACCGGCAGAGTTGAATCATGCAGGAGTATTTAGGTTCACGTAAGGGTGGATCAGGTTTCCCTTTATACCTGCTTTCATTCGTTCAGTTTGAATTTATCATAGATAGAATATTAACTTCTCCAAGTCTCTAGGAGTTCAGGACAGAATGAGCAACTGCTGTGTTTTCCCATTGTTTTCCCTAAAAATTCTGTGCTAATCTCGTCAACATTTTAATTTTCTTATTTTGTTGAGATAAACAATGTGAATCGATTTTAATTAAAAGTAGTTTATGAAAATATGATATGAAAAAAATGAAAGATTTTTTTCTAGTAATATAAAATGTGTTAATCTTGTCAATCAAATTACAGACAAATGTTTGTTAAAGAATTTGTTAGTTCATTGAAATATAAAAATGTGTCGATTTTAGTTAAAATATAAAATTCACAAGACATCTACATGGCAATATTCAGTTATAGTCAAAGTGTCAAAATGACTGCCATATTTCTCCTATATTTACCTGTTTAAATGCACGTCGGTCACTGTTTTTCTTAAGGCACCGGGTGGCGCTGGCCCATATATACATATATATATATATATATATATATATATATATATATATAAATATAAATTAATTAAAAGTCTTTAAAAGTGTTACATTGAGTTCTAACTGTTGACCTAACTAACTGGAAAAGACCCTATGCATTTGAAAAGAGTGGATTTTGCCAAAATTGTTGAAACCACACCCATATTGCATTGGTGAATAGTGCACAGGCCTTTCATTTTGGGAGTGGAACCCGTGGGAAGGTGGTAGGGACATTTGGGAGGAGAAGACAGCTGTATAATGTGCTGGGAATTCTGCAGCTTCGATTATACAATTACATGTAGCTGGAAACTGTTTCTAGACCAGCGCAAAAAGGCTACTTTCATCCTGAGGCGAGTGAGTGGGTGAGCGGAGACAAAGTGTCTTGACGGCTGTGATCCCAGCATCCACCCCGGCACCAGCGGCCTAACGTCTTTCCAGACCTGTAATTCCGCTGGTCTTTTCCTGCCTTCTTGACTTTTTTTTTTCCCTGCTTGCTGTCGTTTTTTGCCTAGGGCTTGAGCTGTGGCCTGGTGCTCTGTTTATCTTGTGAGAGCACTCATTTAGTAATTTCACACCCATAAACGTCTTCCTTAACCTCATCCCTCTCACCCACGTTAATTAACTTTTATCAGTTTAGGAAATGAAACCGCACTCCCCTTCACCTTGCTGTTTAATTGGTGGTGTTGGTTGTTTTAGAGGACACAAGGGCAGGGTCTTTGTCAGGGGAAGACGCACAGGAAACCACAGCGGTATGCTCTGAAACTAAGTGTGTTCATGCGTGCTGTTTTTTCATCTGCACAGAATTCACTGTGTTGTTAATCTTGTAAATGTTGTGCAGACATCGTCTTAAGCGCAAATCGTTCTATTAAGCTCCAGGTTTAATAAGCTGATTTGATGATTCTATATGCTGTATTGCACCACGAGCGAATCATCTCCGGTGAGGTGCCTTATCTTTAAATTATATTATGTCTGAAGTTTATTAAAGCTGTGCCTCTGTAGCACATAGGTTAATCAGGCTCATTGGAGTGTTGCAAATTCGCTTTGTTTCTTTCTGTGTTGAAAAAAAAACAAAACAAAAGATAGATGATGTGTTGGAAATGTAATGACTTCTCCGTGTGGTTTGTATGTACTATGCATGTGTAGTGGATTTGATTTAACCCTTGTTGGCTTGAATGTATAAAGTCCTGCACATTTTCCTTCAGGGATGAATAAAGTTGTATCTCTTTGATGCTCTTCGATCCAGGGTTTCCTTATTGTCATTCCATCATCGCTTTTTTCAATCTCATTTTTTTGTGCATCTGTGTTTTGGGTGATTTAGGTCAGTCGTTCTCAACATGGTTTTGCTTCAGTACCCAGATTTTGTATTTGGACGTTAAGTCCATTTAAAGTTGTTTTCTGTGCTAACTGTGGTTTGTTGCTGTTTATTATTTGCATTTAGTATTATTTTGTCCCTGCTGGCTAGACAGAGACAGACACCCACCTTTGTGTGTGCTGTGGTAATGATTATTTGGATGAGAGTGTATAACGGCCTGTTTCTTATTCTCCTTTGTAGGTCTTGTCGCAAAGTGTGTGTGTGTGTGTGTGTGTGTGTGTGAGAGAGAGAGGCTACAGCAGAGTGATCACAGGGACTTCATTATGGGAACGCTTATGTTCCAAAATTCTCTCTCTCTTTCTTTTTAA
The DNA here is from genome assembly GCA_037101425.1 of Elopichthys bambusa. Lineage (NCBI taxonomy): Eukaryota > Metazoa > Chordata > Actinopteri > Cypriniformes > Xenocyprididae > Elopichthys > Elopichthys bambusa. The sequence goes on from CM074449.1 coordinate 8,050,308, forward strand.
TGTCTCATACCTCACTTTCTGTCTTTCTCTGTCTCTCCCTCTCATTAAATTTTTTGCTCTCTTGATATTTCGTTTAGTCTTTCCCCACAATTGCACTGTAATTCTGTCTAATTTGGTTAGAATGATTATTTTAGGCAGAAAATAATCTTTATGTATTTTCTCTTTGTAAGGCTGCACTGTAATTGTGGAGGTCCACTTTATAATTTTCGGTAATTCAATAATTTGGTCATTTCGAGGATTTGATTTTTAACCATTTTTTAATTTTGTCCTGCAGGCAGTGGACTGATAGGGAACTCGTCTGCCTCCTTCATGGGAACGTTTCTGGCCAGCAGTCTGGGATCTCCTCCCTCCCATCCCCCATCATCCCCCTCTTCTCCACCTTATCGTTCTGGACCTCACTCCACGGCCCCGTCACAGATCTGGTTCCCCCACTCACATGAAGGTGATCTATCTATCTATCTATGTATCTATCTATGTATGTATGTATCTATCTATGTATGTATGTATCTATCTATCTATCTATCTATTTATCTATCTGTCTGTCTGTCGTTCAATCATCTATCTATCTATCTATCTATCTATCTATCTATCTATCTGTCTGTCTGTCTGTCGTTCAGTCATCTCTATCTATCTATCTATCTATTTATCTATCTGTCTGTCTGTCGTTCAATCATCTATCTATCTATCTGTCTGTCTGTCTGTCTGTCTGTCGTTCAGTCATCTCTATCTATCTATCTATCTATCTGTCTGTCTGTCTGTCTGTCTGTCTGTCTGTCTGTCGTTCAATCATCTATCTATCTATGTATCTATCTATGTATCTATCTATGTATCTATCTATCTATCTATCTATCTATTTATCTATCTGTCTGTCTGTCGTTCTATCTATCTATCTATCTGTCTGTCTGTCGTTCAATCATCTATCTGTTTGTCTATCTGTCTCTGTCTGTCGTTCAATCATCTATCTATCTATCTATCTATCTATCTATCTATCTATCTATCTATCTATCTATCTATCTATCTATCTATCTATTTATCTATCTATCTGTCTATCTGTCTATCTGTATCTGTATCTGTATCTGTCTGTCTGTTTCTATTGTTCTATTGTTTTGTCAGTCTGTCTGTTTAATATTGTATATATTGTTCTAAGACCTTATATCTATTAATACTGTACTATTCTTCTATACTAGTCTTGTATAAATACCCATGGTGGGCTTTCTATAGCGGTCATAACCTAACATGGAAAAACACACACTTTAGAGTATGTACAAGTTTCAGTGTGCTGTGCTATGTTAGTGTACCGCTTTCATAATTTTTATATTTAAGCGTAATTGTGTTTTCCCCTTATGTGCACTCTGTGTGCTTATATTTGAACTTAGACTGTCTATAATGTGCAATATGTTCTTTTAAACATTTATAGATCTTTATATAAATGTTTATGCCTTTAGTGTGTGTCAGAGTATAGTGTGTATTTGAGTTCACATGCCTGTTCTTTTTAAATAGTATGCACAGCTGAGCACTTGCTATTGGTATTCTCACAGTTTCGTGTACAACCGCGTACAAGTGTATGTGTGTGTATCAGTGCGGGTTAACTGCTCTGTATCTGCGGAGCTCTTGGCAGCTGGCAGAATGGAACAGTAATTGTGGTTGGCAGCGAACACAGTGGTGTTACTGCTGGCACCCAGCGCTACTGTAACTGAATGACTGAACAAATCTACGCGTGCGAGACAGAATGAGAGAGTTAGAGGGAGAGGGAAAAAAACGTGGTGCCTTAGCCGACCTAGTGCATATTCTGCTGCGCAAAGAGCTTTATATAAACCATCAATAACCCTACAACAATAACAATAATCATACATATAATGATGATGCTTCTGATTATCACCATAAAAATAATAATAATAAAACTAATAGCAATAATATTAATAACAAAATGTGCCTATAATGATACAAACGGCCCCATCGTGATGATAAGAGCTCATTATCTGAATCAGTCTTTAATTGTGCTTAGCCCCTTGAAGCAACTGATTGGATGGCTCCGTTTCCCCCCCAGCCGTGTCTCTGCACTCCCTGCTTCATTTGCATAAAAAGCATGTCATCAAAACGAGCCATGCAATTACCCCAGCCCCGTTCCCCTGGAGACAGTCCAGCTACCGATGATGTGACGCCCCACCTGACCCATTAGGCCAGGGGGGTGAAAGGGGGAGGACAGGAGAGAAAAGCGTTAGTTGATTGGATGCAGCGGGATCTCCTGTGCAGTCTGGGAAATTGTTAATTAATATTCATTAACTTTATGAGGATGGTGCTATAATGTCTGTCGGCAATTTAGTAAATTACCTTAAAAAGCAAAAAAAAAAAAAAAAAAAGTGTGGAAATGCATTTTGAGCATCATTGTAATGGGATTTCATGGGGAAGTTGGGCTGGTCACAACGGTCATGTGGCCACCTGACTGCCAAGAGATGTTGTAATGTGAGGCTCAACATTAGAGGCTCGCTGTTTTGGGGGGTTGATGTGGGGTTTCCTCATCCAGGCCCAGGGGTCTCGTGACCCTTACGGTTAAACCCAACTGCAACGGCCTACTTCCTGCTCAGACAACCGACACTCACACACGAGGTGTGCATCTGTGTGTGGATTTGTGTGGGTACATGAATGCGGTTTTAACTGAGAGATGCTGATGGTTAGAAGCATCACCACAGGGAGGTGCTGGCTTCCGGACCCTGCTGAGCGTGTGTAAGTGTGTGTGTATGTGTGTGTGTGTGTCCTCTCTGCTTTTTGGCCCCTCGGCTCCTCTTTTGGCTATGAACAGTTTGTGGTCAGGCAACACTTTTCAGTGCCTCCTTTATCTCCCCCGGTCAGGTGTGTGTCAGTGTGTTTGTGTAAATGTGTGTCTGAGAGAATGTGTGTTTGTAGTCATATCATAGAAATAAGCCAACGATAAGACATGCTGGCTCAACCTAACTGATAACCAGATACCTAAACGCCCAACCGCCCCATGGCAGACAGATCAGCCAGAAGTGTGTGTTTTCCAAACAGAAAACACAAGATATGGAGTGGACTCAAACAGTTACACTCCAAATATTCAAAACATGTTTTGTTTTTCTCCTATGGAACACAAATAGATATTTTGCCGATACAAGTTTACGCTGCTCTTGAAGAATATATATGGTGACTGTCAAGCTCCAAAAAGGACATATAAACACCATAAAAGTAGCCCACATGAAGCATGTGCTATAATATCATAGCTTGTGGTAAACAGACTGCAATTGCACTAGAGAAACAAGTGAGCAGCCTTCTTTAGAATTTCGTGTTTGAACTTTTTTTGCAGTACGTAGATCTTTATATTTCTCTGGCATCGCTGTTAAAGAGTAATTAGCTGGTGAAGTGGATTTACTTATAGAGTTAACGAAAGTTATCATGAGCATTGTAATGTTTGAAGTGAATGTCATAATAAATGTCAGTAGACTGGGAAAATTTAAAAACAAGCGGTTCATTCATAAACCCATAAGATCTTACTTTCATGCTGTGGAAACACAAACCGGAAGATATCCAAATGAAATCGAAAAAAGATTCAAAGTGTCAAAAAAGGAAAAAATATAGGGTGGGGACTTGGTTCTGTCCATCAGTTCATTGGAATGCAGTTAAATAAAAAAATTTGAAGTAAAAAAAGAAACACATGAATGGATGAATCACAGTAAGTGATCAATAATAAATAATATGCACTTAGAAAATAGGGCGAATTTTCATTTCATGCCAATTTGAAGTGGCAGAATCAGTGAGTTGAATTTGAGAACCGAATCCAGTTTCACAAAGTTGGATCTTTTCATTGAATCGTTTTATCCAGTTTCTCAAAACCAGTATGAATATGTTCATGAATCAGTTTTGTGAAACTACATAAATCAATGAAAAGATCTGACTTAAAAAAATGATTAATTTGCAAATCAGTCTGTCATGAACTCTCAAAGGCGGAAGTCAATACTTTAAGTGAATAACGACTTAAATTTTGGTTTTATTTACAGACAAAGCTATCATATGATTTCAAAAGATGTGAAATATAGTGCATAAGTTATGAATCACTTTTATGATACTTTTTTTGTAGATTATCTATTTTGGAGCTTGACTGCCACAATCCCTATTTACTTTCATTATATTGAAAATAGTGGGCAGAATATCAAAAAAAATTCTCTTTTTGAGCTCCATGGAAGAAGAAAATCATACAGTTTAAAATGACATGGTCCATTTAATTCTAAGCATGTTTGTCAGAGTGACAGTTTTAATAGTGCTGTTTTTTATCCATTTACCCATAAATGTTTTCCTGTACTATCAAGTTAAAAGCAACCTGGATACCTGTTTTCCCATCTGCGTGAACCCTCTGAGGAACATCAGGTTGTGATTGTGCCTGACCAGAGGATGCTTGCGTTTATTCAGTCCCTCTTTTAGGCACATACTCTCAAACACATTTGTGCCCTCTAAATCCTCTAAACAAGTGTTGTGTGAGGCATTAACTGCACAGTTGAGTGCTTCGCTGGGTGTTAATGTAAAACGCCTGGAGCAGGTAGAAGTGAAGTCGGAACAGCAAAAGATTCTAAGAGTTTATACTTTGAGTGTGAGTGAGGGTGTTAGGTAGGTCTGCGCGCTACATTTGTGTGAGAGAGAGAAAGAGAAAAGGAGAGCAAGGGAGTTGGCTCAAAGCAACAGAGAGGGGATCACCTTTGAAGTCCCAGCTGGTGGAGGAAGCCAGGCTTGGCTTGGCACGTTGCATGCAGTGACTGTGAGTGTGAGTGCGTATGTGTGTGTGTGGAGTGTGTTTAGCCTGGGAAAAGACATGGAGACAGTTTGTATATTTCATAATAAATGAGAGCGTAAGAGGAAAATAATTGGTTACAGTAGCTAATGTACACCCACTCAAATATATGTTCTCCCACACACACACACACACACACTCTGTCCAAATGATTGTTTTTAAGGACTGAATCCAGGAAGCCCCAATCGGCATGTTGCCAGCTGGCCAAACTCCAGTGTTGGGCGCTGAGCCAACACACAGATCTGCCACCCGAGACTCTCTCTCTCTCTTTTTTTCATACGCATATTCTCTTTCTCAACGTCTCATTGTCCATCTTTCTTTTATCTTTCACTCATTCAATACCTGAGTTCTTTCTCCTTGATGTACTGAAACACTCTTCCTCTACATTAATGCTTTTTGTGTTCAATCCTCTCTATTTTTCACCTTCATCCATTCCTCTTCCCTTTTAAAACTCTTTTTTTTTTCTCCAGCATTTGTTGCTTTGAGGTTCTAAAACATTCTCTTACTATTGATTATCGATAGCCCATCTTCCTTCTTAACTTTTTTTTTCTTCTGCTTCACTTTTTTTTTGTTTATTTTCTTTTTATATAAAACCTTCCTGACTCAAAATTTAGATACACTATTCTAGAAAAAGTATCACAGCTTCCACTAAAATATTAAGCAGCACAACTGTTTTCAACTTTATTAATAATAAATTATTCTTGAGCAGCAAATCAGCATATTAGAATGATTTCTTGAGGATTAATGTTAATGAAAATTCAGCTTTGCCATTACAGGAATAATTGACTTTTTAAATTATAATAAAATAGAAAACATGTTGGCAGTAATACTTTGAAAGAGAAAACAATGAACACCACATTATTTTAAATTCCTGATCAAGTTAAAAATGCTCTTCAGGATAGCTTCATTTTTACTATGTGATCCCCTAGGCTAATGAAATATATTACTTGCTTACTTGCGATTACTATTATATAAAAAAATCATTTTAACTATTTTTTTGAACATCATCGTCTTTTATTGTATTGTATTCTACCGTTTTATTAAAGCAATAAGCCACCTGAGGGTATTCGTTACAGTGGTTTTACCACAGATTTTGAAGTGAATCGGACTTGTTTGGCTTATTGCATCCTTTTTGTTGCAGCTAGCCACAGAGGCCACATTCTGCAGCCGTTGATTCAGCACATCTCGCAATTAACAGAGCTGACAAGATCCCCTTCCCTCCTCCTCCTCTTCCTCTTTCTGTTCTGCTTTCTCCTCCCTCTGCCTGCCTGCTTCATTCTGTCGCTTCGCTCAAATTAGTGTGATAGATGCGTACGTTTGCGTCAGTTTTTCTTCTTTTTTTTCATATTGTACTGCTTTCTCTCTATATCAGATTCAACGACAGCTTTTATTGGCATAAAATGTGTATTGCAAAAATAAAATATAGCAATATTTATTTGTTTTGTAGTGTTTAGAAAAGTAAAGGTAAATAAATTTTAGAGAAAAATGAACAAAAATTTACAGTAACACTTTACTTAAAGCCTTTATGCTATAATGCATTATATATTTTCATAAATAATTGTAACCAAGGTTAAAATGCATTATAATATTCACAGATTCCTTGTTACATTTCCTTGTTTTAATGCATTCTACTTTCTAAAGGTGTATTATAATGTATTATAACTGTGGTAACAATTATTCATGAGACCATACAATGTATTATTATGAGGCATAATTAATGCATTAAAAATACTTTTATAATGCATTATAAATAAAGGCTTTAAAGGATTAGTTCACTTTCATATAAAATTTTCCTGATAATTTACTCACCCCCATGTCATCCAAGATGTCCATGTCCTTCTTTCTTTAGGGTTTTTGGGTTTTAAGGGTTTTAAGGTTTTTGATGAAAACATTCCAGGGTTATTCTCCTTATAGTGGACTTCAATGGCCCCAAACGGTTGAAGGTCAAAATTACAGTTTCAGTGCAGCTTCAAAGGGCTTTAAACGATACCAGACAAGGAATAAGGGTCTTATCTAGCGAAACGATCAATCATTTTCGAAAAAAGAAAAATGTAAATGTATATGCTTTATATAAACAAATGATCGCCTTCCAAGTGCTCCCGCCAAAACCGTACCTTCGTATTCTTCAAAAAGCTTACGCTGAATGTCCTACACCTTCCCTATTCTACTTACAGAATGAACGCAGCACCAGTTACATTTTTTCCGTAAGTGAAAAATGCACTGGAACTATAATTTTGACCTTCAACCATTTGGAGGCCATTGAAGTCCATTATAAGGAGAATAGTCCTGGAATGTTTTCATCAAAAAATTATCAGGAAAATTTTATTTGAAAGTGAACTAATCCTTTAAGTAAAGTGTTACCAAATTTACTTTTAATGAACAATTATGAAGTAATGTAAAACAATAGATTATCAAGATGACTAATATTAAATATCTAGTTAAAAGAAATATGTAAGTAATTGTAATAATGTACGGTAACAGAGGCTCTTTCTCATAGTCTCTTACTTTTTTTTTTTCTTTGTCAGGAATCTTTGTTCACATATACAGTCAAACCAAAGTGTATTCAGACACCTTGAACATTCCATTCATTCAAAAAAAAAAAAAAATACTAATAAAATATGACAAGATCTCAGAGTTAAACTGTGTCAGAAAAAAATCATCTTAATTATGTCAGATAACACTTAAGCAAAACATGGTCAGGTCAAAGTGTCTGAATAATTTGTGTGACTCTATTGTCCTCTTCCACTATGGACACACAACATGCAGTGGGTTTTGCACTGTACATGGATGTTGAGTTTTTCATGCAAATGACAGGCTGTAATCTGATACGCTTTATCAAACCCTGCATGTAAAGGTATATGACTGTGTCTTGGGTGCTGAAGGAGCTCTTAATGAGTTACACTTACAGTGCTTCTTAATGATTGGAAAAGATTGACTATTATTTTATTTTATTACGTTTTCTGTCACAGATTTAGTTGTTTATATTAAACCGTCCTAGCAATAAAGTATTTTGAATTTTAAATTTGAAGTTGAAAAAGAGTTGAAATTAGAAGTATTAGAGAGAAAGAGAGAGGTATGAAGTGGCAGCAAATAATTTGTTTATAATTTCTCATAGACTAAAGAGAAAATTACCTCCATAAAAGAAACATTGGCTCTCAGCTCACCAGGGTTAATGTTTTTGTGTATATGATTGAATAGGTAGTTCTGTGTAGCTCCATTTCTTCTCTATTGCTCTCTCTCTCTCTCTCTCTCTCTTTCTCTCTCTCTCTCACACACACACGACACACCACAGATCCTCTTTGACTTTGTTTGGGATACTGTCCAACACTCCCCACCTGTACTTTTCACTGCTTCTCAGTCTTACAGAACAAAAACAGTGTCTTGGCTTCTGAGCCCAATCTCAGTTTGATCTGGCACACTGAGCTCCTGTGGCTCCATCATTCTTCATTTAGATGAATACAGTTTTCATTCAGACTGGGGAACTGTAGTTTACAATAAGTGTGTTTGATTAGTTATGTGTGTGTGTCTCGTCACTCTAGCCTGTAATGGTCTGTGCTGGACTGCGTTTATTGCTCATCATTAGAGTGTGATTGCTTTCAGACTGCCGTGCCGCTCTGCTCTAATTGTTGGCATTTAAATTAATTGTGGAACGGAGGGATTGTGGTGATTGTTGCCTCCTCTTCTCTTCTCCTCTCTGGTCTGGCTTCAACTGTGATGGTCTGCTCTTGTCTGGTCTGTTCAGTTCCCATTGCCTTTTTATCTCCTTTTTATCTCCTTTTTGAGACTACCGTTCAAAAGTTTGGGGTCAGTAAGATTTTTTTTTTTTTTGAAAGAAATTAATACTTTAATTTCGCAAACATGCATTAAATTAATTAAAAGTGACATTAAAGATTTCTACATTGTTATAAATTTTTTATTTACTATTCATTAAGGAATCCTGAAAAAAAAGACCATACAATGTATTATAAAGTGCATTATGAGGCATAATTAATGCATTAAAAATACATTTATAATGCATTATAAAAAAGGCTTTAAGTAAAGTGTTACCAAATTGACTTTTAATGAACAATTATGAAGTAATGTAAAGGAATAGATTATCAAGATGACTAATATTAAATATCTAGTTAAAAGAAATATGTAAGTAATTGTAATAATGTACGGTAACAGAGGCTCTTTCTCATAGTCTCTTACTTTTTTTTTTTCTTTGTCAGGAAACTTTGTTCACAAATACAGTCAAACCAAAGTGTATTCAGACACCTTGAACATTTCATTCATTAATACAGTTTATTCACTATAGATTAAAAAAATGGTAATAAATTATGACAAGATCTCAGAGTTAAACTGTGTCAGAAAAAAATCATCTTAATTATGTCAGATAACACTTAAGCAAAACATGGTCAGGTTAAAGTGTCTGAATAATTTTTGGTTTCAAATTTTTATCAATTTTACTGGTAGTCCACTGTATGAAGAATTTTTGGGTATAATATGTCACAATTTACTTTATTTTGCTATCCTCATTTACATAAATGAACTATAGTGTCCTGCACCTACTAGTAAAAATATATGAATAATATCAAAAATGTCTGAATAATTTTTGGTTTGACTGTATATGATTATAGGGCTGTGTGTGTCTCTGTGTGACTCTATTGTCCTCTTCCACTATGGACACACAACATGCAGTGGGTTTTGCACTGTACATGGATGTTGAGTTTGTCATGCAAATGACAGGCTGTAATCTGATATGCTTTATCGAACCCTGCATGTAAAGGTATATGATTGTGTCTTGGGTGCCGAAGGAGCTTGTATTGAGTTACACTGCAAAAAATGCTGTTCTTACTTAGAATTTTTGTCTTGTTTCCAGTCCAAATATCTAAAAATTCTTAGATCAAGAAGTATTTTCTTGACAAGTAAAAATTATTTTCTTGTTTTTAGGAAAAATAAGTCAAAAGTGAGTTTTTCCTTAAAACAAGCAAAATAGTCTGCCAGTGGGGTAAGCAAAATAATCCTAATCCAAACTGAAAACAAGATTATATATATCTTATTTTTGGTTTGATATAAGATTATTCTGCTTACCCCACTGGCAGATTATTTTGCTTGTTTTAAGGAAGTACTCACTTAATTTTGACTTATTTTTTCTGAAAACAAGAAAATAATTTTTACTTGTCAAGAAAATGCTTCTTGATTTAAGAACTTTAAAATATTTTGACTAGAAACAAGACAAAAACTCTAAGTAAGAACAGCATTTTTTTGCAGTGTACACTTACAGTGCTTCTTAATGATTTGAACAGATTGACTATTTAATTTTATTTTATTTTATCATGCTGCAGGAGTGTGTGCATGTGTGTGCTCCGCGTAAATGTGTGTCGATAGAATTAAAATTCTGTGGCTGTAGGAAACAGGTGCAGCCAGAAGGCCTGATATTACACATCTGGACTCCCTCGTGATGTCACTGTCAGCAGGACGCTCCACTGGTGTCAATTAGTAGAAGAGGCAGGAGAGGGGGAGATCTCCTTCCCTGCTCCTTTGTCTCTCAATCGCTCTTTCTCTCTTCCAGATACACTCACACATGTACCTACACAGACACTTACGGCCTGTCTCTCTCATAATCTGCCTCTTGAAATGATATGCTCTGTCTCTATCACACTCCCTCGTTCACATCTCTCTTTCTCACTTTCACCCTCTTGCTCGTTATTGATATATGTGCTACACAAAGGTTTAATTCATGTTCCAAATGTCTGTTACTATAATGAAATTCTTAAAGGTTCGGGAGGTGTGCGTTCATCAGTTCCATCACAAAAGGTTTCAGTCAAGGCTGGTTTATGCTGGTTAATGCTACAGCAGCATAGCCAAGCTGGTTACCAAACCAATTTAACTGATGCACCGAAATTAAAATTCTGGTCCATACTGACAATTATTTTTCACGTTATGGCTGATAACCCATAAAGAGCTGTTTAAATTTTGTATAAATAAATAAATTAATAAAAAAATGTTTAAAAAAAAAATGGATATTAATTTTGAAATTGGCTAAATCTTACATTTAAAGTGTTATTAAATTATTTGTGTTTGTAAAGATTCCTTTTAAGAGAGCGTTAGATGACGGCAAAGGTAATCTAAAGGTAAAAGAGCATACAAAACTTAATATCCAATATTGACTGTTACTGATAAAAAATATTGATATTGATGATTGATATGGTACTAATAAAACGTGCACATCCATCTGTCTTTTTCCAGAGCTCCCTATTGTGTCAGGGCTGACAGGGTCACGACAGTGTGTGTGTTTTGTAGGCTATGGGACAATGGCTCTGTGGAATGCTGAGGATGAGCATTATGGACTGCTGTTTACTTTGGCCCCGGACCGTTAAACTTTTAACTGCATCCAATTAAACAGTGTGCAAGGACAGGGTGTCTCAAGCAAATACATGCATAGAGGAACACACACTCAAAAAGACACCGGGATACTCTCTCCTCACATGGAGTACCATTTCACTGACAGACAGAAACACACTCACACACACACTCACACACACCACAGATGGCTATAATAGCTCTGTGTTGTGGGCGGCTTAAGCATGTGACCCTTGTGTGCCTGTCCATTGACCTCTGCTGGTCTGTGGTTGGGTTTCAGCCATGTGCTTAGTTTACACATAAATACACCCCACTGTAGCCTTCACTATCTCAGGACACAGTTCAATGTCCTTGAAGATCGGAGTCAGAGACAGAGTCAAGCTGAGCGGCCATTTACCTCTCTCTGAACCAGTAGGATGTGTGTGCATAGCTGTTAAAAGAGCGTCTTGTATTGGTTTGTGTCTGTGTATGTGTGTCTCTTTATATGTACATACATGCAACTACTTGAATACACCTCTTCTATGAGTGTCTTTTTTATTTCTGAATTGAATTGAATTTTCATAGTTCAGATTGTAAAATGTCATGTGCCACGACTCCCCAAAAACTTGATATTTATGAATTAATAATTCATGATATTTGTAAAAAGTACTTTTTACCTTGAAAAATATATTTAAAAACTTTAAAAATAGTGATCAAGATTTTAAAGGCTGTAATTTTAAATAATTTAACAGAAGTTCTAAAAGCTCTTGTTTAGATAAGCTACTCATAAATGTCGAGTAAAGAACTGAACTTGTTTGTGCAGGGGTTTCTGGGAAAGGTTGTACCATGCTGTAGGGCTTCATGAACCTGTGTCCAGCCACAGCAAAAGGCCAAAACTGTCACTCTCTTTTGTTACATTTGTTTATCCTGACAATGTTCTCTCCCCTCTCTCCTTTCTCTCTCTCAGCCCCAGGGTATCCCCGCTTTTCAGGGAGTCTAGCCCCCACCTTCCTGTCCATGAGCCCCCTCGATCACCATGGCAACAGCAGCGTACTCTATGGACAGCACCGTTTCTATGACACTCAGAAAGGTGAGTGAGGTTGAATTTCTCCTGTCAAGCAACAGTAAACAGTTTATGTAAAAGTATTTGTCTAAATTTCTTTCTTTTCAAAGATTTCTATCTACGAAGCCTCCCGTCGCAGCCCCACCTCCTTTCCACCAATCACAGCCTCCCACCATTATCTAGGACCGCTCCCGCCCACCCATTGGACTCCTGCAGTCGTGAGAGGGAACCTGGGAGCACAGCTTCCCAGAAGAGCTCCAAAGAGACGGGTGTAGCAGAGCGAAGAGTAGCACCCGGAGGAAAAGAGAAAGAAAAGAGTAAACAAGAGTCCAAGCAGGATCGCCATCATCACGGTCCTCCCACCCTTCACCACCACCACCACCAGCACCGTCCACAACACCACCCCCAAGGCCTAGAAGATGACTTCCGGCACAAAGATGACCCCAAGCACCTTAGCTCCTGCCTGCTTAGCACCAAGACCCAGAACGGCTCTGATCCAGGGGCCACAACCAGGGGCTCCCTGCCCAGTTGTGTGGGGCCTGGGGCCTCAAGTCTGGGGACTGGCCGGCAAACAAGCGGAGACGGTCATTGTTGCAAGGAGGGGGTAAGTGGAGAGATGCGAATTAGTGAGCCACCCTCAGACTGTCTTCGCCACAGTGCCATGCTGGGCCATGCCCACCCAGTGCCCTACTCCATGCCCCCTCCCTTGGGCCTAGGCTCTGCCGTGGGAGCATCCTGGCTGCACCCAAGTCATCCGCACCATCATCATCCTCATCATCCCCACCCAGATCTCTTCTGCCCACCACCCCCTGCTCCACTAACCATGCCCACTGCTCAGGAAAAGAGCCTTGGCAGGGACTCTGAGGTGACAGGGCCTACATTTGTGCCCTCTGTGGGGCCACTGGGAGACAAAACCAGTGGACCATTCCAGCTAGGGAACCCTCACTGTCGAGGTGTGGGAGGTGGGATGGTCGGGGGTGGTGCAGGGAAAGAAATGAAAACTCCTGAGAGGAGTAGCAGTGGAAGTCGAACAGCTACCCTACTGCCTCCTCCGAGTAGCTGCCAAAGAAAATCTTCCCAGCAGCAACACGCATATGGCAAAGCAGACAAGAGCCCAGACTGGCCCCCGGGCCCCCATTCACGCACAAACGAGGTTCAGCACAGTCAGAATCAGCATCCCCACTCGGCTCGTTCATGTAGTTTGGACAGCAGTGAGGAATCTGATGCCTTCCGTCCCTCTCTGCCACAGGGGACGAAGGGTGGCCACCAAGCTAAGAGTAGCATTTATGCCAGCACTCCACCTTTCCGGGACTGTTCCCACTCAGGTCCGTCGAACAGGGCGTCATCCGAAGGTAAAGGTGCAACAGAGATTGAGTGTACTCTTCAGAGGAACAGTCAGAGAGTTGCACGGATACGTCATCAGCAGCACAGTAACAGGGCTAGCACTGGTGGACAGGGTCCAGAGTTGGAGCCTAGCAACAGCGCACAAGACAAGAAGAAGATGGACTTGGAGTCGGCGTCACAGGGATACGGCGGGCATCAGACCAGCACTCATCCCTCCTGGGAGGTGCGAGGACACCCGGCTCGACCGGATGAAGAACCGCACAAGGCTTACAACTCTCTGGGTGCTGCTTCCCAAACTTCACGTGGGGACCAAGGTCCTCTTCCCCCTATAACCGCCCCACAGGAGGCCACACTGGGCCCCCAGGGACCTGAAAGCAATGCCATGAGTAGTCTGATGAAGTACAGCAGCCAGCAACCACTGCTGTTCTCTCAGAAGAGCCCGTTTGGTGGCCTGGGGTGCATCAAGCAGGGGCCAGTAACTGGGGAAAGGAGCGAGAGGAATGAGAGAAGCGACAAAAGTGGAAGCGGTTCGAGCTGTGCTCTACAAGAGACGAAGCAGACCCTGCCCCCCAGGAGAGCCTCGTCATCTGGGGAGAACGAGCGCTTGGAGCGGGTGGGCAAGGACTCAGGGGAAGCTCAGGGGGAGGGAGAGGTGCGACAACCCCCTGTAGGGATAGCGGTGGCCGTTGCCAGGCAGAGAGAGCCCCCGTGCCGCCTGCCAGACGGGCATCCCACCCACAGCCACCATAGCAGAGTGATGCCCAGCATGAAGGGTAAGTGACTCTCGACAGGAGGTCTGGTGTGTGTGTACAAATGTGTGTTCTAACAAGCTATATATAATTTTTCAGTTTACTGGATATGCTTGATGAACTTTTGCAAACTTCACATGCAAAAAAACAAACTTGTGATTAAAGTAATTGTCACAAATAAGATTTTTAATCCAAACTACTTGTCATCCTTTGATCTTTAGAAGGTGTAACCTTGCCAGATTGTGTTTTTTAGGTGTTACGGTGACTGCCAAATTGCTCTTATATCTTCATTAGAACACAGTGTACAATATCTTCTCAGATAAACACATTCCAAGATTGTACAAATGTAGGATGACAATTAGTAGCCACCTGTTTAAAATGCTGAATATCTATTACCCAGTCACAACAACTTGGCTGTATCTGATACCTGAAAATGCTGCTTTTTAAGGCAGTATAAAAATACATGTCTGACAAGCTAGACATGTCTGAATGCAATAAATGTATTTTTCATTACCTGTGATACCTCACTTCAGAAGGTGATCTGAAATCAGTTTAAAAAGTGTCTTTGAGTCAATGACCAACTGGACAACAAGGCAGGTAGTTGCCTTTGGTTTTAAACACAGCCACTGAGACTTTTGCCACAGGATGGTCCTAGGTTTTTTTTATCAGTGGTGGGTGTTCAGATTGTGGTGCTGAACTGTTTTGTGTTAGGTGTTGGACGCCCAATGTACCCGCTGGAGCGGGAGATTGATGAAGACAGGAAAAGAGTCTGTGAGGAACAGCTTGGGCTGCCTCCATTCGACAGAGAGAGAGAACTCCTCCTCAGGTATGGCTTTTAGTCATTTGATGTTTCCAAAGATCAACCTGCAGAGTTAGCATACTACAGTGTAGTTTTACTGCCTACGAGAGTAACATTGTGCCATTTTGATGGCCTTCCCTCAGGGAAAACAAAGACAGAGTTGAGTTTGCCAGGATCCACCCCTCCAGTAGTTGCCATGGAGATTTGACCTCACACCTTATTGTGCCAGGCGGTAGCCAATTAGGCACTGAGCCATCTGCTCACGCCCACCCCGCCCATCATCACTGGATGCCTCGGACAGGAAGTCCCTCCCTCTGGATGGGTCACTCTTATGGTGAGCAAATGCCATCTGTTTTTACTGTTTTGATGATATTAGATTACAATATACTTCATGGTCTTGTTGAATTTCTGCATGATGTGTTGTTTAATTAGTTTTATCATACTAAATAATCAATTAATTGCCCATTAGTATTGAAACTTAAGCTGAAATCATTATTTCATCATTAAGCAGTTTTCCATGTCTCTGTTCAGGTCTCAGTCATGCAGCATTGCACCAGAACTTGACCCCAGGCTTCTCAGCAACCATGCCTAGCCCCTTGCAGCCAGTCTTGCCCCTGCCTCAGGACCCCTCCGCCGCCCTAGTGGTATTACCTACCGAGCCAGCGGCCCACCCAGCCGCCCATCATCTTGGTACGTTTCTCAAAATTACTGATATATTAATGATCCCAGGAATTGCATTGTTTGAGTAGTTTTTTATTTTATTTTATTTTTTTTTATTTATTTATGTCTAAACTACTTTAGAATTGTTGTGAATAGTCCTCAAAGGGATAAATGACACAAAAATTATCCTTACCTTGTTCCAAGCCCATATGACTTTTTCCATGGAAGACAAAATCTGATTTTTGACGAATCTTCACGTAGCTTGTTTCCTCCATACAATGATCAAATAATAACTAAAATAAATAGAATTTTTATGTTTGGGTGAACTTTTCTTTTAACAGCAAGACAGTTAGAGCAATTTAATCCGCAATCAATCTGTCCACTTGTTTTGTTCCAGAATTCTACACTGAATTCCTTCCCCTTGGGTCTAATGTCCCTTCCCCCTCTGCACAGTTCCATCTCATCCCCTTCTGCCCCTGTATCATTCTGTAATCATTATTGTGAAATGCTTCACTAAGCCAAGCAGGCATTTACAGCACATTGTAGTATGGACTTAATGGGAACAGTTTCACAAGCGGCCCTAATGCACACTCTGAATGCGCAAAGTGGAATTATTCAAACTGTTTAAACAAATTATCATTTCAAGTAGATAGCTTGCGTATTTGACTTTGAGTGTGTGTTGGGGGGGGATGCATAGATAAGCGTGTGCAAGTGAGAGAAATGGAGATCTAAAGTCACTGTGTGGGTGTACGTTTCAGGGTCTGTTGGTTTAGATTAAATTTGTATGAATACGTTGTTCGCATGACAGCAGAATTGGCCCAGGTGGGCTTTTAGGAGTTTGTCTCTTTTGCGTCAATGTGTGGAACCTGAGAAGGCGAGGGGTACAGGGAAAAATAACAATTTAGGGATCAAAATGTTTTGTTTATTTTGCACAGTGGAACATCTTTTTACTACTTTTTAATTGCCATACAGTAAGGATATATATCAGTTATTGGCCAACATAATTTTTTTTTAATGTATTGGTCAATGTCAAATGTCATCTAATGCTCACTTAAAATGTATCTTTAAAAGCACTAATAATTTAATAACAAGGTTAAATGTAATCTTTAGCAAATCTCAGAATAAATATTAATTATTCATACTTTACACTATAATATTTAAAGGGTTAGTTCAACCAAAAATGAAAATTCTGTCAATAATTACTCACCTTTATGTAGTTCCAAACCTGTAAGACCTACGCTGTTGACGTTCAGCGCTTCCAGGTTCTACGTCAGAATGCTGAATTTTAACACATTCCTACTCTACCCGAACACTCAGTTACTTAAAACCAAAGCAATATTTAGGGATTAGCTCATGCTGGCAGTTTGTGTCATTCTCTGGTACGCCATGCTGCCTGAGCAAAGTTAGGATATGGTATACTTAGTATTAATGGTTTTAAACTGTATTGCACTGTGCTTTGTCATGCCATGCTGTGTTTGGCTGTGCTATCGTGTCTGCACCGTTCTGGCATTGTCCTTTGATTTGTTGAGCATCTCTGTATGTCTTTTCGCCCTATTATACTGTGCCTTGCCGTGCGGCGCATCATTTCGTGGCTTTTTGCTGTATTGTGCTGTGCTCTACTGTCCTGTGCTGTGCGCCTCTGTTCGGCATTCCTCCTCCCCACACTGGCTGTGAAATTTAATTAGCTCTCTGCTCCTTAGCGTCATACTCCCCTTTCCGCAACAAAGAAGGGAAGTGCATCCATTGGATCCCTCCCTAGGGAAACATAACCCTGTCCCAGTAATCTTTCCCAAACAAAGGTCCTTGCCATACATCAAGGAAGGAGGGGTGGAGAATATGCAGCATGCAAAACCGAATGGCTGAAAGAAAAACATATTGTGTTGAAATTTCTGTGGGCTGAGGCTCAAGTCTGAGACTAAGTGCTTTGCACAGCTGCGCTTCATCCCTCTACACTCTCTCCCTCACTCTTCCCCTTCCTCCGTCCTTCGTATCTGATTAGCTTGTTTCAGAAATGACCGACTCCTTTCAAATATCCTGTTCACTTAGTGATTAAACAGCACAAAAGTGCATCTGTGAAATGCCTAGTCACATATAGGCAGATTTTGACTTGTAGCATAAAGTCTGGTCCACATTTCAGCTTGTCTAGTTGAAGGGATAATTTGCACAAAAATGATAATTCTGGCATAATTTACTCACGCTTGTTCAAAAATATATATATATTTTTGTCCATATAATGAAAGTCAGTGGGTTTTTTCAATGTATTTTTTCAAAATATCTTTGTCTTCCACAAAAGACAGTAATACTGGTTTGGAACAACATGAGGGTGAGTAAATGATGAAAAGTGAACTATTGCTAACTTGATATTAAGTTCCAAGATTTGATTTGTCTAACCTGGCAAACATTACCAAATTCAATGATATATTTCAACTGTATCAACCCAGTATCTTGTAAACACAACTTTGTTTCCAGTTATTCAGTCATATTGGAACTGGCTATTTTAGATAACACTTGCTGTTTTTGCATGCAATATGCATCAGGTGGCCAGTGGGTGTTGCCTTGTGAGGCAGAGACAACGGGTGGCCTTAACGCTTCCATGTCTGTCTCCTTTCCTCAAGAGTTTGTCTCTGGGTATAACTTCTGGGCTCCTTTTTAAGGCCAACACCCATTACCTAACCCTTATTACAGGCATAATAACCCAACCCAAGCTCTTGTGAATGAGTGAGCCATTTGGGAGTAGACCCTTCTTGCCCGTTCTCAGCAGGCTGTCAGGAAGGTCTTGTCAGAGGAGCCACATTCATGTGACAGTTTGAGACAGCAGCGCTGAATTGTCTTGACTGGCACTGCGGCATGCGCGAGCCAGAGATCAGGCAAGTGTGGCTGGTGAGCTCACTGGTGACCGTCGTTTTGCGTTAGTCCGCTGTGGTATGGCCAGGCTAACGGTGAGTGCGTGGGACAGACTATGTAAAAAGGAAGCAGTTTGCATTTTCTCTCTGCCCACGGATTGAGTGTGTTACATGATTAGGAAAGAAATGTGGAAATGTAAGGGGATTTTGTCCCTGGGGACGAAGGATGACTTTTTGGAAAGAAAAAAAGTGTGGGGCGGAAAAGGAGTGGAATCTTATAGCCGTAAATCAATAGGCCTTTAGAGCGATAACTGAGACTTGCCTTGAGGCAAAAGAAAAACCTTTGTTCATTCTTTTCTCATTCCTTTCTCTTCTCTCTCTCTCTCTGTAGATGTAATGGAGCAGCAGGGACTGTGGCCCCCTGTTTACGGAGCCCGAGGGCCCGCCTCACACATGCAGCATCCCGCTGTCTATTCCCGCACCCAGTTTCTACGACAACAGGAACTCTACGCGCTGCAGCAACATCAGCACCAGCAGCACCGCGCGGCACAGGCAATGGAGCTGGCGCACAGACACAGTCACTCACAGGTAATACATGAAGGAAAAAGCACACATACATGTGGTTAGCCACGTTTCCTCATACCACTCAAGGTGATTCCCCAACAGCTATTTTTCTACTGAAGCCCCACGTTTTTTTAGCAGGCCTGCCTGAGGTTATGAAAAGCCTGCTATTCCTGCTCTCAGAAATTCATAGCAGTTATAGCCAAAGAACGGCTAACTTTCTATTTCAAAGTGCATTTAAATGTTGGAAGATTTGAAAGAGTAGGATTCTTCTCAGGAACGGGGCAGGATTCAGGCTTTTATCTCACTGCTTTTGAACAAAGAAGCAGAGCAGAATGCAAGTGAACAGTGGATCATTAGCTCCCATTGTACTGCGTCCCTGGTGCATGTCGTTACGCAAGAAACCTGAGATGACTGAATCATAACTAGTTCCATGTTAGTATCCTTTTTCCACAATAAATGCATTTCAGTTGTGAGAAAACTGGAAATAATGTTGCTGTAGTGTTCCGTGTTATATAGTCTCTGAAGCCTGTTTGTTTCCTGTGTTTCTGCAGAGGAAACCTGAGGATCCCCCCATCGATCTGGTTGAGGGATCGTCTGAGCACCGCACGCCCAAGCACACTAAGCCTTTCTCCGTTGGCCCCTCCGCTAAACCTCCCCCCTCCTCCTCGTCCCCAGGGGGCTGCGCCTCTCGTCTTTCGCCCTGCTGTCGCTCACCCGCCCCGCGGTCCCACCTCAAGAGTACGCCCTGCACGCCTTGCCCTGAGCCCAGCCCGGCCGTGGCCGCCCCTCGTTCCCCAGCGCTCAGCCCCCACTCCACCCCCCACCACCTGCCAAAACCCGCCGAGTCCCAGGACAAGAGGGGTGAGGGCCAGCCACCACAGGACTACCCTCAGTCGCTGGAGCCTGGTGAGTGGAAAAATGGCAGCATTCATGTTTATTTCAGTAGGACATTTTTTCAGTGAACATATTTAGTGTACTTACAGAAACAAACATGCATTGTGAGGGTTTTACCTGTAGATGGGTGCTATTGTGAACATGTGTGGCAGGGTGTAGTAACAATATAAAAAAAAGTGTAAACTTGGCTCATTAATATTTATTAGGTATCATAATGTTTGCACAACTCATTTACTGAAAGGCAGATGCTAGTAAGTTAGCGTTAACCAAAATAGCTGAGACTGCCACTTTCGGGTTCATTCTGCTTGGTCTTAAATGTTTAGGGTTAGTCCGTAACTTTTTTTGTACATAACCAATCAGTGCTCAAATCTATCTCCTTACCTTAGCTCGATTCACAACGGTAAGCTTGTAATAATGTTTTATAATCTGACTGTTACTGGTAGGATTTTGTGGGAAATACGATTTTGTTGACGATTGTCTTTGTGTCGTTACGTCACGTCTGTAAACAGAAAGAAGGAGCCACACATAACTGCACCTCAAAACATTAGATTAATCTGTGCTGAGGAGCCATGCCGATGCACAGCCCATATAAAGATGATAATTCCGCAAATCACTGCAATTGCATGTTTCAAACAGAGATGGCGACAAAGAGGCAAAACTTACGGACTGCAGCTTTAACATATAAACATTCATTATCGCACACATCAGTTATGGTAAACGGAAGCTCAAACGTGCTTGCTTGACGTGCAAGCAGCAATGAGGTTCATTCTTGTGTTACGGTTTATGTTTATGTTCGCTGATATCATTGGTATCATATATACCACTGGCTGATATAAGCCTATTATAGACAAATTATCAAGGGACCCCCATTTATTTCTAAATGGCATAGCTATTAGAAATAGATTTTCCATAGTACACTAGTATTTTGTAAGTTAGATTTTCCATTTAAGTCTTATGAAGTAAAAATAAAAATAATTAGAAATCTTTTAGAACATGGTTATCGATTTCATCAGTTTTGGCCAAAATTTCCACATTGATGCATTCCTACTTTGAAAAGGCTAAAATAATTTTGTTTGCTGCACCCCTGTACATGCTTAGTATTTGAAACAGAACACATGCTAACATGGGTCAGACAATAAAAAGGCAGTGGAGTGGTTTGTTTGGAATATAACCCAGTCTGAAAAAAAAGGGGTAAACGGAATAAAGCATAGAATAAAAGCCAAAATAATGTTTGCTACTAATGCGCTTCCTATCCCAATGCCCTCGAATTTGAGTCCGAAAAAAACAGCTACTAGAGTAAAGAGACTGGAACATTTCATTTCATTCTCAAGGTTAGGGTCTTGCCATTGCGTCTGGCTCCACAAACCCCTGGGGGAGAGGGAGTGAAGTGAAGGAGAGAAGGGAAAAAAAGAAGAGAAGAGATGGCCGAGTAGAAAAAAAGACTGCGACCACAGGGACAGTCAACAGAAGAGAGAGATATTTTGCCACAGATAAGATACACAGAGCCTTTGAAGGACTTGTTGCCCTTTGATTACTGAAGACAATCAGCCTGTTAATATGAATGGAAGTATAAGCGCTGACTTTTAACTTTGTGTTTGTGTCTTTGCACCATTGTATCCATTTCTGACACATTTGTATGTGCAAGAAAGCTCAGACTCCATGGGGAGCGGCTTGCCGTACGGGGTAGGTGTGAGAGAGACAGACAGAAAACAGTAGGGAGGTCAGTGAGACAGCAGACAGGGCCTCTCTTATCCTTCAGAGGTCCTTGAGTGCTGGCTGGCGGAGGGATACGCATTCATCTGGCGGATGGATACCATCAATAACACAGCACTGAGGTGACAGGGCTGGCTGTGCAATCACACCCAGACACCATGCTGTCATCAATATACCCGGCTATGCTGCAGATCTCATATAGACACACACACACACACACACTCACTCTTTCATGCACGCAGCGTTCCCTGCGCAATCGTTTTCACTCGCGTGGCGGACGAGACGAATACACACTCTCACTTAAAGACTAATTTATACACAAACATTCCTCCGTGCACTCTTTCTCTCTCTTGCACACACTGCATCCATAACAACTTGAACATAATTCAATATTCATGGAAAATTCGCTCATGCCTGCACCATAGCCTTTATGGCGCCGGCTCCATTATGTGTGTGAGTTATACTAGATAAACGCAGCGAATGGTACACACTGTCGCTAATGCTTCTGTATACAGCATATATATCACCCCTCTCTGCACTTCAGCGGCAGGGGGCCGTGCCCCTTAACTGACAAGGTCATATTGTGATGTGTATTACAAATGAATGGTAATGGGTTGCTGGTTCGCTGTGCGCTGAAGTGTGTTTCAGGAGCAGTTAAATCTTTATGCTTGTAATAGAGTGACTTCAAACAAGGTTGAGGAGCCCAAACTAACATCAGTGTTTATGGAAACACTCAATCAGTTTTATTCCCATTTTTTCTTGTAGATCTCCCTCCTGGCTACACTTACCCCGCCATCGCCATGGGTTACAAGGGTGGCCCCTCCCCTCAAGAAGTCCAATTGGCTGAGAATGCCGACTTAGAGGCGGAGCAAGCGGAACCTGCAGAACCTGCGCCTCAGTCCCACCCCCTTTCTCCCAAAGGGGAGGAGCCTGTTTGCCACATTGGTGTTGGCTCTCCTCCTAGAATGTCCCAGGAAGTAGAGGATGTAGCGGAGCAGGGTGGAGTGATAGAAGCAGACGGACAGGTGGATGAAGGACAGGTGGATGCCACTCTCTCGCAAACTTCCCTTTGCCCCGTTACTGACTCTACAGTAGTGGACGCCCATTCGGACGGGGAAACCATGATCCCCAATAGCCAGACTAGTGGAATGGAGAGTCCAGCACCAGCTGAAGACAACAAGAAGCAGGATGAGGAGCTACAAGACCCTGTCCAGATTTCCGTGACCGCCACCCAGGATTCACAAACTGTGGAACCTACCGAGCACGACCCAGAGAGGGCTGCTGAGGATGAGTGCGCGAGTGCACCCACTGACTCACCCTCGCCACCTTTCTCCCCCTGCCCCGTGCCCTCTGCTCTGGGCAATCAGTACCCTGGGAGCTGCATTTGGAGCCTGGAGCTACTCATCGCAGCAGCACTGTGTGCCACACGAGATGCCCGTATAACGACCCCTGTACCTGTGTCTGGGAATGCAGTGGCCCCTAATTATGGCATAGAGTTACTGAGTGAATTGGCAGAGCTGGAGCGATCCCAACAGCAGAGCAACAACACGGGAGAGAATGGAGGTAAGGATGAACATACATATGTGCCCCCCAATATTCAGATTACCAGTTGATGAGTTGGGGTTTTTTAATGGCAGATTTGAAATTCTTACTCTGCTTTCATTCTGTGTGCAAAATGTACAATTTTCAGGGGATTCAGCTCTTTGTGAAGGAATTTTTATAGGGTTTTGGGTTGCAACATTGAGGTTCATGAATGAGATGAAACGTCCCTATAGAAATTCTTTTATAAAAGAACAGAAAGTGCTTGAATGGTCAACTGTTGCTAAAAGGCAAATCATTTCTGTTCATCAACATCTATTTACTGCTGTTGTGCAAGATTCTTTTCCTGTGGTAGCTGTTTTTATTACCTAAAACATAGTGTCATTGTGTGTCATTGTGATGTCATGTTCTAGCTAATCAAAAGAGACTTAAAATTGCGATGTAACAGAAGTAGTGACAGATCTTTCCTTCTGTATTGTGATGTACTTCCGAGCGAAATGCGGGACGGGGACTTATATCTATTGGTTTTTAAAATGATGGAGGCAGATCTGAGTGCAAGCTTGCAGTCGATTGTAAGAAAAAGGTGGGGCTTAAGCAGACGAAATGATTGGAGAGGTCGGCATACGTCACCAGAGAGAAGCTTGTCATTTCACCAGAAGATTGAGTTATGACACCTCATACACATATGCAAAAAATGAAATACATGCAAGGATGAATCATTCGCTATAACATCACTAAAACGCAGGGTCTTAATTGCTTGCTGACTTGCTATGCTAAGCTGGTAGGCTTAACAGTTTGCTTGCTAACTTTTGTGACTATTAAAATGTGTTCAAAAACAGCAAAAAAACACAAAAAGCTGAAGATGAAACTGATGATGATGTAAATTGAAAGCGGCCTCTAAATAAAGGCTTTTGAGAAATTTTCCACTATTATGTGTGCTAGTTCCTCTCCTCGTTGAACTTGGACTATTGAAATGTGTTGAAATATACTTGCATCTAAAAAATAACTTTTAAGTATGTATTTACGAGTACTTTTAACACCAACCTTTTGTTTGGAGAGTCCTTATTTATTCGCACCCCGATCTCATTTGCTTCCCAATGTATACCATCACCACATCAACTCCCACAGTTTCAGAAGACTGTCCATCTTGTAACATTTCCAGCACCAACAGGTTTACAAAAGGTAGTTAAAAAGCCAGAGAAATGGCCATTCTGTTTTTTCTTATCACAATAAAAAGCATGCCCAGTCACACACATGATTTAATTCCTCATCAGTGATTTGCATGAGTGGTCTTGTAGCGCTGTGATACAGGCAGCAGGGGAAGATCACAACGGAGGCTTTCATTTTGTTGTTTTTTTCTCTCCTCACAAAAAGAGGTGCAAAAAATAGTGTTTTCAGCCCAGCCAGATCTCCAGGCTTTGTGTGAAGGAAAGATAACAAACCCCCCCCCCCCCCCCCCCCCATACCACCATCCCGACAATACGTGCAGAGACACACCGAAATACACACACAAACTAACTCTCAGCTGACCGTCCAGCTTTCCACTTTCATAGTAACCCACACACACACTCGCTCACTCAGCTGTGCACTAGCTCACACTCCTGCCTTCTTTTCCTGCCTACAGATCAAATGCTCCCCCGTCTTTTGGGGTTCAGCACTTCCTGTGGGAGAGACTAAGATGGAGCGGTGAGGAGGGGGCCGTGTTTTTAAAGGGCTTTAGCCTGTCTTAAAAGGCAGCTCTAATGATAGCTAGGTCCCCCCGGGTCCGCCGGATTGGACTGTGTCCACTCACTCATCCTGAGGGACGGCTCCCCTGCCCCTGCTCCTCAAACCTGTTTGATCACTTTTATAAGCCTCATTTTAGATGGAAAAAAGCCCCGGCGCTTTCCCACAGCTCTCCGAGTCCCACAGTGCGAAGTTGATGAAATAGTAAAAACAGCTGATCTTTTCCCTCTCAGGACGACAGCATTTTTGTCGGCTAATTAGGCTCCATTGTTGTGAGCGCTGTTTTAAAGGCTTGTTGCTTTTCCAGGGACCGTTTAGGGTCTCCCTGCCAAAGGATGTTTTTATTTACGCCAGCATCCTCTAGCAGCTGAGAAATCCCCAACTCTCACACTGCTCAGGAAAAAAATTCTAACCGCATTTGGCGCTGTGCATCATTTTAGCTGTTTGTGTGTGTGTGCGTTTTCTCCCCATATTAAAACAGGAATGTAATCTGCTGTGTAATTCTTGTCTAAGCAAGCTGCACTAAAGGGACTAATAAGAGAATATGATGAAGCTCTTTGCAGTGGGAAAGAAGTTATCAATAAACACGCCCGCCGCTGAATTATTAAAGAACTGGAGGTGAGGCGGCCGCTCAGGCTGTCAGGACCCAGTCTGTCGCCGGCTAAAGATTTCATATGCGATTGGGTTTACTCTTCAGTGATTTACCGATTTGATTTCAAGCATCCTTATCTATGGCAGACGTCTCTGGCGCTTTGCTAACATTCCTTGCGGTGTTATGGGTATTGTGAAGTACGGACAAATAACGTGTGATAAAATTATATAGATTTTGAGAGGTTCTTTGAAGTATTGTTGGTAGTTGTTATTGATTGGTCAGTGATATCACAGCGTTATCTGTCTTTTCTCCTTCTCTCTCTCATTTTCATTCCTTTTTTGGCCTCAGCTCTTCCATCCCTCTCGTATACGTCTTGCTTTCATTCTATCACTCTATCCATGTGCCGTTCCATGGCTCTGGTCCCCATCGGTTTCATTATGGCAGGGCGATGGGCATCGATTTCAAAAAGACCACCACAGGGCTAAAAGTGGCACAATGATTTCAGCCAGGTGGGAAACCAAAGACCCTTCTAGACCCCCATAATCCAGTCTTCTTCGTCTTGTATTTCATTCTTTTTTCTTTCTGTTCACTTGTCTCTCTCACTTTGCGTTTCAGCTGAGAGATTTCCTTCATGCGGCTATAATTCTTTTAAAGCCTGTACAACTTGTTGTTCACTTTTCTCTCTCCTCTCCCCTTACCTTTTTAGACAAATCTCACAGAATGTGTCAAGAACATGTCCAGATATATATATATATATATATATATTTACTTTAACATTTTACATTTTTTCCATGACAATTAGGAACATTTCCCAACCCAATTCTCATTACTTTAAAGCTTAAATGTATTATTATTATAAACTGTGAAGTGTTTATTCAGTATCTAAAGTATTAATTCAATGTACAGTAAAGGATATTTAGAAAATTATGGGAAATTAAAAATATTTGTGTTTTATTTATACTTATTTAAATATAAAATAAGCCTATTTTTATATATTGCATTTTATTATTATTATAAATTGTACAGTATTTATTCAGTATGTAAAGTATTAAATCCATATAAATTAAAGTAATACTTTCATGATGTATTTTTCATTACCATATATCACAATTTATAATGAGAATCACCAGTGAGAATAATGGGGAGAAACATAAAATGTAAAACATTGTGACTTTGAGATTTTGTGGGGAAAATGTGCTTCATTGTTCTGAAAAAAATCTTAAGGGGCTGTTTAACCAAGTCTTTTTGACTGTTCCAGTGTTTTGTGTTATGAGCACTTTGTGTTTAAGTTAAAAGAAATTTAACCCTTTAAAGTAATCTTTAAAAATTTTTAATACAAAAAGCATATTGTGCTAAATGTGATCTGACATTTTTCTTCTTCTGTCCTCTCATTTGGTTTTGATCCCCTCCTGCTCTCTGCCCTCTGCGCGCAGGTCTGCTTGTGCACCGTGCATTTCCCCTCGGAGGAGAAAATTGGACTCTTTCCATGTTAGTAATGAGGGGATGTTTGCGAATAAATAGATAGCTCAATAAACACTTTACTTCTTATTGCCTGTCTCCCCTCCCTTGCTCCCTCCCTCTCTCTTTCCCCCCTTATTCAGTCTCTCTCCTCGCCGATCTCATACTGTGCCCCTGCCTTGCAGTGACGCAACAGAATAGCGAGCTGTGGATGCCCGCTAACACAGACACAGACGCTCACACATACACACTCATGCAGTCTTCTCAGTATCCCCAAGCCAGCTTTGGCTGTCATGAATATTCAAGTCTCATTGGCTGAGTGGAGACTGAGCATGTGGCCTGCCCTAATGACAGTGATAAATGTTGAGAATTCGCCCTTCTTCATCTCTCTCTCTCTCTCTCCCCCCCTCTCTCTCTTTCTCTCTGTAACATGGCTCCTGGCATCTAAGCCTCATGTACAGAGATAAGCTCTCTGGTTAATAGCTATCATCATTGCTCATTCAGCCTCTGAAAGCACAAAGTGCTGTCAGGAAACAGCGGCGTGCTTAGAGGCGGCTTTGTACCGTTTGAGGCTTTCCTCTTTCTCGCTCTCTCTCTCTCTCTCTCTTCCACTCTCTTTTTATTTTTGTTTCTTCACAGGTTTTTTATGCTTGCATCTACTGGGACAGGCTGGATGTCTGTTTTGCTAGGTCACTTTTGAATATACATGGAGAGACAGAGGCCTTGGTTTACACATGGTATTAACATCTGTCTCAAGTGATTCCCATTTAATACACATGTAAACAGGGTTCACAACATTAGGGTCAGAAAACATGTGACCACATCTTGATGCATCTCAAACAACAATGTCGACTAATCGATTAAATGAGTTGATCACCCAAAAATGAACATTCTGTCATCATTTGCTCACCCGCATGACGTTTTTTCTGTGGAACACAAAAGAAGATTTTTTTTGTTTTTTTTTTGTTCAGTGTAAACAACATTCTTCAAAATATCTTTTGTTTTTGGCAAAAGAATGAAAGTCAAACAGGTCTGGAATGAATTAAAGGTGAGTAAATGATGACAGAATTTTCATTGTGTGAACTATTCCTTTAATAATTGTTCTCCAAATCTCATTTAATACATCTGAACCAGCTAATCAAGGTCTTCAGGATTATTATTACTCTGCAGGAAGTTGGCCTTCCAAGAACAGGATTGGACACCCCTTCCCTAGACATATGTCTTTCTGTATCTTCCTCTTCTCTGTCATTGTAATATCAGATCAGATAATGTGATGTCTCCTTTAATCTCTTTATTTCTTCTCATTTTGTGCAGAAGACGACAAGTTGACCTTTGATCTCCAAAGTTTGGCAACCCTAGCTGCCGCCCGGGCCTTGGAGCTGGCCCCGCCCATACCAGTAGACTCAACCCCACCCCTCCGCAGAATCCTCAGTCTGCGCAGGAAGTGCAAGTGGACACCACGGCCTGAACCGGTACATGTGACTCATTCATTTACATTTACTTGTTTGTTCCTTCTTTAGACTATAGTCAGCAGTTGCACTCCTGTAACAAAAACTTCATTCAAAAATAAAAATTGTTATTGAAGGAAAATCTTTCCTTCAACTGTAGCTTTTAAATCTTATTACTCATACTTTTGCATATTCAAATTTTTGCTTAAAAACACATGCCTAATCTCGTAACACTTGCAGTTAGGGCTGCAGATTAATTGAAATAAAACTGAAATCTGTGTGCAAAGATTTAATTAAATATAATGTGCTGCACATTTCAGAGTGAAGGATGGCACTGTGTCCACATGAACTCCATCATTCCAAGCACTATGAGTCACTTAAACATACATTTGGAAATGCAACGTGCACCATCTTCACAAACTTGCAACGAGAAGTATTTATAAACCAGCTGTTGATAGCAAAAGAGAAACTTTAGGGGCTCCCTGCGATTTTCTGCCAAAATAAAAGCTTGAATAATAATAATTATTATTTTATAGTCATATTGATTTATAATAACAAAATGTTTGGCAAAACTTCTGCAGCTCCACAGTCAAGCACAGCAAACCTGGGGCTTTAAAGGATTAGTTCACTTCAGAATTAAAATTTCCTGATAATTTACTCACCCCCATGTCATCCAAGATGTTTATCTTTCTTTCTTCAGTCGAAAAGAAATTATGGTTTTTGAGGAAAACATTCCAGGATTTTCTCCATATAGTGGACGTCAACTACAAAAAAGGAAAAGTTTTTTAGTTATTAATGACTGAAATTTCAGTTTGTTCCTCACAGAAATCTATTGTATGGTTTTAAAAGACCTGAATTGTAGTGCATGAGTCAAATGGACTACTTTTATGATATTTTTATGGCGCTTTGTAGTCTTTTTTGGAGAGCCATCACTATATTTTTTCACTGTATGAAAAAGAGCATTGCGAACATTATTCAAAATATCTCCATGTGCGTTCTGTGGAAGAAAAACCGTGATACAGTACGGCACAACGTTGAAAGGCATTTTTACTGTAAACTCACTGGAGATTATTCCATTGTGTAGGTGTGTCCTGTTAAGGGTACCATGGAAACACTCGACCGGGAGGAGCTAGCGATGCGTGTGCGGCTGGCAGAACTGCAGAGACGCTACAAGGAAAAACAGAGGGAGCTGGCCAAGCTACAGAGAAAACATGACCACCAGTGAGTGAACCACAGACCACTTTCACAAATACACACCCTCCACATATAAATGCACTCCGCACACCTTTCAAAACCCATTTACACACATGCACGGAGAGATCGAACTCTCTTCGATCCCCCAGCACGCACACTCAGTCTCTCTCTAGCTCTTTCTCTGTCCCCTCGCAACGCTCTGCTGAGACCACCCAGTGTGTGCTGAGCCCTCTTTGCATAAGCCTGAGCTGTGCTTAAGTCTTTCCTCTAGTCCACTCTCACAATTAGGATGGCTTAGTGTTTCGTTTCATTCAACATCGTTAGTGTGAATTAGAGTGATTGACAGGCTGTGTGTGTGTGCGTGTTTGTGTGTTTACAGGAAAGAAGAGACCTCACGCAGTCCAGCTCGTCGAGGACCCGGAAGGCCACGCAAGCGCAAGTCCACATCGGCACCCCCTATCCCTACAGATGCCCCTAAAAAAGTCAAGTGAGTGTTTTCTTTTATACTTGTTTCCTCATGCTTAGTGTTTCCATATATTTGTGAGGGACACATTTCTGACTTGCTAGAAGAAAGGTTCATAAATGGGCCAGATTGTTTCATTTAAATTTACTGGTACCTCAAACTATGCCGTTGTATTTTTAAGCAGTAGGACTTGCGATTTTCCACCAGCGGACGATAAAATGGGTAAAAAAAACCTTAGACTTAGGCCACCCTACATTTTTTCCTTTTCGATAATTCATTACACTCGCTACTCCCGACTTTAAGCATTTGCTTAGCGATGTTATGAGGCTAACAATCTAGTTCACAATCTAGTTATAATTAGCTATATTTTAAGGGGTAGTTCACCCAAAAATGAAAATTCTGTCAATTAATAACTCAACCTCATGTCGTTCCACACTCGTAAGACCTTCATTCATCTTCGGAACACAAATTAAGATATTTGTGATGAAATCCGAGAAGAATATGACTTAGTACCTTAGAAGAATTAGTACCTTTCTGGACCTTGAAAGTGGTGGTTAAATTGCTGTCTATGGATGAGTCAGATACCTCTCAGATTTCATCAAAAATATCTTAATTTGTGCTCTGAAGATGAACAAAGGTCTTACGGGTTTGGAATGACATGAGGGTGAGTACTTAATGACCGAATTTTTATTAAGTGCTATATAAGTATATGGGAGGTTCTCACAAGTATAGATGTATAAGTTGTGTGTGTGTTTAGAATCGTATAATTCTGCAGAGCAGCAAATAAAGTGTTATTCTTCTGCAGCTCTCATATAGTAATAATGAAAATGCTATTTCACAGTTTCTAGAGCGAGAGAGTTGAGATTAAATTAGAGCTTTACTGCGACCAATATTAAGCCTAGCTCAGGAAACAATTCCTTACCTGTAGCCAAACACTTCACATGCATTAATAACAGTCTAGATAGGAGATGTTTTGAAAGATTATGTTTGTGAACTCATTTTGTACGTGCGTGTGCAATGTGACTCTTTTGAGTGTGTGTATGTAAATAAGTCTAGAAGGCTCCTATCAGTTCATACAAGGCAGACTAAGTGCTTAATC
This sequence comes from Elopichthys bambusa, assembly GCA_037101425.1. Classification (NCBI taxonomy): domain Eukaryota; kingdom Metazoa; phylum Chordata; class Actinopteri; order Cypriniformes; family Xenocyprididae; genus Elopichthys; species Elopichthys bambusa. The sequence goes on from CM074449.1 coordinate 8,081,574, forward strand.
AGTGCAAAGAGCCATCATTAATCATATTTACAACTTCCATTGATTATCTACAAGTGTTGCGACTCCCTTCTAACCGATGACGCGTCTGCGATATTAATTTGATAAAGCGCGGAGACCAATTGCCTGCACAAAGTCAGGGCTTTAAGTTATCACTCTGATGGATGAGCGTTCTCCCATGAGATACACCTCTGTTTACGCCAGGCCTTAGACGTTTTGATAAACTCGGTCAAATCAAGTTTACCCTACCTGATTAACAAAACTCCCATTTTATTACTAGCCTGGTTGATTAGCAGCGTGCTAATGAAAAGCAGGAGCTAGAGCTTAATTACACATGCTATACCCAGCTCACATTTATCCTTGTCGTTAATAAAGCTCCCCTGCCAAATAAAACAAATGACAACTTCCCGCCACTAAAATGTATCTGAGTCGTAAAAAGCTTTTTTTTTTTTTAGAGTCCCAGAGAGAATGGCAGAGAGAAGCCAAAGTTTGACTTTCTCATCATGGTTTATGTCAGTTTGATGACAGACGACATGAATTGTTGAGCAATTGAATGGTAACATTTATTGTAGTGTTTGTCAGGATTATTGGATTTGAGGTTATGTGGGTTTTTTCAGTCTTTCATTCCTCTCATGCATTTGTGTACTAAAAAGTGTAACATCCTTCAGCATCGGGCCAAATCTGTTTGAGGTCAGAGGTCATTAGACAAGGTTAAGGATGTTGATGATGCATCATGAGAGCATGGATTGGAGACCAGTGCAGACAGATTTTAGACCAGACCACAGCTAACCCTGTGTCTGAATATGCTTCGTTTTCTTTGATGGATGCTTTTTTGACTTGTTTTCCAGGAAAATATATATATAAATTAGTAGTTTTATTCAGCCAGGATGCATTAAATTGGTCAAAAGTGACAATAAAGACATCTATAATGTTATAAAAGAGTTCTATTTCAATTAAATACTTTATATTAATCAAAGACTCCTGAAAAAATGTTAAGCAGCACAACTGTTTTCAATCTTGATAATACATTTCTTGAACTCAAAATCAGCATATTCTAAAGGATCATGTGACACTGAAGACTGGAGTAATGGATGCTGAAAATTCAGCTTTGTCGTCATAGGAATAAATCACATTTTAAAATAGAAGTTATTTTAAATTATAATATTTCACAATATTACTGTTTTTACTATACTGATCAAATAAATGCAGCCTTGGTGAGCATTAGAGACTTTTTTTAAAGGCCACAAAATATATTTGGACACTTAGAAATGTGTAAACATTATTACTTTAGCTAACACAATGCCAAAAGAAGGTGATGTTTATTTTAAGGAGGAGAAAATAGCATACATACACTTTTTAAGCAAGTTTGTTCGGTTTAAATGGACAAAATATATACAGTTCAAAATGAAAACAAAACCTATTTGGCCACTTTGTGGTTGTCAAACGATTTCCTGCATATGGGAAAACAGCAGAGTGCTCTTATGCTGGGATTTATGCTGATATATATTCACTTGCCAGAATGATTGAGGGTTTCATTGGTAAATAATAGCAACATTCAGCATCTTTTTCAGAGAGAGAATGCTAGAATTTGATTATTGGACTGTGAAGGGGACCATGGCAGGAACACGTGGCACACACACATGACCGTTTTCTCCCGCTCTCTTCTGCTGTCTTCCTTCTCTCTTTCTCTCTCTCTCAGCTTGATGATTGTGTCTTGCTAATCAATGCCCTTCCCTGAATAGCATTACTGTGTAATCCTGACCTCTCTGAGGGGAAGGGGTTTGTAATTAGAGGACTGTGAATTCTCCTACCAGCATACTCGCTCAAGCGCACACACTCTCTCAACAGCAGGAATGTGACATGGAGTTGACACAAGGACTAGAGGGGCCTTTCGGGGTCAGGAGGTCAGAAGGTCGCCTTTGGGTGGCGACAGGCAGAGCGGAGGGTAGGGCGGGGGGCTGTCAGCTCTGCTCTTTAATAGACGCCCATGCCACAGTCCTCATCAAGCTGAAGCAACCGCACACAGAACCCTGCCTCGGACCTGGTGTCGGGTTACTAATCAGGTTTCCACGGTTACCTGGTCTCCCGGGCTTTGGGGGTTTTAGAGACTCTATGGCATTTAAATGCAGCAGAAGCGAATCAGAGATGCACACGGCCAGAGAAAATACCGCCCTGCTACTATTCTGTTTTGACAAAAACGGGACCTTTATTAGGGCTCTTAATGACTTCGTAGTTGAGCATCTGTAGATAGATGTACTTGTGCCACGAGGAGGAGAAAGGGAAGTGCACTCAACACTCTCTCTACCCTGTTCAGAGCTGAACAGTTTACTCTTGGTAATGCTTTTGTTCTTTAGGATTTTTCCTCCAGTTCCCCTCAGGTCTGTTGTGCTTGTTGCATCTTCTCCAAAAAAACAATAATGAATCTCCAGGTGTGTTTTGAAGGGGGTTGTTTGGAATTAGATGAACATACGATGTTTTTGGATGAATTTATCGGATGCAGATGTGGAGGATGGGGTGCAGATGGGCATGTTCGCGTCGCATGTGGTGGCAGGTCGATAGAGGTTAGTGTCCATTGATCCAGCTCCGGTCGGTCGACTGACTCCCTCTGGATTGCTCTCTCTCTCTCTCTCACCCTCCCTCTCTCTTCTCCCTTTCATTTCACTACATCAGTTGTTCTCATTTGTATCCACTTTGATCTTGGGCTGCTTCTCTTTCTCTGTAGTAATGTTTTGGTGCACTTCTGGCTTTTCTGGTTTTTCTGGTTTTGTTTAATCTAGTGTTGTCAAAAGTACAGACTTCGATACCAAGTCAGTACTGAAATTTGAAAAATGTGACTCTTTGAGCAGATTCATAAACACCTCTGATTGGCCATTGTATTCACACGCTCATCAGATATGTCTGTGATTGGCTACAATGATCAACGCTTCAAAAACATGGTTGTAAATAGACATCAATGATGCTCTTCACCAAGTGCTTACACAGATACACACGCTCTCAAAACGCTTTCAAATTCAAACACTTCTGTGTGCTTTCAAACGCTCACGTGCATTAATCATTGTACCCAATCACAGACCTGTATGTTGAACATGTTAACACAATGGCCAATCAGAGGTGTTTACAAATCCGCTCAACACCCCTTAAAGCGTCATTTTTCGGTGCTTTTGACAACACTAGTTTAATCTTACAAAGTTCCATTTGTCTATAGTAATACTAATGTCCATGATAATTTTTAATTACAAATTAAAATGTATTTATTTATATATAAATATTTAATAAATATATATAAACACATTACCGTTCAGAAGCTTGGGGTCAGTATGTTTTTAGAAATTATGCATTAAATTAATCAAAAACGACAGTAAAGGAAAAAAAATTCCTGTTTCAAATAAATGTTGTTCTTTTAAACTTTATATTCATCAGATAATTCTGAAAAAATGCATCATGGTTTTAACAAAAACATTAAGCAGCACAACTGTATTCAACATTGATAATAATAAGAAACATGGCACCAAATAAAAAATAAAAAGGTTCCAGCTGTTAACACTGCTCAACCTTGGTGCACAACTGAGAAGTCCAGAGAACCCTGTCTTTATTTCTAAACTTACACCTTAAGAAAGTTACCGTCCACAAATCTGAATGACTCTTAACACACACTAGACTAGAATTGTATGTTCTACTGCGGGTTTTGGACCGTGGTCCATGTTTTTCCACCCATCTGTCCTGGTCATGTATCCGTGCCTTTCTGTCTCTGCGGGTATCCTCCCTCCATCTCCTGCTAAAGCAGGGGCTCTTTGTATTGAGGATGAGGGCTGGGGTCTATGCGGTGAGGACACTGATTCTTTCTGACAGCACCGGCCTGAGTAAAGGGCAGACAGCCAGTGTTCAGACAGCTGAAAGGAAGAGTGGAAAACAACACAGCCAGTGCTTGAGCCTGTGCAGTGAAAGTATATTTGAATGTGTGTCTATGTAAGTGAATGTCTTCATGCATGTGCATATGTATTTTGTATCATTCCTTACTGTCAGGTCTTCTTCTAAATGGGTAATCCTCATATGTATTTATTTTGTTTAGATGCCAAAGCATCTTCTTCATCTTCACGCAGTCTTTTTATTTAGTTATGAGGTGTACGGAAAGCAAAATGCTCCAAAAGTAGGACGAAATTGTGCTATTCAGCTGAACAAATTATCTAGTATTTCATTATTCATTAATCAATTATTATTATATGAATTATTAATGACAAATTATTCATGTGCGACCCAGTGGGCAGTGCAGATCAGTTCTGCGCAGATCAGTTTGGCCAGCGCTGCACTATTAGTGGGTCGCACAAGTAAACGGTCCACCCAGTTGGGACGCTCAATGCAAATTTGGTCCACTTTTATGCTGTTTTTTGCTCCTTATGTCTAAATTAGGAGATGTTGCCATGAGCAATATTCTAAAATGAGGATTTCTGCAGAATAGGAACATGACACCTTGTATAATGAAAAATGAAGGTTTTCAAACTTACATATACGGCCCCATTATACTTTATACATTACCTTAACATTATTAACGTAAAATATGCACTTAAAGGAAAAATTGAAAAATGAAAATAATTTCCTCACCCTCAAGTTGTTCCAAGCCTGTATGAATTTCTTTCTTTGAACACAAAAGAACATATTTTGAAGAATATGGTTGACCAAATAGTTGATGCCTTCCATAGTATGGAAAAAAATATATACTGTTACGGCAACTGTTTGGTTTACGACATTCTTATAAAAATATCATCTTTTGTGTTCAGAAGAAGAAAGAAACTCATACAGGTTTATAACAACTTGAGGGTGAGTAAATCATGACAGAATTTTTGGGTGAACTATCCATTTAAAGTTGACCATAAGTTAAGGAAACACAACAACGCTGTTGCACAAAATGGAGTAAACATTAAGCACAATGAGGCGGTAATTGATTTATGTATGCCGCAGTGCATGCTGGGAATCAGTCCAGCATCCAGCATTGCAGAAATCATGGGGTCAAGTTGGTGATGTGGCACCTCGATTAACAAGAAAAATTAAAAATGTCTTCATGTCAGAATTCGGGAGTCGCTTTGGGAGTGACTGACTAGCTGTCACTAGGACACAGGAGGGAGGCTGGAATTCACCAACCACACGCCGACACGGCTTCTGACACTCACCTGCCAATCATCCCGGTGACTGACGGGCCAGCTGATGTCTGTGCCGCCACCCCCCACCCCGAGCATAGACTAAGGCAGCCTGTGGTGGGTTTTGAAGTAGCTGTCTGCTTCAGAAGTAAAAACACTGATGCTTACACACTGCAAAACGAGAGGCTGATCGCCGCAGAGCGAGTGTATGAGCCTTATTTCAGTGTAATAGGTCGGCTAGATGGTTGGCTACACACACACACACACACACACTCACTCACTCACTCTCGTTGCCCTCCTGAAGGCCTATGCATTGTACTGCTTTGTGCAGGAACAGATGCATTGATATGGTAATAAGACAGAGAAGGTTTTTTTTTATTAATGTAATGCTGGAATTCACAGCCCTGAAACCATTGGCACAGAATGGAAAAGGAGTAAGCAGAGACGGAGAGACTGAGACGAGGGAGAGCGAGGAAAAAAGAACAAACAAAATTATGAGTGGGAGGTTGCTTTACCAGCACTTCTCTCAGATATTTCTCGGTTTGGCGTCAGATCCCAATTTTTCAAGCGTGCAGCGGGGAACCAGGCCCCTGCCTCTCCATTCATCAAAGCCTGAAAAGAAGGTCATTAGAGAGCCACAGAGAGGGAAGGCAAGCCCTCCGCTCGCCTCTGATCTCTCCTTTTCATCCTTCGTTCTTCTCTCCCCTCATGAATACCTCTCTGTTGTGATGGACAGGTCGGCTGGAGCGGGGGCGGGGCCGGGCCTGGGCCTGCTTACAGTGAAGGACTTGACTGGAGGCGGAGACAGGAAGAGGAAGAAGAGGAGGATGACCAGTAGCCCTTACCACCATCTCACTAGCACACAGGTTCGTAGCTAATTGCTTCTAAACTGCTGAAAAGAAAATGGTTGTATGGTTTTGAAAATGTCACCTTAAAGTTTGCTGTTGTCATGATGCTCAATAGTTTTTGTTTTAGTTGGTTTTCTGTCTCATGGTTAAATACTTTAAAGAAAGGAAAGGCCCATTACTATTTAGCATTCAACTAAATGCAAGATGAGACCAATTCACAATTATTATCAAATTATGCCATCATTATGCGGATGGTTTAAGACATGTAAGAAAGAAAAAATCACAATTCAACATTCAAATAAATGCAAGAAAAAAGACCAGTAAATATCACAATTATGTAATTTTTGTTAGTAGGATTTTGAATGCCAAACATTCTAGTGTAAGTCACATGATTTTCAACTTGAATTCTACATTTCTTTAAATTCTTAGTGTTTTTTGAAATGCCACCATCTTGTCATTGTCGTGACACTCAACACTGTTTTCTGTCCATTGGTTAGTGTTTTTTCCTCTCACATGATTAAATACATGTATAAAATGGAAGACCCATCACAATTTTGACCAATCACAAAAGAGACCGATCACAATTAGGTATACCAATACCTAAAAAAAAAATCCTTAAAAATTATTAATTATTAATAATAATGAAGTGAAAGAGACAAACATCAATAGTATATGGTTATTCAGTGACAAAAAAATGAAATATTTAGAGGAGAATTGGTTGAGGAACATAAATACAGTGCTGCCTTGAAAGCATTGTAAAAATACAACATGAATACTGACTTTGGTTTAATTCTCTTCCTCTCTTTGTTTCAGATGAAAGCTCACTGTAGGCCAAGAGGCAGGCCAAGACTGCTGAGCACTAAGTTTAAGCAGAAAGCTTGCTCACAGCTGAAGCAGAAAGCCAAAGCCAAGCGTGGATCGAGACTGGTGAACCTGTTGTGTCATAGAGAGACAAATACACAGAGTACTATTACGGAACATCTGTCCCGAGAGCACAGTGGAAAAGAAGAACACATACATTGTAACAAAACTGCAGAGAACAGTGACACAGGTAAACATGATATGTACAAGATGTATGTGACAAAATAACTTTTAATTGCATTCATATTTAGATTACTGTACATGATTTAGAAATTTGAAGAACATTTGCTCTATCCCAGCAGGCAGTAGGGCAGCAGTCCACCAGGGATCAGAAGGGAAGCGGACTATGATGAGAAGAGGTGTGAGGTCAAAGGCCATCCTGAGCACTTCATCCCTGCCAACTCGGACTCAGCAGCTGATGTGCAATACGGCTGTGATTGATAGCAAGCTAGAAGCTACCGAGAAGGGCACCTCTCCGTCCGACAGCGACACAGGTGAGTTATGGGCCGGGAAAGATGCATCCCGGCATGACGATCAACGGACCCTCTCATTTCCCTGCTCGACTGTCATGCCGTTAAAAAGAATTAACGATGCCTCCTCAGGCATGCATTGGGCAAAACCTGAGCTGTAATTCTAGCCTGCATCATGTTGTGTTCAGAATGCCACACCTATAGGGAAAAAAGAGGTACACTCCCTCCACCGCCCCAGTTCCGCTACACGTTTTAGTCCAGGCTTCCTGCTAACACACCTCTGTAAGTGAACAAAGTGCAAATGAAATCATGGCGGTAATGAACGCTAATGTGAGCTACGCCTGCGGTCGAGCTAGGCTGTGTTGTTGCCGCTCTGTTAATTGCCCTGAAAGTTATCCTTTTCACATTTCACGAGCTTGCGAGAGTGTTGACGAGTGCCTTGTAAGTGACAAGTGTGTCAGCACTGTGTTGACACCCGACACTGCTTGCCACCGTGCCATCTCCGCTCTATGCGAGACACATAGCCCACAGACGGCATCTGCCAATACGTATCTGTGACACCCAAGCATGCGAGTATGACTTTGTGTGCGTACGCTTCCGCTCAAAAATTGGGACTCAAAGACATTTGTATGTTTTTGTAAGAAATTCAAATTCAAAAGTTATCAAAAATACTGTACAAAATACAAAATGATACAAAAACAGTGCCGCAGAAAGCACAAAATGTAACTTTATCTGAATGTTAATAAACTACAGCTAGAATGCAGAAGGTGTCAGTAGCTGTTTCCATCCACCTTAAGAACTTAATTTATTTCGAGAGAGCAAAATCATCACTTCTGGAGAAATTGGTACAAAATAGAAATGGAAGTTGTTGGTATTGGCGAAGCAATGTTTGCAATTTTAGTCATTTGATTAGCTTTTATTTATTTTTATTTAAGCTTTAGTTTTAGTAGTTGTAGCTCTTCAACTTTAACTTATTTCAGTTAGTTGTGAAAGCAAGTTTTCTTTAGTTTTTCATCTATTATTTATATTTTATTTAAGCTTAATTTTTTAAAAGTAGTTTTAGTTTTAGTTAATAACAGCATTGTGGGAAACCATTGTGTCTCTTTTTATCAAATTTAAAAAATCCCTTAAAATGTATTCTTACTGAATAAAAAATGTATCCACCTCAAGTTTTGTAAATTTTTATACATTTTATTTGCACCTAGGTGTTTCTATTCAGCAAACTGTGTGCAGTATCCCAAAATTCATTAGAAGGTTTGAAGAACAGATTTGTTTGTTTTTTTAAACATTGTTTTATAATGATTTCAAACTTGGAATGGTAATGTGTGGCTGTAAGCTGGAGTCAGATACTAAGGCAAATGCTTGTGGGAAGCAAAGGTCTGGTGGTCAAACCTGTCAGTGACTAGACTTCTCTGACTGCCACAGTTCCTGTGAACGTTGACAGTTACAGCCACAGTTGGCACCCATTTCATGAACTTTGCTAAATATCGAACAAATCATACAGTGAGAAGAATCGTCAGGCTGCATTCACCATGACCGATTCAGATGCCCGCTGTGAACTGTAGTCCAGTCAAGATGTCAATGCATTCAATCGATCCATCATTTTCACAGAAGAGGAAGATGACGGCATCTACGACAGCGAGGAAGGGGCAGAGGGCATCAAGAATCTATCATCTAAAGAGCAACTGTCTGGAGTCGGCCGTCCTTCACAATGCTCCATCGTGAAGCTTGAGGCCAATCAGAAAGCCAAGAACAAAACAGAAAGACAGGGATTCGGTAAATGTTACATCCTTGTTTAATTAGACAGCAGGGATTGATGGATATCACCTTAGTTCACAAACACTCATCTTTTACAGTCACTCTTATTTTATTTTATTTTTTATTTTTTGTCTTCCCTCCAGGGTCTATGAATGTGTCCGTCACTAAAGAAGAGGTGAAGAGAAGGAAGGCCCCCTGTAGGTCAGCCCTGGTCAGTGCTGACCATAACCACTCAGAACTGGAGGAGGAGAGGAGATTGACAGGCCCCAGATGGAGACAGGGGTCCAGAGAGAACACCTTTGACCACACTAGGGTCCTCAAGACCTCACCTACTGCACGAGAAATCACCACCAGGAAGAGCGCAGTGCTTCTTGGCAAGGTATTAGCTATGTTTTATTGGACTTCTTTGGTAAACTAGCTACAAACAAGGCTCTAACAGTGCTAACATATCCCCTATGGTTGTTTCAGAGGAAAAGCTGTTGGTTAGAAGCACTGTCGTCTCAGTATGATGACATCACTTGGAGTAGACGAATCAGAAACAAGCAGGTATGGAATGGTTCCTCCGCTCAGTTTCCATGGATATTGGATGATTAACATGAGCTGCTTTTCCACCAAAATTACCTGGAACAATTTGTCCCAAGAACTTTTTTCCCCCCAGACCTGTTGCTGTCTGCGTTTCCATCGTGGTCTAAAGTACCGTGAAGATTAAGTCCGGTGATGTAGGACTGCGCACAACTTTCCAGTTCCAGCTGGATTTCATCCTCCGCATATAAGCTTATTAAAGCCTGAACCTCGTCGTCTGTCCATCGGTCGTATGTTTTAAACTACGTTGTTGATTCGAATAGCAAACAATGCATCGCATCGCAACAGACTTTTAAAAATGAAATAAAATACTGCGTGAATTCAACCAATCAGCATGTTTAGTGTCCAAGTCCCACTTTCGAAAGTTCCGGAACTTTGAAAAACTAGTACCCCATGAGCAAGTATTTTCTGAGGGGGAAATTTTTACCCGGAACTTCATTTAAACCCTGGTTCCTGCAGTCGAAAACATACGAGTACCACCCCAAAGTCCCTCGTTCCTGAGGAAAGTTCCTGCAGTGGAAACCCGGCTATGGTCGCTTCCAAAAAGAAATGTATGCTGGTGACCAGCAATTCTAGGACCTTTTGAGCTCATTTATAAGAGTTGCTGTGATCTAGCGAGGCTGCAGCGCCACATAGTGAATTAGCCCCTAGTGGCCTAGATCTATCTGCCTTGCCCTCTTGGCACCCATAAAAAGTCATCCCTCCGAGAAGGATTATGCAATTCTCATGTGGTTTGTCCTGTCACGGGCTCTCGTAAATCTACTCACAATAAAGATAAGATGGGATCCGCCTGCTAATTCACAAGCTGAATCATGCATTGTCTAAATAAAACAGTCAATAGTTTTGAAAAGATTTACACCGTAGGTGTCAAGGCTGTCACTGTCGGCACTTTGTGAGGTCATCAGTGAAGCATGCGAGAGGACTTTGCCTGCCTAATCAGAGGGCGGGGAGAATTCCCGCTTTGCTCAAAGAGCATGATAGAGAACAAAGACACGCATCCTTCTTCACCTGGGCCTTGCCCTAGAGATACACTTGTAAAATGAAAACCGAACAGCATCACCCCAAGTGACGAAACGTCCATCACATTAATATATGGCAGCTTTTTTGAGCAATGTTAAGTACCAAGGGCTGTGCACAAGAATGGACCTGTTAAGGTGCGAGAGGTTATGATATATTTGTATGGGAGTTTGAACGAATGTTGGAGCCCTGAATCACTCTCTCCGGGGCCATTAGGAGTGTGTGAGTATGTGTGTGAGACTCACATGCCATTTCATGATTGTTAGCAGGCTAAGGGGCGAGCAGTCAGTCGTTTGCTGGAGAGCTTTGCTGCCGATGAGGGATTCCGGATGGATGACGACAGCAGCTTCTCAGAAGGAGAGGAAGATGAAGAGGACGAGGAGGAGGAACCAGAGCCGATGGGCAGCGCATTGCCGGGTAAGAAATATACAAACAGTTAATAGTTACATTCACACGCAACTCTGTGCATGTCAAGAATACAAGAATGTGCATGTGGTGAAAGGAGGATGAGCTCTCACTTTAATCTGTATTTGTCACAACCAGCCCTGCCCAACTGCATTCTCACCAAAGAAATCCTGAAAGATGGGCTGAAAGTGTTAATCTCAAAAGAGGACGAGTTACTGTACGCTGCCTATGTACATACACTGGACCTGCCTGATATGTAAGATAACCCTGTGTTTTCAACATAAAAAACATGCATGGATGGATTAATGGATAGTTACGGATGGATGGATAGTTAGATATGGATGGATGGATGGATGGATGGATGATGTATAGGTATGGATGGAAGGAATGAATGAAGGACAGATCGATAGGTAGATGGATTGAACAATGTATAGATAGGTAGACAGATAAATAAATGGATAGATGGAAAATTACAGTTCAGAATTTTTGTCTCTTCAGCTATAGTGTTGTTGTTGAGGGAGAGCGTGGAAACAGGCAGAGGATCTACTCTCTGGAGCAGCTGCTTCAGGAAGCGGTGAGACCCTTTAAAAAGCTTCTTCAGGGGACTCATTCCCCCAAAGACTCTCTCCATCTTCCCATACAGGCTTCAGGCTGAACCAGCCCTTCAGGCCACCCTCACAGGCTCTCACAGACCCCTTGTTCTCCCCCCAGAGCCCCATCAGCTCAAGGCTGGATCCATCCCAGCTCTGACTTTCTCTGCTAAAGCAGTTAGGAACATACCATCTGGGGTTGTGTGAGTGTGCTCCGATAGGCAGTTACTTATCCATGAAGCGTGTAAACTGCTATGATCAGTGTGTGAAGGACTCCAATCCAACTTTAGGCATTCTTTTACATTTGCGTCTTTTATTGCTCATTTCTTATCTCATTGAGCACAAATTCATCAGTAAAGGAACATTTCAGCATCTGGTTGTGATAGAGGAAGACTGACAACCTTAGGAACTCTTATATCACTAATATAGCCTGGTTGGTTTTTTAAGAAGTACTCTTAGCTTAGCTGCTCCTAATGTGGTCCAGCAGTCCACTACATTCCTGCATATACAGTTTCACATTGTGACTGTATATAACTGTTCCTTATTAGTTCTGCGTGGCCCCTCAGGAGGACGTACAGAAAACCATGTTTTATCCCTTTTTTATTTATTTATCTTATTTAGGAACATCTTTGGGGATGAACTGGGGGTTGCACTTACACGCATAGTTTATCTAAGCCGACGGGGAAAAAGGGAGCTGATTACACACCGTAAACCAACAGCTCTTTGTGAGCATGCATTCATTTGAATACATTACATGCGTTACTTCTCTCATTCATCTCTCTCAGTATCATGGGCTGGAGAAAAAAAAGTGTCTCGCTGCCTAGGGACTGCCTATCGCAAGCTCTACCCACCCATCCCCAGTCTCCCTCAAAGACGTATTAATGAGCATGCTCTACGCAACTCTCAAATTCAGTACAGTACACAAAACATCTGACGATATCTCTTCTTGATACAATCCACAAGCTGCAACACAAAAAGCTCTTGATTGTTCACAAAATGCAAAACAAAGAGAGGAGGTTGTCATTTGTGTCAGTGTTGGATGTGATTGTGCATAGTTGTGGGAGAGATAAAGCTGGGAGAACAGAAAGACAGAGAGCGAGTGCTATATTCTCACTGAAGGCTAGCACAGTAAAGGCTTTGACACTGAATGCTACACTCAACTCCCACAAATTGGACTCACCCATAAGCCTGCAGCATTGTTCCTGTGTGTATGTGTATCAGCTTTACTGGAACTAGTGTGGAATTACAAAGCGAACACAGCTCAGGTTTACATAAACTTAAAGTCAACATGAAATAATGCAAAATAATGAAATCCTTAATGCAAACTCATTTTTTTCTGGCTCCAGTTTGGTGTATAAATCCCACTTTTCACTATCCAATCAGTTATAAATGGCTAAAATCAAGCTCAAGTTACTGTGAAAAAGTTGAATATAAAAGTATATTTACATTTATATATCAAGTGTATTACTTGAAGGTGGAGTGTGTAATTTCTGCAGCAAACAAATTGCAAAAATAATGACTATATTCAAACAGGCTGCGTAAGCATTCACCTTTCCGTCATTGGTTGGATAAACAGATAGTCATGCCCCAAACACATGTCATTAGTTGAAGCAACATTGCCATATTGGGCTAGATGATACACTAAAAATAGCAGTAAATTGATAGAAACTAACATTTAAACTAGTACAAATGCCTTTTTTTATAAAGTCAGATTTCATATAGGCACTGCTAGCCACTAGCATTAGCCCCCCCATTCAGTGATACCTCCTTTTTCCTGTGCTGCTTTTAAGACTTCTTATCAGTCGTTTTGCTTCCAACACCATTCCCTGCATATCCTGGGCAAAAAATTCTCGGCTCCCCGTTTGCTTTGTCTGTCAAAAGGGCTGTATCTACAGCAGACACGTTTGAACTGGGCCTAAAAGAGCCCTCAGTGCATGTGCTCTGTGTAGTGGGAGGGGAGCTGGCAGCCTCACTATAAAGTCATCGATTTAGGCCTTTTTCACCTCTTTGCTCTTTTATTCCATTATTTTAAAGCAGACTCTCCATTCAGCGATGCTGATTTTCTCTCTTTTTTTATTCTTGTTCATTATGAGACCTTGAGATAGGTATACCTATGGTTGTAATTGCCTTAAGGGAATGCCTCAAAGATATCCATGCCTTTGCAAAGTGGATGTCTCGTATTCTTCATGTGTGTCTTTTAACTAAATCAACTTATGCTGTCTGTCTGCAAGATATGTAGGTTAATTTTTAAAGTCATCCATGTGTTTCAGGTTTTAGATGTGCAGCCGGAGACGGTGGAAACTCTGACGGCTGGAACAAGAGTGTGCGCTTACTGGAGTGAACGCTCGCGCTGTTTGTATCCTGGATATGTTCGTAGAGGTGAGATCATTCTCTCTCTCTCTCAAATACACACACACACACACACACACACACACACACACACTCAGTCCCCATCTAACACTCAAAAGCAACCAAAAACTGGTTGGTTTTTTTATTGTTTTTTAATAAGTGAAAGTTGTTTTGTATGGAAGCCCATTTCCGACTCAAAGTAAAAAAAAAAAAAAGAAAAGAAAGAAAAGTTAATTGTGAAAATATTAAATATTTGAAATACATAAGATATAAATTCACATTTTTAGATATAATGTAGCAATTAAAAGAAAAATGGCATAGTTACTAGAAATAGTCAACTAAGATAAATAAAGTCGCAGTTGTAAGATTTAATGTCACTTACAAAAAATACATCTCTGCCTCTAATTATGCAGAAATTATACACAGGCTCAGATAGCCAACTTACTATGTTCTTAAATGCATGTTTAAATTAGTCCCAAATTTATTTTATCATAAGCATTGCTAGTAATTTTTTTAAATAATTTTTTCAAACACAAATACAATCATATGCATTCTATTTAAAGCTGTACATCTGTGTCTTCCATAGGAGGTCCAGGTGAGGAACAGAAGGAGGGCAGTGTCATGGTAGAGTTTGACGATGGAGACCGGGGATGGATTTCTCTTTCAAGCATTCGTCTGCTTCCGCCAGGCTACCAAATCCACTGTACGTTTCTGCAGATGAACACATTTCATCTCCAGTACAAAGTGTCTCATGTTAACAATGCTAGACAGTGTGCCAAGTTTCCGTGCTTGTCATTAAGCCTGTGGCATTGCTGATGTACTGCAGGTGCAGAGCCATCACCAGCCCACCTGGTCTCACCTAGGTGCCGCAGGAGGAAGACTTCCTCTCAAGAGAAGATAACTCAGCAGGCTGATGTGTCCTCAGAGCATTCCGCTAACACGGAGCCCAGGAAGAATGTTGTAAAAGCCAAGCCAGGTGCGTGATGACAGCTGCATCATCCACATTCTCATGACTTTCCAAATTCCACATTGATTAGATTAAAATAATTTTAGTTACACATTTTAAATGAATGCTTCTTGCATCATCTAAGACTAAAATCTTTTTATAATTAACATACATCCCCCAGGTGTTCCGTTTAACCTGCAACGGAAGAGGTAAAACATGTTGTTTCAAAGAGACACATTGAGAAATATCTACCCAACAAGATTCCACAACAGGTCTTCATGATTCTGGTAATTTATCACAAGGTCTGTCAGGGAAACTTGTTGGGTAGATGTTTCTCAATCTGTTTGTCCCTAAGGACATGCTTTACTACCTTTCCTGGTTCTTGTTCCTGGAACTGACGCACCCACAAAATGGTTTATTTAATGTTTGTCAAGAGCCTGAAAAGTCTTATCAGATGTAAGGTTGAATAATCCGTATAAATATGGAAGAAAAAAAACATTCATTACTTTTAATGACACTGTGCAATTAACACATCAGCACTGATGAGATCAGGGTTCGGTTGACTAATGGAAATGTATTTGACTGAACAAATGGATGAGGGAAACTGGCGTCAAGGTTGAACGCCGCTTAACTATATAGTCTGACTTAAAGCTCTGAACTACCAGTCTAACAGCTCCAACATAGCAGATGTTATCTGCAACAGTACAACAACATGAAGCCATCAGACTCATATCATGTCAGGCATATTTGTTTGTATCTGTTTTCTCTAAGGGGCTGAAGGTAGTATTATAGTAAGTGGAGCTTGGAAAATGCAAATATGTTAGCACTGATGGCAGGGTTGTTTTTCTACGTCCCCATAGCAATACCTTTGTTTATCTTCCTCAACAGGAAGGCCAAAATCTGTCAATGCATCATCAAAGAGCTGTGCTTCTGAGAATGTGACTGGAACGGCTTCCCCTCTTCTTGGCTGGCCAGTTGCTGCCATGTCTAGGAGGAAACCCTCCATGGATTTGTTCCAGTTTAACGGGTTAACAAAGAAAGCTCTGAGAGGAAAGGAGTCAGACATGTTCCCCTTACTTAGCTCCACCATGACCACTCCAGCCAAAGGCATCTTCAGCACTTCCTTTGAGGTGGACTCCTTCAGCAGCATTGCGAATGGTTGCACTTCCTTTGGAAATCAGCAGATGGCAACAGGTCTGCCTCTTAATCACAAGGGCGTCCCTGGTTTAAGGGGTAGAAAGATAGGAGACAGGAAGGAATTTCTTGTCAAACTGGACCATGAAGGGGTAACGTCCCCCAAGACTAAGAATGGAAAAGCATTGTTGCTTCTTGGAAACTCAGAGGTACAAAGAGGTGGACGAATGGAAAAGGCCTTTGGAGCCAAAGGAGTAGGAGAACTGACCTCAACAATGGGCTACTCCCAGTCCATTCTTTTAGTCAAAGATGCCAAAAGGAACAGTTGCCATATTCTCAAAGGTTCCTCAGACATGCGTAAGCACCCTCAGGGTCTTGGGCTTAGTGAATATGCAGATTATGGGCCAAACTGCCACAGCGACTGCCTAAGCTCCTATTCAGATATGGATGAGGATGAAGATGAGGAAGAAGATGCCAGAAGGGTGGCAATGCGCTCCAATGGACGCTTTCTGTCTCGTCTTTCTGTTTCGTCATCATCCTCAGGGTCCTCCAGCGCATCTAGTTCAGGTTCGTTGTCCAGCTCTAGCATCTGCTCATCTGACAATGACTCGTCCTACAGTTCGGATGAAGAAGAGGCATCACGGCTTCTGCTTCAGGGTTGCCTTTCTTCTCATCACACATTGCTCCAACAACAGCAGCATCCTGAACCTCCCACCGCCCAACCACGACACACTTTTGGAGCCAAAACTATAACTATCCCTAATTCAAAGGCTGCAGTCAATAGTAGTACAGGAAAACCTCCAAGGAGAAAGGAGACTGCCAACAACTCTTCCTCTGTAGAACAGTCCAAATCTTCCAAAGACTTCCCTAAAAAACAGAAGATACCATCTTCAGAGGGTCCACCCAACTCATCCTCATTCATGCCAGGACGGCAGCTGTGGAGGTGGTCTGGGAACCCCACTCAGGTAATTTCCTGTCCTGTTTTTTCTGTTTTAATCCCAATCCAAAATGGTTGTAAGTCCCTTAAATTTTACTTTCTTGTTATCAGAGACGGGGTTTGAAAGGAAAAGCCCGAAAGCTCTTCTACAAGGCCATCGTTCGGGGCAAAGACACTGTCCGAGTTGGAGACTGTGCAGTTTTCCTCTCTGCTGGTCGACCCCACCTCCCCTTCATTGGTCGCATCGAGAGTCTATGGGAATCATGGTCCAGCAACATGGTAGTCAAAGTAAAGTGGTTCTACCACCCTGAGGAGACCAAGCTTGGAAAAAGGCACCGGGACGGGAAGGTACAGTAGTGAACAGAAGTCTTGTTTGGTTTTGATTGACTTAAGGTAGACTTTGCAGACCTAAAACTTCTTTTCCTCTCTCTTCACAGCATGCCCTTTACCAAAGTTCCCATGAGGATGAAAACGACGTCCAAACCATCTCCCATAAGTGCCAGGTGGTAAGCAGAGCTGAATATGAGCGCCTGAGCCGTATCAGGAAACCAAACAGCAACAGTCAAGATCTATACTACCTGGCTGGAACTTACGACCCCACTAGTGGCCAGCTGGTGACGGCCGAGGGAGAGTCGATCATCTGCTAACGTTTGAAAATGGCTGAATGCACTACTGAAATCATGAGATACAAGAAATGGCTGACAATCAGGCCAGTCTTATCCAAGATACAAAACTAGCATGATGTGAAAAGTGAGCTTAACCCACAGCCATGGGTTTCTGCAGCCACTTTCATCTCTACTCTTAAAGTAACAGTATATTATCAAATGGATTGTGGGGAGGACAACTCATGGTGATTACTCTATGAAGGCTCCACAGACATGGAATATTTTTTTATCTATTAGTGAAAAAGGCACTGGATTTCTTCAGAGTAAGATATTTAGACTGACGGACATGGATCGGAGGTGAAAAACACTGACTGAAATTTTGGATTTGCAGAAAGTTCTTTCGGAAAGATCTTCACTGGTTAATCACGTCAAACTGATGTCACCAGGACTTATAAATATCCCAGCAGGACCAAATACACTGTTACTTTGAGCTGTGGTATGATCTGTTTGTTTGTGTTTGCGTGAGAGGAGATGTGAATGAGAGGGTAATTTTTTGCTATATGCAAATATGTGAAGAACCATGCGTGTATGTAGAGATCAGCCACAAAAAAAACAACAAAAAACAAAAAAAACAAACAGGAATGGGTGTTAACCTGAAGATTAGAGGCCTAACTGGTGTTCTAAATTGAATAATGCTCTCACATGTGTACAGTCTAATAACCTCTTTTGACAATACCAGGGATTTTTTATTGTTCTTTTCTTGTTCTTTTTGGCGCTAATGATTATGTCAGTATATTAATAAGTCAGTTTATGAGCAAACAAAAAACACAGACAAAACAAAAGGAATGATTTTTCCAGTCAAGCCATACACTTCTGTACCTCTTGCTTATCTTCTCATTCAGGTGTATAGTTGTACAATTGATTTATTTGATGTGTGTAAATATATAAATATATAAATATATATTAAAAACAACAAACTGTAAATATAATATAAATGAAGAGAGAACTCTATTCCTCTTTATTGCTCTTGATTGTGTTATTTTTTTAAAATGAAATAACTTTTCTGTTTGTTTGGGAGGTTTGTTTTGGGGACAGGCATGATTTAGGCGACCTTAGTTACTGAATACCCTCTTCACTGTTGTATAGGAGGGAATGGAGGTTTGGGAGACATTCTGCTCATGGAGCAAACAGTCAAACCGACACAATGCAGTCCAGTCAGAGGAAACAGGCTGTCTGTGTACACTTCATTACTATATTTCATCTTTCTTTTGGAGTTTGATTTTGGCTTTAAAAGAATTGTTTCTATTGCATTTCATTGTCTTTGTGTGATCTAATTGGTAACAATTTGAGCAAAGAGTTAAAAGTGCCAGGTCAATATAGCATATTTGGAGGTGCTTTTACTGTCCAGAAATTCATTTGAAATACTGACTGAAGGAATCTGGCCTCCAAAATGACAAACCAAAGTATGTCCTTGGAATTAGCATACTTCCAACTGCAATAAATATGTAGACTGAATCATGAACAAGGGGCACTTGCAATGATTTTGCCTGATGTACTTTAGACTTTAGATGTACTTTAGCTTTCCAAATGCTTTTGTGTTTGAAAACAGCTGAAATGTTCTCAAAACATTTCAGCAAAGTTGTAGCAAAGTGTCGGCCAAGGATTTTTTTAGTCTGCAAGGAGTGGGTATAGACATGCAAAGCGTGAACAGACGCTTCCAGCACTTGAAGCCTCCTGCTGTCCTATGTCACGTGATCATAAAGGACAATCATAACCTATAAGTGAGGGCAGTTTAAAACAGATCTAATCTAAAAAAATTTCCTCTTGTCACTTTTTCTTCCTGCTTTGCCAAAAATCGTTCTGTTTGTTTTTTTTTCCATTGTCAATGTTGTACTCTTATTTGTTCAATATGCAAGCCTGTACAGATTGTTCCGTGTTGGAATTGTGAAAAAGGTGACAGATATGCCTTTCAATCCTAAAGGATGACTTACTTTTTTAATGACATTGTTGCTGTTACACTGCAGAAGCTAAAGCTTTAAGAAATCTGATGTGAAAATAAATGTAATGTCACTTTCTGGGTCTATAAAAAATTAGAAAAAAGAAAGAAAAAGAAAAATTGTATTTTTGTAAACAAACACTGGATTCAACGCTTGATATGGTGGCACTGGCACCACCAGCGTGCCAGGAAGTTGGCCAAGCCTCAAAGGAAATAGAATCATTGTGTAACCTGAATTTGAGACCCACTTGGAACTGATTTTTACAGTGGATGTTCTTTTTGACCTTGTGGGGAATATAACTCTAAGATATTTCCACTGTTAAAACGTTATTTATCTTAATTTTATTGCATTCGTGTTGCATTTAATTAAAAAAAATCTAAATTACCATGCCTCAGTGTATTTTATTCAAGCTTGTTTGATACTGAAACCACTGATTTACTTGAATGTATAATATTAAATTGTCTTAAATTGATGTCTTGTTAAATTTACCCCAGTAACTTGATTCATTATCTGCAGCTGCCTAATAACATTAAAAATTATGTTTTGAATAGTCATCCACAGTATTCACTGTCTATTGTTGTAAGAGTAGACAGCTGGCTAACTAATGCTGCCTTCCCGTGCTATTGGAATTATCGTAAGTACTTGTTTCCGAGTTAAAAGAAAGAAATAAAATATTATATTTTACATAAAGAAAATGAATCCTGTTAATTTAAATGGCATTATTTTAATGAAAAATACACATTAATCATGATAATTGCACATAATTATATTTCTTGGGGGGGGGGGGGGGGGGGGGGGGGGGCTACTTTATGCAAAATATTTTTTTTTTTAACTTTTGCTTTTGCGGTGACCTGTACATATTTTTGTTGATTCACTGACCTACACTAAACACAAAGGCTCTTTGCACTGTTGCAAATAACGATTTTTTTTTTTTTAAATCAAAATAATGTTTTTGAGTTGGATATATGATTTTCTGGATATTTAAAAAGGTCTTGATGTAAGATTAGGCTATAGGTTCTTCAGATCAATGTACTGATTCCAGAAAAATTAAGCCTTTTTGGATTCTTTGAAGCACCTGATGGTTTTCAAAAGAACCACTTAAGTTTCCATATGGCATCAGTAAAACCAGTGTAATTGTATTATGCACCTTCACACTGTAGAAAGTAGATGGTTTATGCACACAGTTAAATGTACAACCAGAAAAGAGATAGGATTAGAAAATTGCTCTGTATCCTGTGTGTGATTTACATTCATGATAACTCCTTATTTTGAAATATATTTTTCCTGAGCAAAATAATTGGTGAAAACAGGTTCTTCAGGTAAAGCTTTTTGGAGACACATTAATATTCAAAACACAGCAGGAACACTTCTGTAACAATTCCTTTTATTTTTATTTTTTTGCTGCTGTTTAATGTCTAATTGTGTTTATCAAGTGTTATCTTGTGTGTTAAGAAGTCAGCAATTAAAAAAAAAAAAAAAAACCCATATGCCTAATTTTAACATTTTTCATACACTAAAGTTTGGAATAATTAAGATTTTTAAATGTTGTTAAAAGACGTCTCTCATTCTCATCAAGGCTCCATTTATTTGATCAAAAATACAGTAAAAACAGTAACATTGTGAAATATTATTGCAATTTAAAAGAATGGTTTTCTGTTGTAATATTTAAAAATGTATTTTTCCCCCTGTGATGGCAAAGCTGAATTTACATCATTATTCCAGTCTGTCACATGATCCTTCAGAAATCATTCTAATATGCTGATTTGGTGCTCAAGAAATGTTTAGTATTTGCTGCTTAATATATATATATATACTTTTTTTTCCCAGTCAAAGTTTTCCTGTATGCCATGTCACCTAGTTGAGAGAGGAAGGTTTGGGATGCTTGTGACTACTTTGGTACTGAGTTAATGAGCTCACATCGGCCATACCTGGAGCCGGAGGCCTGTCCATGCATCAGACTCATGTGACCACTGGGGGAGGAATTTTGTATTAGTTTCTGCGCTATAAAGGCAGTTTACTTTTACAGTATCTTTTGGGCAACACTACAGGATTTGATCATGTTCGGCTGCCTGACACGAATACTGACACAAATAAACAAATACTATATTTTTTCTAGTTGTATCAGACATGGCCAGCTATTCCAGCAACTCACTGAACCTGAAACTTGAAAACCTGAAAGAGCAAAAACCAGACCATGTCAATGCCACAGTGTGCTTTTGTGAGAGAAGGCAAATATCTACACCTCATAAATGTCCTGCCCTCGGCATGACCTCTTCTGGCCTTCCTGCTGAGTGGCTCTCAGGAGGACGAGAGGAGAGTGTGTGGAGCGGGTGGGTGGGGCGGGGGGTTGGCATTCTGAATGAGGTGCTGCTGGTGAGACGAGGAGCGCACACAGACCCCTCCTATGGTGGGGTTGGTTTGAAGGTCCAAGAGCTCATCCATCATGCAGTGTCATGCTGCTCAGGGGTCCCAAACCTGTCGGTGTGTGAAAGGCCCGAGCAGAGAGCGGACAAGTACATGGAGATAGAGGGAGGAATGTATGTGAGAGAGACAGTCTAACTTGCTACTGCTTTAGCAGTACAAATACACCATAATTTGCCATGCTAGTGAAGTATTGATAGAATAGCCATATGTAGCCTATCTGATTTTTTTTTTTTTAATCTGATCTAAAATTTGCCAAAGACATTCTACTAAGTATTTTATCAATTCAATACAAATATAGAACCATTTGATAAGCCAATAAAGTACATTACTGTTTCAAACTGTAACTGAAAGCACATTAAAACACATCACAGCTCAAAGTAGTTTTTAACATTGTTTTACATACATAAAAGCAGTTACGGAAAAAATTAAAATGAGTAAAGGTAATACAAATAATAACAACAATATAAAATTTAAAATACAATTTTATATACATTATTATTTTTAACGTCAACATACCTGTTCTCAAATTTGATTGGCCGAGAGGCCTTCCGAGTGTTCAATAGCACAGTGACCTTTAACTGTATTACTCTGCTTGTTTGTGTTCATAATCATAGACGTGGCGTTCTAGATTATAGCTACGATCATAGCTATTTTTTCGGTGTTGACTGGAAACGAGCAGAGCGAGAAGCGTCTTTTGATAGCCAGAGCGTTTGTTTCTCTTGCGAACAGATTTGCAGATTTAAAGCCAAGAGTGTCGGAGGGGTTCGAAAGCCGGAGTGGATCTTCATGTGAGTAATTACAGAACGCTTTTGAGCGGGGGCTCCGCTCCACTTACACAGAGCTCCAGGCCGGCGTTTACTTTGTGCGTTGCTTGGCGACTGTGAAAGCTTCTGACTTTGGCCTAATATTTTCGTTGAAGAAGAAAGATACCAACTGAGACACTTCAAAAACGTAAGTTACTCAATTTTATGTTTACAGAACTGTTGTATAAAAGCAGTATCACAGTTACAATGGTGCTGTTGTATTAAATACCAGAATTGTGTCCTACATCGTTCAAAAGTAGGCCTATATGGGGTCAGTCAGATTTTTTTTAAAGGCAAGGACGCATTAAATTGACAGTAAAAACATGTATATGTTACAAAAGATTTATATTTGAATACATGTTGTTCCTTTGAACTTTTTATTTTTCAAAGACGTTTCAACACTGATAATTATAATAATTGTTTCTTGAGAACTAAATTAGCATATTTAGAGTCATTTCTGGAGGATCATCATGTGACTGGAGAATTGGCTGAGTAAGCTTTGTTAGAAGAATAAGTTGGATTTAAAAAATATATTAATTACACAGTTATTTTCATTTGTAACAATATTTCACAATAATAGTGTTTTTACTGTATTTTTGATCAAATAAATGCAGCCTTGTTAAGCATAAAAGACTTCTTTCTAAAATATAAAAAAATCTTAACAACCACAAACTTTTGAACAGTAGCTTATGAATTTCATATGATTTGAGCAGAACCACTGCTGTCACATGAGCTGAATGCTTGTTTGGTTTGTTTTTGTAAGATATACTGTTTAATTTTGTTGCAAGTGCAGATACTAGGCAGATAAATAAGTGCTCAAGCTAACACACACACAAAGCAGACACTGAGACAGTAAATGAGATTTATGTACAAATTATGCCATCAGGCCCCTGTAATCAGAGCATCAAGAATATTTAGAGATTTAGAAATTGAACATAGCAATTGCACAGGCTGAGAAACATGAACATATGTTAGATAGCTGAACTAGGAAAAAAATCCCCTGTTCTTATACTGTCTGTCAACACCCTCTATAGCTTCACAACATTTGCAACAGTGACTTTCAATGTCTTTGTACATTCCCAGAATACTTATCCAGACACTGCATATCCCTAAACTGCTAACTCCCTAAATCCACTATCCACCTGCCACTTATCACTTCTGACATTTACTGAATTTCTGATGCGCTGGATTTGAGGATGCCTTTAACCTGGAATTACACAGGATTAAGCTGTTTCCTGAACAGATATGCCTGCAAGATTGTCTAATGCTGGAATAGACATCATTTCTGTGGTGTAATATGTACTTGATTTTGAGTTTTTTATATTTGACATTACTTTTTGTGTCTCAAGATTCAGTTGTATTATTATTAAATATTAATAAGATTACAGACGGGCTACTGCTCTAAAACAGTTGTACTGTCTTTAGTTTATGTTTGGCAGTGACAGACATCATTATGTGAATATTTGCTGTTATCTATGGATTCTTTGTTGACCCAACAAAAACGCTTGTGAAGGACAAGCTGTCTTCAGCCATAGATATCACCATTGTTTAGAAGTAAGCCATATCCTGCTGAAAAAAACACCCATCTTAGACCAGGCTAAGCTTATTTCCTGGTCTTAACTGGTTTAAGATCAGGTCTCATGGCCTGACAAAGCTAGTCTAATTGGTTGCCAAGCTTGCTGTAGCTGGTTGACCAACTTGTTTTCCAGCCTGACCAGCTGAAAAGTACCCCAAAACTCTCTAAAACCACCAACAGAACATCCTGACCAGGCTGGAAGAGCAGCTAAGACCTTTTCAGGATGTTTTAAGCTGTTTTCTTTTCTGTAAGAAAGTAATTGGAGTACTTTTGAAAGTAGCGTTTCTCAGCACTGCATCTCTTTTTCTATCCTTCTCTCTGTCCTAAATGTGATGCTTCTCTGTCTGTGAGCCACGTGTGTAAATGAATAGCTGTCAGCTGCATGAAAGTGCTGGATATGGTGATCCAGACCAATGCCGCAGAGGTTGCAGAGGGGGATTAAGAGCATGGAACCCGTCCAGCTCACCCCATCCATCCCTCTTACAGCCGGGGCCCCTGTGCACACAACATATCCATCCACAGCACATTCAGTGTGCGCTTTCAGGTCAGTGCGCGGAACGATGTGCCAGCGATTATATTGCACTCTGCCCTTGTGCAACACGACATTTGTTGATTTCTCTCTCTCTCTTTTCCCCCTTTGGTTAATGCTTGCTATGCCATTGTGAGAAGCTCTCTTTTTTTCAGATGAGATTTACCTGCAAGTTGGGATAGAGCAATGGTTCTCAACAGGTTTTGCTGTAGGATCCAGGTTTTTACGTTGGTGATCTGTGCTGTAGTTGTTAATTGTTTTCATCAATTGTAATAAAGCCAACATAAAATAAAATATAAACTAACTAACTGAAATAAAATAAGTCGAGGTAGCCTACTAATATTATAAAACTGAAAAAAGGGGGGGGGAAAGCACATAACCAAACTACTAAAGCCTCAAGTAAAATTAAAATGAAAACTAAAAACATAAAAAATAAAAGCTAATTCAAAATTTTACTAAATACTACAATAGTATAATAATAATACTAAAATAACAGTGGTGGTTTAGTAAAATTGTTTAGTGTACAAAAGTAAAATCAAACTTCTTTAAATCAAACTTTACTAGTTTTTTTAATGCAAAGCTGAATTTTCAGCATCATTACTGCAGTCTTCAGTGTCACAGTCATTCTGATTTGCTGCTCAAGAAACATTTATTATTATTATCATGTTGAAAACAGTTGTTTACCTTTTTTTTTTTTCAGGATTCTTTAATGAATAAAAAAGGTCAAAAGAACAGCAAAAATAATATTTCAGATAAATGCTGAAAGAAAATGATTTCTGAAGACTGGAGTAATGATGCTGAAAATTTAGCATTGCATCACAGGAATATTCCAATAGATAACAGTTATTTTAAATTGTAACAATATATCTCAATATTACTTTATATATATATATATATATATATATATATATATATATATATATATATATATATATAAATCAAATAAATGAAGCCTTGGTGAGCATAAGAGACTTCTTTTAAAAAACATTAAAAATCATACCGATCCCAAACTTTTTAATGGCAGAGTATAAAACTGATAAATGCATATTGTGTAATATATATATATATATATATATATATATATATATATATATATAAACACAATATGCATTAATAAGTTTTATTTACGAGAATATATATTTATATTACCATATTAACTCTTGACTTGTGCAACTTGTCATCTTCTTAATTGCATTCAGCATTATTTTTTGTTCTGCTGTCCGTGACCTACCAGTTTAGAACCACTGGGGTAGAGTTTTTTTTTTTTTCCTTGTCTGTAAAGCTGAAATATAAAGTGAAGGGTGTCATAAAACACAGTAACAGGACTCCGGAGTTCAACTCCCTGAAATGAACCGATAGACACTTCAGTGCCGCCTGACTCCAGGTGAACCAGTTTTACCATGGACATTTTATGGGGGTATATTTGAATCCACACCCTGTAAATCCTGTTTAAAATGTAGCTGGTGAATGTGTCAGTGTGAGGCAGACAGTTTTTGCGATCTGTGTTTATAAATATATATTCACCTGCTGTCTCTGAGGCAGAGTAAGACTCTTGGCAAGACCACTTGTGTAACCCCCCACAAACTCTTATTTATCAGTATGTCTGCATATGCTTGTGCTAAAACCACACTGGTTTTTCACCTGCACAATATCCATCAGGAACCCGAGACTGTCCCCCTCTAAACACCCTGCATACATCCTCAGTATGTTTTCCATCATAACTCCTTACTGCTGCCAACTACTCTGATTATAAAAAGTATATAAATATATAGGTCCACCTGCTGTAAACATCATTCCTACTGCATCTTTACGTCCACTTTATGTAAGCAGGTGCTTCGCCCCTACATATGGTGCCTAGGCAGGAGTGTTGGTATCAGGGTGGGCGTCAGGCAGCTGGGGACCCCCGCAGGGTGCTGTAAATCAGGCGGACGTCATGCAGAAATGGTAGGACTGGCAGAGTTGGGCAGCAGTAGAACAGCCATGGCACAGAGCGCCCACTCTCGCACATACCTCTTTCGGCCAAATAACACACATCTCCGTCTGTCAGACAAGCCAGCTATGCAGATTTACCCGTGTCCCTCAGGCAGGAGGTCCAAGGCACGCAGAGACAGCGCAGGGGAATTAAGGGGGAAGGGGCTCTCTCTGTGGGAACTGGGGCAGACGCCTGGAGAGATGCTAGGAGCTCTGCTAGCGGTCTTGGAGAAGCAACTGCAGAAGCATAATGCATAGGATTATTAGTTCACCCAAAAATGAAAATTCTGTCATTAATTACTCACTTTCATGTCGTTCCTTCATCGTTTGTTTATCTTCAGAACACAAATGAAGATCTTTTTAATGAAATCTGAGAGCTTTATGTCCCTCCACTGACAGCCTTTGCAGCTACCACTTTCAAGCCCCAGAAAGGTAGTAAAGACATCATTAAACTAAGTAATCCATGTGACCCCAGTGGTTCAACCTCAGTTTTATGAAGCGATACGAGTGCTTTGTTTGCACAAAAAAAAAAAAACACTTTACAAAATACAAAATATTGTTCTCAACACGTGTTAAAGGGTTAGTTCACCCAAAAATGAAAATTACCCCATGATTTACTCACCCTCAAGCCATTCTAGATGTATATGACATTTTTCTTTCAGACAAATATAATCAGAGTTATATTAAATAATGTCCAGGCTAATCCTTGCTTTTTAATGGAAGTGGATGGTGCCCCAAATTCTAAAGACAGAAAAAATACATTATAAAAGAAGTCCACACCTCTCCGGGGGGTTAATAAAGGCCTTCTGAAGCAAAGAGATGCATTTGTGTAAGAAAAATATCCATATTTAAAACTTTAAAAACTGTAATGTCTAAATTCCGCTAGCTGTTGTACGCGTGTTCACGAGGCGTTCCAGCTTGTGACGCATGCGCAGCCTGAGCTCTGGTGAGAATATGCTAGTCTCGCGAGAACCAAGTTGTGTACAGCACAGGAAAACCACGTGAAGAAGCGAATTATTTGAGCTATACTTTACATTTTATTAGTGTTAAAATGCTGATTTCTTGTGAATATCCGGGTTGCTTCAACAAAGCTAAAGTCTTGAGATTACGTGCGCCGACATCAAAGGGAGATGCAGAGCGTGACTGGCTGCTGCTTCAAACCTGGATTGTTTGTTTGTATGTTTTGCTGCACTGATCGGATTACTGCTTTATTTGTATTTCTATATCACCATTGGATTATTCCAATTCTAACTGTTGGTGCCTTGGACTTGATTGTTGACTGCAATTTTTACTGCCTGCAAGTTTTGCCATCGGGCTGCTGCGAGCTCTCTACCCTGTTGCGTCTTCCACCACTTTCGGCTCATCAGATGGGTGAGTTACTGCTCTATCAGTTGCCCTGTTTGTTTACTGCTTGATATCTGGGTGTGTTGTTTCCCTCTTAGCCTGCTGTTTTTGGTGATGTGACTTACGGGGTTTGGCTAGTGATTGGCATTTACTCCGACAATATAAACATGCCTCGGCCAACAGTTTTTCAGTTTGTTTTGCTGCTGCAGCCTCCTCCATCTCCCGGAGTTCCTGGTCGGTATACTCCGGTTCAAACAAATATGGCTGGGCAAAAAACAAAGTCTTCTTTTGGCTTATATCAAAATCCTTCGCCATTTTTCTTAACAAATCCTAGTTTTGTACTTTTAATTTGTGACCAGTGTTTTGTTTTGCTCTCTTCTCTGCGCTTCCGTGTTCCTCACACTGCGCATGCGTCCTACGTCATAAGCTAGGACGCCACTCTCTTGTGAACGCACGTATGACAGTTAGTGGAAGCTAGAAATTACAGTTTATAAAATTTGAAATATGGATATTTTTCTTACACAAACGCATTGCTTGGCTTCAGAAGGCCTTTATTAACCCCCTGGAGCCGTGTGGACTTCTTTTATAATGGATGAGTGCATTTTTTCTGTCTTTAGAATTTGGGGCACCATCCACTCCCATTATAAAGCATGGATTACCCTGGACAATATTTAATATAACTCTGATTATCTGAAAGAAGAATGTCATATACACCTGGCTTGAGGGTGAGTAAATCATGGGGTCATTTTCATTTTTGGGTCAACTAACCATTTAAGGCCAGGACACACCAACACGACTAGAGGCAACGAAAGCCGACGGTGTTGTCGCCTCACATCAGCTGCGTCTGGGAAAAAATATGTGCTTGAACACACCGAAAGAACTTCAGCTGACTGTTAACTAGCACGTGCGTTCTGCGCCTGTATATAAAAGAGATAACTGTCTATTTAAGCAGATATATTTGTCTATAATCGTCATTCAAAAAGGGAAAGTGAAACTAAGACTGCATGTATACAAACCATAAACAAAGCAGCACTTGCTTACTGTTTTGAATATCAATCATGCTGATCACGTTCTTTATTCCACTCCGCTCATGTTATTATGAAAATATTCATGAATTCAAGTGCTAAGGTAAGATGACGTAAAATTAGATTAACCTTCTGTCTGTGCCGTCATGACTTATTTGCTTGCTTTCATAACTTTTGCTTATATTCTTGTGAACTGACTTGTTTGCTATACTGAACAGCCAATCAAAGTTCTCTCTCTCTCCGACAGCCTGAAAAAAAGCCGACAAGGACAAACTTCAGCTGACGGTGTGGAACACACTGAGAAAACGTAGTCGGCCGACACACAACTGTGCAACGGCTTGGTGTGTTCCAGGCTTTAACGAGAGCACCACAACGAATATGTGTTGTGTTGACGCGAGAGCAGACGTCATTGCGTGAACGCGCGTTGGACCCCAACCCCACTATCTTTCTTTTGGTCGATACTTTTCCAGTGCCACTTGTTGTCAGTTCAGAAGAATAGTTAGCCTGTGATTCTCGCGTTGACTCTGCACAGTGTACAAGAAATGCGCTGATGACGTATGATGCCTGCGTGAACAGGCATGCAAACACACATTGACCAATAGGGAACATGGACCGTACGCAATGATTGAACAAACATTTTATGGTCCTACACCTTCCACAGTTGATATATACATTTATATATGATGATAAATACATTTAGACCGCTTAACATAGTGATTGCTATCAAGATATGAGGAGACTTTCAACCAGTATAACAAAAAAGATTTCTGAAGGAATCACCTATTGCACCTTTAAAAAATAAGTTTTTGCTTTATCTGCTGGTCTTGCAG
Source organism: Elopichthys bambusa (assembly GCA_037101425.1). NCBI lineage: Eukaryota > Metazoa > Chordata > Actinopteri > Cypriniformes > Xenocyprididae > Elopichthys > Elopichthys bambusa. The sequence continues at coordinate 8,111,704 of CM074449.1, forward strand.
TATTAGTTAAAAAAAAAAAAAAAGTGCTTTACACACTATATTTGATTTCATGTTTTGTATATGTGACCCTGGACCACAAAACCAGTCATAAGTCGCACGGGTATATTTGTAGCAACACATTGTATGGGTCAAAATGATCGATTTTTTTTTAATTTATGTCAAAAATCATTAGGATATTAAGTAAAGATCATGTTCCATAAAGATATTTTGTAAATTTCCTAATGTAAATATATAAAAAATTTAGTTTTGTGAGTGGATATGCATTGCTAAGGACTTCATTTGGACAACTTTATAGGTGATTTTCTCAGGATTTTGATTTTTTTGCACCCTCAGATTCCAGATTTTCAAATAGTTGTATCTATGTAAATATTGTCCTATCCTAAAAAAAAAACCATACATCAATGGAAATCTTATTTATTCAGCTTTCATATGATGTATAAATCTCAATTTCAAAAAACTGACCCTTATGACTGGTTATGTGGTCCTGGGTCACATATATATTATTTAAAAACATTTTTCAATGCCTGTCAAGCGATGAAAGCAGACATTGAACGGGGTCTGTCAAACTCAAAAAGGGACAAAAAAAAAAAAAAAGCAGGACAAAAGTAGTAACTAACTTTTGTGCTCCATGGAAGAGAGAAAGTCATGTGAGTTTGGAAATTATAAAATGGATTGCTAACAAAATTGGCTAAATAGATTTATTTTTTAATTAGTTAATGGAGACCTTATATATAGTCACACTGCTCCCACTGTGCAGTTGAGGGATATTTTTTTGTCTTTATGAAATTATGAATATGCAGCCATAAACAGTCCAGCGCAATCTCTTGATCTTGTCTTATCTCATCCTTTAGTCTCTCCACTGATGTGTTCGCTCGCTCAAGCAGTGACTGTGGGCGTCAGACGGACCAGCATGCACTGGCTGTATTGTGTCTCTGTGATAATATGAGTGTGACCATGAAACCTAACTCTGCTTGCTTACCGCTCTGCATTTTAAAAGCCTCCATTTGGGTGATATGCACAAACAAAGCGATAAATCTCTTTCTATTTCTCTTTTGTCTTTGTGTGTGTTCTCAGAATGTGGTTGAATGTGAGAGGGACAGAAAGGGGAAAAGAGAAGTCTGAGTTTCCTACTTGGCAGGGGAATTTCCTGTGCAGGTGTGCTTTCGTGCATGTGAGCAGTGGATATGATCCGCAGCGTGTGGTGGACTTCTGAATATTCAATTTCCATTTGATGTTTCCTCATTAAAGGCTTACTGTATGAGACACCATTTACGTTGCGCTTGCACAGATCATTTTATTTTACTCAAAGACGTTTATATTTTATTTTATATATTTATTATATATATTTTATAATCATTTTTCATTTTATTTATTTATTATTATTATTATTATTTTAAAATGAAGATACCAAAAGGAAATCTTTAATATCTTTATCTTTAATATCTTTAATACTTCTTGAGTTACAGGCATGCAAACTCGAGGCAAAAAAACACAAGAAGTGCTTTTTGAACTGTCACTGTTGGCATATAATCCAGCAAAGATTACTAAAGTCAAAAGATTTCACTAACAGACCTACCAATCTCTGTGTTAATATAAAATAATAATGCTGTCATCTTTCTACAGTCATTTTTACACCCCTGTAAAATGGCTCCAAATCTCAGGTGAAAACTGTCATTGTGTCCCCCCCTCTACAAAACAGTGGATTACTCAGTCAATATACATCTGTGACATTTAATATTTTGGCTTTCATTACTATTTATGTTTGTCTTTGTACAAAAAAATATTAACAAAATCAAAAATTTGACCCAGATTGACCCAGAACTGAAATAAAAAATGTATAAAAATGAAAAAAACACAAAACAAATTTACTAAAACTTTAACTAAAATGAAAACTGAAAATATAAAAATAAAAACTAATTCAAAATATTAATAAAAATTATAAAAGGATCGCAATTATACTAAAATAATACTGCTTCAGATAAACTCATCCCTAAATGACACATAAAAACAGAATTAACTGTGGTTGGTCGCTTTACATTTTGGTCAGACATGTCTCTTCCTGTCTAAGTGGGCGGTTCTTGGCCAGAATAAGCTGCAGTGTGGTTCATGCTTAACATTTAACATTTAGTTAAAGGTCTAGAGACTGAGGCCACATCCACATGAAGCCAGAGCTTTCCCTATCCGATCCAAGAAATATCTGCGTACACACGAAACCATTGAAACCAACTTAAAACGATGTAGTATACATGCCAGACCAGTATGTGGCACTGTAATTCTGCCACAGAGATACACTAAAAATGGAGAATAAGACTTGGAGCATGCGCATAAACCTTGCACGCTGTATAGAAACTTTAGCAAAGCTTAGAAATAAAGCTAATACGCTTGGTAGCTTCTGCCACACAAACACAAGCATGTAGTCCGCTATTGTTGTTGTTGCTGTTACGTGACGTAGCGGTATCTGACTAGGGTCGAGACTTGGGTAGATGACATCATCGTTTCACAGAATATACAGATTGGCTGTACACATGAAAACACAAGGGTATCATTTTCAGATTTATCCACTCTGGGACCCGGTTTCAAAAAGTAGCGTTTTCAGGCTCCCAAAACGCCGGATCCGTCTGGACGAAATGCCTAAGGTACAAAAATTTTGCGTATACAGCTAAACGCTTTGAGAATACTTTTACACAACAACAATGTACTTAAAATGTAAACGTTTTTCCTATTTTCACGTACAGACCACAACATTGTCAAAATGATCATCGTTCACACGGATCCGTAAAACTGACTAAAAATGCTGTACTATGCATGCCAGGCCAGTAGTTGGCAATGTAAATTTGTAAAGAAAAACTATGTGCATATAGACTGAACACATAATACGCATGCACATGACGTCACCATTTTCACAAATTCACGTATTTGTAGTGTACGTGGAGACAATATCAGTATTGTTTTCAAAAACTTGCACTTTAAAACCCGTTTCAAAAGTTGGCGTTTTCAGGCCTTATAAATGACGTTGTTGTGTAGGCTAAATGAACGGCCAAAACGCATAAAAAGTTTTGAGTTTTAAGTTAAAAAACGGTGTCGTGGAAACGGCTCCTGAGTGTGAATAAGCTCTTTGAAATAATGTGTATGTTGTGTGAGTCTGGCAGGTGTGTGTCTTAGGGAGAGTACTGTATGTGTTAGGGGAGGCTACTGTCTTTCTCATCCATCATAGTCTTTCTCTGACGTATTCTATAAGTAAACAGGCTATTTATCAGACAGGCGAAACCCAATGCACCCTTTTGCTTGCCCTCAGCTGTATAGTGAGTCCTTGTGTGTGTGTGTGTGTGTGTGTGTGTGTGTGTGTGTGTGAGAGCATGTGTATGTGTTTGAATATATATTAGACTGAGCTGTTAAAAGCAAGAGAGTCATGGATAAAAGGAAGGAAGGAAGGATAAGAGAGGAATACAAAACACAACAAAGCTGTTACGTCGTTGCTAGTTTTCCCTGCTCTCTTTTTTTTTCTTGCTCTCTCACCTCATACAATATGATACAATAGTGAGGTTTACTAATTTATCTAAAAAAAATATTATGTTATTTTAGTTGTGGTGCTTTAAAATAATTACCATGATACTTTATTGCAAAAACGTACTGTATATAGATATTGATCCTGTTTATCTATTAAGCAGAAATGTAGTTTGCTCCTTTTTTTAAAATGTTGATCTGTGTACACATATAGATCTTTGGCCATTGCGTCATGCCTTGCTGTTTTTTATTGTTTCACATCGCATTCTTCAGCTATCTGTTAGTATTCATATTCATCTACTGTAACTGGAAGTTGCTCGGCTGGTGCATGAAGCCTCAGAAGTACACAATCTGGATATTGCTATCTTTTCTTTGTAGGTAGTCAATTCCGGAGACTATTTTTTAAAAACAAAAATCGTTTAATATAAATAGATGATTTCATGGCAACTCAAACCTTGATCCTCTGATACAGAAGGGAGGGGGCAGGATGGGGCTTCATTTTCACACCAATTTTCTCACGGTCTCTTACACTTGTCTGCTGAATGATATCATGTGTATAAAAGTCCATACAGCACCAAATTCTAAAATCGACATTGTGCGCTGCATGCCTCTCCTTGCAATGCTTTGCAACAGTGTGTGTGTGATTGTATATGTGAGCGCACACGTGTACGCTCCTGATGACAGGCGATTTCCTCCCACTGGGTTTGGCTGACAAAATCCAGACGGAAGCTGATATTAATGGGAGGAGGCTGCAGCCTCTGTGGACTTTTCACAAGTGAATATTTGATCTTGCACACACTCCTCGTCCATGTAACTGTAACTCTGCGTACTGCCCAGGGGATGGTCAGGATTGCAGCTCCATCAACACACCTTGGCTCTGTACTCTGTTCCTCTCCATCTCCCCCGATCTGCAAAACTAAAAATACATTTATCGTAAACTTAGACTGGAAATCCACTCCCCACAGGAAGCCGCAAACAATGCATATGACATCATGAAAGTGATTATTTTTTATATATCTAGCTACCTGTTTTTATGATTACAATAAATGGATAGTTCACCCAAAAGTAAAATATCTGTCATCATTTAAAGGGGTCCTATTATGCTTTTCCACTTTTTCAGTTTTAGTTAGTGTGTAATGTTGCTGTTTGAGCATAAAACAAGATCTGCAAGGATACAAAGCTCAAAGTCCAAAAGGAGATATTCTCTTTAACAGAAAAAACTTTTCAAGAACTACAACAAATGGCTTGTTGGGACTACAATGCACTTCGTCTGGATCTTGTGAAGTCACAATGTCACTCATTTAAATAATACTCACCTACGAAAAGTGCAAAAAAAGGGGGGAAGGCCTGGTTGAGCTGCACTAAAGAAGAACTGCTTTAGTAGAGTGTTGTTGTCATGTCGAAGAGACACTGTTTTTTTCCACCCCGGTTCCAAAACCCTTTTGTTTGGCCTTCCGAAGGCGGACGAACTTAGAAAACAGTGGTTAATATTTATTTTTAACATTGTTCCTGAACATTATTACCCCAGCGTTTATCTGTGTGCTGCACATTTTACAGAGCACAGCTTCCAGAACATAAGAGAGTACAATGCTGGCAACGCACAAAAGCTTCTCTTGAAAGACAGAGCTGTTCCCACTTTGTCGGGACAATCAGTTTATGGATCACAACAAATAATAAAAGTATGTTTTATTATTTGTTATTGTGTTTTCTATTAACAGTTCCAATTATAAGTTTTATGTTGTTGCTATGATGTAAAGGGCAAAGCTGTTTGGCTCTGCTAGCCTGCTAGCTAACATTAACATAGTGTTGATGTAGTGTTTAGCTAGAGGGCTCTCGCTTTTGTAAGCTCTTGCTTTTGTAAGACTGTTCACTGATCCCTAAGAAATTACCACTCTGAAACGTCCTGTAAAATCCGTGCTTGCAAAGGTTCTGCACGATCCTCTTGTTCGTAAACATTCTCAGGGTCTGAATCGGGCTCAAATTGGTATGGAAAAATCGACGCCATCGTTAACCTGAGGATATGAAACTTGCAGATTGAAAGAAGTCTCTTATGCTCACCAAGGCTGCATTTATTTAATCAAAAATACAATAATATTGCGAAATATTATTACAAATTAGAAGAACTGTTTTCTATTTGAATATATATTAAGATGTAATTTATTCCTGTGATGGACAAGCTGAATTTTCAGCATCATCAGTCTTCAGTGTCACATGATCTTTCAGAAATCATTCTAATATGCTGTTTTGCTGCTCAGGTAACATTTCTTACTATTATTATCAATGTTGAAAACAGCTGTGCTGCTTAACATTTTTGTACAAATAGTGATCCTTTTTTTTAAGGATTCTTTAAATAAATAAAAAGTTAAATAAACAGCATTTATTTGCATTTAATACATTTATTAAAGCATTTATTAAATTGATATCTTTTATAACATAAATGTTTTCACTGTCACATCAATTTAATGCATCCTTGATAAATGAAAGTATTAATTTCTCTTTTTTATCTTACAACAAATGTTTGAATAGTATCATTGTTTCAGAAATGTTTTCAACATTGAAAATAATTAAAAAAATAAATGCTTCTTGAGCAGCAAATCAGCACATTAGAATGATTTCTGAAGGGTCATGTGACACTGAAGACTGGAGTAATGATGATAAAAATTCAGCATTGTCATCATAGAAATAAATTACATTTTTAAATAGAAAACAATTTTAATATTCCAAAATATTACAATTTTTACTGTATTTTTGATTAAACAAATGCAGCCTTGTTTGAGACTTGTGAAATGTAATGTTTCCAAACTTTTGGCAGGTACCATTTCATGCTTTTAACAACCCTGATAAAAGAATCATGCACTTTTCATTTTGTTCTCCATGGAGGAAAGAAAATCAAATGGATTTGGAATGACATGAGAGTAAGTAAATTATATCAGATTTTTTCCTTAATCCTTTAAAGGGGACCTATTATGCCCCATTTTACAAGATGTAAAATAAGTCTCTGTTGTCCCCACTTTTTGTTTCAGTGTGTGCCCTTTAAATGCAAATGAACTGCTGCGCTCGGCCTAAGAGCATGGAGCTTCAAGAGCTCGTTCTTCGGTGTCAGGATGCACTATAATGTCAGAAACTGTGAATATCTGCTGCATGGAGATAGAACGGGTATAGTTTAATTTAATTATGGTTATAACTTATATTGTCTTCTTGTTTTTATCCACTATATTAGTACAAGCCTGTTGTACCGTCCGAATGATGGCCAAAATTTTACAGATGAGTTTTATGATGTTTATTGTACTTCACACAAAAGATGAAGCGTCTGTTTTCACTCTAGAAAATCACTGTAAGAAGTTTAATAAAACAATAAAATATTATCCGTAAACTGTCTCTCTTTCCCTTGTATTATCATTAACATACATAGCGAAGTACACAGAAACACTCGTTACAACTAAGAGTAAACAAATATATGAAGACCTTATGCCTTTTCGGGTGGTGCTTAATAAACTGGTAAACTTTATATCCATAAATCAACTCCGATGAACTGTAATAAAGTGCTCTCACCTTTATTACTGCCGTATCCAGTATCACTCTGAAGGCTGTAAGCTGGATCACGAACAGTTTACTGATCTATCCTTGAGTAGCACATTTTTAGCACAACCTCTGTTTTGTATTGTCCCTTTGTATTGATATTCATTCACAAAGCAGTCCGGTGTGAAATGATTCACGCAGACATAAACGAATTTCGGTAGAATTGAGGGAGCATTTTCTTGGAAAACAAAATTAATCCACCTCGTCTTCAGCGGCTCAGATTTAGGGAGTAAATGGAGAGAGCTATGTGGATTAATCAGTCCAGCTACAGAACACCTAAAACGCTTGGGAGACGTTCTCGTCAGTGCAGCAATGGTGGACTGTAAAACTCACTGTGAACTCGCTCAGGGCGGTTCTATGTAAAACGGCAGTGTCTGTCAACATTTGTGGGCGGGGCCTGTGGCTAATGTGACGTAACATTGCCAGGGATCTGGAAATGGCTTGTTCTGAGACACTGCTTATGATTTATGGGGATAAAAAAAAAAAAAGGAATGGTTGGATTTTTATCATTATAGGGTGGTTGTGTACACACACTGCCAACACACATGTATGTCCAAAGAGCATGCAAAAGTGAATTTTGCATAATAGGTCCCCTTTAATACTTCCTGCAACAGTGTAAAGTATAAAAATGTTTTTTAGTATTTTTGCTATTGTTCCTTTTAAATGTGTGTAGCAGTGTCTGTGTTCATACATAAATATCCATGTGCACACAGTATTGTTTTCTTAGACAAATGAAAGCGAATTTGTTTGTTTGAGGGTTGGAGGGGAAAAAAAGAAGACAAAATCTGTACAAATCTGTTAGCACTTGTGACGAGAGATCTGTGTGTGTGTACATAAGCTTTTGCTTCTGGCATCGATATTGCCCATGCTAAGCTCATCTGGTGGTAGCTGATCTTTGTAACCACTTACACATGTTGGTACAGTCTAGTCGTACACGCCTGACGCTCCCCCTGCAGTGTCATGCTGATGCTCCATGGGGGTAGAAGCATCTTGCAATGCAGTATCTCGCAAACTGGCCCAGATAAGCTTTCCCAGACATCTGCCTCTCCAAAGCAAGCAAGGCCTCTCCTGCCTGCCGTGCACACTGCTGCTGATGCCCCACTTCACATCAGAGGAGAGCTTCAAAATAAAAAAAACAGAAAAGGAAAGTTCGTCAAGACAAACTTTGATGTTGGCTTGATAAAACCTTGTCTGAAAGTTAAAAAAACTAGGGCTGTCAATCTATTAAAAATGTTAATTGAATTAGTTACATGATATGCCAGTTAATTAATTGAATTAATTACAGTTAATTGCATACATCAATATTGGCTGAGCTACCAAATTAAGAAAATTACATTTATTATGGCAGACTAGTGAAGCTTTGAATAGACGCACAAAAAGTGAATATATTGTTGTTTTCTTTCCATATTATTGAACACACTGACCTACAGTCCACAGTAATCCATTTTGCAATAAAATTTGTCAATCTGTCCGAGGTAGACCTGAAGGCCACTCAGGCAGGATGAATTCTCTCTAATTTTTATTTATTTCAGGGATGGTCTGGAGCAGTTTTGACACTAAATTATGCTAAAATTCCAGACGGTTAGACCGTGTTAGTTTTTAATTAGCATTAAAACTTATTTGATGACCGCGTTTTGAAAAACTTACAGTAAATACTGTCCAGCATTGAAGTTGACATGAAATGGAAGTGATAGTTTTTTCTTCTATTGTGACTTATATCTGAGTGAAACGGCTTCTCAAACAAGAAAAAATGTAGGGCGGGACTCAATGTTGTCCATCGGGAATTGATTGGATCTTTGTGGTTCGCCCTCGCACCAGTAAACACGTCATCAGTGAAGAGAAGAGATGTTCTTACAAGAAATAATAATAGTGGGAGGGAATATATATTTTGGCTAAAGATTACGAGGGCACATAATTTAAAAAATATGCACACCAATAAATCATTTAAGCTAAACCAGGGAGCCCCGCACATGACATGCAGGAAAAAAATAGTAGGCTAAATCGTGCGCACGCTTGACTAATTTGTTCCCACGATTTGATAAATCAGGTGTACGATTTATAAATCGAGGGAACAAATTAGTAAATCTTCCACATGATTGATAAATTGAGGGAACGAAATAGTAAATTGTCCGCATGATTTATAAATTGAGGGAACGAATTGGTAAATAGTGCGCATGATTTAGCAAATCGAGGGAATGAAACAGTAAATCTTCCGCAAGTTTTATAAATTGAGGGAACGAATTAGTAAATTGTGCACACGATTTAGCAAATAATAGTAAGTCAAACGAAATGGTAAAGGGAACAAAATAGTAAATTGTCCGCACGATTTATAAATTGAAGGAACAAATTAGTAAATTGAGCGCACGATTTAGCAAATAGTAAATTGAATGAAATAGTAAAGGGAACGAAATAGTAAGTATTCGACATGATTTATAAATGGAGGGAACTAATTAATAAATCGTCCGCACTATTAACTTTGCAATATTCCATAAAAAATAAGAATTTTCAATTTTGATTTCATGGTGAAAAACAATACTGTGATAATATAATCATGATAACTTTTCATACCATTTCATCTCTAATTTATTTATTTAAATTGTTGGTCTGTGTATATGGAGAACTAGCAGTGGCACTTAAAATAAATTATCAATTTATTGATTTAAAAAATAAAATGGCAATAACTTTTCAATAATTTCATTTTTCATTTTCAGAAATATTTAAACCTGTTTAACTACATTTAAAATGAAAAATAATAAATACAACATTTATAATAGTACATTTGAAAAGTGATGTATTAATTTATTATTTTACTAAGTATTTAAAGCTCTAAAATTTGTTATAATTTTTTTTTTTTTAAATTGCATTAAAAAACTGGCTTTGCTGCCATTTGCCTGTCCAATGGCATTTGTCCACGCTATTGGCAAATGAATAAAGAAAGCATTTGGCAAAACACAAATGGGAAAAGCTGTATAAAAATGCATTTTAAATGTTGCATTGAACAGGCTGCAGGACTGTGCCGAGTTTGTTGAATGTAGCTTAAAACCTCTAGGTTGGAGGAGTTACAGTAACAAATTTTCTCCATATAGATTGGCTTTGTCAGTGATTAAATTAGGAAAACAGAGTGTGGTCAGGACACTTGTTTTTAGACCTGTCAAAACAACACAGACCAAAACCAGACTAGCAATCAGTTTTTTTGTAAATAATTGTAGAGATGATCATAGTCTGGTTTTACTAAAGATTTCCTCATTTCAGCTGAGGCTAATAAACCACAGTCATCTCGGCTTTGTTTACTGTCCCTATGTTTGTAAGCCATAAAAGGATTTGTATATTCTGTTTACTGTTCCACATGTTTATCTGTCTCGCTGTCTCTCTCCTGTGTATCCAGCTGTTGCTATCCCGTTCCAGTCACCGCATTCTTCAGGACGGGGTGTGTGATGTGTGTTGTGTGTGTGTGTGATGGAGAGGAGAGATGGACCTGCAAGCCCCCTTATGAGAGACAGATGGCTGGTGGTGATGCACATGTAGAAAAGAAGGGGAGAAGTATATGCAAACAGAGAACAAATACGTAGAACATCTGGACCGGACTAATGAGTAGGTGTTAAAAGAGTGCTGATTGAAAGTAATAAGCATCTCTTCAAAGCGATTCAACAGTGACGTGCATATCTTTTTTTCTTTTCTTTTTTTTTTACAAAAGACATTGATGGTTTTAATATAATTGAGCCTACCAATGTTTTCAAGATGACAGTTTGGTGCAGAGATCGTCTTGTATCAGAAGTCGGTCATTATTCAGCAGAAGGGGTGTGACTAGGATCAATGAAAACCATGGCAATATTGGAAATTTGGGGAGTGCTATGTGCTGGGTCATATTCACTTCTTTTAAAAATGTAGATCGAAAAGGAAAGAGAGCACGCTCTCTGGCACTTCAAAAAGGCTTTTATCAGCTTGAGAGTATCATGAGTGCTCCACCAAATTATGCCAGGCACACACCAGGAGGGTCAAGGTTTGGCTGGTTAGTTTCAGCAGTTAGGCAGTGCTGGTAGATGTTATAACTACACCACTATGCAGGCAAAAGGCATGTGTTTTCTGACAGAATAAAAAAAATTTTGTAAGCAACATATAAAAAGAATATAATAAGATTATTAATGAATATAATTCAGTTATATACAATAATCATTATAATGTATTATTATATATTTACGTGCAAAACTACTCACATTTTATGTTATAGCAACTGCTTAAAGAAAGAACAAGTTGACCATCACTCTCCATCCAGCATCCAGTCTCTAAAAGAGGTCATTCTTGAAGAATGGAAAAAGATAGATGTTGCTAACTTGTTCATTCCATGGCTAGAAGACTTGGTTGCTGTCATTAAAAATCATGGAGGCCATACGAAGTACTAGATGTAGTAGTTTTTGCTGTAAGTTATATTATTAACCTTACTTTCATGTTATAAGTTAAACAGATGTTATATAAAACTTAGTTTTGTCAACATTATGGAAATAGTTTTTGTGTTCATTGAGATATTGTTTAAAATGTTAATTTTCAGAGGGGGTGTTCTCATTTACGCTGAGCACTGTATATGTATATACGTATGTGCGTGTATGTGTATATATATATATATATATATATATATATATATATATATATATATATACACACACACACACACACACACACACACACACACACACACACACACACACACACACATTTCCTTTGAAGCGTCAAAGTGGTAGTCGCATAGATGTCTATGTAGGGACAGAAAGCTCTCAGATTTCATTAAAAAGATCTTCAATTGTGTTCTGAAGATGAACGAAAGTCTTACAGGTTTGGAACTCAATGAGGCTGAGTAATTAATGACAGAATTTTCATTTTTAGGTGAACTAACCCTTTAAGTCTCAGATGATTGGCTAAAAAAAAAAAGGTTTCCAGAACTGAGTGCCCATGATGCACAGAATGCAGCATCCAGGTCATATATTTTCGTGGCTGTATGTGCCAGTTGAGCAACTGCCTTTGAGAAGAATGTGAATACTAACAGAAAGCTCTCCGCATAGTCCTCCATGGCACATACACGCGCACACATAATATAGCTTATGTAGCACAAGCTTTCACAGACGCACACAAAAAGAGAGAATATAGAGAGAAAGACAGTGCATTGTCTGCATTGTTTGTATGTGTGTGTGCTCGTTTGCAGCCGACACTGAGCCAATGAAGAATGTGGCAGCAGCATCAGCCGTGGCAAGAAACCCTCCAGCCCTCCGCGGTCTGCTCTGCTCCCAGCTGACGGGGGGTGGGCCGCGGATGCGTGTATGTGTGTGCGACTCTGTCTGCATGCTGAGTCAGTACAGAGCGTAAAGCCCTCAGCCATTCTACTTCATTTTCATTCTTTGGTGTCGGCAGACTCACTCTCGGGGCCATACAATCAATCAATATCAGTATGACAGGTGTGTACGAGTGTGTGTGTGTGTGCATGGTTGTCATGTGGGGTGCATATCTGTGTGTATGTGCACTCTGACACGATTAAAGACCATTAAAGGTATAGTTCAACCAAAAATTAAAAATCTGTCATCATTTGCTCTCCCTAATATCATAGATATTTAGCATCATATCCAAGCGATTTTTGTTGCTTAAAATGGATATTTAAATTTTTTGGGGAAAAAATATGTGATTTGTCTATATATATATATTGCATTAAATTTGCTTAGTGGATCACAGGTCTAAAAGTATCAATCATAACGTGTGTGTGTATGTGTGTGTGTGTGTGTGTGGTTAGCAAGGACTCTCCATCCTTTCATCTCACTGAATCACTCACAGCTCCATCAATCACTCCCTCTGACGTCTTCTCATCAACAAAGGGTCCAGCTTTGAATGATAAGATCTGTCCACACACACACACACACACACACACATAAGCCGCTATCACATGACACACACAAAGAACAAACAAGCTGCCACCATACACACATATACATGCACGAACACACACACATCACCTACAAGCTCTTGATGGTGTGAGACTCTATGTTCTGCAGTTGTTATGATGCTTGCATTCTAATGTATGGGAGAAACCATCTATCCCCCCCACCCCCCACCCCCTTCATTAAACTCCCACTCAGCAGTGGCCATCACCATGAGCAGTTTCCATGGCAACATACCAGCAAACACTGATGGCAGACAAAAAAAAAAGATCCCTCACTGGGCTTTGGCCATCTACTTTCTAAAAGGAACAGAGGAAGACTTTCTCTTTTTAATGTAATGGAGGTGTGAGCGGAACTGGCCCCTAAACTTTTTAACCTCTCCTTACAAGAATCATACAATATAGTTTTAAAACCATTGCTTTTTAAGGTCAAATAAAATCAATGTGATGTATTATACAGAGGCCCCAGAGAGTATTTGGATGCTCGATCCTCTCTTAAACTGTTTGAATATCATTGCATTAGAAAGTATCATCTGTGAACAAATGATGCTAGGCCTTTCTCAGAAATTAAAAAGATTTTTTTTTTTGCACAGTTACTTTTAGCCAGCTGGTCTCATGGTGATTTAGAGGGGGTATGAAGTCGGTTTATACAGGTGTACATCACGTCAGCTATGGACATGATTCATCAGAATGTGCCTACGTATATATATATTGTTTAATAATTTAAAATAAAATACACTACTGTTTAAAAGTTTGGAGTCAGTAAGATTCCCCCCTTTTTTTAAAGAAACAAATACTTTTATTCAACAAAGATGCATTAAATTTATCAAAAGAATTTTACATTGTGACAAAAGACTTCATTTTCAAAGGAATGTTCTTCTTTTGAACTTTCTATTTATCAAAGAATCCTGAAAAAAAGGTATCACGGTTTCTACAAAATATGAAGCAGCACAATTATTTTCAATATTGATTGTAATAGGAAATGTTTCTTGAGCACCGAAACAATATTAGCATGATTTCTGAAGGATCATGTGACACTTAAGACTGGAGTAATGATGCTGAGAATTCAGCTTTGCCATCAAACGAATAAAACATATTAAAACAGAAAACAGAATTATTTAAATTTTCACAATATTACTGTTTTTACTCTATTTTTCATTAAATAAATGCAGCTTTGATGAGCTTAAGACTTCTTTCAAAAACATTTATTTTAAAAACATTAACAGTAGTGTGTATCTATTGTTTTATAATTGTCATTTACTCACCTTCATGTTGTTTCAAACCTGTAATTTTTTTATTTTGTGGAACACGAAGTATATTTGGAAAAATGTCTCTTTGTTTTTGCCCATACAATGAAAGTCAGTCGGGTCTAGTGTTGTTTTGGACCTCATTAATTGCATTAGCAAAAACATTTTTATCAGGATTTTTCAAAATATGTTTTTTTTGTGTGTGTGTGTTCCACAGAAGAGAGAAATGCGTACAGTAAATAATGGCAGAATTTACATTTTTGGGTGAACTATCCCTTTAAATGTCCAGATATTTTGAGGCTGTTGTATTATATTGTGCTGTCACTACACACTTGATTTTTATATTAGGAAATTTAATGAATTTATATCACTTAGAATACGTTAAGGGACTTCAATGACATACAATCTGCACAATTGCTTTAGTGTTGAGACTACACCTCGACAACATCTGTCCCACTAAGCTTGAGTTACAAGCATCCGTTAGACTACTATAAGAGCTCGACTCTATTTAGTAAGGTTGATTTGAGCCATTGTCGCTCTTTAAACAAACAGCATCTCTGTCATCATCATAATCTGTGTAACCTTCTCGTATATCACGGCTAGTTCTTTCATGATGAGAGAGTGTGTGGCTGTTCTTAATAGAAGGCTGGTGTGTCATATCTCTCACGCAAATAGTTTACCATGAACTCATGAGTCATTTCCTTTCTTCAGGATGGACTCATTTGGTCCATTCCAGAGATATCGTGGAACTTCTGCAATAGTGCTTTAAAGGTCTGTAGTTGCATCTCATCTTATGAAAAGTTGCCTTTTTTTAAGTGGTCTGACAGTGTTCCCAGACCATTCTTAGGAAATGGTGCCCAAAAAGCTTCAGGAAAAAATACATTTTGAATTTTATGTACTTATTTTTTTCTTACCTCAGGCCCAAAGTGCCAAGGTTGTAACCAGCACAGACATTGATGGGGACGTTTCCCCTCAATATTCAGATTAGTGGTTAACCATTATGGTTTTTTAATAGCTGATGCTTAATCTATTATCATCAAAAATGTAGTTGTAGCCTAAAACCCACACATTTGTGGTTGTAGCCTTACAATGTAACAATATTTTTTTTTTATAACCCTATAGAATTAATTAAACTCAATCTCGATAGGTTTTCATGTGAACAGATAATAGATGAGTGTGTTGGTAGTATCGACCTGTTTCTGTTTATCTTGTAATCATTTTTTTTTTTTCATTTAAATAAATGAATACAATTTTTGTATACTTTCTGCCAAGAAAAAATTAATTTCCGTAAGAAAAAAAAAGAAAAAAAAAAAAAAAAAAAAGATTTTCTTTCCCCCACAACAAAATGATGGAATATTTAAATATAATGAAATATTGATAAATACTGTATGAGGAACTTTTTATAACCATGTGCCACTGCTTTAGATATGATGTTTGAATAATTTTAAATGGAGAAGTGTCACTGAACAGATGTTCAAATCCTGGATTTTCTCAGATGTAAAGAAGTGAAGGAATACAAATAACATTTATGTTAAAGGCATATTTTATTTATGTAAAATGTACATTAAATTTGGATAATATTCCAATTAAAAACAAACATAAATTAATTATTTTTAATTTAAATTAGATTAAATATTAAATGATTAAATATATTATAGAAAAATGTACCTGTTAATTTTGTCCTGAGAAAAGTCCTCTCTATCCTCAAAATGAATTTTTAACCTATTAAAAACTATAAAAAGAATGACGAGAACAAGAGACAAATGTAAAATGCCAAAACACTGGAATATTTGTTACACTTTAAAAGTTCTCACCAGAGAGTTGCAAAACATGAGCATGCAGCAATGTGTATCAAAAACATTACTCATATTAAGTTATGTTTCAAATAAAGGGTACATTTTGAAAAGGTCTGAAAATACACGTGGGTGTAATTGTCATATTCACATATTGTAATTGTCACATTCATATTTACTGAACTTTATACATGATTGTACAATCTAAAGTTAAGAATATGCCAGTGGTTGCACATTGTAAACAATAGAAACACTGTCTGTGTGGGCTTTAAATGGGCTTTTTTTTCTCTCTCTCTCTCTCTTTTTATTTCTGAATCTGGACACAACAGCCAGTTGTCTAGCCTTCATTATGACTACTGCTGCTGGTTTGAAAAATTTCAGTCACTCTGCCTCGTCTTTTTTGAAACCATACAGCCTTCCCTAGGGTTCAGCTCTCCCGTCGCTTACAAACACAGGCCCCCATCCCCTCCACAGCAAGCATGTGGAACATGTCATACAGCTTTTTTAATGGGAGTACGTTAAGCTGTCAGTCACTCGCTCCCAAGGGGGTGTAACCAAGACCTCCCCCTCCCCACCCCACCACCACCACCTGCTGATCTCCCATCCCGTCTCGCCGCTGTCCGGGCCTAGTGTAGTCCATCTCAGACTTGTCTAAATTAAACTCCTGCTATATGGACCCTACATTTATATGGCAGATTTTAAAATATCACTTCTCAGATACAGGGCCATAAGACGAATGCACAACATCAATTGTAGTAAATGCCACTCTTCTCAGCAATCCGTAAATCAGTCCTACATGCTTAATGACACACCTGGTGTGAAATGACACATTGAGAAGTATCATGTATTGGTTATTGGCTAATGATAAATTGATTTATCATGTTTGGGTGATATTGGTTGATATTGCCTATGTGTATATATATATAACCTTTTCTTCTAAGAGTGTGATATCACCAACCGAACAGATAAGTCATGTTAAAGCAATTTATTATATTTTGATCAAATACTATGAAGATTTTTTTCTTTAACATGCAATGATGAATTATGCACAATAAGAAGAGGAGCATGCATTAATAAAGTAATTAGACTAAATTTTGCTTTCATGTTGATTTTATGTATGAAGAGCTGTCATTAATGCAGCATATATGTTTCACCTTCCCTACAGTGTATTGCGTCTGCATGTGGATGCGACAGTGTGGGAGCCGAGGGAGCAGAGGTGTCTGTGACACAGGGAGAGGAACGAAGAGAGAGACGATAGATACGGAGGGAGCGAGATGGTGAGAACAACAGACCTGCGGGAGGGAGGAGCATGGAGAGAGCAGAGTTCGATGAACAAGAGAAAAAGGGGAAGGAGCGAGACAGGACCCTGGTGAGAGTGGCAGGGGGAGAGGTGGAAAATAGGGGGAGAAAGGGAGGGGGTGATAGTGGAGGAGACCGCCTCAGGGAAGCGCAGACAGAGAGGAGGTGGTAGGGAAGCGTAAACGTTCTTTGTCTATGTCCTCCTCGGGCACTACAATAAGCACTCTCAGAGAGAGGAAGAGAGAGAGAAAGGATGGAATGAAAGAGATAAAGAGGGAGAGGGAGAGATAAATGGAGACAAAACAGTTAAAACCGATGGAGCCAAAGATTAAGCGACAAAACGAAGAAGGGAGAAAGATACGGACAGTCACTGGGGAGAAAATAGAGACTGAGGGAGTCAAAGACTTGAAACTGTAGTTTGCCAAGATAGGCCTACTCAGAATTTAAAGTCGCTAAAGTCAAGCTATCCTTTAGAAAACGTAGTTAGCTATATACATTGAAGCTTACAAGTATTTTCATTTACAACATATGGATGTAAAATGCCATGTTGGGAGTATCAGGAACACAAGTGAACTGACTAGTGTTTGATTACCGATCACTCGGTTGCAAGGCCGTGTCCACCTTATAATGTTATTGGAAAAGATACATTATTAACACGGCTGATCTGCAGGTAGCTGCTGAAAAGTTGAGATAGGTGTTTCTTAAGCTCTGAGCACATTTTGCCCTATAGCAAACAATATTTCTCTCATTAATTTTAATTAATTTGTCTTCTAACATGTACTACATTGTCAATTCTACCACATTTAAAATGTTGTTTGATAACATTAGAAAGTGAAAAAAGAAAGTGAAGTGACGTGTAGCCAAGTATGGTGTCCCATACTCTGAATTTGTGCTTTGCATTTCACCCATCCAAGTACACACACACCGTGAACACACACCAGTTGGTGGGCAGCCATTTTTTGCTGCGGCGCCTGGTGAGTGATTAGGGGACTTAGACTTAGTCTTTGACAAAAACACAATTTTCTCAGCTTTTTGTTCAAAATGTTGCTCCCTTAAATGAAACTTACCCACATTCAAGTGTTAATAAAAAAGACTGCATGAAGCTAGAATAATTTTTTTCTATGCAGAAGCTCTGTTCTTTCTTTTGGAGTTTTGTGGAAATTATCAAAAATGCTGGTGCTGTCTGGCAACTTTAAAAAAAAAAAAAAACGGGAAAACGGTTGAATGCAATGGCCACATCTCAACATCCAATCAACAACCAATGCATAGAACCATGCCTCCACCCTAATTTTTTCTGTTACATTCAGACGTACAGGTATGTCACAATACAGAAGAAAAGATATGTCGCTACTTATGTTTCATCATGACTTTAATGTTTTTGTGAAGACAGATATATTTTGTCAGGCTTCTTTGATGAGCAGCATTTATTTGAAATAGAAATCTTTTGTAACAATGTAAAAGTCTTTACTGTCACTCTTGATCAATTGAATGCATTCCAAAATATGACTTTCTTCACAAACAAATCTTACTGACCCCAAACTTTTGAGTGGTAGTGTAAATTAACTTTAATTTAAATAAAATTACAGTTTAAAAATGTTGAATAATAACGCTAATAATCATTATAATAGCAAAAATGTAATACATTTATAGGACCTTCGTGTAACAAAAAATCAAAACTCCTGGGACATAAAAGTACCCAAAGTCGAAGAAACACCCAGATAAGTTGATAGTGTTGCTTTTGGTTATTTACTCACTTAGACAAAGATAAAGAAAAGTAAAGAAAGGAGTGGGGGCTTAAAGAAATAAAGACAGATAGTGAAAGGTGGAGAAAGAGTCCAAAAAGATAGAGTGGACTGCCGAGAAGAGAAATGTTGAGTGAGTTTGTTTTGTCACTGAAAGCTTCCACCTGCCACTTCAGCAGTTCCCGCTCAACCGACCCACCAACCCCCTTAAGCAAATCCCCCACAAACGAGCACACACACACACACTGTGAAAACAGGCTTTACGTTTAACCATAAAACAGGTGTGTCAGGGGGCCTGAGGCAGCACTGTCTGACTGACAGACACACTAAACCAGTTTGCCGCCGTGCTGTCATTATCCCCTGTATAACCAACACGGTATGGCCCACTGTCTAACTTCTGTTGGAGTTTATAGAGGCCTTCAGTATGTCTGCTTTAAGAGATCAGTGGCAAAAATGTACAAAAGAACTGTCTTGTAGAAATTGAGCATAACTTATGTGTCTTTTGCACAGTGCTGTTATATAAAGATATGAAGTGTTTGGATAGGGATTGTGAGTAATGCTTGCTCATGCAAAAGTTGCTATAGTGTTGTTAGGGCATTTCTAGGTTGCCAAGTTATTCGGAGTGGTTTTTAGTGTGTTGCTATGCAGTTGCTAGTGTATTCTGGGTGGTTTCTTACTGGCCCATGTCAAAAGAACCCACATAATCTAAGTCTGATATTCTGGTCACCCCTTAAATGTAAGTTTATGGGATATTTTCCACCTACTTATTTAATCGTCCACCAGTCAAAAAATTATAAGTCTGTTCGCTTAGACAATTACTAGCATATATTTCCACTAAATGTTTTCACATTACATAAGGATCAGTGAATCTTGTGTGGTTTTATAATGGAGTGATCACAACATTTTCTGGAAGACAGATTACAGCAGATCATACTGCACTCTATCAAAGGAGATTCAACTTAAACAATCATAACCTTTGCTAAATGGAAATGTAACCATTTGGGAACGTTACTGTTTTAATAGCACTATCACAGTTGAGGAATCTCATGTGGCTTTACTGTGTCTCCATGGAAACGCTTCCCTCCGAAGCTGTTCAGGTTAAAGGGCTTTGTTGATGTAAATACATTTTAACCCCCATTCTCCATAAATAAAAGGACAAATCCACCCCATATGTAACCCATATAATGCCCTGATGCAATACAGATGAAAAATAATCAAGATCTATATAATATGTTGCCGAATCTAGATTTATAAGCTTCCTCTTCACAGTTTGAAAACCAAGTATTTATTAATTATATTGAATTTTTTTTTTTTTTTTTTTGTGATATTACACAACCCAAGTTGGGTTGAAAATGGTTGTTTTAACCCAGCAGTTGGGTTAAATGTTTGCCTAACCTGCTGGGTAATTTTTTTTAAGTCAACTATTGTTTAAAAATTACTGTATTGCTTACTTAAAATGAACCCAAAATTTGTTGGAAATAACATGTATTAATATGTTTAATAAATTAACATTTATAAATATGTTTAATGAATAATAAACAATAAACATGTATTAAATTGCTTATTAATAAATGTTCACATTTTAATTATTATTGTTGCCTCTAGTAATTAGGTCTGATTTTTAATTTCCAACCTATTTTGGGTTCATTTTAAACCAGCCATATACTGTAATTTTAAACAATAGTTGGGCTAAATAAAACTGCCTAGCATGCTGTGCAAACATTTAACCCAACTGCTGGGTTTGTCCATTTTCAACCCAACTTGGGTTGTTTTTAACCCAGCATTTTTAAAGTGTATTTTATAATGTTTTTGAAGGATGTTTCATGACTATGGAGACATTTTTATGGGTTTTTTTTATTTTTTTATTTTTTGTCATTTTATTACTGTCAGTTTTTTAAAGACATTTTCCAGCATTTTTGAGAATGCTATTCTTTTCACACAAGTAAAGATAGAGTGTGAACTAGTTAATTCTTTTATGCTTTTCCTTGTTTCAGGCTGTCAATATAAGTTCTGTTTGCTCCAAGCCAAGAGTCAGAGTGAAAACCGTGTTACGTTGTAAGTCTAAATCAATGACCGTTATCTCTTGGAATGAATCGAATGGCAAATTCACAATTTAAGATCCAGATGTGGGCTTCCCGGTGAATGTCTTTGCATGTGAGCTTTGCCTCTATTTCTTCACTTACTGATGGCAATAAACCTTTATGGGTGCAGTCAGGACTGCTGTGGCTTTAATGGCATGTGGCATCCTCTAAAATGGGCATCTGTTAATTTAGAAACGACGAAAGGGACTGCTTTTCGCACAAAATAAGCATACCTTTTGAAGCCTTTGTCGTATTGCCTGATCCATTATTTTCTTCACTATTTTAATTTTGCTCTTAATGATTTTCTAGATCCCCTTTTTCAATTTAAGCATGCTGAGAGTCGTAATGGATTTGAACAAGGTGTGTTCGGTATGCACTAATCAACCTGAGTCATTTTCGGTGGGTCCGTCGCCAGGTGTGGTGTCAGAACGCGCTGACCTTCCGCTAACGACCCGTTCGTGATGTAATTATAACACCAACTGTCCACGCCACCACTTGTTACTGTCATTCTGAGCCTCCGTGTCCCAGCCGGTTACTGCTGTGCAGTTGTGCAGTTCTGATCCTGTTCTGCTCTCCAGCAGTGTGGAAAGTACTGGATCATTACACCTGTTTAGAAAAAAAGTGTGATGTGGGCTGGGTGACCTGATAGTCTATTTCTCCAGGTCTTTCTTTCAAAAGTAACGTTATCGCAATGAGGGATGGTGGGTATTTTCTTTTCTTCGCTTTACACAAAGATCCAGCATTGGGCAAGTGACTTCAATGGAGAATTAGATCTTGATAGCACCTCTAGGTGGTCGGTCTTGCAGTAGCAGACATCAACAGGTATGCACACTCATGCACTGACTACACACACACCTATTTGATGGAACGTTATCTGAGGACAAACCCCTAGGGATAAACCCACACATAGTGCACTGTAAACCTGAATAAGTCGGCAAAACTTTGAGGCAATCAATTTGCGGTAATCAGTTACATCAATTGTTTAAGTTAAGAAATTCAAAGTTTTTAATTTTGTACTTGTACATTTTAATTGCTCTTAACTTGAAATCGAGTAAGTTAACTCATACATTTAACTTAAAATTATCATGTAATCTTAACTTATATTTTTAGTAGTGGAAATTTAGCTAGCTATAACTAGCTAATTCAGCAAATGTTAACTGATAACACAATGCTTTGATAACATTAGCATAGCAATTTCTAAAAGAGTACTGCAGTATAGAACATTTATGAAATAGCCCATGCTCTACTCATCACCATGATGAAAAAAACCCACATAACAGAAATTCTTCTAAACTGGGATAGCAAAGCATTAAACACTACTAAATCCCCCACTTAACATTAATCTTGCACAAAAAAACAGTATATAACATTTAATTTTAGCATTTATTCTCCCTTTCGAGTGTCATGGCAAAGCATGCTGGGAAATAGAAATTCCAGCCCAGTTTCAGGTAAATTTAAGTTTGTCTAAATTAAAAGAAAGAAGTTCATAAAACTCAAAACAATAAAACAATTTATATTACTTAAAATGTGTCAGTTTCATGAACTCAAAAGAAAAAGAAAGTTCTAATACTCATAAAAGTTAATTTGATTGAACTAATTTGTTTAATTTGAGTTTGCCCTACTGAAACCAATTAATTATTTTGAGCGTTAGGGTTTACAGTGTGGTGTTGAGGGTCTTTAGTGTGAACCTCCAATGGGAACATGTCTCTGGCCAAATGAAGGACACAGCGAGGATACCTTGGGAACAGCGCAATCTACTTGCATAATTTTGGTTCTTGTAATTGATGATCTGGATTCTTGGGTAAACACTGCTTTGATTTACAGCTGTTTTTGAAAAATGCCTGATGACAGTGGAGCCAGAGGGTTCTGAAGTTCTGAAGAAACGCTAACCCTGCACACACCCCCCATCCGATAAATCAGTTGGGAACAGCGGGCATGCCGAAGGAGGCTGGCAGCAAAACGCATTCAGAAACTCATATGCTAGCCCCCCCACACCGCCCCATTGAGTTTCAGCCAAAATCAAGCTGACGAGAAGCAAAACTTTCAGTTATTGACTTTTGCCATGGTTTGTTGAATATGTACATACACCCACCTCACACAAATTTCCATGGAAGTCATACATTTTCGTAAAATAAGCAGCCTGAACCCTGAACCTATGCAAATAGGCATGTAAAATGCACTAACTTAGCTTATCTATGTGCAAGTTAGATATCAGAAGAAAATGGCTAGTGCAAACGACTATGTGAATTCTTTCACAATGCCGTTTTTTGGCCTGCAGCGTAATGTGAGAGATGATATGCACAGGAGGCTGTGAAAGGTCTCTATGTGCTCCGTTTATGTGGGGCGCGCTGTGCTCGTAACGATTGATTTGCAGTATGTTTGGGGTTTCTAAATCTGCAACATGGTGTGTTTTATAACCCAGGGAATGAGCTGTGAGACTACTCTGAACCGAGGCACTTACTGTATTACGAAAAATTGATGAAACTCTGAATTTCATATGGAAATGTGCCAACTTGGCTGATTGATTTCTTTATAGATCCATTAGAGGTGATGATTTATGAGCATCTCAGAAGATCTCACAAATTAAAAAAACTTTAGCCACCGACAACTGATAAATTGATATTCAAACTAATAAAACAACAACAAATAATGTTTATTTAATATTGGCAACCTGATGGAATCAGATAACAAGTGTCAAGGTTGTCCCCAGGGGACAACTGTGTACTATCCCGAGTGAAGGGAATTGAAATTAGCACACAACGCTGGGCTCTTGCTCAAGGCAACTATTCTCCTTCAGCAGCGGCATAGATGACAAAGAGAAGGAAGTAGTGTCTTGTCAATGCAAAGAAACCATGACACTGCCTCCAATCAAAGTGAGGGGAAAAGTCATACTTAGCATGGCCGGATTTACCCCGTTTTCCACAAATCCCGCGGCAGCGTGGCGTAATTGAAAACAGGGGTGAATAATCAGTGAAACAACCCTGTTGAAAAGCTAACTGATCTCATATGCAAACAGAATTAAGTTAAAAGCTGTTGGGCTGTGTCTGGTGCTCTGTTACCGTCAATTCTGAGCCTTTACTTTCCCACTTTTCCAGAGAGAAAGAGAGGAAAAGAAACATTCAAGGTCTGGACGAGGGACAGAGCGGCTGGAGAAGAGGAAAGGCTGGATAGACACAAAGGGAGAGAGAGGTAAAGCCACTCAAACGATACATTTATTCAATTCAAGATTTCTCAAAGCTTGAAAAAAGGTGGTGTCTCATAATAGAATCACTTCATCAGGAACTCAAGTGCTTGAACGCAAGATCCATCTGTTCGGTGTATCGTCTGATTCCCCCTTCTGGCACCCTCCTCTTTTCGCTTTTTCTCCCTCACCTCTCTCTCAGGTGTGTGTGTGTGTTTTAACAGAACTGAGGGAACGCATAACTGTGTTTCATTACCGCTGTAAGAGACGTTAAGATAATCATTCAAATCGCTCAGAGTCGAACCCCACCCGGCTGCTAATTCAATCTGCCTACAGCAAAACATGTCAAACAACATCCATTATGGTCACACAGTTAATTGGCAGAGGGTGGGGGCTCAGGCTTGAGTCAGGAGGGAAGCGTTGCAGCGGACAAAAGCAATCTTGTCTTTTCACCGCTTTGAGATGGCGGAACATGGCGATGCTTTGTAGACACACAAGACAATAATATAAACGGCTGGTGGGATGATTTTAGACACATATGTTTCAGTAGTTCATTACTCTGATTCTGTACTTACAGCAGTTGTTCAAATATAAATCACTGATGATTTGAATCTTAGTGAAGAAGTCTCTGCGCTGCATTTTTAGAGTGATAAATGCTGTTAATTTTTATTTTAGGTTTTATTCATATATTTATACATATTTATATATTTCATTTTTTTAAATAATTTTAGTAAATATTATAATTATGTTTCTAATATATCTCTACGTTTGCAGCTTCAAGTTTTTTTTTTGTTTTTTTTTAAAGGGTTATTTCACCCAAACATTCTGTCATTTATTACTCACTCATGTCGTTCTACACCCGTAAGACCTTCATTCATCTTCGGAACACAAATTAAGATATTTTTGATGAAATCCAATGGCTCAGTAAGGCCTTCATTGCCAGCAAGATAATTAACACTTTCAATGCCCAGAAAGGAACTAAAAACATATTTAAAACAGTTCATGTGACTACAGTGGTTCAACCTTAATATTATACGTAAAGCGACTTTTTGTGAGCCAAAAAAACGAAATAACGAGTTTTCAACAATATCTAGTGATGGCCGATTTCAAAACGCTACTTCGAGTCTTTTGTTTTGAATCAGTGATTCGGATCGCATGTCAAACTGCTGAAATCACATGACTTTGGCGCTCCAAACCACTGATTCAAAACAAAAGATTGGAAGCAGTGTTTTGAAATCGGCCATCACTAGATATTGTTAAAAAGTCGTTATTTTGTTTTTTTGGTGCACAGAAAGTATTCTCGTCACTTTATAATATTAAGGTAGAACCACTGTACTCACATGAACTGTTTTAAGTTTTTAGTACACTTCTAAATCTTGAGAAGTTCAATGGCATTGCTGTCTATGGAGGCCTCACTGAGCCATTGGATTTTTATCAAAAATAACTTAATTTGTGTTCCGAAGATGAACGAAGGTCTTACGGGTGTGGAACGGCATGAGGGTGAGTAATTAATGACAGAATTTTCATTTTTGGGTGAACTAACCCTTTAATGTGAATGTATCTGTTCAAGTTTATGATTAATATTTGATATAATTTATTTAAAGGGTTAGTTCACCCAAAAATGAAAATAATGTCATTTATTACTCACCCTCATGTCGTTCCACACCTGTAAGACCTTCGTTCATCTTCGGAACACAAATTAAGATATTTTTGTTGAAATCCGATGGCTCAGTGAGGCCTGCATAGCTAGCAATGACATTTCCTCTCTCAAGATCCATTAATGTACTAAAAACATATTTAAATCAGTTAATGTGAGTACAGTGGTTCAATATTAATATCAGATTCATCAGATTCATCAGATTCATCAAAGCTTCATGAAGCAGCGTTTTGAAATCGGCCATCACTATATAAGTCGTTATTTTGTTTTTTTGGCGCACCAAAAATATTCTTGTCGCTTTATAATATCAATATTGAACCACTGTACTCACATGAACTGATTTAAATATGTTTTTAGTACATTAATGGATCTTGAGAGAGGAAATGTCATTGCTGGCTATGCAGGCCTCACTGAGCCATCGGATTTCATCAAAAATATCTTAATTTGTGTTTCGAAGATGAACAAAGGTCTTACGGGTGTGGAATGGCATGAGGGCGAGTAATTAATGACAGAATTTTTCATTTTTGGGTGAACTAACCCTTAAAAAAACCCTTGTTGTTTTTGAGCCAAAGAATCAATCGTCTGGTTAAAAAGTAAATGAAATTATCTGATTAGTTATATATTCTAAATATTGTTTTCAAAGTAGTTTGTGTTATCTCAAATTTGTGAAATCGAATACTTTTAGATACATACTGTATATCCACCTTGTTCGTAGCTATAAAGGAAAGGCAAATTGTAAAAAGTGTTCATAGAACGGCAACCGTTTTCATGGCCTTACAGCTTATTTTCTAATTATTATTTCAATTGAAATTATTCAGTCAAATGTCTTGACTGAACAGAAAGTTGCCATGACTTAAATTCTGTCATCATTATACCAATTATGTATTAAGATTAAGTAACTCTAATAAGATTTCTAACCAGTTTAAGTTTATTTAAGTTATATGCAGTTGTTCCCATACATGGTTTTAAATTGTTAAAGTTTATGTGCGTTGTCTTTTTTCAATCTTTTTTATAGGCCTATTTGAACATTTATTCAACTCACTTGTTATGCTTATTTATTTTACTTTTTAAAAAATCATTGTAATTGAATGCATGGAGATGCAGTACATTCTAAAAGTTGTATGTTCAGAATGGTAAGTAAACCAAAACACCCTTAAATATATGTAAATATTTGTTTTTTTGTTGTTGTTTTTTTTCTCCAAATTATTTATTTTGTGTGTGCGTGCGTGCGTGCGTGCGTGCGTGTGTGTGTGTGTGTGTGTTACACACTTTGACCCTCAAGCACACGGCACATGCTGCAGGTTTCCATCTCTATTTGATCCCGGGCACATGGCCAGCTCTCTCCCAGGTCCACAGCAAAAAACAAACAAATCTCAGTGTGCCATACACAACTACAAGCGGCCGCAACCTGTTCGCCTTCCCCACCAGGTAGTCTAGTGTCCTCCAGCCCTGTCAAAATGTCCTGCTTTTAATAGCCATCCAACACTATAATTCAATCAGTCTTCTGACTGTAATTTCTGCTCTTTTTTTCTGTCACACTCCCAACCCTCTCGTGTGTCAGAGTGACAAAAGCCTTTGAACAAGATTCTTAAATGTGAAACATTCTGTCATACAAAGCCAGTGAGGACGAGGCGGTCCAACGCAGACACGGCCGTAACGAGCGGACTGAGGGTGACAATTAAGACCAAACAAAAATAAAAATAGCATCACTGCTGCCATGGTATTAAAAACGGTGACATTTACAGACCTGTATTTAATTACCAGCTCATGCTGTTCACCAGGTACCCCATTACACCATGTGATAAATCTTTTATAGCTAGAAATGTATGTGTGTGTGTTGGTAGGGTGGTGTTCTACAATGATGAATGTATATAGGCATTGATCAGCAAAACAAATACATGTATAGGAAGAAAGAAAGACAAATATTTGTGCAAGGGGCAGGGTGCCTCTTGAAAGGTGCATGAATGCTGAGTTTGTGTAAGAGCGTTTGTTTTTGCATGGTGGTGTTGCCTATTGAGGGACTGTAGCTGCCGGCCATTCGCTGTCAGTAGATTCGCTGTAGATGCTGCTTTTCAGCACTGTAGTTTTGCTTTCAATGGAAGTGGAGTGCATCTCGCCTCCCAGTTTTTTTTGTGTGAGGGCCAAAAGCATGGAGAACATTTTAAGCGTGTTCATAGGCTATCATCACCCATATGCTTGTGGTCTTGAATGGCACGAGTATGTCAGCTGTGGCAAGTTCTGGAATTCAGTCAAGCTTCTCCGCATTAGTGTATCTTGCTCAGGACGACAGATGGAAAAAGTATAAACATGGAAATTACATGCATACAGTTCTCTCTCATTCCTGACATTTTGCTAAACGGTGGTTTTAAATTCTTAATCAATAGCATAGTTCTTTAAAAAGTGTTTGATTTCCACACAGAGCACCTGAGATTTACATCAAATAAGCAGATGTTTTTGTAAAACATGTACAGTTACAACTGTGAGATAATTAATTAATTAATAATTAAGATAATTAATTGAGTCACAATTATGATAAATAAATATGTATAGATAGATAGATAGATAGGTAGATAGATTAGAAAAACTATACTATGAAAGCCCATTTTCAGAGTAAAAAATAAAAAGAGATAAATGTGAAATAAACCAAAGTAAAATTAGAAATAGTTACAATTAGGAAATATAATTTTTTTTTACCTTAACAGTTACTTTTTTATTTTATTGTTTGTTGAGACTAACACAAGCTTCTTCAAAGTAACCAAATAAAACCTTTTCAGTGATGTGAAAAACTTGTGCATGCATATGAAAAAACTGACTGTTCATTTCTATGCATTATTTCTTCTTTTATCACCCTTTTTTCTCATCATTATCTGTTGAATTCTTAGGCAGTGTCCCTCCTGCTGTACCCACCGGCCCCCCTGCATATGCTGGAAAAATTGGCCTATCCTTGGATGGTGCCAGGTGGCATTTAGACCCCCAAGAAGACATGAGTGCAGTCTATCTACCTCACAGTGACAGACGTTGGGCCTGGAGAGAAAGGAAAAGAAAAAAGGAAGCAAGTCGGAAAGAACGAAAACGGAGGAGGGGGAAAGCCGAAAAGCCCTAGTAGGTCCAGGCAAATGTGTTGTCCTGCTGAAGGCATGCTTGTTTTCTTTGTCATTATCTCAAGCTGCTGTTGCACAGCGAACCAGATGTACATGTGGGAGTACGCAAACGGGTTAGTGACAATAGGAATGTGCTTCTTTTTTTTTGTTGTTGCATTGCCATGTAATCTACGCCTATTTCTTGTTGTGAAACTGTACCAATTGGATTGCAAATCCTGTTATATGGATTAGTGAACATTTAAACATTCCGGAAAATAAAAATCAGAGTGCACAGATGTTATTTTGCAACACATATACTTCAGGGTTAAGTACAAGTTAAACTCAATTGACAGCATTTGTGGCAAAATGTTGATTATCACCAAAAATGGGTTTGACTTTTAATTTTATTTAAAAACAGCAAACAGCAAAAAATCAAAGTTATTTCAGAATATTTCAGAGTTCAATATGGTATATGAGGCATAAAGTTCATTACCACAGAAATATAGTTTCAACTTTCTTTAAAAAGTTTCAATACAAGTTAAGTTTAATCGAAATCATACACGGCATCATGTTTATTACCACAAAAAATGTATTTGACTCAGTCATCTTTAAAAAAAATAAAAATAAAAATTGAGGCTCAGTAGGCACTTACAATGGAAGTAAATGGGGCCAATAAATGAGAGAATTTAAAAGCAGGAAGGTGAAATCTTAAAATACTTACATCATAAAAATCATACATTAAATCATAAAATAGTTTTTTATTATTTGAGATGTTAATTATTTTTACAGTTATTTGGGGTTTATGGCATTACATGGCTGTAGCAATTAAGCTACAATTGGATATAACTTTTTTTTGGAGATTTTTGTCTTTATTGTGATAGGACAGTATAGAGTGGACAGGAAGTGAGGTGGGAGAGAGAGAGGGACATGATCAAGAAAGGTCTGCGAGCCGGGACTCAAATTCGGGTCACCCAAAGCGCAACGACGCTATATGTTGGCATGCTGCCCATGAGGCTATTGGCGCTGATGAATTGGATACTTTACACAAAAAAAAGGTTAGTAAGCCATTTTTTTCATACTAAACTTGTAAACACACATATTGTTTAGATTTTGTGGATATACTTTTAAAACAACATTAAATTTGAATAGATTTTAAGTTTATGCAATGTAACCCAGATTTTAGCTTCTTTTTTGTTTTGTTTTAAAGAAAAGGAAATTAATTTTTGTGGTAATGGCCACAAGTGCAGTTGATTGAGCTTAACTTGTACTGAACCCAGAATATTCCTTGAATTGCATTATCAACAGTACAACATTTGAAGTCCTGCTACATTCTGAGCAAGTCAGCTCTTGCAATGTGTGTTGCAAAAGAATATTAATCATGCAGGGAGGATGGTGAAAAAGTGTCATGTCATTGTTTCCATTGTTGGGAAATACCTGTTTTTCGTGTTCTGCAATCCGTTTTCCTCATTCAGAGCAAAAGCCATGACTTCCTGCCATCTGGGTAAACAGTTTTTATTGTTGGAGCATGAAAACAAGAACTCTAATTATAGCGTTAGGATTATGCTACAGTATGCCAATGGCATGATACCCCTGGCACAGTAGTGGAACTGTTTCTACAGGCCCTGAATGACCCCTTAGCAGCTAATGTTATATGATGGGGCTTTTTCAGGGTGATTAATGAAAAGGATGGGGAGGACAAGAGATGGAGAGATAGAAAGAGAGGGAATGGGGGAGGGGTGATCATGACAAATCGTTTGGGGGTTCTTCAAAACAACACAGGGAGATAGATGGCGGCAGTGTGTGTCTTTCATTATCAGTGACCCCCTGTTCAATCAACGCCAGAGAAAGACGGCCACAGTCCAGAGAACAGGGCTACAGGACAAAGTATCATCCCATCATCACTCAAGCCCGCCCTCTTAACACATACGCACACACATATCTTCTCAAACTCTCGTCTCTACCCCTTAAACGACCCCACACACATTGATGAGATGACCCCAGACTGGATATGCCCTTAGGATCCAAAGAAAGGGCGCCATCCACGCAGGTGCCATGGTAACATACGCCATGGCAGGTCGAGTATCATGAACGATGGTGTTGATGATGTCATCAACCCAGTGGGTGGAACTTCGCACCCGTAATCACCAGCTGCCTGTTTCCATCACCATTCAAAGTATGTCCTATTTTCACACAACTCTCATTCTTTTCTCTCTTTAGCACGTTATGAAAGTGCATCGTGAGAAACCTCATCAGATGTGTCTGTAGAAACGTCCCACTGTTCTGTGCTTTAAGAGTGTTATTTGTGGTTTAAAACAGTGGTTTTCTAACTGTGGTGCACCTGGGTCAAGGTGCGTTATGAAAAATTTGAAAAAAAGTCAAAATATTGTGTGAAACGTGATATAAAATGTTTAACAAAAATAATGTCTATACAACATAAACAGCATAGGAGAATAGCAGGAAAGAGGCGAAATTACTGAATAAAGTCGTTATTTTTGTTTTGTTGAATTATTTTATTCTGTTGACAGCCCTTGTTTTTTGAAAGAACAGAAAGAACCCCCCTCCCCCCCATAAAAAAAACTTTTTAAAGATGAATACATGTAACATCACTCTTATAGTGTGTTGAAAAATGATTGTGTCAGCTTAATACAAGATAAATATCCTCCAGATAATGTTAATGTTAATACAGTGTTTGCTTTGGCTTAAGAACATTGACAACATAAAAAGCCAACTATTTCATAATTGTCACTTAACATTTATCTCAGAGACCATATAAAAAGGTCTATAATGCCTGTATATATTTTCATATACACCCTCCTAAAATGATTAAAATTTTTGAGGGTCCTTGGCACCAATAAAGAGAAAAAAATGTTGATGAAGGGGGAAGGGTAGAGGGCCGGAGACCTTCTCAGATGTCATCACCACCCTCAGTCGGGCACATTGAAGCTGATAGGATGGTTCCTTTCACAGTCAGATTTTAATAGTGAACTTTTCTCTTTGATAAATATAAATGAATATCAGGGGAGATTATACTAGCACTGTACAATAAGTGGAGCAAGGGCCAGACAGTGGAAATGGTTTGAGGTGGAAAACACACACAAACAGGCATGGGAGGAGGAGAACATTTGCGGGCTAGCGCAGACTAGATAGGGTGATAGATTAAGCACTGTGCCACCCTCTGAAGCAGGTATCATCATTCAGAGTGGCAGCCGTTCGGTGAGCACTATAGGACTACCTGCTGAGGATCCTGCAGTAATACAGCTGCTCCACATAATCATAATCTACACCACTAAAACAGGCAAAGAAAAGAATAAAACGCATAGAGGATAGCAGAAAGGATTTGTCAGACAAAATGGAATGTCCTAAGAATTACATACTACATTTAACAAACACAGAAATTGTACAGATTTGGCATAATGAAATGCAAGAGGGGGGAAAAATGTACAGGAGGAGAAAGATGGAGCTCTCTTCCTCTCAATCTCGTAGCGAAGCTGTGAAACAGATGCTAGCAGAAGCATTAACAAAAGAGCGGAGCTTCTGACCGCGAGACCCCGCGTTTGGCAAGTCCTAGAGGTAATAATGGTTAGCAACCTGAAAAATGTTCTAATCTGAAAAAAAGCCCCAGACAGTAATAAATGAAATAATTGTACTAAACACATTAATCCATGTCGGTGGCCCCAGGGGGAGGGTCTGTGAGTGTTAGAGGTAGTGAATGGCACTAACCTGCCAACAAAAAGAGTCTCTCTCTCGTTCTCTCTCCCTCTCCTTCTCGACCCTCTGCAAACAGTGTATTTTTTGCCCTGCCTTTCGGGAGGCAGGGGTCGTTATTAATCTTGCTGGCTTGCTTAGCTTCAGGCATCACAGCAGGGCAGCATCTGGGAGTGTGTGTGTGTGTGTGTGTGTGATGAGTGTCTGAGCCAGGATATGGATAATGCATGGGCAAAGACTGTGTGTGTGTGTGTGTGTGTGTGTGTGTGTGTGTGTGCACTAGTCTGATTCAGAATGAGGCAGCCCAAGCATCTTAAGTCATGTGTATCTCTTAATGGATGTGTTTAAATGCAAATTACACCAATGTCCATGCATTCTCATCAGTGTTATGCTGTGTAATTCACAGGATTGTGCGTGTGAGTGAAAAAGAATATGACATTTGACTATGATGTATCATACAACCATCCCATATTGCATGCATACTTGCTTAGAACAGTGGTCAAACTGAGAAAGAGAAGGGGTGAAGATTCAAATGAATGTGACAGAGATATAATCAAGTCTGAATCTGCAGTAAGGTCCATTTCCAGTGGGCAGACATGATGTAAAGCCTGGTACCCAGTGGACATTTGGTAAGAAAAGAACACAATCACCACGGCAACCATCACAGCAAACATCGCCATGTGCTGTAGACCTTAGGGCATGCATCTCACCGGCACCATAAGTATAATATTGTCATTTTTTGGGGTGCTGGAGTGAACAATATAATGGACGTGCATGTAAGGGAAAAGGCATGATTGACTAAGGCCCCACTTATATCTGTTCAAAATGGGACAATAGGAAAGAAGTCGTCCACTTTAACCAAATTCAGAGGTGGTTGAAAATGCATGTGACCACATTGCATTTTTAGTGTAAATTTGAACTGATGCGCCAGTGAAAGACCACCAGTTTGTTGGTTATGTGCTGCTTTAAAAGAAAAAAGTCATCAATTGAAAAAAAATGTTGATGATATATCAACCCAAGATGGGTTGAAAATGGACAAACCAGCAGTTGGGTTAAATGTTTAAAAATTACTATATGGCTGGCTTAAAATGAACCCAAATTAGGTGAACATTTATTAATAAGCAATTATGCAATAATGAATGTTTATTTATTAAATATATTAATAAAATGTTAATTTACAACATACTTTGGGTTAATTTTAAGTAAGCAATACAGTAATTTTTAAACAGTAGTTGGATTAAATAAAACTACCCAGCAGGTTGGGCAAACATTTAACCCAATGTTCAATTTTCAACCCAACTTGGGTTGTTTTTAACAAATAACCCAGGTTGGGTTAAATATGGACAAACCCAGCAGTTGAGTTAAATGTTTGACCAACCTACTGGGTAGTTTTATTTAACTCAACTATTGTTTAAAAATTACTATATTGCTTGTCTAAAATTAGCCAAAACATTAATAAGTTAAATTATAAATTTAACTATTATAAATATAAACTATTATAAATAGTAATAAACATTTAATAAATGGCTTATTAATAAATGTTCACCTTTTGATTATTACTGTTGCCTCTAGTAATTATGTGTCTGATTTTTAATTTCTAACCTATTTTGGGTTCATTTTAAGCCAGCCATATAGTAATTTTAAACAATATTTGAGTTAAATAAAACTACCCAGCATGTTTGGCAAACATTTAAACCAACAGCTGGGTCCTTATTTAACCCATGAAAATTGTGATGATAGATTTTTTTTTTTTTTTTAAACCAATCACCTAATGCTTCCAATCACAAAAACCTATATATATAATAATCTGTCATCACGGTTTTCATGACATTTTATCATGAGAATTGCATGCTTACAGAGTGCCATGCATGGGGAAATTAACAGATTGGTTTCTCCAGGTATATTATACACTCTTTGACCTGAAGATACATTTACACTTGGCTGAAATGTGTCTTGGGTTGATCAAGTGATCAGATTGCTGTCTCAAATGCATCGTAGAGGGCATTTTCACTGGCAATCCAATCTGTAAAAATGCAACCATGTGTTAATGCCCACTAACACTTGTGCACTTTTCTGCTTCTGATCTGATCAAGCTGCTTTATATGGCCAACATTTGCAGGCGCACGTCTATTTGATGCATTCTATAATGTCCCATCTAATTTGTATATAACCTGTAACTGGCTGAGAATGAACGGGATGCATGAGATGAACACTGAGAGAGAATCTGAATCCAGTAATTCCTTGCAGCACAAGCTGGATGAAATAAAACACCCCGGGCTACACGTATGGTGTTTCCAGACAGGCAAAAGCGGAAAAGATAGAGTTAAATATCATATCTAATAATCATGTTTTTAAAGAAAATCATATTAAGGTTGTTAAGAGGTGCGGCACCAAATGTCAGAACCGTGTTAGTTTCACGCGCTCTCTGATAGATTCGAAGCGACGAGCCGAAGACGCTCGCGCTGACTCCCAACTTGCGCAGGGGTATTTCCGCAGACTGAGAACAAGAGAGGGAGAGAATAGTGAAGCCAATCACGTGGCGGGGGAGGGGCTTCGCGAACTCTTCTCAGCCAATGGCGGCGCCGAAACGGTAAAGCGACCCACGTGGGCCAGGAATCTTGTACTTATCAACGAACATGCATTGAATCCGCTCTAGCCAATCATTTGGGTCCGAAGTGTTAATCTCAATACGGATTGGCTGGCAGTTTCATACAGTTCTTTATTCATCTCCGTTGTTAACTCATTCCTGCCACAAGTTTTTTTACTGTGACTGCCTCATGAAACATTCCTCATCCAAGTTCCTTTTTGGGAAGCATTTTCTTGTCAGCAAAATAAATGGCCCGAAGTTTAGGTGCAAATTGTATATAAAACATCCATCCTCTTTTTTATAATCTGCATCCATTAGGCCATAAACCATTAGCTTGATTACATTAGGATGAAATTTACATGGGTCCTGTTGATACGGATGTGTCAATTAGCCCACACACAAAATGAAATGTTCTTAAATAAACTGTCTGATTGAATAGACGGATGTGAGATCTAAAAATACCTCACTATTGAGGAGGAAGCATATGTCTATTCTAGGTTGTAATAAGGCAACAGACCAAATTGTTGAGGGTAATATTTAGCGTGGGTCCTCCCTATCGTTTTGACTATAAATTCAACAGAGTCGTGGGAGAATGACCGTTGATTTTAAAAACGGCTAAAAAATAAGTAAATAAAAAAATAAATAAATAAACGTATAGTAGCCTATACTGACGGTTTTTAAAGGTGGACTCAGTAAGTTTTTGTTTACCAAAAATTAAACATTAACTTAATCGCCTCAGTAGTTCCAGTGCTTTTGGAATTTATACTGACACCTATTGGCCTGGAAGCATTAAGTTTGTTACTAAACGCGTTCGCTTCATGCTTCGTTGTTTTGTTGTATTTGTAGTATGTTGGCTTTTGTTAATGCTTATGTTTACGGAAGTGCCTAGAGCACTGGATGAAAGCAAACACATTCTTTTTAATATTAGTAGTAGTAACCTGGCCAATTAATAGACAAAATATGGCTGTGCCCACGATGAAGCAGCCCACTAACGTTACATGCTGAATAAAAGTTTTTTTCTAGATGACTGACATGACTAAAGTATTTTCATGTGAGTGTACATAATTTTAATGGTTTTTCCAAAAAAGTGCTTTTTATTTCTTTATATGTAAAACTTTAATGGCTGTTAAGACAGCTTTAAACCGCTTGGCTCATGTTTTGCGCCTTTCTTTGACTGGAAGGTCCCGTTTGCAGAGGGGGGCTATAAAACAAAGATTAAAAATAGTCAAGTGAGTATAATCCCATCATGCTCACAGTCACAGAGGCACCACGTCTGACAAACCCAGCATTAATCTCTTATTTTCTTAAGGGACGCTGGTGAGCTCTACAAGTCAACGTGCAAAGCAATAGTGACACCTACAGGTCAGATCGAGGACTGCTTTTGATGGAAGGTGCTCTTTCCCGTTTACCCCTTATGAATTATGCAGCAGACATACAATTTAGCTGCTCCCATGGTGGACGAGGAGGTCACCCCCAGTCGCATGGCTACCACAGCTGTACGTTAAAGCTCTGGTGGCATCTCTTTAGCCATCAGCACTCTTCTGATCAGGTCTGGATTTCTCCATCTTTGTTCAGATGACTCGTGCTGATAAATATAAATGATGATACAATAAAAATTGAAATTAGTACTTGAATAGTAAACTCTATGCTACTATAAATAAAAATAACAAATAGGCCTACAAGTAATGTGAAAATCCTAGAAAAAAGGGATGGACGCTGGGAATATCCCAGCCATCTTAACTGAAACATGATGACAGGATATAACAAGGTTGCAAAACCAAAGAACCTAGAATTCAGAGTTTAGGAGATCAGGGTGGGAAAAATTGAGCACGGGGTGTGGAAAGGGTGAGATGGAGGAGAGAAAAGGAAGAAGAAAAGATCACAGGTTGAGGAGAATGCGGGAGGGATGATAAAGAGGCCGGGTAGACTGAGAGACAGAGGAAGAAGGAGAGCAAGAAAGAAGGATGTTACATATATTGGTGGTATTGAGGATGGCAGGGTTGCTCCCGACAGAGCAGGGGAATAGCAGCATTGCAGTTAATAGGGTAGAAAAAGCTGGGGGGCTGTTAACTCTGAAATGTTCATTTTTAAACTCAAGCTTTTTCTTTTTTTTTTCTCCTTTCACCCCCTCCCCTCCTTTCTCTCTCTCTGACAATTGTGCTCCCTCCCCAGGCTGTGTAGTAATGATAGCTATTTGACTGCCATCAGAGGAGCTGGGTAATGGTCTCTAAAGAACCATTTCAGACTCAACCTGGCAGCGCTGGCCTCCCAAAAACATCTGCTTGCCTATCAAGAGGTACCACCGCACCAGACACACTACACACACGTAAGCACACTCATGCACACACTCATGCATGGACACGCACAATACTGTGTTGCGTAGAGTCATGCCCGACTTAGGTAATGGACCACGGAAATACTTGAGAGCTGAATACCAACAAAAATAAAAGTGGTAACAGTGTTGTTGTGGTTAGGGTATAGGGACTAGGGGCTGAAATAATACTAATATCAGACTTGTAATTAAATGTAAAAATTACACTGAGGGGGCCCAGACAATGACTTCAAGGTAGTAGAAACCAGACAGTTAATGTGTATGTACAATTTATCTTCATTATGTTATTTACTTCCTGTTCATATTATTTAGATGGTTCTCTGTTGCAGTATGATTTCCCTAAAATGCAAACTAGTTTGCATTTTATGTCCCTGATTGGGGTTAATTCTTGAAAGATTTTAGGCTCCCTCAGGGACCTTGTAGAAAAGAACCAGACATTTCCATGCTGATTGGTGTAAAATTTCAGATTATTGTACAGAGGTAAACTTTCCCCATGATATTTTGCACCGTCTCTGGTTAATTTCAGCTACTCTGCCTCCCTCTGGTGGCACATCCCAGTACTTTCTTTTCATTCAGAAAGTTTCCCGTGGGTAGGTACTGTGGAACATGTGCTTTCTATATTAGCCATATTGTTAACCATTCACTTTTATTTTTCTTCCACAGAAAAAGACCAAGTTCATATATCTGGAGACCTCCTCCTAACTATAATTCAAACATTAATTCAAGTATGTGGAGAAAGATATGTCGGTGATGTAATGCGAGCTTCTTCGCCACTGTATTTGTAGTCAGTAGAATTAACCTGGCTCACAGGTCATGATAGCTTTTCTCTTTGAAAGAGCAAAGCTCCAAACTGTCAGTCAGGCTGTTGAAGGGATTACTTGCTATTGACAAGCTCACAGCCCATTGAAGAAAGCCGAAGTGAAGAGAGATTTCATTATGGCGACAAGGTCAAATATGCTTCCCACCATTACTGATTTTTGATAATATAGAAACACTTGTTTTGTGTGTGTTACTTCAGCTTTTATTCTGAACCTAATTGGATGTTATTTTGACTCCATCTTTGAGATTTCTCAAATGTGTCATACAATGGTTTACAAGTTCTCAACTGACAGCATATCAGTTGTGCTGCACTGGATTTTGTAGTTAAATCCTTAGCTACTCACTGTAACGTCGCAAACATAGTATATGCAATTTCTTGTACATTTATTTTATTATCAAAACGTCTGGCAACAATATAAAAGTGTAAATATAAATGTAAAGGTCATAGTGCATGTCTAAGGTTAACATCTTTGCTTAGAGGATCTTGAACAAATGTAAATAATGGATAGATTTGCCAAAGCCAATAACAGTTAATGAATGTCTTATTGTTCCTATGCTTAGAAAAGTGTGTGTGTGTATATATATGTGTGTGTGGTTCAGGCTTACTTGTCCCACACGCGGTCAGTCCCCGACAGATGGAAGGTTCTGTGTCCAAGACGCGCCCAAGGAGAGGAGGAGGGGTTTGGGGCTGCTATGGATTAGATTGGTCTAATAAAAGAGTTGGATCATTGAAAGGCAGATTAGGGGCCTGTGGTGGAGACTGTTTTTCGAACAAACATGCTTGGGATTTGAAATGGACCGACAATATGTGTAGCATTACGCAAACATGAGGCAACACAGCCAGTGAAATGCTACGCAAACAACTTATGTGACTGGAAAAAGCTAGAGAGATGTTTTCAGTCACAGTAAATTGGTCTTCAATGGCTACATGTCAGGCATCTTTGAATAAGCATCTGTTTGTTACCTCCAACTACACTTACACACCCATACACACAGTGCCGTAATAAAGATGACCAGCCGAGCTCGGAATCAGAGAAGTCATGTAACTGTATCCTGAGTGTGTACTGGAAAGCCGATCCCCCTCTCAGGCCACTACCACTGGTGCTGGGGGAGGGCTCTGGTTACCCAGCTTTGTGTCAAAGCGCCATCAGCAAAGAGTTAGAGACTAGGGAGGAGGACAAAGGCAGGAGCACTATAGAACGGGTGGATTACTGGGCCTCCATAAAGGGTCTCTAGTGTAAGAATACGTACAATATACCGAGAGGGGAGAAAGGACATATAAAAAGAAACATAAGAGGACAACAGGTGAAAGGGAGGGAGAAAAGGTGTCGAAGTACACCTAAAAAGCTGCACTGTACTTCAGGTGCCGTTTGTTGACAAGCTGGTCTGGCATCTTAGTGGGCACCTTGCACACTAACATGCTGCTAATTCTCGAGGTCTCGGAGGAGAATGATGTGTCTTTTTAAGGGATGCACAAGTTCTAAGGATGTGACTGAAGTAAAAATACTTAGAAGAGGACAAGGAGACAAACTAATTAGATGTCAGACTGAAGGACTGAGACGACTAAGGGATCTAGTAAAAAGTAAAACCGTGTGACTTGGTCTTGAGCAGCATCTCTTTAAGAGATCAGTAGTCCCACAATCTCAAAGGCAGCCACTGAAGAGGACAAGAGACGCAGGTGAATTGAGAAGGAAAGGGAATGAGAGAGAAAGCAGGTGAAAGAGGCACAGAGGAAAAGGAACCGTTGGGATCAGGGTGACGTCAGCAGCTCTCTGGATTGAGGTGTTGAGTCCTCCTGATTATAATCTGATCTGATTAGGAAACACAGGAAAAAAATCTCCAGAGCCTCTGCGAGTTCTCCGGGGAGCAAGACGTTGTTTTTACCAAGCGGAGCAGAGGCCAGGACCAGAGACAAAACTAAAAGAGGAACTAAGGCCTAATAAAGAAAGTTAAGGCCTGTATCTGAAGAGAATAGGCTACACTAAAGAGTCTATAGTGAAGCGACACTTTACCCTTCCTCAATTGGAAGAAAATTAATCAGGACACATAGGAGAGCTAACTTTGTAAGTTTGCAGACTGATCAGCTTCTTCTCTGGACTTTCAACACTCTCTGGGTTGTAAGCCAGAATGCCCTCCAATGGCAGTAAAGCCCTCAAGCTACAATTCGGGCTTATTAATCATGAGAATCGCTATCTAACGGCGGAGGCCTTTGGCTTCAAGGTGAACGCTTCAGCTCCAAGTCTCAAGAAGAAACAGATCTGGACTCTAGAGCAGGATGAGCAGGATGGTCAGGTGGTTTACCTGCGCAGTCACCTGGGTCGCTATCTGGCTTCCGACAAAGATGGCAAGGTGAGCTGTGAGGCTGAGAGCAAAGAGAACGACTGCCGCTTTCTGATTGTGGCACAGTCAGATGGCCGTTGGGCCCTGCAGTCCGAGCCGTATTTGCGTTTCTTTGGAGGTTCAGAGGACTATCTGTCCTGCTTCGCTCAGACCATTGGCGAGGCAGAACTATGGGCCATGCATCTGGCCCTGCACCCACAGGCAAATCTGCTCAGTGTGGCCCGCAAACGCTATGCCCACCTTGCATCTCCAGAGGGAGAGATTGCTGTGGACAGTAACATCCCCTGGGGTGTGGATGCTCTTCTAACTCTTGTGTACATGGATGGCAAATATTGTCTAAAGACCAGTGACAGCCGCTTCCTAGGCAACGACGGGAAACTGTCCTCTGAAAATGGCCGTGGGACAGGCTACACCTTGGAACTGAAATCAGGAAAATTGGCCTTCAAGGACTGTGAGGGGAAATACTTGACCCCCATGGGGCCCACTGGAACTCTGCGCTCTGGACGCTGCTCCAAACCTGGCAAAGACGAGCTGTTTGATCTTGAAGAA
Source organism: Elopichthys bambusa (assembly GCA_037101425.1). Classification (NCBI taxonomy): domain Eukaryota; kingdom Metazoa; phylum Chordata; class Actinopteri; order Cypriniformes; family Xenocyprididae; genus Elopichthys; species Elopichthys bambusa. The sequence continues at coordinate 8,153,116 of CM074449.1, forward strand.
AGCCATCCGCAAGTGGTGTTTCAGGCCGCCAACAACAGATTTGTCTCCATCCGACAAGGTAAGTGGTGCTGGTTGAATTTCTTTTGACATTTCCCTACAGGAGGACCACATGCTTCTGATATCAGTGGCCAGCCTCATTTTTCTGCTGTAGAATCGAGTGAATACAGTCTTTAAAATATTGTAAAAGTACATTAAATAACAGTTCACCCTAAAATGAATATACTGCCATTTACTTACCCTTATGTTGTTTCCAAATCTGTATGACATTTTTATACTGTGGAACACTAAGATATTTTGTTTCAGTGTTTTTGTTTGTAAAATAAAAGTCAATGGGGTCTAATGTTCTTTTGACCATACTGACTTTAAAGGTATGGACAAAAGCAGATGAAAGGTTGTTCAAAATATCATCTGTTATGTTCTGCAGAAGAAAGCAAGTCATACAGGTTAAATAGATGAAATGAGATGAAATAGCGTAAAAAAGGTTTGTCCCTCTCAATTAGCACTCCTGTGGCGACTTGTGTAACAGATGTGAGTCCTCATTACATCTATTAAGTACTTCTAATACCTGTTGGGTAACCAGATATAGAAAGCTAGAGTATGGAGTGCAGGCATGTCAATGTTTATTGAGATTCAGTGAAAAATGTTATTTTCAGATTGAATAATATGCTAAACTACTCGATTTTAGTAGTCTGAGCATAACTTGCACTGTTGTGCTATCAGTCTTGCTCCCCATTAGTGGTTTTATATGCAAGTGTACCAATACATGGAAATAAATTGCATGCAAAATTGCAGCTGCATGGCAAACTATGCACACATAGTCAAATCTATGGAAACGAGCCTGGAGCGCAGGTGAACACTGAGTCACGCCCATGAGCGTGACCTCACAGAAATAATATATGGCAGCTGTCTTTTCAGCTGAGTAGGCTAATATTAATCTGCCAGACATAGCTGATTTTTATTCGCTGGCCATGTGCTCTGCTAACAAACACACTGCATAATTGTAGTTTCCTGTCTTGACTGAGCAACTAAGTTCTGTAATGTAAATCTTGCATGCTGTAACATTATCCATTATCTCCAGTGCAGAGCTCTTGGTAAGCATTTTGAGCCACCTGCAATAGATAAATTACTGGAGAAACTGAATGGCTTTGAATATCCACCATAGGAAGCTGGGTCAGTAACAGATCCTGTCCTCTCTAGTACACTCATCCATCTCTCTCTCTCTCTCTCTCTCTCTCTCTCTCATGGTCTTACACTCTTTCTCATTCTCACAGATGCACACATATATACGCATATTTTTTCACAGAGTGATATACTTTTAGCCAGTGCAGTTTTATATAACAAAATAGGAAGAATATGCTCTGATATAAGCACATGTGTGCACGCATGCACACACAAGTGGCGAGGTGTGATAAATAATTGAGTGGACGGGCATTTCAATGATGGTGGAGTCTGCTTTCAGAAACACAAGCCTTCCGCCGCATTTCTTTATCTGGGGACCATGCAATGCGCTGGGCTACAATGGGGACGCAAATCAGAGAGTCCTTCGGGAGCAGTTGGGTTCTGGCCCGACAGGGAAAAAACCAATAGGGGGAAAAGAGACAATGGAGTGTGAAAGTATACAGCAGAAAAGAGAACAAGACATGCAGGAGGAAAGAAAGATCAGGCACAAAATCACAATGAATAGACACATAATGCATTATGGGTGTGGACAGGTGAACGGTATTGCTTTTTTGTCATTGTAAAAAGATCATAAATCAAAGACTTTAGCAACAGTTCCCTGAGGAGGACATGATGTTGTATTGTCAATTTAGTTTACCCATGGGATAGCTATTTAATGCCATCCGAAAAGTTTGTGGTATGTGCACCCGGAACCAGTTGGGAGCACAAAGAAAATGATTTCATTTTAGTAGCTAAATAGGTTGCAAGGCAGCTATTATACAAATCCTAAACTATGAGGTCTGAAATTTTAGCATAGCTGGAATCTTTGGATTGTAATCAAAATTTAGGGGTGATATGTTTGAGTCACACATTATAACTCTTACTGAGTCCTACAGTGTGTTTCCCTTGCTTTAAATGGTTCAGTGATGATTCAACATTAAGAAACATGAAGTATCAACATATTGGCAAAAAAATCTAGGCATTTCATTATGGGTGAAAAAAGACAGGGAAAATGACACAGGCCAGATGGAACATTTGTTCTTAATGAACAAGAAGCATCTCTCCCCATCTATTGCACATTCGTTCTGTGCAAAAAGCAATTAGGTAAAGTGATTCTGCTAATGGATGAAGCAGTTCATTTCTTTTAGAGAGTCTCTACATGATGAAGGGAACCAGAGATGACTTCAGACAGGACTGCCAATCAGCTCTTCAGGTCTGACGTTCATTAAGCCCCAGGCCTCTCGCCCTGGGATGCAACACAAACTCACAGATGATCATTTAATCAATAATGAGTAGTGACACTGCACAGTAGTTTTTCAGAAATATCACTATTATTGGCTGAGATATGATGTTTATCAGTTTAGTTTTGTTTTGGTGTACTTTTCTACAGCAGCTATGGAGCATGTTGTGTGGCATTCATGCTTGAGTCGGAAAGATGGCATGCACTCAGGCGGGTGGATCTGTTACCATGTTCTTCATCACCTCCCCAATGTTCCCTGGAGCATTCTAATCCGGCCCGGAAGGTGAAAAGGAGATGAGCACAAAGGAAAGAAAGAAAGAGAAAAAGAAAGAAAGAAAGAAAGAAAGAAAGAAAGAAAGAAAATGAGAGACAGTTGATTGTGGCATCACTTTACCATTAAAAATTAATTTCAGAGTGACTGTCTTGGTACATTTGGAGATCACAGCTTTAGTTCTGGTCCACATATGTCTAAGCAGACATCTTCACTTACAGTATAGAGGGGTCCAAAAGTCTGGGACCGCTAGTGAAAATGCTTCTATTTTACATTTTTAGAAGTGAATAAAGCACAAAAAATGTCATAACAAATAAAGCAATAAGCCCCAAGAAGCCGTTGTTTACAGTGAATTTATAACAGCTAAAGGGTGATATTAGGCACGACACGGAGCGGTTACCACACAATACAAATATTAAAGCCAAAAAAATATGTATCAATGCAAGTAAAATCATTAAAAGGCTTCCTTCCGCTGAAAAAAATAGTCCCTGACCGTGAACAGCAGCAGACGTTACATTTATTTCGCCATTAGATGGCGGCAAAGATTGTCTTTATGAGCGAGTCACTCAGTCGCAAAGACTTTCATATTGACACTTTTGAACACAGAACAAGACACAAATGAGAAATGCTTTGACTAGGGCTGTCAGTGTCAGCAGGGCACGGGAAAACCCATGAAATGTTGAAAGGAAAAGATCACATTTTTTTTATAAACATAGGACTGACCTGAAGGAAAATGCTAAATTTGAATGCAGGTAATACACTGACATCTCACTTCTACATAATGCAGTAAGCTTCAGTGAACACAAATGGAGAACAAAACTTATGTTTATGTTGCTGAGAGTGGTTGCGAAGACAAACGCAGCAACATATACTCAGTGGCGCAGCGATACTTATGTAATGCGGTCCGCTGTATGTTTTCGAACGTGGCTCAACCAATCAGAATCAATGGCTGGAACTAACCATTTTATAATATAATATCAACATGAGTAAAAGTTTAATGAAAAAATTCAAATGAATTTCAGAATTTTATTTTTAGTTTGTCCACTTTTTGCTTTAGTGGCAGCAGAACTAGAGATTTATGCACTTCGTATGTTTTTATTTTATTTTGTAGAGTTCTCCCATGCATATTTTGTGTTCTCTGATAAGTATTTGACCTGGTATGCATGCAGCAATCTACTTGCCCCAGTTTTGAGAAGGTCCTCTCGCTGTCTCTGGGTACTGTTACATTCCACAGAAATGGGTTGGTAAATTGAGAGGGAGCATTCTGTGATGGGAGTGAGGTCATTCGCAGGAGTTCAGGATTGAGCTCAGTAATCACAATGCCGTGGATGAGGAATGATCAACAGAGGAGATAGAGTGTCCTGCCCCAGCTGGCCTCTCTTCTTCTATCTTTGGTGCAAAACTAAGGCAGAGTCAGACGTGAAATTGGAAAATAAAGTGTAACGGGCCACAGAAATGAAAACCGCTGCAGCAGAGTGATGTCTGTTCTGAGAAAGACAAACATCTGAAGCTGTTTCTTTTTTGTAATCCCGGATTTTGTCTTGATTAGAAACTAGACTTTGTTTTGGTGACTTTGGCTGGTAGGTGTGCTTTGGTTCCAACAAAAACAATGCGTTAACATGTTCTCACTATTATCTTATTCCTGCATTCCACATGTTTCTATCACTTAAAGCCATTAGGAATCGGATTATAGAATCCAATTCCCAAGTAGGACCAGATAGTGTCTATTGATAAGTAATCATGATGATTTGTAAAAAATAGTCCATGCTGTGTGAGAGAAAGTGACAGAGGAGAGAGAAACACAAGCACACATGGATAGCCTAAATCATATTGCAAAAAAAGCATTCCATGGTGGAGTGATCGATGGCCGCAGATTCTGCTGATAGGCCTGGTTTCTTTCCCAGCATGCCTCGGGCACCCTGCAGAGTCCCGTCGAAACAATAGTATTACTTCAGCCTCCCGACTGGTTTTTCTTTGGAGCTGGAGGATTGTACATACGCTACTCAAAAAAAGCTGCTTACTGGACCCTATGGTGCAGCTTTGTGTCTCTTTGCATGCTGAGAATTAGGAGAGGTTGCAGCATGAGAAGGGGAGGGGCAGGAAGGATGACAGGGTGGAGGGAGAAGGGGGTAAGATGCAGGATCTGGCCTGTTAAAGGATTAAGAAAATGATCAAGGGATATTTTCGGATACATCCACTTTGAGCCTTAGCCACTACAATCTGTTTGACGCATTTTGCACGATGCCACCCTTTTTGGTTGCGATCATGTCCTTCGATCATTTAGTTGCACTACCAGAAAAAACTTTGAACACACTTTATTGAAATGATCTTTGTTTCTATAGTTGGTTGAGAGAAATATCTTTGAAAAATCTCAAATATACAGGGGTTTTTATTTATTTATTTATTCATTTATACTTTATTTATTTTAAATGTTTTGTATTATTTTAAATAAGTTATATACATGTTTAATTAATTTATATGTATTTATATTCAGTTTTTAAAATATTTTAAGCAAATTAGAATGATTTCTGAAGGATCATGTGACAATGAAGACTGCAGTAATGGCTACTGAAAATGGATACACTGGATACATTCATCAACAGAAAACTAATCATGTTATATAGCTCAAACCAGTAGGCCTAAGTCTTACTTTTTAAATCTCATTTTCTTGATCTACAGCGAGTACCATGTTTTACCATGACTAATATCGATCTAGCTTACTGCAGTGTGCAACAAGAGACTCATAGTAGCTGCCGAGCATTATAGCATTATAGCATTATAACAACTTTCAACACACACATGTATCTAATATGATAAAACAGCACTGCTTTACCCCACATACGCTTGACCGGAAGCGGAAACGGTGACTCTTGCATAATAAAAGTTCTGCTGCTCTCGAGCCGTGTGTCGCGCTCGTCTCTCATTAGCAATTGCTCCAGCGGCCTCGTTTCTGCTCACACAGCACTCGGCCCTGCTCTGCTTCATATAACGTTAATAATCTCATCCATGAACATGATTTCTGCCAGAGTCCCATCCCGATTCTTTTCCACCAGCTTCAAGGTGAAGACGACATCTGCGCTCAATCTCGGCGTCATCAAGCTATGCCTTTGTTTTGAATAAGCGATCTCTAGCGGCTAAAATTTACACAGTGTGCCTTCAAATTGTAATAATATTTCACAAAATTACAGTTTTTACTGTATTTTCGATCAAATAAATCCAGCTTTGAAGCATAAAAGACTTCTTTTAAAAAGATTTAAAAATATAAATTATTCCAAATGTTTGACCAGTAGTGTGTCAGAGAGAGAGGGGAATACAAATGGACATTCTCCTTTTCAGTGCCAGAAATTGCATTTGAAAACTTATTAATTTACAACAAATTTTGAATTGCATACCTGCAAACTAGTTGCTTTTTGGCGAAATTCGCCGTTTTGAATCAATATATGTCATTTATGTGAATCGAATAGATCCGATCCGATTTGGTGCTCTGTGGTATGACCGGCACATCTCTGTAACGCTTCAGTTTAAACAGAGGCAGAGAGCACGTGAACCGATCATCTCTTCCGCTTTACAACACGAAATAAACAAATTAATGTAGGATGAATGAATACTGAAAGTATGTTGAAAGATCCAGTACAACTTACTGAAATCCATATCATGTCATATGTAACGTTAATCGATCAATCACTGTTTCAACCGCGGAAATGCGCCAATAAAATAGCTTGTAAAAATGTCACATTTACCATAACATTTACCTCAGAAAAGTCGTTCAATGTCAAAAAACTCGTTAGTCAGCTACAAAAATGAACTTTGAGAGGAGCATTTTGATATATATCCACTGTGACTACATGTGCTTTAATAATGAATGTATAAAACCATTTTATGACAGCCACCATTTAAATGTTTAGGCCGATATTAAAAATGAGTAGAAACATAATTATGTCATTAAAAATTTATTATAACGTTATTATAAAAACCTCTTTATGTGTAATTTATAAGTAGCTTACAAATCAATTAATTTTAACCTTTAATATTATAATGATGTACCAGCTGTGGTTCCCTGTTGATTTTTTCTTTGAGGAAATTTGCCATGTACTGTACCTGATAGGCCCCAAATTAATCATTATTAAATTGAAGGTAATCAAATCGAAATCAAATCACAAGCTTCTGAATCCAAATCGAATCCAATTGTGAAATTAGTGTCAATGCCCAGCTCTAGTGTCAATAAATGTTTTTTTGTTGTTGTTGTTGTTGTTGTTTTTTTACTTGAAGCAAATATTGTTTTTTCCATTTATTTTCTTGTGGGAGTGCACCAGAATGTTTCGTTTATATGTTAAAATCACGAAAATTTTGCCCCCAGACCCCCCTACTACTATTTACTTTGTCACCTTTTTCACCACTTTTGAGTTTGCAGGTATGGAATTGACTGACAATACTTTTGTTTTCAAGATATTTCTTGAACAAAACTGTGTGCGTTAAATTTTAGTCTAATGGATGCTGTGAAGCAGTCCCAGGACTAATTGGCATAGAAACCCAGCAGGGTGCAGCGAGGCCTCTGACCCTGTCAAGGTCATGATTCCTATGCCAAGGTTTTATCGGTGCAGTGGAGAAAGATATAATCACAAGTGGTTTTGCTCTACTGCACTGAATGATAATACAAATGCTTAGTCAGGAATATGTTGTTTGCCAAAAAGCATGCATGGATATACTTTAGGTACATAGACCAAAATATACAAGGTTTATATATATATATATATATATATATATATATACATAGAAACACACAGTGTACACAACCCAATAGCCTAATCATGATTAATGGCTTGGATATGAAAAATGTTTCAGACCTCAGCCAGTGGTCTTGTTGTGTAAATGTTAATGTTACAAATAATACAGTGATTTGGAATGGATCTGTCATCGTGACTGATTGAGTAAACCTCCTCATTTCAAAACAACAGTAATCTTGCATTGATATAAAGGATGTTTATAGACAGCCAAGTGACATGTTTGGGCTCCATTAACTATAGATGTGAGTCTTAAATAAACATGGTCCGCTGTAGACGTTGCGCCAGAACAGGACTCAGAATCAGGTTGATGCCTGTCGTGCGTGGCAGTGAAGTTAATCATGCTGCTTTGTCTCCCTTCAGGATTTCAAACTGGGGGAAAGTTCAGGACAAACACACACTATCTTGTTTAAGCTAAAACATTTGAAATGTACTTAGAAAAGCATGTTATATATTGTTCTAATAGTCAGTGTCAGTTGGTGTGATTGTAATGGGGCATATGAGAGTAACTTTTTTTTTTTTTTTTTTAAAGTAAGCTAAGTTTATTATTTTAAAAGATATGAAACAATATATATATTTTTTATATACATTTTTTGCTGTGTATACATATAGTCATATAATGAAGAATGGGCTTCATAATCTAATGCAGTTCTTTTGAACTTATTATTCATCAAAGAATTCTGGAAAAAAATTATCTTGGTTTCCACAAAATATTAAACAACACAACTGTTTTCAACATTGACATCATTTCAGCATAATAATAAATGTTTTTTGAGCATCAAACCATCATATTAGAATGATTTCTGAAGGACACTGGAGTAATAATGCTGAAAACTTTTCCATCACAGGATTCAATTACATTTTAAGATATATTAAAATAGAACAATTTATTTTTTTATCAAAATGGCTGCATAACATAAGAGAACTCTTTCAAAAACATTTCAAAAAATCTCACCGACCCTCAACTTTTGAACAACAAAATATATAAATTAATGTTATGGAGCTTTTTCAGATATTGTTACAGTTTTACAGCCTTCATGAATTCTAGTTAAAGTGAATCTGACTCAACCTATTTTTACATTTTACTGAGACAAGTAATGTCTTCTAATATGTCAAATAATATGTATGAGGCACAATTTTTAAACTTTATTTGAAACCTTTTCTGAATAAATAAGCAAAAATGTTCTGTTCTTCAATATATGCATATGTTAAATTGTCTTATGTGCTTCAACAGGAGTGAGTGTCTCAGCCAATCAAGATGATGAGACAGACATGGAGACGTTTCAAATGGAAATCGATAAAGACACAAAAAAGTGCAAATTCAGAACTAATGAAGGGAATTACTGGACGCTTGTCGCTCATGGAGGCATCCAGTCAACAGCTACTGAAGCGTAAGATGTAGCTTTACTTTCAGACTTTCTGCTATTATTTCTCTTTCACTTACTGTATACAAGCTATGACATGACAGAAAGTAGCAACAATCTTATTATGTAACTTTTAGTGTAAATGCATCCATTACACATAGTGAAATAAGAGAAACTGTGAAGCCATTTCATTTACTACTATTCTCTGTGGGTGTACATCTTTTATGGACACTAATATATGTACAATCTCCCATTGTGTGCAGCGGTGCCAACACCATGTTTGACATAGTGTGGCTCGGTCGACGGGTGGCACTGCGAGCCAGCAATGGAAAATACGTGTGCACTAAGAAAAATGGCCAGCTTTCTGCAGTCAGTGACTCTGTGGGTGAGTTCATACTTGATACTACCCACAAACAAAATCAAAAAATCTAATTCAAATCAGATGTTATTTGAAAAACGTATGCCACCCTGTTTTTTCCTCCAGGTGAGGATGAGCAGTTGATTCTGAAGCTGATCAATAGGCCCATTCTGATCCTGAGGGGAGAGAATGGTTATGTATGCCACCACAAGAACTCTAATACACTGGACGCCAATCGTTCAGTGTATGACATATTTACACTGCAGTTCAATGATGGAGCATACCAGATTAAAGGTGAGTTTTATTCCAGCCGCATTTTCAATTGTTTTTGAAAATTATCTTTCCTGTAATAGATTCTAAAGAAGCTTTCTGGAAAGCATTTAACTTTTATTTCCTGGAAATTGATTTAAGGGCAAAAAGAGCTTCTGGCAATGACTTCTGTTAATTGTAATCAGTGTCAGAAATGTCAAAACATTTTAATTAACTAGCTGAAATTGATTTTAAAAGGAACTTGTTTACTTTCAAGAAGCCATACAGTATTTTTGGTAACACTTTACATTGCAAACCTGAATTAGTTGGCAAAACGCAAACAAAATTGGTAATCGGTTACATCATTTTTTAAGTTAAGAAATTCAAAGTTTAAATAAGCAGAACTGGCAGATTTCGATTTTGTACTCATACATTTTAATTTTTAACTTAATTTAACTTTTTTTCTGAGTAAGTTAATTCATACAAAAATCTTAACACACACACACACACATATATATGTATATATATATATATATATATATATATATATATATATATATATATATATATATATATATATATATATATGTATATATGTATAGTTAAACCAAAATGTATTCAGACACCTTGAACATTAATAATTCATTACTACAGTTTATTCACTATAGTAAAAAATAATAAAATATGACAAGATCTCAGAATTAAACTGTGTCAGAAAAAAATTTATCTTAATTATGTCAGATAACACTTAAGCAAAACATGGTCAGGTCAAAGTGTCTGAATAATTTTTGGCTCCAAATGTTTATCAATTTTACTGGTAGTCCACTGTATGAAGAATTTTTGGTATAATATGTCACAGTTTACTTTATTTTGCTATCCTCACTTACATAAATGAACAGTAGTGTCCTGCACCCACTAGTATAATTATATAAAAAATGTCTGAATAATATTTGGTTTGACTGTATATATATATAAAATCAGGAAAGGTCCACGAGCCAGGACTTGAACTCAGGTTGCCCAAAGCGCAGTGGCGCAATATGTTGGCGCGCTGCCCACGAGGCTATCAGTGCCAACATCTTAAATTGTATTTTTAGTACTGGAAATTTAGCTAGCTATAATTAGCAAACTGAGCAAATGTTAATTAATTACCCAATGCTTTGATAACATTAGCATAGCAATTGCTGAAAGAGTACTGGAATATAGAACATTTATGAAATACCTGTTCTTAAACTAAGCTCATGCTTCACTTGTCACCATGATGGTAAAAAAAATGCCACATAACAGAAACTCTTCTAAATTAGGATAGCAGAGTATTAAACATTACTAAATCCCCCACTTAACATTAATCTTGCATAAAAAAAACAAAACAATAAATTAAAAAACATTATATAACACTTAATTTTAGCATTTATTCTCCCTTTCGAGTGTCATGGCAAAGCATGCTGGGAAATAGAAATCCCAGCCAAGTTTCATGTAAATTTAAGTTTGTCTAAATTAATAGAAACAAGTTCATAAAACTCAAAACAATGAAACAATTCAGATTACTTAAAATGTGTCAGTTTCGTGAACTCAAAAGGAAAAGAAAGTTCTATTTTCTTAGAACCATAAAACTAGAATACAGTATTATGAAATATGTAAGATGACAAAAAAGAGGAATGCACCATTTAACAATTTAACCTTTTAACTGCCAGTGTTCCAGTAGCGGGACATTGCGTTATCATAGTGTGGTGCAGGAATGACATATTTTGTATCACCCTGGTTACCTCGACAAAAACCCAATAGGATTTCTCCATTGGCTTTTGGATTATTGCAGACAGTAATGTCTGTGACGTGACTAACAAAATTCTTACACACTTTGTTCATCATGATAATCTTCACAAATGAGCACAACTTTTATGAATTTTGAAGCATAAATTCAAAATTACGATTCATTCACGATTATAAACACAACAAGGCTGTGAAAGCAGCCTAGTAAGTAGATGACTTTACCTATTCAGTTACGTTTAATGTCCCCGACAACCTAGTCCCATTTAGACACTTGTTAGCAACCACCTTTCAAGACAATTACGTTTTTAAAACAAAGAGTATTACTGCTGTATTTTATATTGTATGTGTTGAAAATATCTTGAGCTTGTGTTCACCACGGACCTTATATTTAAAAGATTTAACCAAAAACCCATAAAAAAAAAAAAAGTAGTGTAGTGTTTTGGCCTACAAAAATATTCATCCCTGCACCACTCTATCGAAGCTGTACTTTCAAACTTTTCAGCAGGCCCCTCCCCCTAGTGGCCGGTTTCGTGTTTCAAATTGTACAAACTCTTTTTCAAATCTTTTTCTAATCTTGACAAAACACATTTCTTTGGTAAGGTCTGAGAATCAAGGTTCCATACTTGGCCACAGTTTTGTGATAGAAATGATATTGTGACAGAAACGTATTAAAGGCACAGTATGTCATTTTCGCCACTAGAGGTTGTGTATTCAAAACAATAACAAAGGCGTAGCTTGATGACGCTGTGAAGCAGCATGGAATGATGGGAGTTGTCATCTTCACCTCCACTGCTGATGGAAATCAATCTGATTGGACTCACAAATCATGTTCATGGATGAGGTAATGAAATAAAGTTTTATAACCGTTACGTCACATGATTTTATTTCATTCTATTGAATTAGCTGCAAATAACTAAGTTTAATGCTAAATTACTACTCATACATGTCTCTTTATTTGTCTAATTAAATGGTGGGGAAAGGCAGCAAAGTTTTTCGTGTTCAAAACAATCATACTAAAAGTACATTTGAACCCACGGCATTTGCAAAAAGGCTGAATTACTATTTATGTATAACACATACTGTATTTAATTAAACTGCAGTTAAACAGTGTTAGGAAATGACGCACTGATATTGATCCTCATTTTATTTCCCCTCTTGTTCAAAACTGTTCTTGTGTCATTTGATTCACCCGTATGTTTACGTTTCTTGGAGTTATCTTTGGCGTCAGAACCTGCTACAAATGATAACGAATAACTGTGGTCCACAACAACTGTGCAAAACAACCTCAGAGTGTCGTGCTAGATGCTACAACTACTACTGCCGCATTTTTCATGAGACTCACTGTGTCACCATGGTTTCTACGGCAGTAAAAGCGTGAATCGAGGATAATGCAGACATGACACCATTGACAGGCGACGCAATGAGGAGTGACGTTACACTGGTTAAAATTGCGAATTTCTCTGGATTTAAACATTGTTGGAATCATTTGGGATAATGTAAGTACACAAGTGAACAAAATATATAACACTGTGCTAGTGGCTTTTGGATATTTCAATGCAAAAATATTACATATTGTGCCTTTAATTTGTGACAGGAGAATGCATTAAAAAAAATCAATGGAATGTGGGTGTCACCTAGTATCTATATTTGGTATAACGCCTAAACAAAATCACAGGAACCTTAATTTTTGGAACTTCAAACTTTTCAACTTTAAATTTAAAGCATTTTCTAGCAGTTAGAATCCAAGTTATTTTGTAAAAATATAAAATAAAAAATGTTTAGTTCAGGACATTTGCTTTGCAGTAAACTTCTATATCTTTTTCACACTTTTATTTCTGCAATAATCTGCTGTCTTTTAAAAAAAGAGATCAACATTAAGCATTCATGAAATACAACCATTTAAGTTCGTGCATTTTCATATCCACGCTCAAAGGGGGGGGTGACTGCTTTAAGTATATAAATAATATTTAAGTATATTTTTATATCACTTTTGCCTTTTTGCTGTGTGCTTATGAATTAAGCAGGGTTCAAGTCATTTATTTTATGAAACTGACCAGTATTGTTTTCCTACAGGTGCTGGTGGAAAATTCTGGTATGTGTCCAACAGTGGTTTGGTGTGCTCTGATGGAGACACACCTGAAGATTTCTGCTTTGAGTTCTTAGAGCATGGACGGATAGCTATGAGGGGCAAACATGGCAAATACCTGCGTGGAGACCAAGGAGGCAATCTGAAAGGAGACGGAGAGAATGCAGACAGCTCTTCTCTCTGGGAATACTGACACCATGTGGACATTTAAGGAACTGTCACTCACCTGTGTTAAACTCTTGGATTTACAGATGTGAGAAAATAAATTGCTACCTTTGAGGTTTAATGTTTCGGACATCTGTTTCCCATCAATCAGCATTTGATGTAGAGTCAGTATTCAGCATTATGCATGTATTCTTTACCGTTTCTGGGTTATAGTCCTATACAAAATGAGCATGTAGAAAAAGAATACAAACATGACAAGAACCTTTATCATATCAGCTCACTGTTAAGAAAACTGTGTGAGGTAATAATCATGCATAAGTCTTGCATAGCATGCTATTATTGTGGCAAATCAATGTTCGTTTGCAAACTGACACATTGATATACATAATTGCTGTTTTTCTTTATTACTATTTTTGAACCCTTTATTTTCTTGTCTTTCGTGCTATTATTTATTACCATGTCAATGCCTGTCGGTTCCAGTAAATCTTATTTTATTCTCTGGGGTTACAGACTGCTGTGTTTGTATTATATGGAGATACAAGGCATAGAAATATATTTAGGCTGGGCAAATGAACTCTTCTTGTTGTTTCTTTAAGCTTACTGTTGACAGTGAAGCCAATCAACCATGGATAGAAGAGGATACAAAGTAATTACTTCATCTCACCAAAATAGCATGTACCAGGATTAAATTCATTTTATTCCCTATTGTGATTTATTTGCTATTTTGTGCTTAAGACCATCTGCAAAGGTTTTAAAATTATTACAATAAAATCCTGTCTCTTAATTCTGAAGGAATGAATCTCATTGACAGTATCCTGGGTTTAGGTAAAACAAATGCATTGTTTCTGCTCTGAATTTAATTGACTGCCGAGGCATCAGAATCGAGTCCCAGGCAAGCAGTGTTTGCTACTGCTCTGCAATGTTTGCTCATAACTATAAAGCTATAGCTATAAAGTTTCGAGAACATTCCCTGTTAGCTGTGCCTATGTTGATTAAAGGGAATTTATTTATTATGATATATAAATGACATCAACAAAATTTTATAAGGGTTATTTGCAGACCTGAATCACCATTAGCTGAAATCCATCTTCACAAAGTAGCAATGAATTCATAATAATACATAAACTCGGATGTCTTTTGCAGTTTGATTGAAAGTGTTTGATTCTAGATTCTAGATTCTACCAAAGCAGTAAAAAGACCCCATGTCCTCCATGGCTTGTTTAACATGTCCAGTTATAAAGTTTTCAACAGTGTAGGCTACTGTTTTTTGTGTGTCTCTGAGTACTGTAAATAGATAAAAACTCTAGGCCTACATAGATACAATAATCTAATCATAAATCCCTTTAAATAATGTGAACAGAGAACATTTATTAAAAACGAACAAACAAACAAAAACCATAAAAACTGTCTCCTGTACCTAACAAAAGTGTAACATTTATGAGCTAGACAAAAAATATTGGCTAATACACCAAAGAACTTTAATTTACCACGGTGTAGAAGAATGACAAGAGTAGGATAACCGCAATCTGCGCATGCGTGAAAGTGACGCCCTGTAGCCAATCAAAACTCGCGCTCTAAATTTTAAACGTTTACCGGAAGAAACGAGAATAACAAGTAAGCCACTGGAGTATCTTGGTCCTCGTCCTTTTGTTTTTAATATTACTCTCCATATTTCAAGAAAATGGATTTGGGTAGTGACGACCAGACCAAAATGTACTTTTATGAGAACAGACTTCAAACATTCGTTGGGTGGCCGTTTGAAGAGGGCTGCATTTGCACTCCAGAAAACGTGAGTGAACCCTTTGATCCAGCAAGCCCAGAAATTTGTTTTGTATGTGCTACAAAAGGAAATTAGTGTTTTTCTGCTTTTTTGTATTATAGATGGCCAAAGCTGGATTTATTCACACCCCGTCAGAGAATAGTCCAGATATAGCTCAGTGTTTCTTCTGTCTGAAAGAGCTGGAAGGATGGGAACCTGAGGATGACCCCGAGTGAGTCCGTGGCTTTGAAACCTTCCACTACTGCATTATAGATCTGAGAGAAGCTTTGTCTCTGTAATGCAATAAGACCCGGAAAAGTCAGGGTTATTTGATTTAATAAATGTCATCAGCCCCCTTATTGCGCATTTTGTTCCTGATGCGCTTGTGGTTTTCTTGTATTATCAGGAAAGAGCATAAAACACATTCTTCCTCCTGTGATTTTATCTTGCTGAAGAAGACAGTGGACAGTCTGACTGTGGAGGAGTTTCTGAAACTTCAGAAAGAGAGACAGAAGTTTATCGTTGTAAGTATGAGCTCACTTACAGAACAAGTCACCTTTATGTATGTATATATATATATATATATATATATATATATATATGCGCTTAATGCAGTACAGATTGTTACAAAGTAGCTTCACATTAATAAACAGGAAAATAAGTGTTAATGTAAACGTAATTTATTATGAAACAAATTCAGTTTCAGCTGTAAAGCAGCTCTACAGAACATAATGGTGTCGTTGTTCGGCACAATTTAGTTAAATAATTGTCAATGTTGTAAAGTTCAATTATGAAACAAGTTCAATTCAGCTATAAGAAGCTCTACTGAAGGCATTAGTGTCATTATTCAGCTCAAGTCAGTTCAACATTTGTTCAATTCATCTCAATAACAGTGTCAGTGTAGTGTCATTATCAATCTCAAATCAGTTCAAATTTTATTTTCATCTGTTTGTGTCAGTGCAGTTAAAGGATTAGTTCACTTAAGAATTAAAATTTCCTCATAATTACCCCCATGTCATCCAAGATGTTTGTCTTTCTTTTTCATTTGAAAAGAAATTAAGGTTTTTTGAGGAAAACATTCCACGATTTTTGTCCATATAGTGGACTTCACCAGGGTACAACGGGTTGAAGGTCCAAATTGCAGTTTCAGTACAGCTTCAAAGGACTCTACACGAATAACGGTCTTATCTAGCAAAACGATCGGTCATTTTCTAAAATAAAAAATAAAAATTGATGTACTTTTTAAACACATGCTCATCTTGCACCTCAAAAACCTTAATTTCTTTTCAACTGATTGAAAGAAAGACCTAAACATCTTGGATGACAGGGGGTGAGTAAATTATCAGGAAATTTTAATTCTGATGTGAACTAATCCTTTAAATCTATAATATTACTGAATTGTCTTTTAAACCCAAACTGAGCAAGCCAAAGGTGATAAATGCAAGGAACCAAAACTCCATCAGGTGACCGTAGTGGAGTGTATATTATCGTAATGCACAGTGAACGTGATTTCACCAAGTACAACATGTTCCTGGATCATCATCTTTGTTCCAATCAACCAATCAGATTTGAGAGACAAGCTTACAACCAGGGTTTAGTGCTTCTACGTTAGTGTTATTCACCAATCATTCCCCTAAGTTATGGGTAGGACTAGGGTTAGGACTAAATTTTCAGACAGAAGTGTTGTTTCAGGACCATCAAAATGTTGATCCAGGAACATGTCTCACGGTGACCCGTAATGCATTATGATAGGTAGGAAGGATGTGTAAAATATTATTAGGGTAACGCTTTACAATAAGGTTCATTAGTTAACATGAACTAATAATGAACTGCACTTATACAGCATTTATTAATCTTTGTTAATGTTAATTTAACATTTACTAATACATTATTAAAATCTTGTTAACATTAGTTAATGCACTGTGAACTAACACAAATAAACAACCTTATGTTCAGGAGATAAAGTCAAATGTCATGTCTCAAATCCCTTTTGTTAATAGTTATGTGTGTTCTGCACTTTAGTTTCATAAACAGTCTTACGAGCATTTAATTTATTATATTTAAAATATGTATTATTTACGGGATTTCCTTGATCATTATGTAAACAGCTTTTATACATGTTATTTTACATGACACTACATGTAACTCTACTCTACTTTCCCCAAAGTAGATTTAAGCGTAACCTAGATTGTTGTTTGATTTGTATTTTTCTTGTGATAAGGAAAAACATGTCAACAAGTTGTTGTTGTTTTTTTAAGTTTCCATAGCTGAATATTATATTTGATTTTTTTTTTTCATTTACATGCTAAAGAGTATGAATGAAATAGCATAACAATAATTTCTTTCACTTTTAAAAAGACTTTCAATATGCTTTAATCTTTCAGAAAAAATCATGTACCCAGGCAATTGATACATTTCAAGAGGCTGTGAAAATCAAGAGAAACCAGATCATCCAGACAGCAATGGGGGAGGAATAAAGCAGTTCAGTGAGGGCCACGCTGACAGCATTTTGCTGTGATCCTTTTTTCTTTTCTTTCTTTTGTATGTCATGGAACGCTACATGTTCTTTTTAAATGTTACCTGTGATGAAATCTTTGTCCTGTCACCTGTTGAAGTTGATCTTGTTACACACATTTTTCCTACTTTTACAGTATTTATTTTAAAACAAGCTTAATAAAAAGACTCTCCCATGGCCTCTGTTAAAAAATGAATTCTCATGTCTTATTCTTTTAGTCTTTTGTCTGTTCTGTCAGTATAAAAATTGAAAGTTTCTTATTGTAGCTGTAACCAAATTCCCTTGGGAAATTTTCAGGTATGGAAAAGTCCATATTAAGATTATCAAAGCTACTTTGTATTTCTCCTTATGCTCCGCTCTAAAATATTACATTGGCTAAATTGCTCTTAGTAAAATAAAAATAAAGTCAGCACACCACAGCTCCAAAAATTAGACAGTTACCTTTGTGAAAGTCTGTTAATAAGTTTCTAATTTTGGAGCAGTGGTGTGCCTACTTGCTTTATTGTTGCAACCACTTTTTCATTCAATTTTCCGTGATGTGCATGCTTTTGTGTTTGTGTCCAAATTGCTCTTAGTGACACTAATCTTTAAAAAAAAAAAAAAAAAAATCTTGACTCAGTATGTATGAAGGCATAAATAGGCTACTGGAACAATCATGGAAATTCAGTGCGGAAAGACTTTGTATCAGTATTTTTGATTTATGATTACAAAAAAAAGATAATGCCATGAAGGGTGTTGGTCATGCACTGTACGTCATGTTTCCTCTGTACCAGTCATGCGTAATCTTGCGCTCATTGTTAGTTGGACACAGACTGCACACACCGTTGAGGAATGAATGTTCAAGCAACCAACGTTTTCTCTTAAAACCACACAACTTTTCTGCTAATAAACACCTTGCATGTCAGCATATGTTGTCGGTATCTTGGATGGACAGTCAACATCACTTATTCCAGCTGTCGGGCGCGCGTGTGATTTATTCCATCAGCTCCTGGGACCTTTCAGTACAGCATCTGATCGCGTCGCACAGCTACAGCCTGTCGCAAATGGTATAGTTTTGGGGTTGTCCTGAATCGGAATCGCAAATATCCTGTCCGATATGAAAATGTCATTCGGTTTCGTGGTCATCAGCGGGGGTTTAACTGGTGTTCTTAGTTTCAGCTGTTTAGCGCTCGCCATTGGAACTGAATACTGGTACATCATTGAAGACAGGCGCGCGAACCACACTAACCCGGCGCGCAGTAACTCTGGACTTTGGGGAGTTACAGAAGGTATGGCGCTCATTTTCATAATCATGACTTTACCCATGAGAAGCTTTGAATGAACTCTGATCGTAGTCCGATTGTTTTCTGAATAGATGCATTGGTAATATATTGGGCTTGTACTTGTGCGTAGTTCACAGTTCATTTGACCAATGAATTTCAAGGACCTTTTCTGTCTTAACTGAATACGCAGGCATAAAATAATTACATAGAGACTGCACCCACAACATAATTTGTGCACCCTGGTGACTTGCTTTGTGTTTTTGGCTTTAGATGTCCAAAGTCATACAGAAGACACTGGGTATTCAGAATCAGAAAGGCAGATGGACAGTGAGTGTTATCCTTTTCATAAACGCAATAACTATAACTCTCTCTAAACACTGCTTATTGTACTGCAATCCATGTTCCATCATGAAATATCTGGCTATAGGCTATCTGTATGATTGAGCCATGCATAAGATGTCAGTTGATGATTTTATAAGCCATGTCTGTGTTTACTTCATTCAGTCATGCATAAGGTGATTGCCATCTTACTGCCCCTGAGTCTGGTGATGCTGGTGTTTGGTGGTATCTGCGGTCTTGTCAGTTCCCTAGCCAGAAGTCGGACACTCCTGATCGGGTCTGCTTCATATTTCCTCCTGTGCAGTAAGTCTGACCCACTGAATGCCATGGTTAACTCAGTAAACTGAGAAATTAAAGATAGTGCTAGTAATACATGCAATGCAGTCACATTGTCATAAGTTATAGTATAAGAATATTTAGCTAATGTTTGTAATGTGAAATAAACCTTTTGGACCTTGTTGACATTATCTGCCACATTGAAGAACTCATGGTTATCACTTCCACCTCTAATTAGTAATCATAGGATTCATTATCATAGGATTCATATGATTCGTGTTAAATGCCAGATTAGGGTTATGGATCTCTTAAAGTAGCCTTGGCCACCCCATGTATAAAACTAGTTCCACCATTGCATGGTTTTAAAGGTAGGGTTAGAACTAAGATATGCTGTTGTTGTAAAATTAGCCAGTGTTGGGGAAAGTCACTTTTTGTGAAAAGTAATGCATTACATTACATACTTTTTCTCACCTGGGCTTGCTTGTTTTTTAATAACAACAAAAAAATTATATGTTAAGGCCTTTTCACACCAAACGTGAAATGAATAAGCCTCAGGCAAATCTTGGATTAAAGAAGAATAGGATACAGGAGAAAGAAGTTCAACACTCTTATTTCTAAATCTAATCTTAAGTAATTTTCGCTTATTAGTATGATTGAATTAGATCATTGAAGGTCAGAACCAAAGACATTGGTTCATGAAGTGAGATTAAATACATAAAGTATATAATAGTAAAAAGAATAGTTAATTATTACAGGTTTGCGTAAAATTCTAAGATTGCATTTCACTGTTTTTATTCATTGTGAGGAATACTGAATGTATTTGTGCAAGTGAGATTTAGTCTAGAACTACAATAACCGTCATGTTTAGACACAATGCACACAACACCTCTGCACTTTATTTCTCTCAACATGAGGACAGGAAAGTCAGTCAATAAATGTGAAAAAGTAACTTATTTGAAAAAGTAACCTGATTACCTAACTCAAGTTACTTGTAATGCGTTACCCTCAACACTGAAGTTAGCTTAAGCAACAGGACAGTTTTGAGTGTTATTGTTTGTCTGGAGATGGTGTGCTGCTGGCGACTAACAACCAACTCTTATTTTTATTTGCTTCACTTCAGCTATGATAATTAGGCATCCACTCTTTCATGCATTTT
The DNA here is from genome assembly GCA_037101425.1 of Elopichthys bambusa. Classification (NCBI taxonomy): domain Eukaryota; kingdom Metazoa; phylum Chordata; class Actinopteri; order Cypriniformes; family Xenocyprididae; genus Elopichthys; species Elopichthys bambusa. The sequence goes on from CM074449.1 coordinate 8,173,862, forward strand.
GGGGACAGAGCAATGAAGGGAGGGTGTGTTTGTTTGTTTTGTGTTTCTCAGAAATTGCTTACTGCACATTTAACTTGAAAAATAACAGTTTAACATTTTAAAAGCTATTTTCTGTTAAAACAGGTTTTTCACATAAATCAAATCGGGCATCACTCAATATACATCTACTTGTCGCCACCTACTGGTGTAATTGTGTGGGTGGGACTAACTCACAGGTGGTAATCCCTTTCACCGATTTCAGCAAGGGTGTACTCACACTAGGTGATCTGAACCGTGCCCGAGCCACGTTTGACCCCCAAAGTCTTGTTTTGTTTGACTAGTGTGATCGCTCTGTACCGTGTCCAGGCACGGTTCGTTTAACCAGTGATTATCTTATTATGGTGAGATGACAGTCAGTTACAGTTTGCGTTAAACAGTTCTTTGTGCATTAGTTTTGTGAATAAATGTTCTATATTTGGTGTTATATCATTCATAAAAGTACAGTAGAACTGCAGTGTTTGTGGAATGTGCTTTACTGAGCAGAAAAAAAGAGCGCAAATAGGTCTACTAGTTGTAAATTACTAGTCACTTTGGGGGCGCATAAAACTACATTTAAGATTGCACTAAAAACTTAATTGTAATTTTAAAAAATGTAATTCATTAAAATAATGTTTGTTTTTTTTACCTTCATTCATTAAAAAGCGTCATATTATCATCGTTAGGTATGTGGCAGTTATAAATCATTACAATTCAGGTTTAGCCTGGCGGAAAGAACATGTCATTTTTCAATTAAACAACATACAATATAACACAATATTTAATTATTTACTTTCTCTGTATTCATTAAAATGCATAATATCAGCGTTATATATGCATACATGCAGTTACAATAGTCATTCGAATTCAAGTCTTATCATAGTTGGTAAAACCTGAAAGCCAAAGAAAGAAAACATTGAAATATATATTTTTTTACTTTCTTCAGACAATACACAGCATTACTCAATATTACCATTAAAACATTATTTATTTATTTATTATGTTGAAGATTAGCGGACATATTTCATTAAATGATAAGCTATTTCCTCACAAAAGGGGTTTATTCAGTGTAGTGAAGCCTCTCTTCCATTGACATGCATTCAGAAAAAACAGCCTCTGGTCTCCTTCCCTACGTTCCACAAAGCTGCAGCGTTAGCATTAGCTGTTGCGCTTTTTTGGCTAAAGGTTGCAAGCTTGCCATCTAGTGGCTTTGGTTTAACCACCCCCGGACCGCTTGGAAGAGGTGGGCCAGGGCACGGTTCAGTTGGGCTCAGGCGCGGTACGCATGTAGTGTGATCGCTAACTGCGCCGGAGCACGGAACAGCTACTACTTTTATGTGCGCTACTGTCATCATTACGACAGCAAACATCTTCTATTACTACTTGGACCGTACACTTTTCAATTAGTTTAACTAAATCAAGTATATTTAGGTTTATAACAAATCTCTTTGGGCGAACGCAGACAACATAATTAACATTCATGAGCCCAACAACAGCCTGCTAGTCATTAGTGCGACACGTCATGCATTGACAACATGCCATATACCTGCACGAAAAGTGAGCAAAAAGAGAAGTCTTTGATTATTGTTAATTTTGTTGGATAAAAAAACAAACATTTTACAAGTAAAATTAAACTTGTGTCTGAAGAGTGATGGGGTGCAACAAAGATAAACAAAGTTCAAGTTCAAGCATTTGGCTGTGCAGTTCACTGAAGGACATTCAAAAACTGGAAGGCTGAAGGCATTATTCACCTAGAGTAATTGTTATGTCAGAGTCTTATGGGACTGAAGTTATTGCGTTTCATCGTTTTCCACTCATGTAATTGATAGGATAATACAGAACGTCCCCCCAGCTGTGATTGAAATCGACAATCTTAAGGTGAAAGGGAAAGGTGAAACCAAAAAAGATCTGGGTAGATTTATGTGAAGGATAATACAGCCTCCAGTTATTCTGACCATGCATCTCTCATTTAAATGTGATGATATTGCTTTTGTTCTTCAGACAATAAACACATGTATAAGAAGAAGAAAATAAAATAGAATAATAATCCATGCTGAGTGCAACCAGATCTCATTTCCTGAGACCCCTGCAAGAAATCCCAAAGCAACTTAAGAATTTTGCTTTGATCTATGTACATGCACACATAGACATTGTTGAGACATAGCTGGCTTGCATTTTACCCCGACACCAAACAGCTTTTCACAGCCTGCATCTGAGAGCGTCCTCTCACTATGTAGCCTGAAGGCATATGACTTGAATAAAGGTTTCCTTAAAGGAGTCAGCCAATGATTCCTAGCATTTACCACCATGGTAATAAAGAGCGCATGGCAAGTGTTTAACACGGTGAAGCTTGGAATGTAAACGAGAGAGTCCAATTTTGGCATCATTCTTGTTACTTGCTTATATTGTCTTTATTTTTTGGCATGTCCTCTATTTATTTTTTGGATTGGTTATCCTGGACAGGAACGTAGTAAAAATGCGGATGGAATTTTGAAGGAATATTTGTACATCAGAGAATTTCACATGGACCGCATTGTTAATGGTCTTCCGCTCATAAGATGATGCTTTTAAGAAAATCAGTGCATCCATTCACCAGGCTGTGACTTGTGACGAACACAGTGCTATATAAAAATAATCAGTAGTTTCTGGAGAGTACAGACTGTTTGTTCTAAATGAACCAGCAAATGTAAGATCAAAAACAAGTCGGTGTGTTCCTGTCTAGACTCTCGGCCGTGCTAATTAGAAACTCTCTGTTTATTGGCTCTTAATTTTATGTGCATATTATGGCTGATGTGGAAATCCATTCTCATTTTGTCAGTGTTTAATTAGATGTGATTTTTGCTGCTGTGTATCCACATCAGCACATTCTGTTTTAATGAAGATTTGGTAATAATGGCTCACGTCTTGGAATCATCAGGCGCACCAGGGTGCCACAGGAAACTAGTTTGACTTCCTATTTACATTGCTGATGCTGATGCTTCTCTTAATTCTGAGAGAGCGGAAGCCGTAGACTAGTTCTGTGTTTATGGCTCTGTGCTTACAGTAAGAGCAGTGTCTAGGGAGACAATCTCTGACAATGTTTTTGTATTCAGATCTGGTTCAGCTGATCAAAGAAAAAGACTAATAGTTTTTGGCGGCTTAAAATATGGGTTTATTAAACTAAATTACAGTGCAAACATTATGCGAGCTTTAGCAATAAAATATGAGTGTGAATGAGATCACTGGACCCAGATCCAGATAAATGACGCAAAATATGCCATTTAAAACTGAAGCAAAAGCTTATTAAAGATCTGAATCAGTACAACACTCGTTGTTTACAAAAAGTATTTTGTAACTAGGACTGCACGATTTTTTGCGATTAAATCGCACGTGATTTGGCAAAGGCTGCGATTATTCAATGCACAGCTTGTCAGAGCTGTACAGCTCTGTGATCAGTAGTAAATGCTTCTCAATCTGAAAGCCAGAGGGCGCTCTTGTGCAGAAACTCCAAATATCCCCTGCTGCAGAAGAAGATAACAAGCATCATATTGCTGTAGCTGAATAAACAGAAGATTTAAACGCTTTGGTTGATTAAACATGAATAATAAACACACGACTGCCTTATTCTGTGTAAGAAGCCACATCATCTCACAGAAGGATGCTCAACTGTCGTTATGAAGTGAGTTTGGAGTAAAAACATGTTGTCTTTTGTTGGACAAGATGTTAATAAATGCTTCTCGTGTCTGGAAAGATGTTTTACGCATGTTGCTTTTTCAAATGTACATTATAAGCGACTCGCAGTGCTTTCAGATTGATTAGCATACTTCATTGACAAGCTGCGCATAAAAAAAATTCATAATCGCACTAAGAATTGCATCTAAGCGATAATCGCGTTTAAGTTAAATGTTATTTTTCATATCGTGCGATAAATTGTGCAGCCCTATTTGCAACTTACGTCACACTTCAGTGTCACTGAATTAGATACAAAATATCAAACCAAGTGGCATCTTCAAACAATAACAAATATTTTCTCAGAAATATATAGTTTAATCATGAGCATAGCAGATCTAGTCCGCCAAGACTAACACCGCGTCTACATCGAACGAGACAGTTGAAGGGACCGTTGCAAATCCATTTGTCCTTCCTATGAGAAGTATCGTCAGTGCTTGGAGTATGTCAGAAATATAACGAGGCATCAGTTTACTGTCCAGTATTTGTCATGTCGCTTTGCATCCCGCCGCATCCAGTGTAGACCGCATCATTGATTATAATAGGGTTCTATTGTCTTTTATCACATTGCATCGCGCCACTCGCATCCGGTGTAGACATGGTGTAAGCCTATGTACATTCCATGCTTATCAATAAATGCTGTTTAAATCTATTCCGAGAGTTGTCATGATCGAACTACACTTTTCTGAGACTTTTTTTTAAAGAATTTGTTCACTTTCAAGTGAAAATTACCCCAAGCTTTACTCACCCTCAAGCCATCCTAGGTGTATATGACTTTCTTCTTTCTGATGAACACAATCGGAGATATATTAATAAATAGTCTGATGCATCCGAGCTTTATAATGGCAGTGAGCGGGATCAACGAGTATGAGTTGAAGAAAGTGCTTCCATAATAAATGTGTACTCCTCACGGCTCCGGGGGGTTAATAAAGGCCTTCTGAAGCAAAGTGATGCGTTTGTGTAAAAAAAAAAAAAAAAATCCATATTTGACAAGTTAAATACAAAAAGTTGAATACGTTTCTGGCGGAAGCTAGATATTTTACTTCATAACTTGTTAAATATGGATTTTTTTTTACACAAACGCATCACTTTGCTTTGCTTTCATCACCTAACCATGTGGAGTATACTTTATGATGGATGGATGTGGATGGATGTGGATGGAGGCACTTTCTTCAGCTCATACTCGTTGATCCCGCTCACTGCCATTATAAAGCTCGGATGCTTCAGGATATTTATTAATATATCTCCGATTGTGTTCATCAGAAAGCCATACACACCTAGGAGAAACTTTGCGTTCCTCCTCAAACTGTTGTGCTCTTTGTGAGTAAATGCGAAGTTTCTCGGGGGAATGCAAAACATTTTCAGGAGAACATTTTCCTCCTATCTCATATTATTTTCTTCCATCACCATGTCCCTTTAGGGGCATATGATATTTATTTATTTTCCAAAAAAGAAAGATGGTACAATCTCGCTTTACAAGCAAAACATTTTACAAAAAGTTGTTATAGGTACAAAATACCAGCACATCAGAGACTTTGAATGCTGCCTGGATTAGGCTTGATTATTTATGACTGAATTTGTGGCATTAATAAAACCACCACAGCCCACACACAACAAATGTTCTGTCAACTACTTGTCATCGATTAAAAGAAATTGCCAAGAAGCATAATAATAACAGCAACTGGATTTTAGTGTCCTGTTAGATCCGCTAACTCAAAACTGATTGTTGTTGAATCAAATTCATTTTTAGCCCACAGATAAATGTTAACTGTCTTTAAATCCATCTACAAAGCAAAGAGTGTCTTGTAACCTCTGATAGAATAACAAGGTGTTGTCTAAATGATGCTTAATTGGTTTTGTTTGTGTGGGTGCATTCATGCGTGCTTGTGCATGTGTTTTCTCAGGTCTTCTCACTCTCTCTGGGGTGAGCTTGTACATCAGGTACTCTCAGAAGGCTCTGGAAGAGACTGAAAGGCGGATGGGCCGCGAGCAAATGGCTCAAGTGTACACATCATACGGCTGGTCTATGGGCATGGCCTGGATCTCCTTTCTTCTGGAGGTGATCACTGGCCTTCTTCTACTGCTGGCTGCCAGGCTGGTGCCTTTAACTCAGTATGAAGAGTCTGTCCCTCCCATATAGAGCAGGTTTGTTGAACCATACATGTCCATTTCAGGCAAGGTAGACACGATTTGTCTCCTCTCTGTCTTATATTGTTAGCAAAAATGCAGAACCTACACATGTACATTACCGGTCCAAATTTTGGACACACCTGTTTATTTCTATTTTTGACTGTTTTCCACATTTTAGAAGATAGTAAAGTCATTAAAACCATAAAATAACACACATGGAAGTAAACTGAAATGTCAAAAGAAAACAACTGTGGTGAAGATATATTTATACATAAGCATGTTTAGTCTTCAAATAAACTAATTTCAAATGCTTAAGGTCATGAGAAACATTTTTGACCAGTAGTGTAGAGGTGGACAACCAAATTGCCCTTGCAAAATGGTGCAAACTGCATGTCTGTTCTGTAAATTTTGTTCAATTATTATTTCTGTTAGTGGTCATTTCATTACTTTGTCATTTTATACTATATAAACTAATTCAAAGATCAACTGATTATGTCTGGCTCATTTTCATATCTTTTGTAGATAATTGCTAGTAAATTTAATGTGTTTGCGTCTCTCTTTTATGCTGGGCTCCTGTTTTCCATTATTCGTATTTGCTGCTTTTCTCTTCCTGTTATTGTCCTTGATTTCACATTTTGAATGGAGCATGTAAAAGGAAGCATGACATTACTGTATATAATTTACAGCACTCCATTGTTCATCAAATATGTGTAATGTATGAAAAGGTATTTCTGAAAGAAATTCATTTGAATTCTGCAATTTGATTTGCTTTATAACTTCTTTGATGTTTTAAATTCAGGCTTCTGCATCTGATCTGTAATTTATTTGCATAGTTCAGACTGTCCCTTTTAGAAACAGTGTGCTAAGATGGATCATATCTAATCAAAGTTATTTCTCTCCTCACATTTCTATCAATTAAACCAGAAGAAGCTAATTTAATTTGCAATGCCAATATAGAGACATCCCACAATCCCTGAGACTTTGATTGTCTTGTGAATGGTGTTGTTCTTGTAAATACTGTTCTCATAAGCAATGTTTTGCTTTTAATACAATTATCTTATTAATATTTGTGTTTCTTGAGTGTTTTGCACTTTAACTTGATTAATAACTGCTGTTGTTTGTCAAATAGTTGTTATAGTTGTCTTAAAGAGTTAGTGCTTTATGAAAATCTCTGTTGCCTATTATTCTGATTTTGAACATTATGCTTTAAGATGTTTGTCAATATTAAATCTTAACTAAATTGTCTGTAGCTAATGGTTGTGTGCATGTTGTTAATTCTGGATAAGACTTTGCCAGAAGACTGGGAAAACATTTGACTTTGAGACAAATAATAATAGTAATATATCAGGGACAACTGTAAAATTTTTAATTCTTAGTATACGCCCTAATTTTAATTACACATAGAAACAGCTTTAAACAAATCAACAACAGAAGAACAAATGTGACTCACAGTAACTCAAATAAATGAAGGTGCTTTTGGCACACTATGCTGAATTAATGAATCATAAAGATTGTAATGTATTAAGAGAGCAGCAGTGGGTTTAATTGTTTTTTCTATGCAGGATAACAGTAACCATAGACGTCAAGGGTCTACTTTAACACTCTCAGAGGGTGACAAGCTCTTGCAGAGGCAAGAAATCAGAATCATTCAAGTTCATTTTCAGGTGTGGAAAGAAAATTGAACAAGTGAGTGATGAGACTACCTTTTTTGATTCAAGCTAAATATTGGTCTTGGTGCTTCTTTCCAAACTGAAACTGATTATTGTTCATTTGCATTATTATTATTTGAGTAAATTACAGAGATTTCACTTAAAGACCAGGCTAGTCTGAAAGCACTACTGCATCCCAAACAAATGGAAATGTTTTTTGTTGAATTATTCACAACCTATAAATTGTTTTGTTACCATGCCTATTTTTGACATCTCTTAGATGAATACATTGAGTCCAGTAATGGCACTCAAGCCCTCACTGAATAATTTTGAATATCTGTTGGAGCCAATCTGTTTTTGTGGCCTCCTCCATAAGTAGCTGATTAGTCCACCCCATCAATCGTACACGGCCCCATCAGAGCCCTAGCAGACCACACAAGGCTGAAATTAATGTTCCATTGGTGTGGCCTCGTGGCTCACTCCATAAAGGCAGTATTTTTCCATCATGAGATATTTCTCTCATATATGCACTCTTTGTATAGGGTATTTATGCAACCACATGCAACACACTTGGTCCAACTCAGTTTGGTCCAATTTAATTAAGTTTTGGCCAATTAATATGATTTGGACCAACTCATAAATTGAGTTGGACCAACTTAAATAAATTGGGTTTTGGGCCAATTAAATCAAGTTGGTCCAACTAAAAAAAAAAAAAACTCTGTTTAAGCCAATTAAATCAAGTTGGTCCAACTCAATTTGGGCCAAAATAAATTGAGTTGGACCAACTCAATTAAATGGAGTTTAGGGCCAATTAAATTGAGTTGGTCCAACACAATTTGGGCCAATAAAGAGCAATCGCTTTTATTTTCGAAAATCAAAATAAAACTAAACACCTCAAAATTGCAATACATCAAGGTTGACATAAACCGCCTCTTCAATGTCTACAGTTAAGCTCAAGTGCTCAAAAAGAGAATAAGTAAATCAGTATGCTTCGAAAAAGTCTCTTCAATATAACAGCTAAATAAAATAATGTAAAGTAAAATTAAATAGTCAAAGCCTCCTTGCACTGGACGTGCAGGTTTCAAAACGCAAGAAGACGTAAGAGCAAAACGCACAAGATACAGTACCTTCAATGCTGTGTAGATGGTGATATCATCTGTATCTGTGTCTCCGTCAATCAGGAATGCCATGTACGCACTGTTCGCAATTTGCACAGACGTCTTTTTTTTTCAATGTATCTGCGATGACTCCTATAAATTGGTCGCACGCGACATCATTGCTGTAGGTTGGGTTTACGTTCAAGCCATTTTTCTTCATAAGAATTATTTCGGATTTTTTGGCGTTACTGTAATTAAATTACTTATCCACTGAAAAAGTAAAGTAAGGGATTACTGTTCATTTTTAGGTAATTTAATTACAGTTACTTATAATCAGGCTTGGGAGGCTTACTTTAAAAAAGTATTCCGTTACAGTTACAAATTACTTAATAAAAAAAGTATTCAGTAATGTAATCCATGTACCACAATATGAAAGTAATGTAATCTGATTACTTTTGGATTACTTCAAGGTCACATGTATAACAAAAAGAAAGAAATTGGGGGGCAGGGTGCAACTTTACCAGGGAGGTGCACAGACATTTTTGGGGGCAGGGGCTCAAGTGGGTAAAAAGGGTACTTCTCATAATTATTTATTTAAAAAAATAATAAACAAAACGTTAAATATATGAACACGGCTCTGACTTCCTTGCCAATTTATTTTAATTCCCTCACACTCCAACAATTGTTTCATACTCCACAGATTTCTACAAAATAATCAGTTCACACAGAGACCATGGACTTCTTTAGTGTTCACTAGTTTAATCACAAGAGCAGGCAACAGCAAATACACTATGCCACAGTGTGCATGTTTTCTACACTACTATTTTCAAGTAGCTATATATTTAAAATAAATGACTGCACCAAGGGGAGGGACAAAGTTTCACTAATAATTTGTTTATTTTGCACAAATTAATACATCGTTTGAATTATTTTGGTGTTACTGGAATACTTCTTTCACATAGTGGACAATTTTAAGATTTTGGTCTATTTTTGCTTCCATGTCATCTTTTACTCTAATGGAAAAAAAACTTTCAAATCCAGCATAATTATTAAAAATATAATATTAGTTAAATAATAATATTCGGCCACTTCTTTATGATATAAATGTTACAGCCACTGTAATTTCTTCAACAAGAATATGTGGACATCAAAACATGCACGCTCAGAGCGAGGGTTTAAACTATTGAAATATTCTCCTGTGTGAGCGTAGATTTAAGAATGATAGCATTATGCTATACTCTATTATGATTTTTAAATGGTTTTAATAAATCGTGCATCCTTAGAAAACGGTCTAATAATGCGATTCATACATTCGCGTCCATGGAATGCTCCTATTCCGGTTATTGACAGCCCTACAGATATCTTTACCATGGTTCAAAACGCAATGCATAGCACATTAAAATAATTGAAATTATAATATGACATAAATTGCATTAGTATCAAATCAGGCAGATGCGTTGCTGGTGGTCAAATTATTAACGCGCCGTTAAACGTTAAATAATCTCACCCTTAAATAGCCAAACATTTCACATGTTTGTGAACATACATGGGCTACCTGAAAGAAATGCACGGAATTCATCTTGGGCTTTTTCTTTTTCGCTTCTCATCGCCAGACAACTGTTGTCTGTTGTCACAAGTTGTCAGCCAGCAGCAAACAGGTGGGGCGCGCGCGCGTGTACGGGAATGAATGGCGTGTCATGGAGAGAGGGCATCTGAACTGGACAAAGTCGACATGGACGTGATATACAGTTTTTTATTTATTTTTTTATTCAGTAAATAGATTTGTTTGACAGGGAAGCTGTGCGCAGACAGGAATATATATATATATATATATATATATATATATATATATAAAATCACCCCAGAAAAGGGGGCACTTTCTCCCGAGGAAGAAAAAGGGCAGGTGCTCAAGCCCCCTTTTATGTCTGTGTGCACGTGCCTGAACTTTACTGTAAATAAATTGCATTTTTAAATTTATTTTGAATGATTTCTACTCAATTTCTGCAAGTTTTTATTTTTATTTTACACGTTCCATACTTTTGATTGGGTCTCAACAATAAAAATATTTTAAAAATCTGATAAATTATCTATTGCAATATTATTATCATTGTTGTTGTTTAGAGCTTAAAAATATAAAAGTCACATCAGATCATAACCAAACTGAACAAGCTCGGATAACACATTTCTGTTCATGTTTGTTCTGCTTTAATTAAATTAAATTAATTAAAAACTATTAAAATTAAGCAATCATGTCTCATTTCCACAACTTGGGAATACACAGCCCTATATATATATGTGTGTGTGTGTGTGTGTGTGTGTGTGTGTGTGTGTGTGAAAAGGGCTATTCAGACATCTAGTGGCTACAGTATGGTATTACAGATTATTGTTTTAGTCCTTTGATAAAGAAAGTGTTTTCGTGTAGTTGGAAGGCAGAGTTTGCACTGTACAACCATGTCGTTTGCATTTTCTTCTTTGAAAATAGCAGTGAAATTTCCATGAACTGAAAGCGTTTTTCCCCGCGGTTAGCATCGTTTCAACTAGCAGCAGTGATTCAATCTGCGTCTGAGATTGTACACGGGTGTTATTTGCGCATGCACCAGCGGGTGGCTCGCGTGAGTCATCACTGGCAACAGAACCAGGAAATACTGTATAATCAAGTAGCGCTTATACAACATTTAAAAAAAAAAAAAAGGTATATCCAGTCATTTCATTCCTCCTGCATTCTGTAGTAATAAAGTTAACTGTGTTATCAGCCACGACTAGACAGTGGCCCTGAGCCCATCTTGATATCCACTGCAGAAAATCTACATGGAAATCTTTGTCGTCATGACGATCCGTCTCTACACTGAATGCGTCTCATCCTTATGGGGAACTCTTATATAACACAATGATAAAAACAATCAAAAATGGCAATAATGTATCTTTTTGAAAGTCCTTAAGTTGCATCTGGTGCTCAAAGTATGCAGTTATACAAGATTCAAATGTCAGTCACAATAGTTTATTGTGAGAAACCATTAAATGTGTGTATTTGTGTGTGTGTATACACACTAAGTGGGCGTACTATACCTCTCACTGCTGAATTAAGTGGGTAAATCTTGGCTGTCAACCAGGAGTGCAAAAAAGTTAATATAATTAGGGGTTCAAGCACGTAGTGCTACAGCGATCAAAAGTTGAAAATCGCTAATAACTCCTAGACCGTTTGTCCTAGAATCAAAAGAATCAAAAAAAGTGTATCTCCGATTTAATTTCCACCTAGAAAAATTTTCCGCCTTTTGAATTTTGTCAAAAACCTACTTTTGCGAACTAGTCTTAGGTTTTTCGCCCGATCGGAACCAAACCAGTGCAGAAATGTTCTCTGGAATGTGAATATCAATAATTATCAAAAAAAAAAATTGAAATTTTGATTCACGGTCGCTAAGGGGCGCCAAAATGTACGATGTGGGTGGAGCCACTTTTACTAAAATGGCTATAACTCAAGAACAAAATGAGATATTTGCACCAAACTCTGCACGTGTATGGTCTCAATCTTTGGTCACGATAACAAAAATCGTGTTTATTGGACACTAGGTGGTGCTATAACTTGAATAAAAAAAAAACATTAAAACAGCTGTAACTATGCAATCGTTAGTCCAATCGACTTGAAATTTGGCATGAAGTGTCTTGGTCCAAGGGGGCATGATACTCTATGAGGACATTGGCGTATCTCAAAAAACATGGCCGCCATCGGCCAATGAAGTTTGAGCACCTATTAGACAAGGTTAATGGAGGCCGATTGGAATGAAACTCAATGAGCCTGTTCGACTCATGGGCCTAAAGGTCTGTAAGAATTTTGAAAGAAATCGGCCACTAGTTGGCGCAAACAAGTTTTATGCCTCTGTAATTACGTGCTGTTTCACAGATCCACGAAATATGCATATCATTTGATATATCTCCTCATTCTGAACAACTTTGCCTCAAGAACCAATGCTGTCAATCAAATCATTCATTAATTATTCGCGAATAGGTAAAAAACCAGTGCAGGACAATTCTCTGGACTCTCTAGATCAATAAATATATATAAAAAAAAATACCTTTTGGGTAAATCCTAAACAAAAACTGAGAACTTCACGAAATTAAGTGAGCACATGCAGCATATGACTCTAAAGAAGCATGCCAGCTTTTATGGAGATCGGACCATAGGTGGCGCTATAACTGTTAAAAACCTTTAAAAAAAAACATTTGTTTTTAATGGTTTTAGCTGAAAATGTATATAACTGTGGGTGCGGTCAACTTATTTTCACGGGAGTCACATCTTTAGACTCCTGAATCCTTGCCTAGTCCAACGATACCAGACTTGCCAGGTTTCGGCTTATGGTTTGTGCAACGTTGTGATTTAGCGCTTAAAAAACTTCTTTAAAAAATATTCGAAGCCGTTAGTCCGATCGAGACGAAACCAGCATAGGAAACACAGAACCTCAGTTACTTTACTAAATGTTAAAGCCCAAATGTCAATTTTGATAGGAAGTGGCAAAAAAAGTCTCTCATGGGTCATTTTTATATGCTCTCAAATATATGTCTATAACTTCAAAACAATATGAGATATTTTCACCAAATTTGACACATATGTATGGACAATAGGTGGCGCTATAACTGTCAAAAAACCTAAAAATAGTGTTGAGCTATAGAGCTCTGTAATTGCATTCTTACTAGTAAGAATTGCATTGTAGAAAAGATAAATATTATAGCGATATGCAGCTATTTTATTTTATTTTTTAAAATACTTATTTTGTTCAGCATTGCAAGAGTTTTACTTGCATTTTCCACTCACAAAATAATGCTGAGGCAATTTGGGTTATCGGGGTGTGCGATATTTATCATCTACGACTTGTCATTTTAACAATATACGAGCTGACATTCGCTATCGAGTGTCACTGACTTTGTAAAAGACGAACAAAAACACGACTTGAGAGTCCAGAACATTCACTGCATGAAGCCAGTAACGCTGCTATATGAGGGCAAAAATATCCCTGTATGAGTTTTTATTGTTTTATAGGCCTATAAATAGCGTGATCGCGAATTTGATATTTATAGTTTATAACGAACAAAATGTTAATATTCAGCGAGTTACATTTTGGACACAGTGTTGTCTGTTTTTGCTCTGTTTAGCCAACGAAAATAGATTCAAACAAAGCCGGGGTCGAACTGTTGTGCATCTCAGAGCAACAGTGCAATGCTTCGTACTTGATATGAATCTGTGTTTTTAAACGAATAATTTGAGTCAATAGGCGTTTCTCAATACCAAGTTTGCAAAGTTCAGACTTGCGTCCTTGGTAGTTAGGACTTGGCAAGTTCGACTCAGGAGAACGAACTCCCTTGGACGGGAGGACACAAGTCCGGTGTTTCTGCAAATGGCACAGCAGCGTACGTAATAACGTCACTAAGCTCGCTTCTCCGGTTATCTCTGTATATATTTTAGGGAACAATAAAACGAAATGTGTTATAAAACACCACTCTGCCTCTTATCGTTTTATTAAAAAAAAAAAAAAAAAAGCCTCACAAATGTGGTTCAGGCAACGCGTAAATGTCTGCATATATAGTATTTATAACAAAACGAAATATTAAACAACCCTGCTTCTTTTCGTTTACATTTCAAAAATATTAAACATATGTGCATACTCTAATTATCTTCACTGTAATAAAATGAAATAACACAACCCTGTCTCTTTTCGTTAAATGCAGTTTTAATTATCAATAATAGCCATTATAAAAGGTATAAGAATATACAATAAGAACGCTTTAGTAGGCTACAACGGTAAAGTTAAATAGCCTAAATATATAAAGTTATGAAACGTCACTTTGCCCTCATCCAAAACGGAACAAATTATAGATTCGTGAGACCAAAGATCACCTGTTAGATATACAAAAGACAATTTATATCATGTTTAACCACTACAGAGACATCAGAGCCAGCGGCAAACGTCAGAAGGAGTAGCCGAGGTAAGGCTGTTCTCTGCGGGGTACATGAGCGCTGAGCTCCCGGTGATCGCCTGGATCTCACAACTCCCGACAACGTCAGATCAAATTTTCAGAAAGGCTTTATCAATAAACCACAAATCTGAGCTTTAAACCAGTACATTCTCGCCTGAAAAACTCTTATAACTACATATCATGACATAAGTCATATGTTTAAATTACGCGGGTTTTCTCAAGTCTGCACAAGTAACCTCTCGATGCATCCTCGATAAAAGGGGCGGATCAAGAAAACATCCGGGGATTTAAACTGTACTTGGCTAGATGTGAATTGGAACAGTACTTGGGCAGCGACTGATGACGTTTCACAAGTACAGACAAGAACGCATATTGAGAAACAGCTAATGATTCAATTACCAATTCATAAAGACAGTAATTTGCTTCGTTTCTAAATGAATCAACCGTTTTGAACGAATCACTTGAATGAATGATTCAATGAATCACTCATTAAGACAGGATTGGGCTGCCACTGACTGGTAGTTTTATACAGGCCTAAACCAGCCCGTACAAAAACAATCAGCAAGATATCGCCTTATCCTTGTCGAAAAAAAATCCCCCAAAATATATATATTATTTTTCAATATTGCATACTCCTAATTGTATTTGTTTGTTTGGTTATTAACAATATATGCAGGAAAGTTTTAGTAATCAGTAATAGGCCTGTCGGCTTTTCGGGCATTAATATAATTTATTTTTATATATAATATATTACTATTATTTATTTATTTATTAAAGAGATACTATTTTGTCTGGTAAACTTTATTACCATATATATAAAACGTATAAAGATGTAAATTAATGTAGTGATTCAATATTATCGTTCAATAGCAAAACATCCAAGTTGTCATCTCAGTATTGACTGACACAATAACAATTCGTTCTAATAGGACTTTTAATTTGAAGAGTAGCATCGCAGGCGGGATTTGGGGAGGGGAAATGGGTGTAATCGCAAATCTGTTTTGCATGTAATCAATAGCCTGAATTTTTACTAGTAAGAATACGATTGTAGAGCTCTGTAGCAGGAATTGTTACTAGTAAGAATTGCATTAAAGAGCTCTCTAATTGTAATTCTTACTAGTAAGAACTGATTTAGAAAGCTCTCTAATGCAATTGCAGATCTCTCTAATTCAATTCATTTGCAGATTCAATTGCAGACTGATTCAGTACAACTTACTGAAATCCATATCATGTCATATGTAACGTTAATAGATCAATCATTGTTTCAACCGCGGAAAAGCGCCCATAAAATAGCTTGTAAAAATGTCACATTTACCGTAACATTTACCTCAAAAAAGCCGTTCAATGTCAAAAAACTTGTTAGTCAGCTACAAAAATGAACTTGGAGAGGAGCATTTTGAAATATATCCACTGTGACTACATGTGCTTCAATAATGAATGTATAAAACCGTTTTATGACAGCCACCATTTAAATGTTTAGGCCGATATTAAAAACGAGTAGAAACATAGTATTAAAAATGAGTAGAAACATAATTATGTCATTAAAAATTTATTATAACGTTATTATAAAAACCTCTTTATGTGTAATTTATATGTAAGTAGCTTACAAATCAATTAATTTTAACCTTTAATATTATAATGATGTACCAGCTGTGGTTCCCTGTTGATTTTTTCTTTGAGGAAATTTGCCATGTACTGTACCTGATAGGCCCCAAATTAATCATTATTAAATTGAAGGTAATCAAATCGAAATCAAATCACAAGCTTCTGAATCCAAATCGAATCCAATTGTGAAATTAGTGTCAATGCCCAGCCCTAGTGTCAATAAATGTTTTTTTGGTTTTTTTTACTTGAAGCAAATGTTGTTTTTTCCATTTATTTTCTCGTGGGAGTGCACCAGAATGCTTCGTTTATATGTTAAAATCAAGACCCCCTACTACTATTTACTTTGTAAACATGTCACCATTTTCACCACTTTCGAGTTTGCAGGTGTGTAAATGGTCCCTGAGACAAAAAGACTGGTGTAAAGACGCCCGTGATAAGCTGTTCTCATGCTGCCTTGATAGACTTGAGCTTGTGCTGTTGGGCCACGAACTGAGCCTTCTGTATAGCCAGCTGAGTGTCTTCCTCGCTGATATCCAGATGCCACACAGCCCTAACTGTGTCCCCAAAATGGGGGAACATCAGAACCTGGACCCCCTGTCCCAGAGCCTTCACCTCTTCTTCATCTACAGCTGCCATCCGCTCGCAGAACTCCGCTGGGCTCATCTGGCGGTCCCGCAGGCAGAACCTCAAAATGTTGGTTTCCACAGTGCTCAGATCCACCTGGTACAGAGGAGGGTCACACTGTAACAGTGCTACAAGAGAGAAGGTGAGAGACTCTTGAAAACAGAACTGTGGATATTTACACAAAAGGAGACATTAAAAATGATAACATTTAATAAACAGGCAATGAATGGGGACTACAATTTTCAAGCTTCAAAAAGGACAAAACAGCACCAATAAATATCATGTGTGTTGTTCATATGACTCATGCACTATATTCCAAGACTTCTGGAGTCATTAGTTTGTGTGAAGAACAAACCATCATTTAAGTCATTATTCACTGACATAACTTTAATCTAGTGAACTGTTAACTGCTGCATTCACAGAGTCAGTGAGTTGAGCTCAAGGACCGAATCGGTCTGATTTGTCAACAGAATCATTAAAACAATCTTTTTTGCACTTTGGAACTTGACAGCGTCCCTCTGTAATGAGTACTGAAAAGAGCAGAAAACAATACACCTTTTGTCTACCCTGGAAGAAATAATGGGTTTCTAAGAACATGAGAGTGACTAATTAATTACTTCTATTTTTGAGTGAACTATCCCATTGAATTTTTTTTTTTATTTATTCTAATCTCTTCGGTTCTGACTTCATGCTTTTAGTTGCTGATTTTTTCAGTCGTACGGGTTTATATGCACTATTGCCAAATGAGAATGAACATAATTAGATGACTTACAAAACGGTGGTACTAATTAACTAATTTCAGCTACTGCGAATAAGAGTATTTTATATGCCTAATATATTCCTTTTTCTTTAATAATTATGGTCTAAGAATATTTAATGAAAGCTATTCACGCACAGGCTAACTATTGTAGTAATGCATTATATCTATAGACTACAGTGCTTGTGTTGTGTCATGCTGAGAGTTCAAAAAAACCTGTGGGGTTCTGTCACCTTGAGCAAAACGTCTGGCATTCCTGTGGTCCTCCTCCAGTCTGCCAATCATGTCTGACAGGGCAATCTTACCAGCTGCTGCTAAGATACCCACTTGGCGCATTCCTCCACCAAGTGCTTTACGGGCACGAACTGCTCTCTGTATGAAATCTTTTGACCCACCTAGCATGGTGCCCACAGGTGCCCCGAGTCCCTGCCAAAGAGCAAATCAGATCAAATGAGCCTTTTTGTTTCTGCATTTTGTGAGATTTCCAACTCTTTGCATGAAATTTAATAGATAAGGATAGAGAAAACAAAAGAGAGTCTATAAAAGAAAACATATGCACAGCAGTGCAATGCAGTTCAGATATAATTATTGTATTGAATAGATGCAAGTTTACTTAGTATCCACCTTAATGCATTTAATATGCTGAGGGTCATTCACACAGAACATTTTGTGTTAAAAAGTGTTTTTGAGGGCCTAAACGTGCTCGAAAACTCATGAAACTTTGCACACGCCTCAGTAGTGGTAAAAATGTACATCCAATATGGGTTTCAGAGTTAAATGTGGCAAAATGGCTCGACAGCGCCACCTACAAAATTTCAATTAAAGGGGTGATGAACTGAGAAATCAAATTTTCCTTGAGCTTTTGACATATAAGAGGTCATCATACTATAAGAAATATCCTGTAAGTTTCAGAACTGAAAACTTCCTTGTTAGTCCACTAAAAACTGAGGATTACAAAATATTGTACAGTGCCTGGACTCGAAAGTAATGCGACAACATGTAAGTAACTTTTTATTCTAATGCCTGATCTGATAAGTACTGTCGTTTTATTCAACGAATCTCTTAGTTATATCACGTTTGCACTGTTAGTGAAGATGAAAGCATTCGTTAGTGTGCAGAAATTGAGTTGCAATGACGAGATCACTGCTTTCATGCGCTCAACATGTCTGTGATTGGCTTTCTGCAACCTCTTATGCCACAATCTAAATATAGTGCCATAGAGCTAAATGTAATACAACACTTTTCAAGATTAGTTAACCTTGAGAGCTGTAATAGTAAAAACGCGCTAAAAGAGAGTAATTTCAAATGGAAAGATGTCAGCCAATCACAGCAGTACGGCGTTTACACTGAAATCTCACAGCAGACACGCCCCTTTAAAAAAAGCGTTCAAACCAGAGGGCTATAATCAGGGTAGGAAAAATGCCTTTTATTCCTAAATTATGACAATTTTTATGTAAAAAGCATACTAACATTATAAGTGCACCCCAGGAAACATAAAACAACGCAGTTCATGACCCCTTTAAGCGCCCTTCGCGCTACGTTTCACGTACAAGTATGAAATTTGGTAGACACAACTGCCCAATACCTACACATAAAAAAAAAAAAAATCCATGGAAGCAAAATCTGAAAACTTAACAGGAAGGGAGATATTTTGAATTTTTCTCTGCAAAATTTTTGCTATTTTCAAACGTGCTACTTTATGTGAAAGAACGATTTTAAAAATGCCCATAAGGGAGTGCCAATAGATAAACAAAAAGGCTACCTTGGTTCGAAATTTGAACCAGATACAGGAACATCACCAAAAAAAAAAAGAATTGTCCTCCTACATTATTTCCTCTCTGAGTTATTGCATGTCAAATATGAAATATATGTCAAATTTATCATAATCCAAATTTTATTTTATTTTAAAATGTAAAACGTTTTCTTTCAAACGATACCAACCTTTTGACTCTCCTTGGTATAGTTTTGGAGTTATGAGTCTTTACTTTTTGTGTCACTCGAAAAAAAAAAAAAAAAATCTCTTAAAATACCCTCAGAGCTTAAGGGGTTAACTTAAAAACAGAAAACTTTTTATGCGTTTTGGGCGTTGATTTACACAACAACTGCGTTTTGGGGGCCTGAAAGCACAAACTTGAAAACAGGTTTTAAAGTGCAAGTTTTTGAAAACGATACCATTATCATCTCTGTTTAAAACGGTGACGTCATGCGCATGTTCAGTCTATAGGCGCGTAGTGTTTCTTTACAAAGTTGCATCGCCAACTACTGGCCTGGCATGCACAATGCAGCATTTTTGTGATCAGTTAAAGTAGATTGTTTTAACAACGTTGTCCTCTATGTTCGAAAAATGCAAAGGAAAAACTGTTTTTAAGTCGATCGCTGCATTTAAACGTCCCCTTAGTAGTATTTATATACTATTATAGTATTTATTAATATTTTAAATTGGCTTTTACTTTTTGTTTTCAGCTTTCATCTTATGTTTCAAATTTTTTAAAGTTTTAGTTAACATTAACAACACAGCCCTGAAATCCACTTATAATATTAGTAAAGTTGTTTTTACATCATAACAAAGGTACTGACAGGAAATAATTTTGCTGGTCATGTGATCTCAGCATGTTGGCTCCTATAAGGTGACTTGGTCCATGCAAAATAAAACCCATCTGGTGTGAAAACCCCTAACATGTCTTATACTCATATTTGCATGTATGAATAAAGTA
This sequence comes from Elopichthys bambusa, assembly GCA_037101425.1. NCBI lineage: Eukaryota > Metazoa > Chordata > Actinopteri > Cypriniformes > Xenocyprididae > Elopichthys > Elopichthys bambusa. The sequence goes on from CM074449.1 coordinate 8,194,128, forward strand.
TGATGTATACTGCACAACATACAAACCATTCAACCCTAACCATAATTTATCCCTAAAATCAGAGGGAAATAATAGGTGAATAAGACTGGTGTTAGAAGCCCCTATGCCTTGTTGTAAGCATTAACATTAACTAAAAAACTATCCTTCAAATCTGTTTGGTTGATTGGAATGTTGTTTCAGGATCAACAAGGATGTTGATCCAGGAACATGTTCTACTTGGTGAAATCACATTAACAATAATAATATATGAGCATACAGGCACACGTTTATAAAGGACACCTAGATGGTTGCTTTTCCCCCAAACGTCTGTAGTCTGGACAAGCAGAAGTCATTTGATATTCATATCGGTGATCTTTGTCTATAAGCCTCAATTACATTTAATGTTTTTCAGCGAGAGGGAAAGAGGAAAATTCAGTGACAGAGAGTGGCCTGTTTCTAGCTAGATGCAAACAAGATCTGTAATTAAAATGCAAATACGCTTGTTGACATCTACTCCAAGGATTTTGTTGAGAGTTGAGAGTGATTAGGTTTTACTTCAGGGTCTCTTCAATCGACTTTGTGTGTATGTGATGATCTGAGTTTGTGATGTTGAGTTCATTCCGGGGGAGTAATGAGGGAGGACATTTCAAATCCTAGACGATACGATATGATTACAGGTGTGTTTTTAGAGGAAAGTACCAATAACACTTATGATATGAATAAAAATAAGGCTTGATATCTGGACGTGAGACACCTTCAGGGTGCAGGTTACAAACCATACAAGACTTTAACAAGGTCATTTTCAATGCCTGATTTCTACTGCTTTTTGGTGGAAAACTCTACAGATGGTCTCTTACTGCCTGGAGATGTTTTGTTCAAAATTACTAAAATAACTTTCCCAGAAAAGCACTTCCAGGAACATGAAGACTACTGCTGGTTTATAATAAGTTCCTATTATGAAAATCTCACTACTATGTTCTAGGTGAATTGGTTGCAGCACTTGCTATACAGTTCCAATTTCCAAATTACGTTTTCCTCTTTCCTCTTTATTGGCCTAGCGGCAGCTACAACAAAGCAGCCTACATTGTGCTGAAATACAGACTAGCCATTCCAGAAAATTATCAAAACAAATATACACATGCTACCCTTCAAAAGTTTGGGGTTGGTAAGATGTTATTTATGTTTTTTAAAAAGAGGACTGTTTTAAAAATAAAATAAAAAAATAGTAATATATTACTTAGTAATTGAAACTCAAAGACGAGAGGTGAGTATTAAATGTAAACAGCAGAGAATAAACAACCAGAGTGAGGGAAGAGTGACAGCTAAGTTGCACCACACACACCTTGATTATTGCTGAAACAGATGATTAGTGTATCTTATTTTTGTAGGAGCAGAAAAGACAATAATGGAAGAGATGGTGAATCCAGAGAAACAGGAAGATGATCCAGTTTTGTAGATGTAGGTAAGTAGATGCTGGTAAGTAGCAATTAGCAATACAGGCAATCCAAATGTAGACAAAGAACCAGTCCAAATTTGCAAGAACAAGGCCTGTGTGTGTGGTGCTGGCTTTTATAAGTGCATGCAGGTGATTACCAGGGAGGATTGTAGGAAATGTAGTGCACAGAGGAAATGGGCATGGTGACTGGTTTTCCTGACAGTAATATTAATATAATAACAACGGTATTTATAAATGTAATTTATTATTGAATTTTCAGCATCATTACTCCAGTCTTCAGTGTCACATGATCCTCCAGAAATCATTTTAATATGCTGATTTGGTGCTTAAGAAACACTTATTATTATTATCAATGTTGAGAACAGTTGTACTGCTTAATTGTTTTTTTTTTCCCCAGGATCCTTTGATGGTTACAGACTTCAAAAGAACAGATTTTTTTTTTCACAGAAATTAAATGCATTTTAAAATAAAAATCCTTTTAAATAATAAAATATTTATATTATTTAAAGTAATATATTTTTAAGAATAAATTGTACTAAATCAACTTATTGAATTAACATCCCTCCTATTAATATTTCATATTAGACTTATATAGATTAGTTCACTTTGAAATGAAAATTATCCCAAGCTTTACTCACCCTCAAGCCATCCTAGGTGTATATGACTTTCTTCTTTCTGATGAACAGTTGGGGTTATGTTAATAAATATCCTGACGCATCCAAGTTTTATAATGACAGTGAATGGGACCAACGAGTATGAGCTGAAGAAAGTGCATCCATCCATCCATCCATCATAAATGTACTCCACACAGCTCCGGGGGGTTAATAAAGGCCTTCTGAAGTGAAGCGATGCGTTTGTGTAAGAAAAATATCCATAAATAACAAGTTATAAAGTAAAATATCTAGCTTCCGCCAGACCGCCTTCCGATTTCAACTTGCGCAAAAAAATGTAACTGACATCATGTCAATTACTCTTTTTTCGTAAGTTGAATACAGAAGGCACAGGATGTAGTGTAAGCGTTTTGAACTGCGAGAGGCATTACACATTCTTCGTAAGTTGAATATGGAAGGCAGTCTGGTGGAAGCTATATAATTTACTTTATAACTTGTTAAATATGGATATTTTTCTTACACAAAGACATCGCTTCGCTTCAGAAAGCCTTTATTTACCCCCTGGAGCCTTGTAGAGTACGTTTTTGATGGATGGATGCACTTTCTTGAGCTTCAAACTCGTCCCGCTCACTGCCATTATAAAACTTGGACGCCTCAGGATGTTTATTCAAATAACTCAGATTGTGTTCATCAGAAAGAAGAAAGTCATATACACCTAGGATGGCTTGAGGGTGAGTAAAGCTTGGGATAATTTTAATTTTAAAGTGAACTAATCCTTTGGGTACACTGCCATATGTAGCAGAACTGAATGAAACAGAACAACTATCTGAGTTCATGGTTACATAGCCTATATAAAAATAGCCATGCAAGAATAACATATTATATATTATAATAAAGTGGACCCTAAACATGCTTACCTTGGACAGAGACACAATGACAGAGTGGCAGTGCTGCAGTATAACAGAGGGCTGTACGGCCAGAGCCACGGCTGCATTCATCACTCTCGCTCCATCCATATGGACAGCCAAACCAAACTTATCAGCCACAGAGCGAAGCTTTGAGCAAGAAACACAGTTATAGACATACATTCAATGCATGCTCAAGGCGTCTACATTTTCTATATCTTTTCAAATTAAATAAACAAAAGTGTAAAATGTGGATGTGCCTCATTTGTCAAATCTAAAGCAGAACCTGTTCGTGCTAGAGTGCTGAATAAATCAGTCTTTGTTTAATCACTCATTTACTAAATGGAGGGTTTGTGTCCCATTGTTCAGAGTTCAGCCCCAGGTGTCTGGCTGCCTCAACACATTCTCTCTCACACACACACATTTAATGAACCGAAGTTTAACTAATATCTAACCTCCTGCAGGAAGGAGAGTGGGAGGACGCGCCCTCCCTGGATATTGTGCGTGTTTTCCACGCAAACCAGGCGGGAGCGTGGGTAGTGTGGGTTAGGGTAATCGTGATGGATCTTGGAGATCAGCTGGTCCAGGTCAAAGGTGCCATCGCCAAGGGTGGTGACTGTTGCAGAATGGACGCCTGCTAGCTATGAACAAAAACAAGAGCAATGAAACAATGAAACGTTTTATCCTACGGATAATGTGACATATGGATGTTTCTTTATGGGCACTTTCAGACTTTTTCGAAAATAAACTCTCTTAAATAACACTTTTCTCACCCTCACTAGTTAGTTTAACCCTGTAAATCCTGGCATATGAAATAGCAGTCAGAAAAATTAAATTATCTGAGTTTATTAAAGTTTATTGAACCTTTAGACAAAATATAG